>CM060639.1:21873268-22473268 GCA_030578275.1 Meda fulgida
AACTTCACCTCATGGCCTCTCCACATGGTTATTGAAATGTTCAGTTCTTCCCGAGTGCATGTGCTTAATGTTAATGGTTCAAACAAGTCAATTAAAGTTTTTCTCTCATTTTTGCCCAACAGTCTCCTCCCCCTGTTCCCTCTCTTGCCTTTTCTATTAGTCCATAGCCTCAGCATCTCTACTGGTGCCTGGTTGCTCTTCTGACTCCTCTAACTCTTCTAACTCTTCCTTGTTTCGCCACACCTCCACCCACATATGACGAATGTTGCGTGGGTTGTTTTTCAGTACTACCATTACCACTAACTTTTTCAGTGTCCAATTTTCCACCAGTGCTGGCCTGATCTCTCCTCCTCTCCCTGCCGTAAAGATTATGTCGCTCTCCCACTTAACCGGTCTGATACATGAGCATACTGTCATGTAAAGGTTGTTCAAGATTGTTGCCCCGCCAACTTCCTTGGGCCAGCGGAGCGTAACATTTCTGTGTAAGTAGGGGACATAAACTGGATTCAGTTTAATCTCTGATGCAGTAAAGGCTGACTCCAGCAGGATGGCTTTGGGAAGGTGGAATTTGTTTAAATGTGGTCTCAAAACCTCAAAGGTTATTTGCTCCTTGATTATCTTTATCCAATTCAACAGAGGCCAATCTTTGTCAAGCTGGTCAAGATTTGCAATCTTTGTCAAATTTCTCAAGAGCTCATCCCTTTTTTGATCTGTCAACACCTGTCTTTGTCCTGTCTCATCCACAAATTCTTTCTCCAGCCAAAAATGATTTTTAATTCCCTTCGTTTGTTCTAGGGCCTGCTCAAATCTTTCTTTATCTTCGTACTGAGCCAGGCATCTCCTAAATCTTTCCTTCCCGTATTCACTGAGTCCGCACCACATTTGTTTCCTCCCTTTCCTCAAGCCTTCTGATTTTGTCGTTTGTTACCTATTTGCTTTATTTGCAATCTGTCTTGTTCATGCGTCTGGAACTTTACTCATATACTTTAACCCTTACTTCAATATCAAAATGCAAAGAAAACTCCAATGCTTGATTTAATTCTTATTTAACAGACGCTGGGCTTCTCTGTCCGGATCACAATACCTGCAGTCTGGCAAATGGCCAAATAGTCGGCAAAACCAATTCTTTGGAGTGTTCTTTGTCCTTTGATAGATACGGCTTTTCTCTTTATTCTTGCTTATTGGTTTCCCTTTATCCATTAATTCCTAACATTTTTCTTTTTCCATCTTTGTAATTCTTTTCTATTTATATATTTTTTGGGCTTTTTCTGCTTCTGCTACTGTTCCACACTAGTTGGTCCAACTGTCCACCGCTTTCCTAGAGCTATCCTTGATTAACGACTTTTAATAATGCGCCTCTTGGCTGAACGCCCAGGAGGACCAAGAAACTCCCTTTTTCACTGTACCTTGACTTTCAGGTGTATGTTTTTATACTTTTTAACTTAATTTTTCTAACTTCTCTTCTCTTTGTCTATATACCTAACTTTTATCAATAATTTTATGTTGAAAAATTTTGGATGTTTTTAATTTTTATCTGTTTTTACCTTTCTTACTTTGTGCACGTTTCAATACCTTTCCACTCTTTTCTTGACAAACAGACAGACAAACAAATAGACAGTGTACTTCCTACCCTGCCTGGCGCCTTTTAAACACTTCTTTTACTAGACAGTGTATCCTTACTTTATGAGCGTAATCTCCACGCTATGCACTTCTTGCCCTCTCAGACAAACAAACACACAGCGACTTCTCTGGACCTGGAAATCAGACTCCCCTTTTCTTATCTTTTTATCTCTCAGTTATTGTAGGTTCTTTTACAGTGGGGTATATTAATTTTTTTCAGAGCAATCATCCAGCGTGTCAGCTTACCAGAGGCTATTCACAAAACAAAATATAAGCAAAAACTGCTTACCTTATTTTTGGCCGGCCTTTGTTTTGTGAATGCCGCCGTCAGCGTCCACACCACGGTGATCTCCTGACCCCAGGTCTGTCCTGTTCCGTGACGCCAAATATGTTGTGGATAAAATATGGTTTCTGGTTCTGGTCTGCAATCTTCAAAATCTCGTAGGAGTTAGTCCTCAAAGAATTGTAAAAGTCGGAGTTCCAGGTTTCAGAAGAAGAACTTTATTGAGCAATTCAACAAAGTGAGATGTTCAGCTGAGTCATCTGATCTTACAGTGGTCAGTACACAGATTTTATACATATTTCTTATCGCCAGTGTCCAACCAGTGTTCGTACCGTTATCTCTTACACCTTGCTCCTCCTCAGTACCACGCCACAGTTAAGATCACATGCTCGCAGGCCTTAATTCTATTGGTGGCGGAACATCACGTGTATAGTTTTTTAAAAAATTACATCATACCTGTTTTTTAGTACCTTTCTGTGCCTTGCACTAACGTCATCTAGGTATTTCATGGGTTCATGGGTTTCTAGGTCTTTCCATCTCTTCATTGCCCTATGGCCTACTTTTATTTGGGCATTACAGCATTCAGACTCAAGCATCAGCATCAGATAGAGGAGGTAGGATTCTCCAACACATTCAAGTCACATTTAGCCCTTGTTGTATTGATACTCCGTTTACCATTTGAAAACTATCATAGTTGGTTTAAATTAATGAAGCCCAGGCGCCACCTACAGGCCTATGATTTGAAGTGTAGACTGGCAACAACACTTGAAATGGTGATTTTTGATAATAGCACAGTACCGGTCAAAAATTGACACATTACTATTTTTTTTATGTTTTTTAAAGAAGCCTCTTATGCGCTTTAAGCCTGCATTTATTTGATTAAAAATACAGAAAACAATTACAATTTAAAATAATGGTTTTCTATTTTAATATAGGCCTACTTGAAAAAAATATAATTTATTTCTGATGCAAAGCTGAATTTTCAGCATCATTACTATACTAACCCTAACTTCAGTTTTGCATGTTCCTTCAGAAATCATTCTAAAATGCTGATTTATCAATGTTGGAAACAGTTGTGGTGCGCAATGTTTTTTTGGAACCTGTAATACTTTTTTCAGGATTCATTGATAATTTAAAAGTTAAAAAGAATAGCATTTCATTAAAATAGAAATTATTTGAAATAATGAATGAAAGAAAGTCTTACTATCAATTTTCATCAATTTAACACATCCTTGCGGAATAAAAGAAAGAAAGAAAATTACTGACCCCCAAACTTTTGAACAGTTTTAGCCTACAAGTACGAATATTTATTGTACAAGTTCTCAAATTCACATCTACGTGCTCTAGCTACTCTTTTACTTTCATAGGCTGTAGCCTTTACCGGATGGTCTATAATTCAATTCAATTTTATTTGTATAGCGCTTTTCACAATACACATTGTCTCAAAGCAGCTTTACAGAAAGTGCATTTCTGAAATGTACATTGAAAAATACAGTCAGTTAATCATGTATTAATTTAGGGCATAACATATCGCCGGCGTCAAGTCGTCTCTTCGCAGGTGTTGGGGCATCTGAAGTCTCCGTGAGAGGCTGGATACAAACTGGAGCTGACGAACGCTATTTACCTCGGGACTAGCGTCCCGAGATAGCAGAAAGGCAGATGGGAAATAATTAGCATAGCTGATGTTCATAATATTAATGCATTCGAATTGATTCAACAGTAGTATAAGAGGTAAGCTTTAAGTGAATGCTTGGTTAAAGAGATGCGTCTTTAATCTAGTTTTAAACTGGGACAGCGAGTCTGAGTCTCGAACAATATCAGGAAGGCTATTCCAGAGTTTAGGAGCTAAATGTGAGAATGCCCTCCCTCCTTTAGTGAACTTAGATATCCTAGGTATGACCAGAAGCCTTGAATTTAGTGATCTTAAAGAACGCGATGGATTGTAGGGCGATAGAAGGTCCATTAAATACACCGGAGCTATACCATTTAGGGCTTTATAGGTCAGCAGTAATACTTTGTAATTGATACGGAACTGAATAGGTAACCAGTGTAGAGATGATAAAATAGGTGTTATATGATCATATTTTCTTGATCTTAGTAAGAACTCTAGCGGCTGCATTTTGCACTAACTGTAGCTTGTTTATTGAGGATGCAGGACAACCAGCTAATAAAGCATTACAGTAATCTAGTCTCGAGGTCATGAATGCATGAACTTACTTTTCTGCATCAGAAACAGATATGTTACGTAGCTTAGCAATGTTTCTGAGGTGGAAAAAGGCTGTTCTTGTAACATATGAAATATGATTTTTGAAAGTCAAGTTGCGGTCCAGTATAACACTCAGGTCTTTTACTGTAGTGGATAAAGTAACAGGACATCCTTCTAAATTAAAGTTGTATTGTAAGGGATTTTCTGGGTAGGTTTTTGGACCAATAAGTAATACCTCTGTTTTATCTGAATTTAATAGCAGGAAATTACACGTCATCCAGCATTTTAAATCATTTAGACACTCTGTCAAGTTAGATAAGTTAGTGTTTTCATCTGGTCGTGATGATATATAAATGAGTGTCATCAGCATAACAGTGGAAATTAATTCCATGTTTTCTTATAATATTACCCAGTGGCAACATGTATATTGAGAATAGCAGAGGGCCTAGCACCGATCCTTGCGGCACTCCATAGTCTACTGACGTTATCTTCGATTTTTTTTTTTTTTCCCTTTTAAACAGACAAAATGGTAACGGTCTGATAAGTACGATCTAAACCAGTTTAATGCCTGTCCCTGAACACAGTGCAGTTTCTGTGCTATGATGCGATCTGAATCCCGACTGAAATTTTTCATAGATATCATTTTCTTGCAAGAAAGAGCACAGTTGAGCGGACAAAACCTTTTCTAGTATTTTAGACATAAATGGAAGATTTGAGATGGGTCTGTAATTTGCTAGATTATTTGGATCTAATTGTGGTTTCTTAATGAGAGGTTTTATAACTGCCAGCTTGAATATTTTTGGAACATGACCTAAAAATAAAGACGAGTTATTAAGAGGCTCTTCCACGACAGGTAACACTTCTTTCAGTAGTTTAGTGCCTTTTAGAGCCTTTTTATAACGTGACATACTGTCTTTCCACGCGATTCTAAAAACCTCTAAATAAGTTTGTTTCCATTTACGCTCTAAGTGACGAGTTTCTCTCTTGATAGCATGCGTAGCACTGTTGTACCATGGTGCTTTAGTTTTCTCTCTAACCTTTTTTAATCTAATTGGTGCATCAATATCTAGTGTACTAGAGAAAATGGTGCTCAAACTGCTAGTCATTTCCTCTAGTTCATCTGTTTGTTTGGGTTCACTGAGCAGCTGAGATAGATCAGGTAAGCTATTTGAGAATCTATCTATAGTGGATGGAAGGATTGTTCTGCCTGGTCGATAACGTGGCGCAACATGACAAATTTCATCAGTACGTATTATGCAAGTTACCATGTAATGATCAGTGAGATCGTCACTCTGCGGTATAATATTTATATTAGTTGGATTGGTTCCATATGATATAATTAAATCTAGTGTATGATTTAGACGATGAGTGGGACCACTGACGTTTTGCGTGACCCCAAAGGAGTTTAATAAATCTGTAAACGCAGCCCCTAACGCATCATTTATGTTATCTACGTGTATGTTTAAGTCTCCAACAATTATTGCTTTATCGACATTGACCAATAGATCTGAGAGAGTCTACAAACTCTTTAAGGAAATCAACATATATACAGTAGCCAAGGCTAGAGATAATAGGGATTTGTTTCTTACATGTGAGAGCGTAACATCTGAGAGCGTAACATATAATTAAGATTATATATAAGATTAAGATTATATTTAAGATTAAGTAAAGCGGAGATATGCTGTTTTTGGATATTGGTACAAAATATTTCTATTTGAGAAAAATGCTGTTCTTTTTGAACTCTTAAACTCAACTTTTAAACTCAGAATCCTGAAAAAAAGTATCAAAGGTTATAAGTATATTAAAATAGAAAACCATTATTTTAGATTGTTGTAATATTTTACAACATTACTGTTTTTTAATTTAAAAAAATGCAGCCTTGATGAGCATAAGATAATTCTTTCTAAAACAGTAAAAATAATGTTTCCAAATTTATATTGGCCTTCATGCATGCCCCTTTTTTACATTTGAGCCCCTGCCCTTGGGGAACTCTCTGCATGTCCCTGCTCTCACTTCTCCCTTGCTCTACTACCACACAGTGCCCACACACACACACTTGCCGGCTCGATGCACACCACACACCAGCGCACAAGTATAAAGACTTGCGTTGAATTCATACTAAAACATTGCGTACGGACAAAGCTGTAAATGTGCGTACGCACAAAAAAAAAAGTTGATGAATCTCTGCGTACGAAGGATCCCACGCATATTCTCTTTGTACATCCCAATTAACATAAAAATGAGCGCACATGCACAAGCACAACGCCCCACCCAGTCTACTCCCTTAATTAAATACATTTAAATATGGTAATGAGTCCACTTTGGCAAAAGAAAGGAGTAAGAAAATGGCTTAAGCAAGTGGCAAGAAGCGAAACTTTTCAGGAAGTGAATCGGAGGTGCTACTAGCGGAGGTAGAAACGAGAAAAAATATCTGGAACTTTGTCCTCCGGAATTAATAACCAAAGGAAAAAATATGAGTGGGACAGTTTGGCTGATGCCGTCAATGTGGTGGGATCTGAAAGTCGCACTGTAAATGACCTTAAAAAGAAATGGTCTGATATAAAGGTGGACGTTAAATGGAGAACTGCTGCGCACCGACAAAGTGTGGGCAGAACAGGCAGTGGTAAAGGGGTCGATGAACTTACACCCTTTGAGCAAAGAGTTGCCTCAATTATGGGTGATACTTTACTCTCTGGAGTAGTATCTGCTGCTGTGGGAGACTCGGATTTATACAGGACTGCCATGAAGGTAACCAATATTATCTGCACATTTATTGAATGGAAATGTTTCCGATTCACATATGCAAATTCTTCTTCAGATGGCGCCTTTATAGCAATGTGTGTGTCGATGTGCAGTCGACTGCTCCGATTACATTAGGAAAACCGGCTATCGCTGCAAATTGCGTTTTAATGTTTGGCTGGTCAACTGCACCATATGGGAACGTTATATACCTGGTAGACATGCGGATGATCCCGACCCATACCGCTGGCATTGCGCGGCTCAAAGACGACTGGCTTATTCCTGAGCGGCCTGCCAGTTCCCTTTGGAAAGAACCAGTTGCCAGGAAACCAAGTGTTGTCAGCACCTGCAAGGGAACGGGTATTGCGTGGCTCCTCGCCGTCTCTCTCTCTAGATTCGGACCCAACTCAGCACAGAGCTCCAAGAGGATAGCCCTTGGAAATCTGAAACGGCTGATAAGCCAGTCATCATCCTGGGCCAGAAAATCATGGTGGTCCCTAAAAACTCGTTCTCTTCGGATTCTGCCATTAGCAATGTCCTCTAATAAGGCCAAAGCTGCCATTGCCATAGACTAAGGGTTGTATCAATTTGCATATGCTTTTTATGTTCTTACTTAAGGCTTGTGTGATAATATATCAATTATGCAATTATGGGAATATTCTATGTCAATTATTTTATAAATTGCAAATTAATAGCAATGCTTCCCACAGGTGGTAGTGCGATAGACTTGTAGAACAATTCGTTGTGTAATGTTTGCAACTTAACTTCATTGCCTGTAAGAGTCGCCAACGGACAAAAACTATGTGAAATGTACGTACGCCAGACATGAAATTGGCGTGGAGGAACGCACATTCTCACGTTAATTTCACTGTTAGTACATCCGACCGTGAGCATGAAAGCTGGCGTACGCAAAGTTTTTATGCGTACGCAAGATTGATACATGAGGCCCCAGGCCACCTGGCAGCTTCATGCGTTCTCACTGATCGGATAGCTATCTAATTTATCAAAACGACTTTCCTTTTACATCTGGGGCCTCATGTATCAATCTTGCGTACGCACAAAAATTTTGCATACGCCAGCTTTCACGCTCACGGTCGGATGTACTAACAGTGAAATTAACGTGAGACTGTGCGTTCCTCCGCGCCAATTTCATGTCTGGCGTACGTACATTTCTCATAGTTTTTGTCTGTTGGTGACTCTTACAGGCAATGAAGTTAAGTTGCAAACATTACACAACGAATTGTTCTACAAGTCTATCGCACTACCACCTGTGGGAAGCATTGCTATTAATTTGCAATTTATGAAATTTACATAGAATATTCCCATAAGGCTAGTGTGAAAATATATCAATTATGCAATTAAGTAAGAACATATAAAAGCATATGAAACTGATTCACTGATTGGAAAATAAATGAATCTGTAGCCTTATCCATAGATGGAGTTGATATTGAGAGAGTGTTGGGGTTTCGTTTTCTTGGTGTAATTATGGATGATAAGTTAACATGGAAACCTCACATAGCACACATTAAAAGAGAAATTTCCCAAAATATTTTTGTCTTAAACAAAGTGAAGGAGGTATTAAATAAGGAAACAATGAAAATACTTTATAGTTCACTCATCATACCATATTTGATTTATTGCACAGAAGTATGGGGGAACACATATCAGACAAATTTAAAACCTTTATCTATTTTACAGAAGAGAGCTATAAGAATTATTCATAAAGTAAACAATATTATTAGTGTTTGAAACTTAGCCAAATCTTCTAGCTTTAATATTCTGGATTTAGCAAACAATTTGCTTGTATGTTTTCGATAATTTAAAGTAAGACTGAAAATCTTACTAGAGAAAATACAACGTTATTATCAGTTAGAAAAAGAGTATAGTAGGAGAAGATATAATTTTAAACATCAATTTGCACGTACGACTATAAAACAAATGTGCCCCTCAGTTATGGGAGTAAAATTGTGGAATCTTAAGTTATAGTAACATTGGTCAGTTTAAGTATAAGTATAAACAGAGTATATTCAGTCAGTATTAATATGGTGAGGTTTATGTTGCTTCTGGAATTGTTTGGTTTGTTGTTGTGTTTTGTTTAGTTTTCTTTTCTTTTGTCTTTTTATTTTATTGGGTCTAATATCGGTCAGCATAAGCAGAGATATAAGCATAGTAAATTCGGTTAGTATTAATATGGTGAGATCCATGTTGTTGTTTTGTTTTTCTCTATATGTATTGGATTACTTGTTGTTTTGCTGTCTGGGCATTGCCTGATTTTTTTTTTATTTATTTTTTTTATGCTGCATGAATTGCTGTTATTTAAACCAACATTGTTTTTTGTCAGTGCAATTTTGGCTGTAAGCTGCTTAAAGTTATTTTGTCTTTTGGAATAGGGGACAGATATTATACGATTTTATCTTCTTTCTGCTCCCTTTTGCACATGGGAATTTAAATTATGTAAAGAAGAAAATGAAATGTTTTATTTTTTACAATGGAGCAATAAAAAAAATATGAATATAAAAAAATAATATGAACAAAACCTGAACCTCATCACCTGCTCACTATATAACATTCACTTCCATTTCACCTCCTTTTCTGGTCTGGTCTTTTCATGGACACACAGACTCTACCTCTACTCTTACCTGTGATCCCTGTCATCCGAGTTTGTTCCACGGACCTTCTGCCATCTCCAGTAACTCTCTCCAGTGTTTACCTTCCAGCTCGTTCCGATCTCCATCTGTAAAGGACAGTTCAGTTACTCGTCAGCTAAGTTCCATTCATCTCATCTTCATTGCATTCAACTCACCATTTACATCTGCTGGCTTCTGTTCAAATAAACATGTTGTATTTCACTCACCTGTCTACCTCATCACTATCCAAAGACCAGACCAAATGCAAAATCCCACGGAGCCCACTACGGATCCACCACACGATCTGTTGACTTAGTTCACGCCGTCAGAATGTCTTTACAACAACCTTCTCCGGACAACCCACATTCCGTTCCCGCTGATGTTCTCCATGCTGCACACCAGGCTCTTCTTCCACCATGACCCGTTGTACCATCCACTGCCTCTGCCAGTCCCATGCCCCGACCAGCGACATTCACCAGTGAGGCGGAGGACTGCAGCGGATTCATCATAATATGTTCACTCTACTTGGAAATGCAAGCTCATCAATTCCCCAACGATTCAGCCCGAGTAGCCTTTGTAATCTCTTTGCTGTCCGGCCACGCACTCCAGTGGGCACAATCGCGGTGGAATTCCAATGCCCAAGTGACCAAATAGCTCACCAACTTCATCTGTCATTTCAAAGAGGTGTTCGGCCAAACAGCATCTCCATCCACGATCAACTGTTTAATCTTCGTCAAGGTAAACAATCAGTCTGCTCTTACACTCTTCAGTTCCGCACCTTAGCCGCATCTAGTGGATGGAATGAGACGGCCATACTCACTGCCTTCTGCCACAGTCTTAACGTTGACCAACACGGCATACTGATGGACCAGAGGAAGGTCGACACCATCCGAAACTGGCCTCAACCCACAACCATTAAAGAACTTCAACGCTTCCTAGGATTTGCTCATTTCTACCGAAGGTTCATCAACTACAGTCTCATCAGCTCACCCATGACTTCCACCCTCAAAGCCCGGCCCAAATATCTGTTCTTCACCCCTGAAGCCTCCAAATCCTTCCATCGCCTAAAAGAAGCCTTTCAGACCACTCCGATCCTGGTCCATCCGAATCCTGATCTGCCCTTCATCGTCGAATAGATGCCTCCTCTACCGGGGTCGGAGCGGTTCAAATTCACTGTAACCTATCGTCCTGGAGTCAAGAACTGTAAAGCGGATGCCCTTTCTCGTCTTCCCCATACTACTCCAGAACAGACCCTTCCTGAACCCATTCTCCCTCCAGTCATGATCGTCAGTCCCATTACGTGGAAGATAGACGAGCAAATCTCTCAAGAAAATAACGCCAACCCTGCTCCACCGGGAGGTTCAGAAGGGCTCAACTACGTTCCACCTCATCGTTTGGCCCTTCTGGACTCAGCCCACACATCTCTGGGCTCTGAACACGCAGGTAGTCGGTGAACCCTCTCGCTCCTACGTCAGCACTTCTGGTGGCCCTCCATATCCCTTAGGATATCTCCTGGTACTTCAAGGATTGCCCAGTATGCGCCGTTACCAACACCCCGAGGAAGCTCCCTGAAGGTAAACTGGTCACTCTTCTGATTCCACATCGACCCTGGTCTTACATCGGAATAGATTTTATGACATATCTTCCTAAGTCAAAGAATTACACGTGCATCTTCGTCATCGTGGATCGTTTCTCCAAGGCCTGCAGATTGATACCACTACCAGGTCTGCCTACAGCGTTAGAAGCCGCAGAGGCTCTGTTCCAGCAGGTGTTCAGAAACTTCGGCATCCCCGAGGACATTGTGTCTGACCGTGGTCCCCAGTTTATCTCTAGAGTGTGGGAGGCCGCCTTTAAACTCCTAGGAGTCTCCGTGAGCCTTTCCTCCGGAGACCATCCTCAAAGCAACGGCCAGACTGAGAGCAAAATCCAAGAGATTGGGAGATACCTGAGGTCCTATTGCCACCAGAACCAGGACAGCTGGAGCCAATACCTCCCCTGGGCAGAATATTCACAGAATTCCATTTGCCAATCCACCACTGGGCTCACCCCCTTCCAGTGTATGTAAGGGTACCAACCCCCGCTGTTTCCCTGGTCGGGTGAGCCCTCGGAGGTGCCAGCCGTCAACCACTGGTTTGACGAGAGCGAGAGGGTATGGGACTCACGTGCATCTCCAACGGGCAGTGCGGAGACAAGACTCATGCTGACCGCCATCTGATGTCTACTCCGTTGTATGGGGCTATGGAGTCATGTTTCTCAAGGGCTATGGAGTCATGTTCCTCAGAACAATTTATCATCATTACCAGAGTTCTTTAGGGGGTCTGACATATTCCTGAAACATTAATGTGAAAACACTGACACGAGAAAGCACCCAGTTTGCGCGTCCCTGTTTTATAAAATGTCCACGAAACTTAAAGAAATGTTTAGTGAAATTAGAAAATATTTAAGAGATTGTTAATTTAGTTGTATAGCCTACATACATGTTTTTATATCCACATATTTTGTTCTATGTCTAGTAAGTAATAATCTCAGAGTTTACTGGATTACACGATTCTTTTTGTAGTGTTACTGGTGATGTACTAAAATAAACATTGTCACGTGTGGACCTTTCTTCTCACCGTTGATTCTTGATGGTTAAGAGGACAATTACTTGAGTTGCCCCTGTCGTTTCACAGAATAGTACAACGGCGAACGCATCGAGTATAAACGCCTCGTCCGTATGGGGAGGTGTGCGCAGTCTGCAGAGACTCGCGCTGCGGAGACAGGCGAAAGTATAAACAAGGCTTCAGTCAGCCATCATCACGAGTATACGTCCTTCTTTTCCTGTGAGTGCAGGATACATCAGAAGGATCCTTCGCAGCCTTGCCTACCCCAGAATGAATTGTGAGCCGAAGAAGAAATTGCCAGATTACACTTTTAAATTTAAGTATTGGGTTTCAATTGAATCGAGCGATCTAACGTATCTAATGATAAAAATGGAAACAAAATAAAAATAAATACAATATAGGTTCAAATGTTGTACTCATATGATACCAGTATGTGATTTTACATAGGTTGTTTTATACTCTTTATACTTTATTGTGTACATACATTGACCATGGTGAACATTTTAGAAAGGTTTTCAACCCCGTTTTGTTTTTAGGCAGTTATAAATATGCTCGTCACATCAGCTGTCACAGTTGCTAGGCGACAAAAACCAGACCGTCCCATTGAACAACCACCGGGACACAGCTAGCTACAACTTGTTAATGTGACAATGCATTTTGTTAGTTTCATTTTCCAAATAACCAGTGTTGGAATGTAATGACATACATTTACTCTGGATTAAAGTATACATTTGAAGTACTTTAGATTGTTAATCAACTCATCTCAGAGTGATGAGTTGGATACAAGCTGTGTCCCAATTCAGGGGCTGCATCCTCCGAAGGCTGCATTTGAAGGCTGATTGCGTCACAGCGGTGTGACAAAGGCTATCCCAATTTGAAGGATCCTTCTAATGCGGCCTACCGTCAGTGTTGCCAAGTCCGAGGTTTTCCTGCAAAATTGGGCTACTTTTAAGTTGTTGCCGTGGGTAAAAAAATTTTCCGCGGGTTGATTTCCACCCCCGTAAATACGATTTTGGTGCCCCAACACCCCCAAAACATCCCTCAGAAGAACAAATCTAGTGGAGAATTCAGCAGCCCGATGGAGAAGAGCCGATGGTACTTTTTCTGTACAGACCTGGGAACCCTGCCTATCGTCCTTCTTTACCCGGGCCGCGAAGGATAGAACGAGGAACCAGCAGCAGAAAACGAGACAGAGAGGATGAACTGATCGAGCTAGTTAGGGAGGACATGAAGTTTCAGAAAGACAGAAGAGAGGAGATCACAGAAGAGGAGGGAGAGAATGTACAGATTGTTTTCTCTACTTGACAGATTGGTAGAGAAACAAACTTTCAAAGAATTGAAATTTGCAAACGAAACAAATACATTATTTTTATGCAAGTTATAATTTGTAATTGAAACAAAAAATAATGTGCATTGTTTATTTTTGTAATTTTTTGCGACTGATTTTGCGACATGTAGTGGAAACTGTAGAGCATGTAGTGGAAACTGTTCTCTGTTCAGCTGTCGCAGATCTAAAATGGGTCTGAGGCCTCCATCTTTTTTCGGTACCAGAAAATATCTGCTGTATAGGCCCCCTTCGCTCTGAGCCTGAGGTTCTATAGCCCCTTTGCTCTGTAGTTTGGCTATCTCGGCTCGAAGTAGATGAAATCTGGGCTCTGGCCACGGCATGACGGCGGCTCGAGAGCCTCGGTGTAATGAGAACTCAACGCTGTGTTTACAGCGTGCGAGGCAGGGGGCGCGCTGATCACAGCGGGCAGCCTGGCCGCGCTCAGCTTCTCTATGACTGGTAGTGCAGAGAAAGCGAGCCCGTGGGATTCGGTTTGTTCGTGAGAGAATGTGTGCGCGGGATGACGGGCACATTTACTGCACTGAGAACACTGTCGGCTCGCGCCGACTGAATGTGTGTTAGTTTCGTTTTTACAGAAACCAAGGGACACGCATCGTGTAGTGTAAGCGGGCACTGAGATATGGGCGCGTTCACTACATTTTTTGCACAATCAACATGAGTCGATTTTATTTGTGCTAGCCCTGCACCATGGCGGGCTGTGTCTGGGTGTGGGAATGGGCACTGGGGCGTGGGCATTCTTACAACACTCATAACACCATCGGCCGTGGCCGGAACACCAGAAAATGCACTCTTTATTGGATTTATCTGGGTAGCCGTAAAAACGGCTTTTGTGTGCAGGCAAGCGGGCTCTGGAGCTGGCTTGCTCACTGCTAAACACGCTGGAACAGTCACATTGCTTGGAACTGGACGAGCGAGAAGTTTTGGTGAAAAACCGGCCGCAGCGGGATTTGAACACCGTTGCTTTCCTAGAGAGGCTAGGAAGACTTCAAGACTTCGGGCTTGATCTCAATCCTCGGGCGGGGCCCGCGCTGAGGGGGGCGGCATCCAGCAGAGCAGAGCAAGAGCGCGGTCTTTGGTCTCGGGCCTGGCGGCGCTGTGAAGCAGCGGCGGCGGGTGGCGCAGGTTGCGGCTGAGAGCTACGGGCAGACGGTTGTTTCTGGCGGCCCGTAGCGGAGCTCGAGCGCTTCGGAAGGAAGTGCTTCATGGCCTTCGTTTTCTGTGCCTCGACGAATCTGTCCGCGAAATCCTTGACGGCAGATCCGAAGAGGCCCGCTGATGAAATGGCCGCGTCGAGGATCACAGAGCGCTCGGCTTCCGTCATCTCAGACAGCATCAACCATAAATGTCTCTCAGCCACGGTGAGAGAGGCCATATTCCGCCCAATGGCCTGTGCGGCTGTCCCGCTGAAGGCTTACGTCTTACGTCGAAGGCGCGGCTTTTCACTCCGGATCCAGCGATGCGTGAGCTTCGCTGAAGAGATGAAAATCAGTTTGGTCATGACGTCACGCAGAGCCGTTCTCGATAGGCTGCTGCTTCTGCCGCAGGGCAGCCAATAGGCGCGCGAGCTGTCTTGCCTATGTCTGCATGCTGCCGCAAAGCGTTTTATATTGGTTAAAAATTAAGGATGATTTTTGGCTTCAATATCTCGTGGAAAAGAGGTTCCCTTTCGTTGTCACTCCGAGTTACGTCGGATGACGACGAATGGGGTTTCGCTTAGAAAGCCTATCAGCTTCGAGTATTTAAAAACGAGCCAATGGCAAAGAAATGCCATGGGTCTGCGGAATTTGCATGACGTAACTCCGCCCCACCTCGTGGGTATAAAAGGAGGACGCCGGCAACATGCAGTTATGTTTTCGCTTCGGAGCCAAGAGTTTCTCTTCACTCCACAAGCCATCTCTGAACTGTCAGCTTCACGAACGAGTTCCTCTGGTGTTGGTGTGACGGCGATCTCCAGCGAGCACGTGCTGCCTGCTTATCTGTGCAGTGGTTTGCCAGAGAGTGCGTGTCTCCCCGGGCGCTTCAACACTCAGTGTTTCTCTCTTAAAAGAGCTTGCACGCGGCACGTCTTTTTAAAGATGCCTCGCCCGTGCACTTCTGGTTGCGGCAGGCTGGTGTCTGACTCTGATGGGCACGAGCGCTGTCTAGTGTGTTTGGGCATGGATCACGCTAGAGCAGCGCTCGTGGATGAGTCATGTTCTCTCTGCGGGAACATGACCATCGCGTCACTTTGGTCGAGACTCAATGAACTCGCAAGAGTGAGAGTCCCCTCATCCACACCCCGATCTAACGCTCCCCTGAGGAGTGCTACTTTGGCTGGTGGCCAGGGTGACCTGAGGGTTACGGTCTGGAACAAGGCGCCGACTATGTGTCCGCGACCCCAGCCCCCCTCCTGTGTGACGGTGCCCGCTAGTGAACCTCCGATTCCCGCGGGTCTACCTTCGGGTGGCCCGCGAGTTTTGGTTGAAGCTACAGAGGAAGATGCTATGTCTGTAGCAGCATCACAAGGTGGGCTTGATTCTTCCGGAAGTGAAGATTCAGCGCAGCTGCCACCTTCCGGTGTGCATACGGCTGTGCCTGAGTCGGATCCGGAAATGACGGCCATGCTTTCCTGGGCAGCCGCGATTATCGGTCTAGAGTGGAGGCCTCCACCCTGTCCTGAGCGCTCGCGGCTGGACGATTGGTTTTTGGGTAAGGCTGCCGACTCACGTGGTCCACGGCAAACCCCAATACCTTTCTTCCCGGATGTGCATGATGAGATCTCGAAGTCCTGGAAGACCCCCGTCTTCCCGGGACCGCTCGCTGGTCTCATCTGCCTTTTCTCCCCTCGATGAGGCGGCTGCCCGTGGGTACACTGGGCTTCCTCCGGTTGAACGCTCTGTTGCGATGCAACTGTGTCCTCAGAGTGCTTCTTCTCGGGGCGAGCCTGCGCACCCATCCAAGGCCTGTAGATTTTCGTCGTCTATGGCGGCGCAGTCTTACAGAGCGGCGGGACAGGCGGCCACCTCTCTGCATGCTATGGCCACTCTGCAGGTCTACCAGGCCCAGATGCTCAGAGACATGCACGAGGGCAGGACAGACCCAGGGCTCTTCAATGAGCTGCGTGCCGCAACCGACCTCGCTCTCCGGGCGACGAAGGTAGCCGCGCGCTCCCTGGGTCTGGTGATGTCAACTGTGGTGGTCCAGGAGAGACACCTGTGGCTGAACCTGGCTGACATGCGGGATACCGAGCGGACACGTCTGCTCGACGCACCCCTCTCCCAGGCCGGCCTCTTCGGCGGCGGAGTTGAGAACTTCGCCCAACAGTTCTCAACTGCACAGAAACAGACAGAGGCAATCAAACATATTCTGCCCCGCCGACCCGCTGCTGCCTCGACGTCGGCCGGGCAGACGCCTCAGCCTGTTTCCCGCCAAGGGCGCCCTCCTAAGGCTCCCGCCCCTCCCGCCCGGCCAAAGCAGCAGACTTCACCCAGGCCCAGTCGCAGAGGAAGACGTAGGAAGGCGCCACAGCCCTCTCCAGCCCCATCCCCCACCAAGCGCCGGGCCAAGCGGCACTCCTGAGACGGGCTGCTCAGGGATGATGGTTGTTTCCCAGGAGATGGTAGCAGGACCACTCCTTCCCCCGGTGGAGGGCCGGGGGAGAATCTTTTGTTCTCCACTCCCCGCTGCTCACCCACGGATGGGCTGCTCCCTAATGTGGTTAAAGAAAGAAACAACCCCCTCATCCCTGAGCACACAGAGTTCTCGGACGACACAGAACGCCGCCCACAAGCCGTGCTCTCCTCGTCCCCCTCTGTCCCAGCGTCGGTTGACACGGCGTGCCGTCCACGGACCGTTTCGTCCCTGTCCCACTCTGTCGCCAGACCCCTGGCAGAGCAGGCCCCCGTGGAACGCTGGTCCTTCCCTGGCCTCCTCTGTCAGGGCGCGGATGTTAACTGCACCCCCACACCGGATCGCTATGCCGTCCACGTCCAGGCCAGTTACTCCGCTTCGCTGCCCCTCTGGGGGGACGCCTGTGGTTCGCATGACCCCGCTGGTACAGTTTCTGGGGGCCTGGCTAGAGCTTCCCCGTCTGTCCCGCTGGGTCGCCCGAACCATCAGGCTCGGCTATGCGATTCAGTTCGCACGGTCTCCTCCCCGCTACAGGGGAGTCCGCTCCACTTTGGTCGGTGAAAATGCCCCCATCATGAGAGCAGAGATTGCCACCCTGCTGGCGAAGGGTGCAATCGAGACTGTCCCTCCAGCCGAGATGAGGTCCGGCTTCTACAGCCCTTACTTCATTGTCCCCAAGAAAACCGGTGGGTTAAGACCAATCCTGGACCTGTGCGTACTGAATCGCTCCCTTCACAGGATGCCGTTCAAGATGCTCACCGCCAAACGCATTTTCGAATGTGTTCGGCCCCAGGATTGGTTTGCAGCGATCGACCTGAAGGACGACTACTTTCATGTCTCCATTCTTCCTCGACACAGACCGTTCCTCCGGTTTGCTTTCGAGGGGCAGGCATACCAGTACGCGGTTCTCCCTTTCGGGCTAGCCCTGTCTCCTAGCGTCTTCACGAAGGTCGTCGAGGCAGCCCTTGTTCCCCTCGGGTTCACGGGGTTCGCATCCTGTACTATCTCGACGACTGGCTGATCCTAGCTCACTCTCGAGATCAGGTTTGCGAACACAGGGACCTTGTGCTCCGGCACCTAGCTCATCTGGGCCTTCGGGTCAACTGGGAGAAGAGCAAACTTTGCCCTGTGCAGAGGATCTCTTTTCTCGGTATGGACATCGACTCGGTCGCCATGTCCGCGCAGCTTACGAGCGAGCGCGCGCAGTCACTGCTGACTTGTCTAAGACAAATTCAGGGCAAGAGTGCGGTTCCACTGAAACATTTTCAGAGGCTCCTGGGGCATATGGCATCTGCAGCCGCGGTGACGCCGCTCGGATTGCTTCATATGAGACCGCTTCAGCTTTGGCTACGCGACCGAGTCCCGAGGTGGGCATGGCAATAAGACACGCTCCGAGTACCAGTTACTCCGACCTGCCGTCAGACCTTCACCCTGTGGTCGAACCTCAGTTTTCTCAGGGCTGGTGTCCCCCTGGAACGAGTTTCCCGGCATGTTGTTGTCTCAACAGATGCCTCCACCACGGGCTGGGGCGCCATATGCAATGGACAGGACCCCAGCGCCTATGGCATGTCAATTGCCTCGAGTTGCTGGCAGTACGCCTTGCCCTGCACCGCTTCCGGGTGCTGCTTATGGGTCAACACGTACTAGTCCGATCAGACAATACCGCCACTGTAGCGTACATCAACCATCGAGGTGGTCTACGCTCCCGCCGTATGTCGCAACTCGCTCGCCACCTCCTCTTATGGAGTCAGAGGCATCTGAGGTCCCTTCGAGCCATTTACATTCCCGGAGCCCTGAACTGTGCAGCCGACGAGCTGTCACGGCTTCAGCCCCTCCCTGGAGAATGGCGACTCCATCCCCAGTCGGTCCAGCTGATTTGGGACCAGTTCGGGGACGCACAGATAGATCTGTTTGCCTCCCACGACTCGACCCATTGCGACCAGTATTATTCTCTGACCGAGGGCACGCTCGGCACGGATGCTCTGGCGCACAGTTGGCCGCGGGGCCGCAAATATGCGTTTCCCCCAGTGAGCCTTCTTGCGCAGGTCTTGCGCAAGGGCAGGGAGGACGAGGAGCAGGTCCTTCTGGTTGTGCCGTACTGGCCCACCCGGACTTGGTTCTCCGAACTAGTGCTCCTCGCGACAGCACCTCCTTAGCCAATTCCTCTGAGGAAGGACCTCCTTTCTCAGGGACGGGGCACCCTATGGCACCCTCGTCCCGATCTCTGGAACCTCCACGTGTGGCTCCTGGATGGGACGAGGCAGGTTTGAGTACCCTACCACCTACGGTGGTGGCTACCATCACTTCCGCTAGAGCGTCGTCCACTAGGCACGCCTATGCGTTGAAGTGGAACCTCTTCGTCAACTGGTGCTCTTCTTGCCGAGAAGACCCCCGGAGGTGTTCGATCAGTTTCGTGCTTTCCTTCGTTCAAGATGGGTTGGAGCGAAGGCTGTCTCCCTCCACCCTCAAAGTTTATGTTGCCGCTATTGCCGCACACCACGACTTAGTGGAAGGTAAGTCCGTAGGGAAGCACGACCTGATCGTCAGGTTCCTGAGGGGGGCGAGGAAGCTGAATCCTCCTCGTTCTCCTCTCGTTCCCTCTTGGGACCTCTCAGTGGTTTTAAGTGCCCTGCAGAGTGCTCCCTTTGAGCCTCTGCAATCAGTGGAGCTTAAGTTCCTGTCAATGAAGACAGCGCTCCTGGTTGCATTGGCCTCTCTCAAGAGGGTCGGGGACCTGCACGCATTCTCCGTTGACGAAGCGTGCCTGAAATTCGGGCCGGCCTACTCTCACGTGATCCTGAGACCCCGGCTTGGATATGTGCCCAAGGTTCCTACCACTTCCTTCCGGGACCAGGTGGTGAACCTGCAAGCGCTGCCCTTGGAGGAGGCAGACCCAGCCTTGGGACTGCTAGGTCCAGTACGCGCTCTCCGCGCCTATGTAGACAGGACGCAGTGTTTCAGGACCTCAGACCAGCTCTTTGTCTGTTATGGTGGGAAGCTGAAGGGAAAGGCTCTCTCAAAGCAGAGGTTGTCTCACTGGATAGTGGACACCATTGCTTTGGCATACAGGCAGCAAGGTCGACCGTGCCCCCTTGGTGTGACTGCCCACTCCACCCGGAGTGTGGCATCCTCTTGGGCTCTAGCGCATGGCGCCTCGCTAACAGACATCTGCAGAGCTGCAGGCTGGGCGACACCGAACACATTCGCCAGATTCTACAATCTCCGAGTGGAGCCAGTGTCCTCTTATGTACTCGCTTCAACTAGCTAGTACCGAACCCGCTCAGGTGTCTTCGCTTGCTCGCCATTCCACTCCACGGACTGGATACGTGCGATATTCTGCTCAGGTGAGCTTCTCCGCAAGCCCTGAGTTCCTCCAGCACCCCTGATGCTAGCGCCAGTGTCTATTGCCTGGGCGTCGGCTAGGTGCCTCCCTTGTGCATGGTCCCTCCCCGGAGCTACCCCCACACGTGTATTTCCACTGTAAGCCTCTCTGAGCATGTGTCTTTCCCTTGGCAAGCCACCTTGCCACCCCTGAGGTTGAAATATTCCACCTGCGGCTGGACACCTCAGTGTTTCTCCATATGTTTCCTTCGGGTCATATGTGTATTTCCAAGTGCCCCCCCCCCCCCCCCCCCCCCCCCCTGGGTTGGTGTTAATTGCATATTTCCTCTAAAGCTATGGGATATGCTTCCCAGTGTACCTTGGTATTCCTGTGATAAATAAGAGTCCTTCGTCCAAAGTCTTGAGGGCTCAGATTTACGCAGGGCACTGGAAGACAGCTGTGAAGGTGGCGTGATTAGACTGGTAACCCCATTTGTCATCATCCGACGTAACTCGGAGTGACAACGAAAGGGAACGTCTCGGTTACGTATGTAACCCTCGTTCCCTGAGTAGGGAACGGAGACTTTACGTCGGATGATAGAGATGTTATCTTGCTTGGAGGATTCAGCTCTGGCCAACTATATTCCCTCATATGGAGATAGACTTGCTCTTTTCAATTTTTGCCGCAATCAAAACCCTGCTTCCAAAAGGAAGTTGGGTCTGTTTGAAAGACTGAGAGAAAAGATGAAACTGAGAAAGCAATCTACAACTGAACCCCAATCTGAAGAGACACCTGAGACTTCTAAACCCAAATCCAGAGCCAAAGCAAGTAAGCGACAGATTGAAATTGGCTGGATTCATACAGAAAACAAAGAAACAAAACAGGTCAGAACAAAACAAGGAGGGGGTAGAAAGGTTGCAATGGACATTAATGCAGGATACAATGAGATCCTTAAAGAAGGCAAAGAACTTTTCTTTTCTTCCCAGATGGAAATTCTTGTAAGGGTGATGAATGTGACTTCACATTTGAAGTTTGGGACTTCAGACAAAATGTTCTTCCCAGTGATATATCCATTGGCACGATACATGAGGCAGTGAAACTACCAAATTTGCGCTTCTACATAGCTACTAGGCCAAACGAGTCAGCTGACAGTAGTTCAAATGAGTCTGAAAGTGAATATAATGATGAGACCAGCATCATCTCAATACAAAGTGATAGTGAAGATTTAGCAGACTTTTCTATAGCCACTAACAACTATACATATTCTTCAGTTGTTACAGATCTCCCAGTGGTACCAGGCTTGAATATTACATTAGCTGAGGAAGTTTTCATCATGGCAGATGATGTAGTGAATGACCCACTTAATATTTCTTACCCTGAAATCACATTTGGCCCTTACTCGGGAGATGAATCTGACTTGGAGAATACATTAGTTTATGTGCCTCCAGAAACCACTGAAATTGGCATTAAAACAAAACAAATAATTATACGTCATGGAAACTGCCTCCATGACATGATCAATGAATTTTCTGACCCGGAGACTTTGACCAGGCAACTGGCATTTAGATGCTTATTGCCAGACAATTCAGCGGAAGCTGGCTGTGGTTCGGGGGTTCTCCGAGATGTATATAGTACCTTCTGGCAAGAATTCTATGATCGTTGTACACTTGGAACTACAATGAAAGTTCCTTTCATTAGACATGATTTCCAAGCTGACTCTTGGAAAGCTGAGATGCTTTTTGGTGCAGTATACAGTGACCTGATAGAGTGCTTCCTTCAGATTGTAAGCACCCAAGAACGAGAAATTCTTCAACGTGCATTACAGGATTTCTCTTCTGTTGAACTTGATGAACTATTGGAAGTTCTTGACAGCTATGACTGCCGCAGAAAAGTCTCTGCAGAAAACTTCTCCAAAATTCTGAAGGAGATTTCCCACAAAGAGCTTGTCCAAAAGCCAATGTTTGTGTTAGACTGTTGGAAGGACATCACACAATCTCAAATCTCCCTTACTTTTGAGGAGCTAAAAGAAATGTATGCTAAACTCTTACCAACAACTAAAAAGGTCTTAGGACTTTTGAAGTTCCCTGCTGATATGACAGCAAAGCAAAGAGAAGTAGCACATCATCTGAAAAGGTACTTCAGAAAAAAGGATGATGGGAAACTAGGAAAGTTTCTGAGGTTCTGCACAGGATGTCACTTGATTGTGTCAGACCGCATCTCTGTTGAGTTTGCAGTGATGTCAGATTTCACAAGGCGCCCTATTGGTCGTACATGTGGGATGTTCCTTCAGCTGTGTGAGAACTATGAGAATTTTCCAGACTTTCGTGCTGAATTTAATGCTGTTTTGGAGAGCAACATTTGGGTAATGGACATAGTTTAACATGTAGTTGTCCACCTCATTCAGAAATCAAAAGTTACAGAAAGCATAAGTTAAAGATGAGTTATTTCCCCTTGCTTGTTTGGTTTTAGCAATGTTGCCTTAGAAATCTTAGCTTGAATATTGTAATTATACAAGCAAATGCTTGAAAAATAAAATAAAATGTAGTATAAATCCCAGTTTTAATTATGCTTTGAATTGTTAAGAATTTAACTGCTTGGTCACATTTTAAGATACAGATACAGATAAAAAGACACTATTGTTATACTGATACTTGTAATTGTATGCTCAAATGTTTTATTGTTAATTTTCAGTACAGACTCAAAGTTCCTTTAGAAAATATGTTTCTGTTAAAATCCAAGCAACATGCAGTTTAGCTAAATAAAGACTGTGCAATCCATGCACTATATAGAGAATAGAGATACGTTGAATACATGTATAGTTACCTACAAAGGGTTAAGTAAGCATTGTGTATTAAACTTTTGCTGTTGATATTGCAAAGTCACACTCATTTTAACACACCTGCTCTAATTTTCATTGATATGCAGCATGAACTACAGATAAGACAAATAAATATGAGTTATGACAGATAGGTGCCCAGCTAACAAACTTTTCTTTGGATTAAGGACCATAAGATATTTTGCTGTATTTCTGCTCCCAACAATATGTAGAGATCAGCTGCACTGAATGGATCTGTAGGAGCATCCCATCCATTTTCCTCCATTAACAGACAGCACAGATCAAAAACTGTTTCATCACAAGGGAACTGACCCTTGGGGGTGCACTCTTCCTGACACAAGGCCGCTTCGTCCATGTCAATTAATTTGAGTCTATCTTCGGCATTGTGCAATCTTGGAAGAGAGAACATCACTATCGGATGCCCTGATGCTGCATCATTTCCAGATCGTGCTCTGATTTTGTGGGAATTCCATGTATTTACAACCTCATCAAGTTCGTCCTGTAAAGAATAAAGAAATAAAAAAAAAATGTACAGAGAAATAAAGCATACTTTAGGTATATTGCACAATAGTGTGTTGTATGCGTAATTATATACCTCTCCAATATATGGTTTAGCTAGTGCTACCCTGTATCAATAGTTCTAAAATCCGTTGGCGTTGTTAGCCTACTAGTTCATTGTTTATCTTGGCTGTTAGCAGCTAGGTCTGGAACTTGGTTATGGTAACCCACATGAAAAGATACTATAGTAATTTATAGTAAAAATACTATAGTGTTTTTGAACCACACTGTAGTAAAGGACTTTAATTAATTTGTTGTGGCAATTCTATAGTTGTTGTGGTAATATAACAACTATAGTAATATAAACAAATTACTTTACCCAATACTGTAGCTACTAAGTTTTTACTATAGGGTATATTATACTACAATACACTACAGTTTATCGTAGTAAAAACTTCACGATAGTAACACTACAGTATAGCATTCATTAACAAATTGTTAATACTTTAGTATATACAGTAGGCTATACTACAATTGAATTGCACAACAATTCAATTGTTAATGCTATTAACCAAGCATTAATACCATTGATCAGCCCTACCAAACGTGGATGTTTTTTCACTAAGAAACAAACATTATGTTATTTGATTGATATTGTGAAGCTGCTTTGATGCAATTTATATTGTGAAAAGCGCTATATAAATACACTTGACTTGGCTTGACTTGAATTTACTATAGTAAATACTATAGTATTTTTTCATGTTAGAAATGTCATAGGTTAGCTATAGTAGGTCTACAAAAAGGCATTTTAAAACAAGACATAGCCTCCCTGAATAAGGTTAAGGAAGCAGAACTAGATCAGACTTTTGTCCAAAAAGTCTCCGCTAAAGTGTCCATCACTGATTAATGTCTGGAAAAGGTTCATCCAAAACTGTCTGCTCTGCTTACGGAGGATACCCCACCATCCCTCGATTCGTTGGTTTGCTGTGCTTCTTCCGTAAAGGAAACTCATTTTTCCGGCAAAACTATCTCCATGGTAGGCCTACTTTGTAAAAACCTTTGCATTGCTGCCACACTACCATTTTCGGTTCCCATGTCAGCACGGATTCTCTCGGGACACCCTCCTCAGTTACTGTTTTTAGGAAGTAACTGGCTATTACTTTAGGGTCGTTGTTGGTTGTGTACGCCTCCATCCACAGAATGTAACGACTGTAACCATCTATACAGCCATTAATGGCAATGCCGTACGGTTTTAATTTGTCGTAGCTGTCCATATGCCAGAGTGCATTTGGGCCAGCGCAAGTGTACTGGCATCTTCTCAAGCGTCTCCTTCGTCGAAATTCAACACCTTGAGGATCAACAAGTTTAATAATGCGTCTTATTGTATCCTGGGAAACCACAAAACCTCGATGAATTGCGCGTAGGTGAAGCCAGCGATAACCTTGCATTTGTCCACTGGTTGTCATTTCATGTTGGACAAAAGCGAGTATATCGCGCAAATTGGACTGATCTTTCCTTCTAAAAAGACCTAGCCGCTTGCAAATTCTCTTTAAAGTTCGTATGCTAATTATTATTCTGTCATAGTTAGCTAAAGTCGATAGTATTTCTTTGTTACTGAAAGAAAGTCTAAAATATAGCTTGACTAACCGATCCAACTCTGCCATGTCCTCTATCAGTGTGTCTATGGGTGAACACTGATTTCATGTCCGACTTTTTTTTCTCAAAACACGACTTTATTCTCGAAATGTAACGAGTTTATTCTCAAGATTGTATTTCGACTTTTTTTCTCGAAATTTAACGAGTTTTTTTCTCGAAACACAATGACTTTATTCTCGAAATGTAACGAGTTTATTCTCAAGATTGTATTTCGACTTTTTTTCTCGAAATTTAACGAGTTTTTTTCTCGAAACACAATGACTTTATTCTCGAAATGTAACGAGTTTATTCTCAAGATTGTATTTCGACTTTTTTTCTCGAAATTTAACGAGTTTTTTTCTCGAAACACAATGACTTTATTCTCGAAATGTAATGAGTTTATTCTCAAGATTGTATTTCGACTTTTTTCCAAGTTCAATCTCGCATTCTAATGACTTTAATCTCGAGATGGTTTTATTTTTTTATTATTGCTTAACCCTAATCCTCTTCCGTAATATTGCATTTAAAATGTAGGCTAAGTGACTCAAAATTAATTAATTGTTTATTGAACTGTCGAAATCAGTGTCATTTTCAATCGTGATGGTTTTCAGCACTTTGTCGTGGTGTTGCTTCATTTTATAAATATAAAAACTACCTTAAGTTTTCACATTTTGAATTTTTTACCGCAGTATGCTAGTTTCTTTGTGTGAGCTGCAGTTAGGCCTATTTGTTTCATTGAGAGGAGGCTGCGCGAGCCTAAACAGCACAAATTGTTAGCGTCAGTAGCTACATTATGTATAGGCTACAATCTATCATTATCATTGTATCATTTCATATTCAATTCATAATCGATCATATCGTTTAATGTTACTAGGCAATT
Source organism: Meda fulgida (assembly GCA_030578275.1). Classification (NCBI taxonomy): domain Eukaryota; kingdom Metazoa; phylum Chordata; class Actinopteri; order Cypriniformes; family Leuciscidae; genus Meda; species Meda fulgida. The sequence goes on from CM060639.1 coordinate 21,899,475, forward strand.
AGGAAATTAGGTTTATTGCATTTGTGCCCCCCTGAAAAAAATGTAATGCCCGTCCGTGAATTTGTGTCTGGCACCGGGTCTGAGTACTATTCACTCCTTTAAATGGAATGCAAAATATATGAAGCAATTCATACGATTAAGCAACTAGAACACTCCTTTCAACATCTGTCTCTCATTAGAAACTACAAAATGACTGAACTTGTGGACTAACATCAATAAATCAAGATGGTTTAAAATTTTTAAATCTAATGACTTATTCCCACATCTGAATAACCCACTGTCATTCTTTCCCTCAATCTTATCTATGCAAGCTAGATTATATCATATGTGCAAATATACCAACAGTAAATCAGGCTGGTTTCTCTCAATTTGAAACTACTGAATCAGCCACTTCACTTTCATGTGTTAAAAAAACTGAGCTGTTAAATTGGCAAATATTATAAAATACTCATTTTAAATGTCAAAATACAAGCATTTAGAAGGCCTATGCAAATAATGCATATTACAAAGTCAAGTGAAAAATTATATATTGCACATTTTGTGACAGTAATAGGCTACCACCCACATTACACAATTTTCAACCACGATTTTAGGCTGATAATAAATATAATAATGTAGATTGCTGACAAAAACCTCAAATTGTTGCTTGTTCACATGAGTGACAATCGCTACGTTTGAATTATCCTTTTTTTTTAATAAGTCCTGTTGTGTGAAATTTGTTTTGACTGGAAATTGGTGAAGACAGGCAGTTGTGCATAGTGTGAAAAGAACAGCAATCCCACGACTTTGAAAGTTGCCTATAGTGCAGGTTTTTCAATCTTATAGATGCCATGGACCCCCAAATATGATTGATCATCCTCGACGAACCCCCATCCTTAAATGTAAAAGGCACCGGCTGGATGATTGGTTTTCTGGGGGCTCAGAATGATGCGGAAATCTCCTTATCCCGCCCCCATGCCTTTCTTCCCAGAGGTGCATGAAGAACTTTGGCAGTATGGAAGCATATTAGAGCCAGTATGGAAATACAAACATGCCAAAATCTGGCCATGAGGCATTGCTGCAAGTCAAAGCTATTTATATGACCAGTATGGATTTGAGAAAGAGGATAACTTGTCTTAGTCACTTGTCTCAGCTCTAAAATGTTCTATATCATCAGCTGTATGCAGTCTTTTGTTGAAGCTTTCAGTCTCTTAACTGCTTTTCTTCATTGGTAAGACTCCAATTACCCAGCCTGTCCCTCTGGACACGCAGCAGAAAGAGTTCTGGAGAATGAGTCATTTGCAGACTTTAGCCAGCACTTATTCATGAGCTTTTGCTAAACTAGTGCTGATATGAGCAGATGTTTCATCCAGCATATTCTTCTACAGATAGAAGCCCTGCAGTGCAACTACAGTCTACACTGTTAAAAATAATGGTTCCAAAATGGGATTTTTGCAGTTATGCCATAGAACAGAGGTACTCAACAGGCGGCCCGCGGGGTGCATCTGGCCCATCGGGATTCATTTTATGGCCTGAGTCATGCAAAAGATGAATGCACTTTTTATTTTAGTTTTAGCTCAAAAGTTTTGCGAATATTAGATAGTGTGACTTATATGTAGCCTATATGTTTAATACCGCGGAGTCGGATGCTTCGGATAATCCGTGGGTCTGAATTGAGCTCTCTTTCGCGTCTGAATGGACAAATACACAACATTATGTCTAAATTTCCGTTATGGAGAGTATTCACATAAACAAAGTAAGTTGTGTCTTTACAGAACATACAGTTGTGAGAATATCAGATGTGAATCAGTGCAATTGGATCTGCACACTCGGCCTTAAAGTGACAGTGCGTAATAAACCAAATGCCGTCTGTGCACTTAATATTAATCAAACAACAAAATAAAAAGAGAAAAGCATTCACTGCTCTTTAATGAGAAATAGCCTGTATTTGCTCAATGATTTTCTTCATACATTTTGAGGTTTTTAATTCTCTGAGTATTAACACATTTTTGTGTTAATACTTTTTTTATCTACTTTTTTGTTCCAGATTTTTACATTTGTATATTCATGTTCAGTATTACTTTAAATTGGACAAAGACAAGCAATACTTACCTTGCAAGGAGCTTTTTAATACTCTGTTTTGGTATGAACTCTTTTTTTGTGCTTAATTTTAACAATTAATGATAGAAAACTGTTAATCCACTGCAAGACTAGAAAGACTTACCTAGCAAGGAGGTTTTTTAATACTCTGAGTATGAACTAATTTTTTTGCATCGCAAGAAAATTAATAGACTTTTTTGTTCCAGATTTAAAATTGTATTTCATATTCAGTATTACTTTACATAGGACAAAGACTATCAAGACTTATCTAGCAAGATAGGTAATAAACTGCATTTCTAAATAAGTAAAAACTGTAAATTTTGTCATAAATAAAGTTTTACTATGCCATTTGTAATGTGTGGCCCTTCACATTTTATGTGGTATACATGTGGCCCCCTTGGCATCTGAACTTGAGTACCCCTGCCATAGAAGATCCATTTTGGGTTCCCAAAAGAACCTTTCAGTGAACAGTTCTTAACTAGCATTTTAATGGAATTATGGCTGTTGACACATGTGTTTTTCTTATATAAAAACAAACAAACAATGTCAGGTCATAAATATCCTTTATTTATATTATTTATATTTATAGTAGTCTTATTATACTCTTATAGTAATACAGTTTTACTCTAAATAATACTATTAATACTAACGACTTAATATTCCTTGAATAATTAATGCTATCCCTGACTAGCATAGAACTTTCTGCTAGCCAATGAGAGAGAATAATGATATAGTTCCCTGATGTGCACTAAAGACCAAAAGTCAAAGTCTGCTTAAATGAAATATTTAAATGATCAGATATACTAATTTGACATATTTCCAACACCACTGCATTATCATATGCTAAATTACTCACAAATAAACACTAGAAGATACAAGCTTTAATTTCACTGATCATTCGCAAAGCTTAAACTGCAGCAGAATAGTGCAGATAACTAGCGCCATCTAGTGAAAGATGTAAATGAAGACCCCAAGCATCTACATGTCCAACATAATGTCATTGATAACTTAATTATGAAAAGTGTTGTGCAAATCACACTCTTTATTTATTATCACTCTGTTCAAATGTTTTAAATAAACTAAAAGTAGATAAACTACTTCCTTGTCAAGGAAGTCTCTTCTGCTTCTTACTGACCCCAAACTTTTGGACGGCAGTGTTACAAAAGCTTTCTATTTCAGATAAATGCTGTTCTTTTGAACTTTCTATTCATATAATAATTCTTAACAAAAATGGTACACAACTGTTTTCAACAATGATTATAATTGTTCATTGTAACAATAAATGTTTCTTGAGCAGCAAATCAACATATTAGAATGATTTCTGAAGGATCATGTGACACTGACAATGGAGTAATGATGCTGAAAATGTAGCTTCCATCACAGGACTATTTTAAAATATAGTTATTTACAATAAATTTAAAAATAAATCACATGATTAGTGCTGTTTTGAAATGTAATATACAAATTGTGTAATGTAAAAATCTAATATTTAAAACTTTAGTTGGAGCATTATGTATAAAAAAAGTATGTAATGACCAGTATATGTAATCTCCAGGAGGAACAAGTTTTTTGGATGACAGAATCTGTAACAATGAACACAAAGCACATAAGATGCTCACAAGTTGAAAAATGTGACGATACATGAATGACAGGAATCTGAAGTCATTTCTCACAGCTTGGTAGACAATTTTCGGCCTTCAACATCCTCTCTTTGGAATTGCAATTTGTGGTATTTTGTGCAATTTCATTTGTGTTTTTGCTGTCTGTTCTGGGTGACATTTGTCAGATATAATCAGGGTTTTGGAGAAAGCTTATTTCATAACAATGAACAATTTCAAGTGTGCTAAGTCCCTGAAGGGACTAATGCCCCTTATGACTTATTAACTAATCATATTCTCACTTTAGTTTAGGGTCCAATTCTCACTATTAACTAACTATTAACTATGACTTTTGCCTCAACAAATTAATGAAAGCTTCAGCATAAGTTCTGCCGGGAAGACTCAATTGTAACATCACTCATTACCTTCTCATCTATCTAATCGTGTTCTAATACTCGTAGTATAAAAGATCGTTGCTTACACATGTTTGCAGATGCTGACGCTTTCATTCACCTCCATCCTCCCCATCACAACCAGGATGGTCCCTTCCCCTCCATCCTCCCCACCACAACCAGGATGGTCTCTTCCCCTCCCTCCTCCCCACCTCCACCAGGATGGTTCCTTCCCCTCCATCCTCCCCACCTCCACCAGGATGGTCCCTTCCCCTCCATCCTCCCCACCTCCACCAGGATGGTCCCTTCCCCTCCATCCTCCCCACCTCCACCAGGATGGTCCCTTCCCCTCCATCCTCCCCACCACAACCAGGATGGTCTCTTCCCCTCCATCCTCCCCACCTCCACCAGGATGGTTCCTTCCCCTCCACCCCCCCACCTCCACCAGGATGGTCCCTTCCCCTCCATCCTCCCCACCTCCACCAGGATGGTCCCTTCCCCTCCATCCTCCCCACCACAACCAGGATGGTTCCTTCCCCTCCACCCCCCCACCTCCACCAGGATGGTTCCTTCCCCTCCACCCCCCCACCTCCACCAGGATGGTCCCTTCCCCTCCATCCTCCCCACCACAACCAGGATGGTTCCTTCCCCTCCACCCCCCCACCTCCACCAGGATGGTCCCTTCCCCTCCATCTTCCCCACCTCCACCAGGATGGTCTCTTCCCCTCCATCCTCCCCACCTCCACCCGGATGGTCCCTTCCCCTCCATCCTCCCCACCACAACCAGGATGGTCCCTTCCCCTCCATCCTCCCCACCACCACCAGGATGGTCCCTTCCCCTACATCCTCCCCACCTCCACCAGGATGGTCCCTTCCCCTCCATCCTCCCCACCTCCACCAGGATGGTCCCTTCCCCTACATCCTCCCCACCACCACCAGGATGGTCCCTTCCCCTCTATCCTCCCCACCACCACCAGGATGGTCCCTTCCCCTACATCCTCCCCACCACCACCAGGATGGTCCCTTCCCCTCCATCCTCCCCACCTCCACCAGGATGGTCCCTTCCCCTACATCCTCCCCACCACCACCAGGATGGTCCCTTCCCCTCTATCCTCCCCACCACCACCAGGATGGTCCCTTCCCCTCCATCCTCCCCACCACCACCAGGATGGTCCCTTCCCCTCCATCCTCCCCACCACAACCAGGATGGTCCCTTCCCCTACATCCTCCCCACCACCACCAGGATGGTCCCTTCCCCTACATCCTCCCCACCACCACCAGGATGGTCCCTTCCCCTCCATCCTCCCCACCTCCACCAGGATGGTCCCTTCCCCTACATCCTCCCCACCACCACCAGGATGGTCCCTTCCCCTCCATCTTCCCCACCTCCACCAGGATGGTCCCTTCCCCTCCACCCCCCCACCTCCACCAGGATGGTTCCTTCCCCTCCACCCCCCCCCCCCACCTCCACCAGGATGGTCCCTTCCCCTCCATCCTCCCCACCACAACCAGGATGGTCCCTTCCCCTCCATCCTCCCCACCACCACCAGGATGGTCCCTTCCCCTACATCCTCCCCACCTCCACCAGGATGGTCCCTTCCCCTCCATCCTCCCCACCTCCACCAGGATGGTCCCTTCCCCTACATCCTCCCCACCACCACCAGGATGGTCCCTTCCCCTCTATCCTCCCCACCACCACCAGGATGGTCCCTTCCCCTACATCCTCCCCACCTCCACCAGGATGGTCCCTTCCCATACCTCACAGGGGGTCGGCTGCGCCCCTGCCTTCGTCTTCAGGCAGGAAATGCAGAGTCCGGACCCTCGGATCGCGCGCTACGGACGGGGCCTACGCCAAAGAACGTTATATCATAATATTGCTTGCTGGGCTGTTAATAAATGTTTAATTGTTACAGTATTATTCTCCTGAGTCTTTCTGGTAGAACTGCTTTTTAATAGTTAAAACTAACTGTTTTATAAGTAGTACTAATAAACGGCCAATATCAGAGTAATGCATGATAATAAGCAATTTTTTTTATCGTGAAAATGGGACCCTAAAGTGTTAACAAAAAATATAACTTATGTTTTCTGGGTTAGATAATCTTTAAAGGGAGTGTTTGTTAAAAAAAAAATCATCATCTACTTACTTTCATGTTTTCTTTTTTTTTTTTACATTGAACACAAAGCAGATGATTATCAGAATGTCTGAGCAGCTCTTTTTACTGCAATGCAAATCTATGGAGATGGGCTGTCAAGCTTCAAAAATCTAAATTTTCAGTGAGAAATTACTCAAATCTGTTCCCCACACAAAGCTACATGGCTTCAGAAGAAATTATATTATACTTAAAGGGATATAAAAAATGTCAGATGAAACTTTTGCACAATGTTTAAGTGAAATCCACACATTTACAGTATACCTTTGAAAAATTGGTATACTGTATACAGATTGGTAATCTCTTTTTGAAACTGACTTCTCATTTTTCCATATTCAATAGCTATATTGAACACACAGTGACAAAACGTATCTAAAAGTTTTGGTCTCCATGTATCATACACATGCAGTCTGAAATGAGATTGAATTAGATATGGAGCTCTGCACTGCAGGGTTCATTAGAGTCAGTCAGAGGAAAGCATCAGCTCTAGTGCACATGTCCTCAGAACAGATGGTACCATTAAAGTCTCTATATTTTAAATCCAGAAAGAGAGAATGCATTGGAGGACATAACAAAAAAAAACTTTAAGTTTTTATAATATTCTGTAACACTTTCAATTAAGTCCATGCTTACAATGAATTAGCCCCATTTAACCTTTTTTATTTTTTTATTTTTTTATATAGCACAATTTATTGCAACTACAATAAAGGCACTAGAGTGAGTCTTTATTAATATATTTATAGAACAGTAATACTTACTTATTGTTACGTCCCCAGGCGTATCGTGTATTTGTTGCTCTCTCTCTATCTCTCTCTTTTGTCCTGCCCTTTCTTTCACAGGATTGGATGAGGACCAAGTGATCTCCAGGTGTGATTGGTGCTAGTGGGGCCAAAGGGGCAATAAAAGGATCTGGAGTGCCTGAAGAGGGAGCTCTGCTCAACCTGTGATTTCCTGTTGCTCAATTGTACATGTGCTATTGTGTGTTTGCTATAGTGTGTTGTTACTGCTAGCTTGCTTGTTGATCTGCCTGTTGTGTGCAGTGTTCATTTTGGCTTTGAGTTGATAAGTGGCTGTCAATCTCATTTTCTTTTTGTATATTTTGTAAAGTATTGTGAATATTGTGTCCACCGTTTATGAGTTTGGACTATCAATGTCAGTGCAGCGTGAGCCGATCTTGATCAAGCAACACCGTTATTACACAACGCTGAGAGATTCAATAAAGAAAGCATTTGAAATCGCCACAGAAATTATAACATTGCTGCAAGATCTAGTGAGAAGCATTTAATCGCACACTTATCAAGAAATTATGCGATACACCATTTACTTGTTGAACATGTTCATTTTGTCATTATTTGCTGTATCCAGCAAAGTAAACTATCAGATTGAAGGGTGATTCTCACAAAAACGTATGGTTTGGGCATCATCTGACCATGCAGCGGTGGGATGTTTGACGTTCCGTTTATTTTGAGCTCGTTTTTTAAAGCAAATCACACACTGGAATAAAGACATTCACTGAAAACGCAACATGAGTCTCTGCCATCTCTGGTTTTCTTTACATTAGCACTGTTTTGGACTAATTGTTGAATGAATTTGCTTACTGGATCATTGGACTGAAAACTTTACCAGAATTTAGCGGCTTAAAATGATTGCAATCATAGAAGCGAAATGGGATTCCTACCAGGAGACTAGAAATTTCCGCCTACCAGGGTTACAGGTAGGCCGACTTGCGCCATTGTAAATGCTCAGTGTGATGACCTCCCGACTTCTAAGATCATCTAACTGCGTGACGGAAATTACGTTAATGCCGCAATTTCAAGTCCTCCAGTGATTTATTTGCGTTATTTTAACACATATTTTCATTTTTATTGAATGAAAACACTCAGGGACACTGATAAACTACTGGGGAAGAGTTTTAAAAATTTCCAGGATCTTAAAACAGGTTTAAATGAATTCCTTAGACTTTTATTTGACCCCGCTGTCTACTGCATGAAACATGAACATTTATTCACATTAGTACAGTTAACATCGTTTCTTTGGGTGCGTGGAAAACTGACATGAAAAAAAAAAATACAAGCGTTGCTCAAAGCTCATCACACTTTGTTATCCTAATAATTTGGTGTGGTTAAATGAAACTGGCAAGGCAGGCGTGAGTGGGTCGTCTGATTAGGGGTAAGGATTGCCCTGTGGGAAGAAATGCTAATCTAGACATGCAGCATCCCATTTCCTTCAGGGCTGTGTGCAGTCAGCCACAGAAACAGACAACAGCTGCCAGATGCGTAAATGGGTAATATTAGCAAGCAAAACGTTATTCAATTGAACACAAATTACTTTTTACAATTACTATGATCCATGTGGCACAGAGCCCAACACAAACCATTTAAATGACCAATAAACAACAAACACAATCATTCCTAAAGGAACAGTTCACCAAAAACATGAACGTTCTGTTATATACTCATTTTCTTGTTGGTCCAAACCCATATGCTAGTCAACTTTTCATTGAAGAAAGAGATTTTTTCGGGGGAAAAAAAGTGATACCGTTTTTGTCATTGATGTATGGCCACCAGAATCCCTTGTGGAAAATGTATTGAATAGAACTTAAAGGGATAGTTCACCCGAAAATGAAAAAGTATACCATGATTTACTCACCCTCAAGCCATCCAATGTGTATATGACTATCTTCTTTCAGACGAACACAATTGGAGTGATATTTAAAAATATCCTGGCTCTTCCAAGCTTTATAATATTAGTGAATGGGGGGTGAGATTTTGAAGCCCAAAAAATGCTTCCATCCATCATAAAAGTAATCTCCTGGGGGTTATAAAGGCCTTCTGAAGTGAAGCGATGGGTTTGTGTAAGAAAAATATCCATATGTAAAAGCTTCCGGCAGACAGCCGTATGCAGCGATTTGCAGCGGAAGAGTAACTCTGACCCGACGTGGATAGAGCAAAACTAAACACCGGTCACAAATTAGAAGTCTAAAACAAGAAATTTTGATTTAAGATTTTGATATAATAGAAGAGAAGCTTGAGTTTGTTGCACAGCCCTATTTGTTTAAACCATGAGAGGCGTCTAAACTTACGATACGATCACACTAAATCCGTCTCTATGGCACGCAGTGTGTTTATCGTGCAATTTATATGCGGAAATGAGTTTTTACGTGCATAGGATACGCATGGGTTGGTTAGGGTAGGTTTAGTAGTGGTGTGGGGTGCGTGTGTATTATACGCATGGGTAGAATTAGTGGTGTGGGGTGTGTGTGTATTACACTCAAATGAACTGCGTATCAAATGCACGCGAAAACTGCGTATCATATGCACGTAAAAACTAATTTTCGCTTATAAATTACACAATAATACACAATGCGTGCTATAGAGATGCATTTAGGTGAGAACAGGTTGGATACTCCTACATCCAACGCCACACATTGCGTCAGGGTGGTATGTCATCGCTTCGGGGTGGTATGTCATCGCTTCAGGGTGGTATGTCATCGCTTCAGGGTGGTATGTCATCGCTTCAGGGTGGTATGTCATCGCGTCATCTCTTGTTGTGCAAGTCGACTTGTGCATGCGTAGGCCGTCTGCCGGAAGCTAGCTAATAAAGTTTTAAATATGGATATTTTCCTTACACAAACGTATCGCTTCGCTTCAGAAGGCCTTTATTAACCCCCAGGAGACATATGGATTACTTTTATGGGTGCATTTTTTTAGGCTTCAAAATCTCGTCCCCCATTCACTCCCATTATAAAGCTTGGCAGAGCCAGGACATTTTGAAAAATAACTCAGACATATACACCTAAGATGGCTTGAGGGTGAGTAAATCATGGGATAATTTTCATTTTTGGGTGAACAATCCCTTTAAATGTGCACTTTGTAATAATGTTAGAGTAAACTTTTAATTTAAAGTATAGGCCTACATTTTAAATCATTATCTATCTTTTGTCATGCTTTAAAGTACACTCATTTCAACTTAATAAAGCACATGTATAGTCATTTTAACTGTAGTTTGTTTTTCGATATTAACTTTAAAGTTATTATGATTTGTGCTAAATTGCAAGGTCATCATTATTACCAATTTGTAATTATATTTATGTGTATATTTAAATATATGACATTCAAGTTTTAATAGAAATTAGATTAAAGTTTATTTTAGTTTACCATAAATGTTTGTCAGTATTGATAGAAGACTTAAACCATATTTCATTACTAAGACTATAATTGAAATGACATAAAGATTTACTTAAGTCCTAGATGATGATGATGATGATGATATCCATTTGGTCGTGTCGGTCTCTCGCCATGCTTTCCGATCTTCTGCTTTCTTTTTCAGCTCTTCTGGACCTGTGTCACTATTGATGGTGTCGAGCCACTGCGTTTTTTTGCCGGCCTCTTGTCCTGTTTAAGTAGGTAAAACAGCACTGTAAATATCAGCTAATTGCTATTAACACAACATAAAACATTGCAATTTTGTTGTGATTAACATACATTTAAGTGCATGGAAACAATACATTCTGTTCACACTTGATATATTATTTTAAAGTATATTATTTCCATAATAAGTATTCTTTTTAAAGGAATATGAAAATGTGTACATATTTTTCACAAGGTTTCCCAAAAAGAGAGCAGCATTGAAGATTATTCAAAACTTCTGAGCAGAATATGGCTGTAATATATATTTTTCTTTAGCAGTTTTACAGTTTTAGAAAGCACACTGGATCATTAGTTTTGCTGAATTGTCCTTTCAAATCAAGCAGTGGTAAATGGAACCAGTTACCAAATATTGCACCCTGAATCCAGTGGCGGTGCATTCAAATCTCTCTCTTCCTGTCTTCATAATGACTTCAAGATTTAAGGAGCCGGGAAACACCTAAAATAAGACGTGATAGAAAAGCAGACGATTAATGAAGATTTTAATGCTGTCGTTTAAAATAAGCCAAGTTCATTGTTCCGCAGTGTCCTGCAATAAAAGCTTAAATGAAGCGTGCTCACTGGGGCTAGGCATTCGTTCAGAGTAATTGGTGGCGTCTTTGAGAGCGCTTTGAACCAGCTGACCTGAACACTCAGCTCTTGTTAAGAGAGGCCAGCGGAAGGGAAGTGAGCAATGCACCTTCAATGAGTTCACATCATGACCGTGAAACTGCTTGATTCTGAAACATTTGCATTTTTATTAAAAGAAAATGCAGATGATGTGGAATTTCGTCGATTCGTGAACTGGATGATAGAAAAGAAGAAAATGTGCCTTATAATCTATTTGACTTTTATGCCCCTGTGGTTGATTTTTTTATTAAAACTAACAGGTTTCAACTTTTTTCTTTTGGTTATATGAAGTACACATACAGATTTGGAAGGTTTTCACCATGCTTTCATCTTTTTTTTATTTTTTTTTATTTAAAATGCCTTGCATTTTATTGTATAACCCATAAATCTATTCTAAACAAAGACTTTTCATCTTAAATTATGAAAAACCATAAATTATTGTATTCATAAAACTATAATATTGTGAACAGAGTGATTTATTAAAGACTGCCTTATTACTTTCATCTTTATGTTTGTGTGTGTTAACATAAGCATAACATAAACGTATTATTTTGATTCATAGATAAGTTCTGGATTGGTGTCATTTTCAACACAACCAACAATTTTGCACTAGATATTTTTTAGAAGTTAGTGTACTTGGTTACCAAGGGGACAACAGTGTCAGCCCTTATGAAAAATAAGTGCACTTAATTGTTTTGAATGTTCAATTGTAGTGTTCTTCAAATTTTTAAAGTATACAATTTTAATTAAAATAAAAGACCACTTAAGTGTACTTAGGGAGAGTACATTTTTAATCCATTTTTAAGTACAAATGGACTTTGTAATAATATCAAATTAAAAGTTTTCCTTTAAAGTACATTTTATATCATGTTGTTGTAAAAAAACTTGTGTCATGATTTAAATAATTACACACATTTGATGCGTGGACAAACTAAAGCACATCTAAAGTATCATTTTAAATGAACTAAATGCAATTTAGACTATTTAAATAAATGTGTAATGATGTATCTTTAAAAAAAGTGTATTTAAATACAGACAATTAAATGAAAATATAGTATAAAGTATATTTTATTGTTTATTATATTTTAGTATATTTCAAAGACAATAAGTATGAAATACAAATAAAGATGTCCTAGGGATAGTTCACCCAAAAATGAAAATTCTGTCACCATTTACTCACCCTCATGTTGTTCCAAACATGTATGAATTACTTTCTTCTGCTGAACACAAAATAAGATATTTTGAAGAATATGCGTAACCAAAAAGTTGATAAATAGTAAAAATACAATGGAAGTCAATGGGGCCCATCAACTGTTTGGTTTCTGTTTTGGTTACCGGCATTCTTTAAAATATCTTCTTTTGTGTTCAGCGGAAGAAAGAAATTCATTCAGGTTTGGAATAACATGAAGGTGAGTAATTTATATAAAAAGCACTCTAAAGTTCAGAGAAGTTCTTTTAATATACATTTATGCTATAATACATTTTCATTTCATTGCAATTAACATGCAATCAATGACGTTTCTGAAGTGAACATTTTTGCATTAAGTATTTGATATTAACAGGGTCTTGTCACTAACACACCTCTCCGAATTATGATTACCAAAGGGAAGAGAGACATGAAAGAGCAAAAGTTAATAAGCGCACAGGAAAAAATGCCAGCAAGTCAAATAATGCATTTTCAATACAGACCTCTCATGTTTCCATAAAATGTGCAGTTAAAAGGGTAGCATCTGAATCATTGATTCCATTGATATGTGTCCATAATCTGCTGCAGATTGATGTATCTATCATCACGATAGATAGATCAAATATTTCGTGTGCACATTTTTAATACAATATATATATATACGCCCACAAAAAATGTCAGGGAAAAAATCATTTTTATTCATGTGCCACTAGGTGGAAGCACATGCAAACATTTCCCCTCATCGGTATTGTAGAAGGATTTCTTTTGGTTGGCATTTTAAAACCTTGTTGCTTTAATTATGTCTCTGTCGATCATGAACTTTCATCACAGTGGAACCATCTGCACACACGCATGTTCTCACCACTTCCATTACAAAGGTATTATTATTAATTATACATATGAAGGAACATTTATTCTGGAGTAGCCTATTAACATTATATGTTCGTGTTATTCTAGTGTGTAATTTCAAGCCATAATATTTGTCTAAATATGCTTTTAAGATTAATTGGTTTTAACGGCGGTATACAGGGACACAAAATGCTTGTTGCTTGTAAAATCATTAATAATTCAGTGCCGGTTATTCTCATTTTCCTCTGTTTCAGCAGATGATTGTGTGTTTTTGGGAATGAATCCAGATCAGCACTGGGCTCTCCAGGCTTTGGCCCACAGTCGTCCTTAAGGAATATGGCCACATGCTTTTACAGACATCATTTGCGAGAAAATGGATTTCAGGCACGGCTGAAAAGTGACACGGTTGGGCGATTTGCCAAAAGAAGCTCTCGTTTCTTCGCAATCCCCAACACATGGAAGCCAGAGATCACCCCGATGATGAAGCATCTTTTATTTAATTACAGCATACAACAGAAGTTGCGATCGTCTTTTCTTGTGAAAAGTGAAAAGGTTTCTCGAACAATTAGAACATGTGTGGTGAGACTTGATTTTGTCCACTGGGAATTGATTGGATGGTGATTGTTTGAGTGACGACATGTGAGTGACAGGTTGTCCCGCCCTCATGACAGTAAACACGTCATTAGAGAAGAGATGTTGCTGCAGGAGGAAAATGAAATTATTTTGATTAAAGAATACGAGGTTACGTGAATTAAACATAAATAAAATAATGATGTGCATGGATAAATCATTTATAAATACTGCAATGTTCCATAAAAAAAAGAAAAAAAAAGAATTGTCATTTTTGATTTCATGGTGTCTTTAATGTCATCCATAGGCCTATCCCTCAAACGCATCCATAAGATGCTTTCTTTCTTTCTTTCTTTCTTTCTTTCTTTCTTTCTTTCTTTCTTTCTTTCTTTCTTTCTTTCTTTCTTTCTTTCTTTCTATTTTGACCCTTAATTTATCTTCTCCATAATTAAATGTATAATATTAATATATTTTGATAATTTATTTAGACGAGAGCAAAGCAATATTCACCTATCATCATGGAAAACCTGTGGAAAACGAGGACAGTAAGGGGAGGCGGGAGCGGGCGCCATGACAACGCCCTCAAACCAATAACGTAAAGCGATGAAGGACGTCGTAAATACTGACGATTCGATGTTGGAAAGAGTCGGTCGCTGTGGATCGTTGTTAGTGCTGGAGATCAGCAGCAGTGTGTGTGTGGAGACCACGCTCGATCAAACTCTAGCTCTCAGAAGACCGGGAAAAGAAAAAGAGTCCTGCTCCAGAAGTCTTGTGAAGTCGAGTGATTTTTATAAGAGATTGAGAATTAGAGGCTTGACCACTGTTTATGTCTCTCGCTAGGTTGCTAACTGGCTGATCCACTAATGGAAAGAACATCTGAGTTTGTCTGATGTGAGTGTGTGAGCCGCTGAGCGTCTGGATACAATGTTTTTCGTGTGTCTTTTATCGGAGCGTTTCACGCGCTACAGAGTGATAGCAGCGCGAGCGCTCCATCCCGAACAATGATTCAGAGTAACCGATCCAGAGACTCACTGCAGGACTGACTGAAGAAACTCTCTCTCAGGTTTGTTTCCTGCTTTTTTCTTCACTGTCCTGTTGAAAACGTCTATCGTCCAGTCAGCTTGGTCGTTTCTTAGTTGTAGTGAATTGAATTAAACCAAACTCTTGTCTCTGACAATCTTCATTTTCTGTCTTAAAGTCATGGAAACCCGTTGGAATTTCTTCATTTGTGATTTAGTATTTCTATAGTGAATTCATGTCGACTAGAAGAGTGTCATCTAAATAAAAACATTCTAATGCCAAATGGCAATATTCTTTTTTATTCACACTGTAAAAAAATCAAAACAATTGTTGGTTTAACTTAAAGTGAGTAACCTGGTTACCTTACAATTTGGAGTTAATTGAAATAAAAAAATAGTTAATATAAAGGAGATTGGTTTAATCAACAGAAGCTCAACATATTATGTTATCTGAACCACATTAATTGATTTGACAAAAGAAAAAAAGTTGTGATAAATCATAAACATCATTTTTTACAGTGCATTAATCATGAACGCCTGAAAAGTCACATAAATGCATTGGTTAAAAGACTTGGAACCCACATAGCAAAATCAATTTCTGTCTTGTTTTTCTTGTTAAACAGAATGAAGATGTGTTTCATAAAAATAATAAATGTATGAGAGGTTTATGTAAAACTTGGAGTCAAATCTAATTAAAAAGACAAGTTATAACGCAGACAAACTGGTGTATCATGTCTTGCTCTCATCTTGTATTCTGAAACTGCACAGCTCATGAAGTAGGTTTCAGATTTCTTGGCACTGATCTGACACTTGAAATAACATGATAGGATTCAGCTGCTGACCTCAGAGCAGTCTGAAAGATCTCTGGATTATAATGTAATTTACTAAGCATTAACACCCATACACTTATTGATTAAGCCAAGACTTTTCAAATGTATGGGTACATGTTGTGTTTATCCTATTAAAGGGCGTATAAAGATTTTAAGTTAAATGTATGAAGGTGTCTTAGGTGCTGTATCGTGTCGAAGGTTCTGTATCAGGTCTTAATTTCTTCAAAGTTTTAACACTGTTTTTAATTGTCTTTTTAACTTCACTAGTTAGTTTTAAATGATCCTGCAGTCTGACAAATTAACAGTAGTCTTGGAAATAATATTATTAAACAAGGCTGTCAAACTAAATGTTTAATATGAAGACCCGTCATGTTTTTAAAGTATCTGTCTGAGAAGTCCTCCTGTCAGGACACAGAGTGTGAGAAAGCCACACCTGTATATGATAAACCACAGCTCACAACATTAAACTCATCATCAAGTGGAGACATTTGATTAATCTGGCGTAATCCCCAATTGTATGAGAAACAAGACATCAATACTTTACAAATGGGATTTTTCATGGACCCTCTTATGAAGTAAAGACATCAAGTTGGTGACTGACAGAAAAAAAAAGGTCTGGTCGCGTAGGAACTGTGAACACAAGGCGATCATTGTGTCCGATTAAACTGGAGCATTTGTTCGATAGTCTCTATACAACTCACTAATAATTTGCCTAAAGAACTTGCTTACTTTGGAATTAGTGTTATTTATTTCCCTTGTTGCTTCAGAATGTCTAGAATGAAAGCCTTTAGAAAAACTCGAGGTGTAACCACATCATCGAGTTTAAGATTCATATGTCAATTTTGAATGAGAATGTGGTTAATCATTAATTTAGAGTGTTTTTTATTTGTTAGTGTGTGAAAGAAAATTTGTTTCCATTCATCATTGTCTGTGCGGATTGCTGTATTGAGGCGGCTCAGTTGTGGATGACTGTTTTTGTGATCAAACATTATTGACTCCTGCAGTCGATAACCTTGGCAACTGCAGTTCTTCACCCGGAGGCCTGAAGCTCAGCATGTGCAGAGCTAATGACAAGGCCATTGTGAAATGCTTAATGTAATGGGAATAAAGTTAACAAAATGAATTCAGTACAGTCTCAAACTTTGACTCAAAGTATTATGGATTAGGGCCTGGCTAAAAAAAAAAATGTTTCATACTGTTCAGCATTTTAGCAATATTCAACATTATCTCAATTTATCTGAATTATTTGATTCCCATTCAGTCAGAGGAACTATCATTTCAGTTAAACAGCCATTGTTGCCATACAGTTGGCATGTAATGAGAATGTTATTAATGCGTGTTATTGATCTTACTGTTAACAATTCATCCATACACCTACAATAATAATGATTAATTAATGATAATAATTATTATTATCATTATTATCTTGATCTTTTGGTGAAACAACATATTTCTCTCTGGTGACACATGCCATACTTTTCCAATAATTCCAGTCCATTTGCGACAATAAAGAGCAATAATTACCTACATCTCTTCTTACTAAAACATTTAAATGTGAAAAACTCTGCAAAGTGACTTTAGTCAACGTTGAGTTTTGTGAATCATTGAACTTATGAAGGATTCGCTGAAATGAAGTGGTTAATGGACCAAATCTAGCATTTTTGCTTTTGACATTTAGATCAGTGACATCTTAAAATATCTGTTTTAACATCCACTTATTGCTTGTCTCGACCAGAAAAAAAAGGAAATATTGTGATGCTAGTCTTTAGGAAACGGTCAACATGGCATTCGCTATCAGTTTTGCAAAATCGTATATTTGTCTGAGAATTAAACTCAATATTAACTCATATTAAATTTAACTTTAACTTTAAATTTAAATTTAACTCATAACAATATTAACCATAAAAGCTTTATAGGGCGGAGCCTCATTATGATTCTAAAGGGAAGCATTCATTTTATTTGGAATAATATGCACTGATGCATCATTCACAATATAACCAGGAATATGATTTTAAAAAGTAGAGTCAATTTTGATTTTACACTGACTTTAAGGGGAAAATAAATATATTCATCACTAGATTCACAATGTAGCTTATATTGGGAGCAAAATCCAGCGCTGGCTTATTATCTGTTCTTCACACTCTTCATTCTTCCTCGAAGCCAGCTTGTTTATTTGCATTGACCGTTCTAAGGTACTGTTCAGCCCTTTATTTTGGCACACTCTGAGCTGCTTTTTGGCGTAACGCGGTGTTCAGTGGCCCTCAGGCCTAGGCTTCCTATACTTCCTTCTCTGCCTGAGCGGTGGATGAGAGGGAGTAGATACTTTATGGGTATTGGAGTGGTAATTCAAAACAGAGGCCTGTGGGCAGGATGAGGTTTTTAGGAAACAAACATTTCATCTGAGAAGTTAGAGTGAATGTGTCTGTTTGTGAATGGGCTGACTTGTTTCCCAAACTGTTGTTGTCTTGTATACCTCCAAAGCCCCATTAGTATGGCTCAAATACACCTTAATTAATACCAAACCAGCAACGAGAAAATAATTTAGCATTGGCATTAATTGAACAATGAGTTGCATACATTTACCTCTGGTCAGTGTCTTTAAACAGGATATTCACACAAAGTTATGAAGTTGTCGTGTTGCCGATGTGAATTGACAATTGTAACTCATTTTACTTCAGTAATTTGACTGATTTCAGTGAAAAACAGGCTAATCCATGAGGGCTTAGCTGTAGGACATAGCCTAATTTTATCCACCGAGAATTGATTGGATTGAAAAGAATGGAATTTGGAATATTATATACATGTGGATAATATTATGCAGCAATTAAGAAAGGACATACTTAATGCTCAAGTACAAAAAGTGATAATTGTGATTTAATTTATTTAAAATTAGCATTTTTTCTGTTTTATGGGTTTAACAAAGCAAGGTAAATCTCCCCTTGGAACTATAGAAGAACCCCTGGGGGAACACATACCCACGGTTTGGGATTATTCGTATGTGTTAGTGTTAAAGCTTTTAGTGGACTTCAGTTTGAAATATGTGAAGTTAATCATTTACTTGAGTGACACAACCCACTTGGAAGGTTTGTAAGACTGTTTGAGAAAAGTAAAATCTAATTTTGCTGTCTTTTTCGGTTTGCGTGAGTCTTGATCTGAATCATACCCCCACAGGTTTATCCTACTGAAGTCTGAAATGAGCACTATAAATGTCAAAGTGAAAGAATCAGCTGGAACCTTTGCAAAATGCTATTGCTTTCCCCACCAAACCTTTCAACATGTCATTCATTTAAAACAGGCCCCTGCTTGAAATATTATGATTGAGTTTCCATGACACTGGGTGGACATGGACCTAACTGCTGGAGCGAGAACTCCTTAATCTGGTCGGTGTGAGGCAGGCAGCCCGTGCAGTGAAGCTTGTTTGCTTTCGCTCTGCCAATCTGTACTCAAACCAACGGCAGTGCATCGCATAGAGCATGGCTTTCCTTGACTGCCTCATTTTTCCTGAAGAGAAATGCACACAGTTTATCTTTGTCTCTGCTCAGTGAGTGAAAAACCGGGGATGTCATTCTGTTAAATGGCATGCAGAGATCATATCATGTTCAGTTGTTTTATGAACATTCAGTAAATCTAGTCCTCTGTAATAGGCAGTATGCACATTCTTCTTATCAAGATCTGTTTTAGCCTCTTCCTTTCACTCCATTCCAAATGAATTACTTCCCAAGTGTCCACCCCAAAATTGCTACTATTTAAACAGTCTAAATGAATCTTTTTTCCTTCAGTTATGTTTTGTCCTCATCATAGTCTGCTGTTATATCCATCCAATGTTCATGCCCATGGAACATTAAAATATACTATGTTACATGTCCAAAACACAAGAGCATTTGCAGCACTGTGATGCAGTAAAGCTTCAATATTTCCCTCTCAGCACAGGAAAGGAAACTGTTTTTTTTTTTTTTCAAATAATTTCATGGGATCTTTAAGTGTAATGGTGGATAAAACCAAACAGAAGAAAAACAAAATACATTTTGTTCCATAAAAATGAAGCCTATTTTTAGGACCATTAAAAATGTTCCCATTGGCAGTAAATGTTTCACATTGGCAGTACGTGTTTTGCATTTCATTACTTCAACTTTTCTAATGAGGTTTGCAATTAAATTAATTAAATTTTACCATTCAGGAAGTGAATATTTGCTGAGAAATGTCAAAATGATGATGAGATGTCAAAATGATACAAAACAATGCAAATTATAATTTGTCTTTGATTTTGAGTTGAAATATGATCAGGACATGGTTTAGTGAGATTTGCCCTTAAACACTACTGTCTGATAAGGGTGTTTCAGGATTGATATGAGTTATAATTTCTGGTGTAGATTCTCTCTCCTCCCCCAGCAACTCCGATCTCACTTGGTCAATTAAAATGCACAGAAATTCGTCAACATGCTCGCTAATCACACTGACTCGTCTACTAATGAGCAGAGCTCTCGAAAGCCATCGCTTGTAATAGGCATGGTGTAATGAGCTTTAATTGAAAATTGTCCATTTGCATGGTAAGCGGCCATATAAAGAATTTGGTGCTAAGGGTCTGATTTCCAGCATGGAAACTGCACTTGGGTGGTAATGTGATAGCCTGTTTTAACATAGTATAAAAGTGACTGAGTATTAGCATAGCACTACTTGCAGGTGTCCGCCTCATTTGTCTGATTTGCATGTCTGTTGATGTGCTTCATCAGTATCAGTGGCTCCCCTGCGTCAGATACATTCACATGGTGCTCTATACAGCGCTGTTTCACCTCCCCACATTACCGTTGTGACACAAGGCTTTTTCAAAGAGAAATCTTCAAAGAGAGATTAAAACTTACCAGGGCAACTCTGATCAAAGGTTAAACTATGCTCAGCATGACTCTTCTGGTGATACACAGAGGAGCGCATCTTTTTGAAAGTAGAAAGTCTGTCTCACTTGTTTTTCATCACCTGCAAATCAATCACAGAGCATTTGCTTTTATTGTTGACGATCAGTATTATAAACTGTTTCTTTAACATACTTCGTTTCAAAGAGGCCATATCTTTTTTTTTTTTATGTTTGCTTACTTTTTAATACACTGATTTTCGCCTCCATTTCGTTTTTTTAGCGTTATTTTTATCCATAGTTGTTAGGAGTTATTCTGAGGGAAATATGAGCCAGCAAAGTCTGGTATAGCGTGTCTCGCCGTTTATTGGTCTGGCAGAAATCCATCTCGTTACAGTTCGGAAAGCAATGTATTCGTTTAAATGACTTGAACATTTCCAATTTATTAAAAATTTTGAAACAACACACAATCTTGGTTTTGTTTATACCCTTGGAAAGGAGAAATTTCAGGTTTGGAAAAATGGATAGTAGCATTTCAAATAGTGTAAAGTTGTTCTTAATAGGAAATTGGCCTGTAACTTAATGTAATATGTTTGATCTTTCTGTGTGCTTTTTTGCAGGCAAGCTTTTATGTGCATTGGCACAGTGTGCTCCAGAGCAATGGCTATGAGAATGTCTTAGCCCAGCGAGCACTTGCAAGGGGGGACTCTGCTTGTTCCTCCCCCTATGGCAACTCCAGGTGATGAGTCAGCACCAGTGATGGGGATCCATTGAGTCCTGTCCCTGACACTATTCATTGCCCTTTCCCCCTTTACCCCTACCCTGCCTGGCTAGTGCACGAACATGCTGCGCTTCCTCCCTCTCAAGCTTGGTCGTCTGTACCGGTGTCTGAAGCTTCTCTTTGTCGTGGGGCTGTTTGTCATCTTGCTGATGAACACGCACAACCTCTTCGCCTCATTCCAAAAGAACGAACTCACTGACCGAAGGTTCATCAACCTCAACAAGTGCCCAGCCTGCTTTGGCACCAGTTGGTGTCGCAAGTTCATGAATGGACAAATATCTTTTGAGACTTGGGGTCGCCTTCGCTTCCTGGATGTCTTCAATGTGAAAAACGTTTTCTTCGCCCAGTACGGGGAGCCTCGTGAGGGTACGCGGAGGATTGTACTCAAGCGGTTGGGTTCCAACCAAGAACTTGCCGATATTGACCAGAAGATTTGCAAGCGGGCAACAGGACGGCCTCGTTGCGATCTCATCCAGGCCATGTACAAGACTGAGTTTGCCCGACTTAATGGAGACGTCAGACTCCTAACTCCAGACGTTGTGGAAGGCTGGTCAGACCTTGTTCATTGTCCATCCCAAAGACTTCTGGACAGAATAGTCAGGAGGTACGCTGAGACAAAGGACTCTGGAAGCTTCCTTCTCAAGAACCTTAAAGACACAGAACGGATGCAGCTTTTGATGACCTTGGCTTTCAATCCGGAGCCCCTAGTTCTTCAGGTAGTTTTTTTTTTTCATGTTGTCTACTAACCCATCTCTCTCTGACAGACTCCCTAGGCCTGTAATATATCCTCTGTGTTATAAAAGCCAGATCATAACGTATGCTCTTGAATTGCCCTTGATAATTCTGCCAGCGGAGTGGAACCTGTCAGTTTGGAGGGCTGCAAATAGGCTAAAAAATGCCGCTGTAAATTGTAGGGTGTGCTACTTTCCCTGCCTCTCTGTTTCCATTCCTGGCTCCATCTTATTTTGTAAGCCACAATTCTCGAGTTTGAAGTCCTGCCCCTGTAATCTTGAAGGACCTCCATTGCGAAGTGTTTAATTACAGCCTTATAGTCCAAACCTGATGGATTTGTCTTGCCTTGATGCATATTTTAAAGAATTTTAATTATTCAAAAACTGCAAACTGTTAATGGTCATTTCAAATTTGTTTCTAAAACTTATCACCATAAGAGCTCGAAGATATCACAAAATCTGCCTTGCAGAGTAGTCTGATTTTCCTATTAGCACAGTTAAAAGGTTTCACAATTTCACTGACTATGTACTATTTTACTTTTATATCAGTGTATTCTCTCCTGATGTACCATGCAACTTCCTATTTTGACATGATAATAAGGGCCACTATCTGACCACTTTTCAATACTGATTTACAATTCGACGATCAATTTCAATTTCAGTTGTCATTGACCACAGGTGGTAAATGGCCAGAACGACAAAGTAACACAAGCCTTGTGAAGACATTCAGTGTCTTGCTGACCTCTAATCTTTCACAAGTTCCTGGCACCCTCTGACATTTGCTAGACAAAGGGGAGATCATCCCAATCTATAATATCTTATTTGTTGTGTGTGTGTGGTCCCTGTCATTCAGCACCCTCCTCCTTTGTCTATCTATTTGTTTCTCACTCTCTGATGCTTCTTCTGCAGCGCCCCTCTTTCTGATATCTATATAATTCCATTAAGGTCTTAATGTCATTACATATCAGTTCAAAGCCCCCTGGGATTTATAATCCAATCCCAAGGTCCACTTTCAGGACATGTCCTTCCGTCTATCTGTGATTCGGCACATAATTATTCTGTTTGAGCTGTTCCTGCATGTTTTTCAATACTCATAAATAGTTAATTCTATGCTGAACTTGTGAACCGTTGGCATGGGGAATCCTTTTCCCCTGGAAGTACTGGATAACCTGAACTCTCCAAGCACCAAAGGAGTTTCCGGGAGACCCTGAAGTGTGGCTTATTGCCTTTAGCTGTTCCTTAAAAATAAACATCTTAATGTTTCAGGAATAGAAGGAAATGAGTGGTTGTGCACCAGCTCATAAAGAATTGATGGCAACTATGCAGAGTGTATACCAGGCCATAAAATATGTGTTTTGTTTTGTTTTATAAGGCTGGAGTTTCTTTGTTTGTTTCAAGTAGAAGCTTCTTTCTTTACAGAGCAACAAATATAAATGCAACTTTTAAAAACAAAAGCAAGCAGCAGGAATATTAGGCTGCTGTCAATTTAAGACAATGCACGTATCAAATGTACTGATGCTGTACACATGCAATTTCTTTACTTTTCACTTTTTACGTACATTTAAGTATCAAGTGCAAGAAGTTGTGAAAGAGAGCTCAATCCAGTTTTTACTTCACGTGCAATCAGACGCAGCTTTTTGGGCACGCGCTTCGGATGTGCAGATTTCACACATAAAACTTCTCTCACACAGCACGCACAAGTTATTTTGCAACTTCTTAACTCTTTTTAAAACTCTCTTTTAACTATCTATAACTCAATTACAGGTGACTGTAATCGTACAATTTATTAGCCATTGGCTAAAGACAGTGAGTGATTTACTCTAGTAATTGTATGGTCTTTGAAAGGTACTTTCAGAATGCCATGGAATTAGCATAATATTCCATGTCCAAAAATTCACAGTACTGCTGTGGCACATGTCGAATCCTATTTTTTTTGTTTTTTTTGGGGGGACTGTAATTAGAGATGCACGATATATCGGCCACCATATCTGTACCGGTATATATTTTTAATGTTCTCGTTATCAGCCCGATAAGAAAATTAGGTCGATGTATTAAAGCCAATAAACAATGGATTATTTCTTTCAGCTGAGACACTTCAGTTGCTCACTGTTCACCATGATGGTTTTTAAATTGCTTGAAATATGAATTGAATCACTTTGAAAAGGAAAATACATTTATGTGCAACATGTGCAGCGCAAATCTGTCATATAGGCTACATAAAATGATCGAGAATTTTTCATATTTTAGCGTGTTGTTACGGGAAGAGCACATCCACTACATGACTAGCACAGTCAAGTTCGTTTGTTTTGTGCAATTGTACAATGCTCATTTTGTATCTGATTCATCTCATATAGGATGCGTCTAAGTTAATTATGCTGTAGTAAAGCATTTCAGTTTACGAATGATTATCTTTATCTTCAGCGAACACCATTCAAACAGCAATGCACAACATGTATAACTGATTGGGACTGTCATATACACTTTTGTAATAAAATTATGTGAATTCTTTGGTTTTAGTTGCCATGTTTTAGTGCGTTATTTGCAGGAAAAGCGCATCCAAAACAGCAGTTACACATTCTGACTATGTACCTTATATATACTTAACTTAAACTAATGTATGCACAAAAAGACAGTGAAGTTGAACTAAGTTGTGATATTATGTTTATGTTGCATAAATATCTGATGAATCTCTAACAGGATGTGTTTCGTTGAGTTAATTAATCTGGTCACAAAGCGCTTCAGTTTACTGGTGTTCATTCAGCTCTTCATGGCTAGCGCCCACAGCTAAAACAGCAATGCAGTTATTTGAATTGTAATCATTTTAGATGTTTTTTTATATATATTTTTTTAAAACTTTGCATTATTAATAATAACTAGCAGTTTTATTTTTCTTGTATTTTTGTATTTACTACATGGTTTAATTAAAACAATTATTGTCTGTGCAGTGGCTAATTTTCTGAATGAATTCAAGCTGAACTTGTTTTTCTCCCACAAAACTTCTCACTCTCACTTTATATTTTTGCAAAATACCATGATGCCATTTCACCACTGCTTTAGTTTCCAATCTACTCTGATGTTTCTGGCAGTAAAGTGGCCTTTTCTCTCAGCTGTGTGAGAAACCGGCCTGTTTTAGTCAGTGGAAACCAATCCTTAGCGCTGTTGTAAGGTTGGCCAATAACACTCTCCCCTTTTCTGTCTGCTGAAATCATGGTGCTGCAAGTCACGTGGAAACAATTCATCCCAAAGGAATAAATATTTTTAGAAAGCAATATGATGGCCAGAAATAATGAATAGCATGTAAGGCCTTTGTTTTAAAAGGCCCACAGTCCTGCTGTGAAATGCAGAATACAGCCATTGTTGATTTTATACTATTCACATAAACTATGAAATTTTCCTCTTTCAACCAGCCACATTTTAACCTTTAAAACGGCATTATGCTTTGTTCTCTGCTGATTTCTCGAGTAGGTTGAAGAGATTCTTTGACCCACATTCTTTGCAGAGACGGTTATTAATTCACACTTTCATGAGCCAACGTTCCCTGCATTTTATCTTATGTCTGTGAAGCTGGGATGTATGAGGTCATGTTCGATGTAGAAGCTGGTTTAGGTGACCTTGCTCGAATTTAGCCAGGAGCATGGTACTTTGTTAACAGCCCCCGCGTTAGCATAGGCTCTGCCTGCTCAGCCAGCTTGACAACAGGACATGACAGGCCTGTGGGGTTAACGCAGTCAAGGGTGCAGCACTCGCCTTCAGAGCGGCCGCTTGTCGAGACACTCCTCCCTGCACCTGACATATTGTGTGAGTTCAGCTGGAGAAAAAGTGGCAAAACGCTATTTCTGAAAGCTCCCTCAAATGTCAAATGAGGGCAGGTTTTTATTTTTATTTTTTATAAGAGAGCATTAAAAACACATCAAAAGTTTTCACACATAGCCAGTCAATTGCTTATGTTTCCATCCAAAGTTGTGAATTTAACTTGTGCGCAAAATTGGAATATCGTATAAAACGTTGGTGAATAAAGCACTGTTTCCATCCAGTGAGTCGAAGAGAACAAAATCGTCACTTACTGATAAGCGGGCACTAAATATATATTGGAAAAGTAGGAGAATCCACTGTATATATCATAACTGGTTATACATAAGATTGTGTTATCTTGCTTTTGGAGGCAGATGCTGCTGTTTGGGAAAACAGTTGTGTAGACAGTTCTGGGAGGGAATTTTACCGAACCACTTTGACAACAGACTTTGGCTAAGGTTTTAGAGCAACCTATAGCATTCCAGATGCTGTGCAAAAACATCTTTCCGCTGGTTAGGCCAGTTATGCCGCCCATCGCTCAGTCACATGATTTTTTTTTTTTTATACACATCGAGGAAATTAAACGGTAAATGTGTTTCCATCATAGTTTATGCTCATGTTTTCTAATCGGATAAAACATTTATCAAAATCAAATCATAGTCAAATCAGCGCATACGTTTTTTTAAAAATTTAATTTATGCCCATCTTAGCATTAAAATGCGCATAAAAAAAAATAGGTGGATGGAAACGTAGCTATTGAGCTGATGATGTTTAAGCCACTGCGTCTGCACATCGTTTTATGAATGCATAGTATAGACTAGGGCTGGAAAATAGTATAGACTAGTCTCATAGTATAGACTCTGGGCCTCAAGATCAACTTTCTTGCAGAATTTAGCTCCAACCCTGATCAAATTCACCTGCCTTTGACTTTCTAGTAAAGCCACGGTCACACTAGACGTTGAGCCTGCAAAATTTGTGATGTGAGGTCACACTCTACAGCTTCTTTTCTATAAACATAAATTTGACATCAAACATTAAAAAATGTGCGTTCTATCAATTCAGACAATCGGTCATGCAGTTGACCAAAAACATGCAGGTGAGAATGTTCCAAAATGCCTAGTTGTCCGTTTAAATTACCGCCAAGTTAAGGGATGCACATCCCTACTTTGCGTGCGCTTTGTGTTTCTGGTCTCAATCGTTCGCCTGTGTATAAATCAATCAATGAAATGCAAAGTATAGTGTGACTCTCTATAAGTATCTTCAATAAAAATAACAGTTCACCCAAAAGTGAAAAATCAAGGATTTTTCTCCAAGTCAAGTGTTCACGCCAGCAACTCCACCGACTCAGTGGGTTAAACAATAAACTGACAGAAATACTAATAGACCGCAACGACCAACGACCATTCAACATATGAACAGCGCTCATCCTCCACACTTGTAAAAAATAGGTATGACGTTTGCACATTGGGAATGAACAACCTTCTTATGGACGCACTAGCAGAGCTGGACCAAGGCGAACATTTGTAGTTTAAAGGTTTTTATTTTTTCAGAAAATGATTGATCGTTTCACTAGTTGGCTGGGGTCATGTGGAGCCATTTGAAGCTGCCTAAGCTGTATTGAAGATGTATTTTGCACTGTTAAAAATTTGGTACACGTTGACTTGCATTAGATGGAGAAATTAATCCTGGAATGTTTTTCTCAAAAACTTTAATGCCTCTTTGGCTGAAGAAAGTCATATACATATGTGATTGCCTGGGGTTGAGTAAATAATCAGGGGATTATCATTTTTTGGTGAACTATTCCTGTAAGTTTTTTTTTCTTACCCTTAGGCAAGCAAATACGCGTCGACGTAATCGATTACGTAAATTAGTCGATCTGTGTAGAATGCGTCGATTTGGTGCGCTGTTTATATTCCCCAGTGATGGCGGCTCCCGGGGATGCTGAAAATCAGCCGTTATTACAAAAATATCGAGCTCGATCTAAAGTGAGGCTGTTTTTTTAAACAAACTGAATAAAATGGTGCTCTGCACACTCTGTAAAACTGAAATGGCACAGGTCTACCACAGCGGCACAACTTCTATGCAGTTGCATCTAAAAAAAACTTCCCGCAGCTCTCTTATAACAAACGATGAGACCGCAGCGTAAGTATTTGAATTATTACAATGAAGTTTTACACAGCACTAGAATACTTTACTTGATCCTATATTTTGTGCTTAAAATGGCTGCGTTCATACAGCATTCTGCTTTTGACAAGCTGTAGTTGTGAGGCTGCGAGACGTGCGGCTCAAGCGTACTCTCTGCAACCGCATACAAAGCTTTAAAGGTGCAGTGTGTAACATTTCTGAGGATCTACTGACAGAAATGCAATATAAGATCCATAACTTTGTTTTCAGTGGTGTATAAAGACCTTGCATAATGAACCGTTATGTTTTTATTACCTTAGAATAAGACATTTATATCTACATAACCGCGGGCACACCCTTCTATGGATGTCAACATATGTCGTCATGTTTCTACCGTAGCCGACAGCGAACAAGCAGAGCTACAGAGCGCGTTTCGACACTACCTTGAAAGAGAAGCAGCAGAAAAAAAAAGCAGAATTTTGGACAAATGAAGGACCAAAGCTATTATTTAGCACAAGAGCCGACGGAGGGTGAATCTGCTGCGACGAAGCGAAAGCATTATGAAGCCAGAATAATACGGAAGAAACGCAGGCAGAAATCACAGGTCCACATCGTTGTGGCTTTTCCCAGATGGAAGGGTCTAATGAGGGAAAAATGGTTTCAAAGCGACGCTGAAGTTGCCTGTTTTCTGCTGGACAGGAAAGGTATTCCAACTTTAGCAATGCAAATGAAAACTGTTGTTTGATAATGTTAGCATTACCTAGAACCTAGCCATAGACACCATGAGAAGTGACTTTTCCCTTGTCAGTAGTGTAAAATATGTAGTGGATTGTTTCATGTAAGTAGTTCTTCTCCCTTGCTGTGTTATGGCTTTGCTATGTGGCGATAAATGTGCTGGTTACGTTCGTGAGACAATCAGCTGATTAGTACTATTGACCGTAAAACAGTAACGTTAGCCTACAGCATAACAAATACTCTCTGCTGTCTAAGACGAAGACACCTCCTGTCGGCCACCGTAGCTTTTGATGGTTGCAATTCGTGACCTCACCACTAGATGCCGCTAAAAATCACACACTGCACCTTTAAAGGATGTTGTTGGTTATTAATATCTAATGGATTAACTCACATCTCGATTGGACTCATTTAATAACGCGTTGTCAATCGTTGTAAAACTTCAAAGTTTTATGGACACTGTTATGTTTGACATTTTCGCTATGGTTACCGTTATGTTTAGTTAGAACGCTGTTGTGACAGCTGAATGAACATATTCAAGCAGCTACTTTAATCTCCTGACTGAACAAAACATTTCTTTCCCAAAAAGTGACTGAACCAGCCAAATTAAACGCCTTAGGCCTACACTGCATAAACCTTATCTTTTGTGATCTATAATATCATTCGATAAAAGTTCATACATAGATTTGTTATGGTTATTATTGGTTATTATTTATTGGTAAATTAACCAAAGGACTACCAAATAGATTATTCATAAAAAAATTGTCTGCTGAATCGAAAAAATAATAGATTAGTCGATTGAAACAAATAATTGTTAGTTTAAGCCATAACATTTTTTGAGATTTATGCTCAAAACAACAATAAAAAACAATAGCCGCGTTTCCATTACAGATTTTACAACTTTTGCGATATTTTCTAAATGTCGATAAAAAGCATTTCTGTATTTAAAATCCTTTTTTTGTTGTTTTTGGTTTCATGTAATATTCTAATTTTCTGAGATTTTGAATTTGGGGTTTTCATAAGCTGTAAGCCTTAATCAAGATTATAACTTTTGCATGATATTCAAATTTTTCGACTTTCACCTGTATTTTTAAATGTCTTGCATGAAATTCTAAAACCTCAGTTGCCCGTCCTTGTTCACATAGACCAACAGACGGAGTACACAACTAAACCTTCAGCGCTTTGTTTATCCCACTCTCTCTTCACTCGTTCTTGTCCTCTGCTGGTGGATTGGTGGTCTGTAGCCTGAGATGGGATGCAGAGAGGGAGATTTTGGGGGAAGGGGTGTAGAAAAGTCTGCCAAGCTGTAGAATAAGCACGGCACCCTGCAGGGAAGAGTTCTCTCTGTAGACTGACTCGGTTTTAAAATTTAATGACCAAGCAAAATGCCAGACGGGGGGCTGTTCTGCTTCCAAGCCTGCGTGGCGGACCGTAGGTCAACGATGGGGTTTGAGGGAAAAGGGCAGCCGTTTAATGTGAAGAACACAACAACTTATGTTTAGTTCTTCCTCAACAGCCCTTTAAATTGGCTTATCAGACTGTGTAATAAGTTTCACAGCCGGTGAGAGTGTTTTCCTCCATATTTCTTATTTATTTTTATTTTAAAATGTTTTGCATTACTGTATCATTTCATCACACTTGTCCTGACATCTCTGTTATGGATTTCAGGAATTGATGACTCAAGATAATGTGGAGAATTTCACCACACCCTGGCAAAACGTTTTACATGAGAAAGGCGGTTAGTAACAGTTTCTTTTGAAACACTGGGAGGAATGGCTGCTAATTACTGTTGTCTTTAATGAGACATTTATAGCTTCAGTTTAGGGCTGCTGCTAACATCTATTTGGTAAGCGCAAACATCTTGATTCTAAGGTAATGAGATCCCTAATTGTGAATATTGAACTTATTCCCCACCCTGGCCCAGACTATTAGGTGTAACTACAATTCTGCAAAAAGCATATTTTTTATGGCCGATGCCGATATCTTAGAGAGCAGGGTGGCTGATGGCCGATATAAAGCATATATATATATATATGATGTTCTCAGCTCCGCCCGTCAAAATAAAAATCCAGCTTCCAACACATCGGCCAATCAGAAAAACGAAAAAAAAAGTCAAATATTGGCCGATATATCGGCCTTGGCGATATATCAGTCGACCACTATTAATAATGCACCATTAATATTTTTCTGGGGGGGACCAGTGTACTTCTTAAAAATAGACAGCGAGCAAGCCTCTGACAGCTGTGCATCACCGCAGCTTCCCTTTGGACAAACATTGCTTTTCAAATTAAATGACACCAAGGTTATCTCAAGGTAAGACTTGGCTATATTGTAATTGTTTGATGTTAAATTCAGATAACAGCACATTTCCAATGGTTGGTGAACACGCTGGCTTCAGATGTGGATGATAAAATGTGGTTTTGGATTCTTTCGCTTGGGGTCGTAAAGAGAAAACGTAATCGGGAATGCCGTACCAAAAATATAGATTCTTCAAAAGTCTGTCTTCAAGTCAGTCAAGTCTCAAGTCAGTTGTTCATGAGTCCAAGTCAGGTCACAAGTCTTTTTTTTTCCTTTTTTTTTTTTTTACAACTTAAGTGCGACTCGAGGTTCCATCTCTGATTACAACTTGCACCTCACAAAAGGACTCGAATGCCCAAGTGAACTTGATGTGCTTGGCTGAATGTATAACTCCTGTTGCGCTCTTGCCGCAACAACAACCGCTGAAACATGGGCAACTAAAGCACAAATAATTTACAACATTCTATTACATTAGTGTTTTCATTATAATGTTATTTATGGAAGATCTGTGCTGTACATCTTACACTTTAGTGTTTTAATTGTCAAAGTGATCCAGGCATCACTGCATGTTTTCAAAGCCATAGTTTAAATTTAGTTATTTGGTCTACTCTCTGGACGGCCTGCTAACACTAACCAATCAAACCCGCGATGCTCGCGGTACATTCAAGTAGTCATGCCCATCCCTAGTACTGATATATTGTGCAACTATTTTTTTTCTTGTTATATAAGTGTTTAATAAAGATCTCTGGGTGACACAGGAGGAGTACTTGGACTCTTATTTGTTAGTGTTGTTTATTGGGTAAGCAGGTGGTCGATAGAACTGCAACTACAAGACAGTCAGACAAGCCAGTAAATTTGTGATTAATTTTACTGGCAAACAAATTAATAATGTGACTGATCCAGTGCAGGACAATATGAAGCACTAGCAAGAACATCGTAATGATGTTCATGCCTTACTATTAAATTAAACATCAGAGCATATTTCCAGCCAATTTCAGCTTTGACATTTTACCTATATTTGCATTTCATATGGAATAATTAATGGCATGTTAGTCATGGCAAGGCGAGGCAGTCTTGAATTTCAGTACACGCTCTCTAGCCGTATCTGAGAGCCAATCGTGAGCGTTTACATCTTGCTGCCCAGCAATCCCCCTTGTTTAACTGCTTGAGCAAACCTTGTTAAACAAAGAATACATTATATAACATCATTACAGCATAGTAATTGGAGTTACATGGGAATTGTGGTTTAAGTGACTATTCCCAACTACAGTATATAAGTTCGTACTGTTAACAACTGTATTTAAAATACTAATGTATAATGTTAATACATTGCTATCATTCAGATTCTGTCATTTGTTTCTCCAGCAAATGTGGGGAAATACTTGCATTTATATTTAATTATATGTTATAATCAAGCTACAGTTACTCATAAAAATATCATTACTTCCATTACATGTAGCCTAGGATTTTAAACCAACAAATATTTTATCAAAATGAATATTTCAGACCAAATTATTGCGCTCCCTTACTCTGTTGCAGTCTGTGGTTAATACACATATGCTCTCGCTCATTTTATGAAGTCTTTGATCTTTAACAGGGATTCGCTTGCTCTGAAGCACATTTAACAACGTATAATAGAATAAATGTCACAGAAACCTACATTTTTATTTTGCAAGATAAAAATACACCAGCACTTCCTCTAGTTCTGCCAACAGAAATTTTCGCACACATTTTTCCATCTTTATTGTTGATTATTCACTCTGATTTCCGCCATTTGACTCTGCACATGTAGTGTTACCAAATAATTACCTGACCCAAAGATATCTTACTAGCCCACAACAGACCTGTTCTCGTGTGAGATGCTGTTTGGAAGGGCATGACATTGTAAAAACTGCAGGTTTACTTTCCGTCCTCTCCTATGGAGGAAAGCTATTTGTCTGAAGCTGTTTCATTTTCAGCAGGGTGAGATTCTCTAGAGATCTGCTGGGCACACGGTCTCATTCTCTCTTCTTTGTTCTCTCTTTTTTTCATCTTCCTGGTTTTAACATTTACATGGTTCATTCATTTAAGGTGTGACATTTGGCCAAAATAATAGGGCTGCCCCCGACTAAAGATTTTCCTAGTCAACTTTTAGTTGTTTATTTAAGCCATTAGTCGATTAATCGGGGATAAATACTAAAGCATAATAATGAGCATTTTAAATATCAATTAAGCATTCCAGCACACATGAAGAACCAGCAAACATAGCATGAACTTTTCTGAGATAAGAATGCATTAAAAAAAAAAAAAAAAAAAAAAAAATATATATATATATAAGCATTATATATGGACGTGGAAATTAAATGTGTTAGTGCAGTACTAATTTAGCTTCCACGCTCCACACGAACACTTATACAAAGTGGCTAACATAATTTAAAATATTTAATCAAGTCTTGTTTGAGGTCACACATCACCTTTTTGTGGTCATTCTTTACCCTCTCGAAATGTTCCTACACTTTGGATTTTTTTTGCTTATAGCTATATAACTAATATCACAAGAAGGTATTATTTATAATGACATTGGGGTTACAGTTATTAACAGGACTAAGATTTCAGTCAGATGGAATTGGTATTTTTGTAGGTTTTACAAGATTTGAATGAGTAATTGTGCTCTTGTGTTGTACATTTTCAAAACCAACTGATAGAATATATCAGAATATATGATTATACATGTAATTAAATCATATATTCTGATATATTCTATCAGTAGGTTTTACAAGATTTGAATGAGTAATTGTGCTCTTGTGTTGTACATTTTCAAAACCAACTGATAGAATATATCAGAATATATGATTATACATGTAATTAAATCATATATTCTGATATATTCTATCAGTAGGTTTTACAAGATTTGAATGAGTAATTGTGCTCTTGTGTTGTACATTTTCAAAACCAAC
The DNA here is from genome assembly GCA_030578275.1 of Meda fulgida. Classification (NCBI taxonomy): domain Eukaryota; kingdom Metazoa; phylum Chordata; class Actinopteri; order Cypriniformes; family Leuciscidae; genus Meda; species Meda fulgida. The sequence continues at coordinate 21,933,424 of CM060639.1, forward strand.
TGATAGAATATATCAGAATATATGATTTAATTACATGTATAATGTTATAACTAAAATAATAAGTTGGCTGCTACTAAATTTTTATTTAAAGGACATTATCATCAAAACTAGGACCAAAATAAACATCTGTATTATGGAAAATTGCAATTCTGATGTCCTTTTTTTTTTTTTTTTTTTCACATTGAAAAACTCCCACACCACTGACATTGTCTTCTCTCTAGCATAAACTCTTCTAAAGCATGCATAATGTGTCACTGTATGAAGAAGGCACCAGTCAAAACCCTCATGGCCAGCAGAATTGTATCTGAAGTGCTTTAACCAGAGGAAATAATCTAATATTTTATCAGTTTTATATTGACCTAATTTTCTTAAACGACCATTAACAATGACGTTGATATGGCCTTTGATATAAGATGCATCCCTAGTATGGAGTTTATTTACATATGAAAAAGTCTTTTAAATTATTTTTGGTGAGAAACCTTGACTAAAATTTCCAGTGATTTTTCAGAAGAAAAAAAAAGATTGATTTTGCCTCTTAAAATAAACCACATTAGAGGTGAGGAAGGAAGTTATGTGGATAAGAATGGAATTTTCCCACTGATTCTGAGTGGCTACAGTTTCGCTTCAGGTGGAGTTGTGCTCCCTCAGCACTTCTGAATGCCACTGAATTAACATCTTTCTCTCATAACCATGCTTCTTAAAAAAAGGTAAAGGGAAATAATTCCACCCAAGCACCTCTTTTTATTAATATTAAAGTTTAGTCAACGTTAAATGAGACTCCAGTTTCCAATTTATTTTGCCACTTCAACGCCTCATCGCCATTAACGTTAATAACTCCTGGATACTGGATTAGAGCTTTAAGTGCACTGGGGGAGCGTCAAATAAACAGAGCATTTGTCATTGACTGAACATGATTAATTACTTGAACTTTTTACTAAATTATTCCCCAATTATTTAAATGTTTTTTAGGAATATTAATTAATGGGTGAATTGAGAAAATGTACTGACCGAAAGTATTGTTTTGAATCTGTTTTTTTCATTATTTTAGCTAAACAGTATTCAATATTCTTTTCACTGTGTGTCACATGCTCAAACATTGATTCTGATACCCAGCAGATAAAATCATGTGCCAATCATCATGGCGATGGCAACGTTTAAGATAACGTCATTCTTCCAGCAGCTGTTATAATAATTATAATAGTAGCAATACTAATATTAATACCAATACTTATATTTAGTTCAGTCATGAAACTTGACATGCAATATTCAAGCCATGTCATCATTACCTTGTGACACAAGCTGATTGGCCTTTGCTGATTCCGCAGCCAATGCGATTGCTTGCTCAACACAGACTATTTGACTGTTTTCTAGTCCAGAGAAAGTTCCTCTGTAACCCTCTACCTCCCCCAGCTCCACCTGCTATGGGATTTATGAACATCTATTCATGCAGAATATATGCAACCGCGGACCTGTGTATCTAATGGCAGTTGATAGTCCATATTTGCTCTGCAGACCTAATACATTTGCATTGCTATATTCATTAACACACCAAAACTACTTTGAGAGTTGTCATGATTGATTATGCACTTATTCAATCAAAAATACAGTAAATGGTAATATTGTAAAAATTTTACCATTTAAAATAAGTGCTTTCTGTTTGAACATATTTTAAAATGTCATTTATTCCTGTGATTTATTCCTGATATGTTGATTTGGTTCTCAAGAAACATTTTTGTGGCGAACAGGACGGCCGAGGGACGTGAGAGAACGGCGCGAGGCCGGTGGTGCGATTGCTAATGAGCAACACATGTGAGGCACACCGGTCTCGCATCTCTCACGGAGGAGCGGAAGCATAAAAGAGGAGCGACGACGTTGATGATCGAGAGAGGAACAGGCCTGTATTTTAGTTGTGTTTTGTTTTTGTATTTTATTTTAGCCAGCAGTCGTCCGCGAGGGGCTGCTGGCAGTTCCTTATGTTTATTTTCGGTAGCCAGCAGTCGTCCGCGAGGGGCTGCTGGTGGTATTTTCGTTTGTTTGTTTTATTTAAAAAAAATTATATTTTGATTCTTCGCCGGTTCCCGCCTCCTCCTTCCCTGAACATTGCTACACTGGTGCCGAAACCCGGGAAGAGGGAGGAACGCGCTGTCAGAGAGTCCTCGCCGGTGTGGGGAATCCGCGGTGCCATCGAGCATGGTGCGCGAGTCGCCGCCGCTCGCCGTGGGCCGGAGCCTGCTGCCATCCGCCGAGCGAGGGGAGGATCAGGGAGCGGGGGACTCGCGGCCATGGACGCTCGAGGCGGTGCGCTGGAGTGAGTTGCCGGTGGGACGGTCGAGCTCGCTGCCAGCCGCCTGGGTATTGGAGGGACGGCTGCCATCCGGGAGGGAGAGGAGGAGTCGCCGCCGCTCGCCGTGGGCCGGAGCCTGCTCCCGTCCACCAGTGAAGGGGAGGAGCAGGGAGTGGGGGACTCCTGCCGTCTGCCCAAGGCACCCGAGGAGCCGTCGCCGTCCACCGGGCGGCGGAGGAGCGTCGAGCCGTCCACCGAGGGCTACCCAGCGTCACCGCCAGGCACCGCGGAGGAGATCGCCTAGCTGGTGGGGGACCAGATGGCAGCGCGTTGTGGGAACCGGACCAATTTTTTTTTTCCTCTCTCCCCTCTCTCTATCTGTCGCTCCTCATGCTTCCGTCTCCGTTTCCCTCGGTTTGTCTGTCCATACTCCCCAGGGATCGCCACCGCCGGGGGGGGGGGGGAGTAGGCACAGGCTCGTGGGTACCCCCCGGCCTGTGAGGGGCGATGGGGGTATGTGGCGAACAGGACGGCCGAGGGACGTGAGAGAACGGCGCGAGGCCGGTGGTGCGATTGCTAATGAGCAACACCTGTGAAGCACACCGGTCTCGCATCTCTCACGGAGGAGCGGAAGCATAAAGGAGGAGCAACGACGTTGATGATCGAGAGAGGAACAGGCCTGTATTTTAGTTGTGTTTTGTTTTTGTATTTTATTTTAGCCAGCAGTCGTCCGCGAGGGGCTGCTGGCAGTTCCTTATGTTTATTTTCGGTAGCCAGCAGTCGTCCGCGAGGGGCTGCTGGTGGTATTTTCGTTTGTTTGTTTTATTTTAAATAAATTATATTTTGATTCTTCGCCGGTTCCCGCCTCCTTCTTCCCTGAACATTGCTACAATTTTCTTTTTATCAATTGTGCTGCTTAACCCTCTATGGCATGGTTTTGCCCTCAGGGAACAAACTACCTTTTTGGACCTCACACCGCCCCTTTAATTTTATATATATATATATATATATATATTTTGTAAATATATAATATCACCTGACATGTCTGTTCAATGAAATGAGGGGCTAAAGTGGGTGTGACCTTTTGGCGTGGCACAGTCCAGTACAAGGTGCCACCAATTAGTAAGATAAAAATAACTTTTTAACATGTTTAAGTTAAAATAACTTTGTTAAAAATGTATGCATGTGCATCAGTATGTAAATAAGAATGTTTGATTGTTTAAATATTTATTTTATTTTTATTCATATATTAAAACTGTGTTTTTCTGTTCGTTGCCTCAGGGCAACACTGTGCAGTTAGACCACTTTTGTTCAGGCAATATCATAGGGTTAGGACCATATGGTGCATTCAAGTTCTCTTGGGAATTTTTTTTTTACAAATTCAGAAAACTCAAAGAATATGCATTTTATGTGTCATTTATGTTTTGTTGTTGTTGTTATTATTATACTGCCACAGAGAATGATGGGAAATGTAGTTTGGAGTACACATAATGCGTACAAACTACATTGTACTGTCAGCATTCAGAAATAAATTTATCATGATTGAAAACTATAAAGACTTTGTGACTTCACATTTTATGATGCATATATTATCAGGGACCCCCAAGCTCCCAAAAAAATGGGTGAAAGATTTTTTTCCCCAGAAAATAAAAAGTCATGCCATAGAGGGTTCATATTTTTGTGGAAACCATGAAAACAAAATTTTCCAGGATTCTTTGATGAATAGAAAGTTGAAAAGAACATTTATTTAAAGTACTTTTTTTTTATTTATTTGTAAAATAAAAGTAAAAGTCTTTACTATCGCTTTTGGTCAATTTAATTAATCCCAGACTGACAGATGCTGCTGCTGCATGAACTAAGCTATGTAAATGCGCCTGTATGCTGTATTGCTGAACAACCTCCGGGCCCCTTACGCATGTCTTTCTTTTGTAAAGGCCACCCTTAACCCTCATTAACCGAGCAAGACTTCAACAAATCCCAACACAAAAGCTACTGGCCTGCTGTTTCTTTATTCAAATCCTTCTCTTTGAGGTTTGGGAGGTGTATTCCTCCCCTCTCCATGGATTTCTCCCCCTTCCTTCTGGAGAGCCCCTGATCGAACAAACACAGGAAGTGTGCTGAGAGTGAGCAGTGCTTTGAGGCTGGGCTGTTCTCTGTTGATTGACCCAGTCCTCTTAGAGTATTGACCGCCCTTACTCGCAGACTGCATGCCCGCTTCCACTCTGCCTCACGCTAATTACTAATATCAGAGTGGGCTAATATTGTTATTATTGCACACTCCATTTTATAGTCCTTTGGAACAAATTGGATTTGTAGATATTGTTGGCACGGTATAGCACTGATTATAGGGGAGTGTGTGTTTTGTTTACCGAATGGATTTGCTGGTCTAACTGGAGCATGGCCTGATAGTTTGAGTCTTATCTTATCTGTCCCTTCTTAGAGGCCACGGGTAAAGAGTCAAAGGCTTAGTGCAACATCAAAGCTGTCTACTTTCTGCATGTACACTGCTGATGGAGAGGAAGACAAGGAAGGGGTTTGACACAAACGAACTGATGAGGGACAATGACATTGCTACTGTGAGAGCAAGCGCAATGTAGTGTTTTGGTCATTTGGTCACAAGACTAGTTCATACAGTAGTGGACTACATTGTTGCCATGACGTCATTATGTTGAGTCTTTATGCTCCAAAACCACACCTCCTCCAAACACAGAAGCACATAACATTACAATAATAATGAATGTAAACAAATTATAGCTCCGATTTGTACCACCTGACTACGGCAGATTCATTTCGGTGTTATATATTTATGAATTAGGTTAACATTAACACTCACATCTGTTCAAGGTATGAGGAAAATGTTTCACTTGATGGTTACACCACATGACATTTTTAGAGTCAGTAAATGTACAATTTTAAAAACCATATGAAACCTTACATAAATCCAAAAATTACAAAAGATTTCTTAGAAATTGGCACATGCATTTTAAGATTTTAAAAGATCTCGGACACTAATACTGAGATTCAATTGCATCTTGCATCATTTCCATCACTCCATGCATATTCCATGCACAAAGAAAATGAAGAGATTGTGCTCAACATACTGCAAAAATAGCTCAAGCAGTGTGGTAGTATGGTATTCTGAATGCACCATTAGTTTTACTGTTCTGCATTACCAGTCTTAGAGTGTGTAACAAAAAGCTCTCGGACTGAATTGCAGCCGTTTTATTCTGCATCCTTTTACTGATTGTATGTTTTTAAATAATATGTGTATAGTGAAATATTAATGACACTCTACATTAAACTTTAACCAGATTCTGAGGCAGATTAAACTAGACTATTAAATTTCTCTGACTGTGAAATAAACGGGAATCCAATTGCAGTTGTACGCCTTTTTTCCCTTGCGCAGCGCTGTCTGTCAATATCAATGAAGCCCGTGTGAGTCATTTGAGTAGCTCGGAAAAAATAAAGCAGGTGAAATTATTGCTGAATATCAACTTTAAGTTCCAAGAGCAAAACCAGACGAAGGTTTTGTACATTTCAAATATGAATCATTAAAATAGAGTGGCACTCTGATTGAATAAACCAGATTTTGTGTCCTGGACAGGGAATGTATTTGGTTTTTCCTTTTATTTTGCTCTAATTTGTGCTCTTTCATATCTAATTGACTCTGCTTTTCCATGCTGCGGTAGATAGAATAGACAGAGTCGCTGTAATGAGACGTGCCCACTCAAGGCCCTGAGAGACCAACCCAGTTACTAGGGTACAGCTGCTTTACTTGCCTCATTTGTGTATATCTGAAGAGGATAGCAAAGTAAAGTCACAACTGACAGATGCCTCCTCAGCAACCATAATTTTCTGCCTCGGTGTGAGTCAGACAAAACAAGCATCATATTAAAATAATAACCTGCTGTTTTGCATGCAATTGATGTCGTGTTTTCCCCCTCTTCAAGTAGCCCTCCCACCAGAGCTGTTAGCTTTCATCTCAAAACATTTCAATTCCGACGTCTGGACACCAGAAGCATTACCGTCAGCGTTGAAACCAATCACAATTCCCCATAGTCCAATTTACTGTTGTTGTATGAAGGTATTTGAAGTTCATATGGAGTTGCCAACTTAGTTTGGCCGAAGAAACGTTTTCATTTGAACTTGATGACTGTTGAAGGGGTACGATGGGAATTTCGAAAACTCACTCGGTATGGTCTTTTAACTGTCATTGTACATAAACTCCAAATCGTTCCCTTGTGTGCTCTTTTCAGAGTTTCCCTTCAGACGAAGGCTGGCCATTTGCGAAGTACCTGGGTGCTTGTGGGCGGATGGTGGCAGTGAACTACGTGGGCGAGGAGCTGTGGAGTTTCTTCAATGCTCCCTGGGAAAAGAGGGTAGACCTGGCCAAGCAACTGATGGACATTGCTGAGCAGCTTACCAACAACGACTTCGATTTTGCTCTCTACCTGCTGGACGTCAGCTTCGACAACTTCGCTGTGGGCCCGCGGGACGGGAAGGTCATTGTTGTGGATGCGGAGAATGTTGTGGTGGCCGACAAGAGGTTGATAAAACAGAGTAAGTAAATAGATTGCCTACATGTCCAGTAAATCTCATTCTCGTCTCACAGTTTGATTTACTGCAGTTACAACTGCATCCTACACTCTAATTTGCTCCCCTAAAATGTATACAATACACATACAATGAAACTTTTCTCATCATTTACACGCCCTCATGTTCCAAACCCTAATTACTTTCTCTTTCACAAAAGGAGATATTTTAGAGAATGTTCTGATCATTTTTTTTCTCCATATATTTACAATTAATGGGGACTGGAGCTTTCTAGAATTTAAAAAGCACCATAGATGCACCATAAAAGCAGTCCGTACGGTTAGTGTGCTAAATTCCAAGCTTCTGAAGTCATACGATTGCTTTGATTGCAGAACAAACCAACATTTTAAGTGATTCTCTCCATTGAGCTGTTAACTGCTGCCACTAGAACACTAAGTTGATTTTGAGATGAAACAGTCAGTGATTCTGTGCAGTGGATCAAATTGTTAGTTGAAAACATGAGGCTCGAAATATATATATATATATATTTTTGAACCAGGCATCAGTATTTTGGTTTGTTCTACTCTCAAAGCTGTAAAATGACTTCAGAAGACTTGAAATATAATGCACAGACTATATTTGTCAATGCATACAGACTACTGTTATGATCAGTGTGTGGTGTTGTGTATCCTTGTGAATAATTGTACACATGGAATGATGCCTATAAAACGACAAAATAATAATAAAAAAACATTGGCAGACATTTATCAAAATATCATCTTTTGTGTTCATAAAAAAAATGCATATATACAAGTTTGGAACAGTGTTACTATTTCTTAACTAAAACTTAAACCAAAATCATTTTATTAATTGGAATGAAGCGGAAATAAAATAAAATGAAGATGGAAAAACAAATTCACATTCATTTTTGCATTTAATGATGATCAGGGAGTAATCAGTTGTGCTGAAGTTCTACATGCAATCTTTTACTCCAGGTACATTATAAACCCTGCTAAACACCTGTAGAACTCAGAATGAAGCAAAAATGCTGTTATATCAAGCACGTCACCAGCACACAGAGACGTGCCTTTGTGCCTTTAGACCAGAATCTCAGGGGAGATACCCAACATCAGATAGAAGACTATTCAGAGAACAAGGTTTGTTCCTGAACGCCTCAGAATACATGTCTATGTGCGGGTGTGTGTGCGAGAGACTCGCACGTGAGGACAGAGTGACGCCAGTTGATTCTCTCTTAAATGGCGACTTGTCACGGTGCCAAAAGCCTCACAGAAGAAGCTCTGTCATTGAAGTGGGAGCGAGCCCTCGAGGGGAGGGTGTCCCCTTTTACCAGTCAAACAGCTCAGCTAGGATGAATTTAAATTGTTTTAGCTCAGCTTTGAAGAAGTACTAAAGCACTGTTTTACAAGCTAGCTTAAGGACATTGGGTTCCATTCACAATTAATTACTTTTAAGTTGCTTAATTATCCGAGTAGAAAACATTCTCATGCTGTTCCCTGAATTCACAACAGGTGCGATATTGGAAAAACTGACATTGCAATATTTTGTTTTTCTGCTATATATATATATATATATATATATATATATACACACACACACATGTATATATTTATTGTGATATGAAAACTTTTTCACCAGATGACTTGAATAGCTCTATTTGGAAAGACTTAATCATTCTAGAAAGATCAAGGTGATTTTGTAGGGGAGTGAATCTGCATAGAAAATAATAAACACATTTTTACAAATTACAAGCATTACATAAATACAATAGAACCAAGATACAACTGAAGTCAACAGTGCTTTGTTTTTCAGGCCAGTCTCACAGTATTCAGGAACAGAAATTGAATGATCAAATGTAAAATAACTGCATAGCCCTCACTGTATAAATGAAATATAATTAATCTTTGTTAAAGCTACAAAAGTGATTTTCACTTTGTATTTTGCTGTTTGAATAATATTGACACGGGCAGCAGTCGGAACATTTGGCTGCTGTCACTTTAAGATTGAATGCACGGATCCAATAAAATTATATAAATCCAGTTTCTTTTGTTTATGTTATTATAATAGTAGCATAATACACACCCAAGCAGCCACCTCAATATAAGGTTTTATCATAAATGTTAAATTTCTATGTGTAGGTGCTGTTATGAGTGAAAAGATGGATATAATGTCCTTGATGACAGAGGATTGCAGGAGTAATAGCATGCTGCTGTTCATTAATCTACACAGAAACAGTGAGAGACACTTTAACAGATGAAAGATAAATCCAGTAAATACAAGACAAAGTACGGCTCGTCTATGTTCTTTATTCTGTCACAGGTGTTTTTAAATGAATCAAATATATTTGTAAGAAATGCTGGTCAGCATGGTAAAACCCTCACTCTCTCATCCAGTTCATCTCACCGCTACAGCCATCACAACACCATTTGTGTATAAACACCGCCTAAAACAATAAATGAAGACACTCTGTCAGACTTCAAATCTTCTCTTTGATCACCCAGAGAGTCGGAGCGTTCGATTATTGAAGTGCATCATTCTGCATCCTCTGCGCCAATCTCAATATGAGCTGTTCTTGAGATAACTTTGATTCTGATAGTGTACAACAAGTTGTTATAGTTATTGTGCTTGCTTATTTGTTTATTTTCCATGTGGGAGGTCTGGGCTTAGTGTCCATATATCTCTGAAAAATGTGTCTGAATGGGGTTTTGTGGACCTGACGCAGCCTAATGAATTATACAAGGCTCCCTCAACACGGACTAGTCGATTATGATAATTTGGTTGTTTTGCACAACCCTGATAGTAAGAAAAAAACAATTAAAACAAGATAAATTTACCTGAGAAGCAACATTGGCTACGTTTTCTTTAAAGGCACATTATGTTCGATTTTTGGATTAAAATTTCCAAAAACCACTAGAACACTCTTATGTTTTGTTGACTTGTGTACTTGCATTATCCCAAATGTTTCCAACAATGTTTAAAAATCAGCCATTTTAACCAGTGTAACGGCCCATGTCATTGCGTCACCTGTCGATGATGTCATATCCGCGTTACCCTAGATTTTCCGTTTTTACTTCCGTAGAAGCCATAGAAACATTAAAGACTCTTTAATATATGATGTTTTATTAGACAGGCGAGCAACTGTTTGGATACATGCCTCAGAGACAACACTATTTTGTCAAGTGGCTAACAGCATAATCAGAAAGAGCTTTATTTCTAGTAGCAGTAATACTGCATATACAGTAATACCCAGGTGCATAATGTAGTGTCACAGTTTTTCAATTGATGTTAATAATAATGAAATCAAGAAACGTATTGTTCCATATATGTATTTATCCTTTATATTTATATATTCATTATCCATCCGTTGTATTTATTTATCCGTTAATTATATATATATATATATATATATATATATATATATATATATATATATATATATATATTTTTTTTTTTTTTTTAGCTTTATCTATCTACTATATTTATCTATTTATATTTATTTTTGTATTTTTTACATTTGCTTTTTTTTTTTGTGTGTGTTTTTTACCAAATCCATTGTGAATGCAGACTTGATTATAAATGCCAGTCATTGTAATCGGACTCAACAGGAAGTTTAGCATTGCATCAAGCATTTGACGTAGAAACACATTCGACAGCTGTGCAACAAGATTGCAACCCTTTGTTATGAACAATTGATGGTACAAAGGCCAGTCAATTAGGCTGCAAGTTCACCAGTGCAGTATTTAAAGAGCACAAAGCAACATTGATCCACCGATCTGTAATGAAATTATCTGCAGTGCTTTGGAGAGAGCCCAGCAGAAGTCTTGGAATGTTTGTCTAGACCAGCGATGCAGGGAAACCTACAGCCTAAAATGAATTTCGATCTGAAGCACGGCTCCGCACCGCTGACGCTCACAATCCCATTTGTCTCCTTGGCCTGCTAAAAATGATCAAGTAGCTTCCTTCCAGCCTTGCAATGGGCGGATGTCTTGTCCAGACATAATACAGCACAGATTAAGATGATGTGTTTGTAAAGACAAAGGAGAAGGGAAGAGAGGGAGGGGATTCAGAGGAGCAACCTTCAATATTCTTATAGAGAATTCCTCAATGCAGATCATTTTCTGTCTATTTTTAATAACGTTCAAGGTTAAATTAAACTGAACGTATATCATTTTTGGCACGCTGTTGGTCGAATTTTATATAATTTTCTGAAATTCCAACTTTTTTTAATTGTCCTAGTTCATTGATCCGTTACACACAATTTTTAGAGCTACTGTTGTTTCCAAAATTTCTGTAGTCAATTTTCTTTTCTGTTAAAATGTCACTGTTCTCTGTACCAATTTAAAATAAGTAGAATATAATAGTTGTTATTAGCATTAATGATTAAATCCCGGTAAATAATGCATTTAAAACCTCATGTAGCTGAGGTAAAGTAAACATTGATTAATTGAATAATTGTTAAAGGTGTCATGAAATAAATATCACTGTCCCCTCGCTATTATTTACAGATAAAGCATAATGAAATTGTTTACTTATGGTTTTCGATGTAAAAAGATAAAATGGAAAAAAAAATTGTCATGACCCCTTTAAATATGTATTTATATTATTTAAAAATATAGCTTATCAAATTTGATAACACTTTACAATGTTTAATCGATTTCACTTTACTTAAGAACAATACTTCTACAGCATTTATTATTTGAAATTAATGTTAATTTCAACATTTACTAATACATTATTAAAATCAACAAACAATCAAAAACATGAACAGACATTGAACGACTGAATTTTTATTAACTATCATTTAACAAAGATGAATAAATACTGTAACAAATGTTTTGTTCATTGTTAGTTTAATACATTGTACAATAACATTAGTTTACATTAGTTAATGTATTAACTAACAATCTAACAATGAACAAAACATTTGCAACATGAAAAATGGAGGGATGGGACTGGTTGTCCAGTTTGCATAAAATGTATCCTCTAGATATATCTCTGACAAAACAGAGACAGGTCAAAGCTTTGCTTATTGAATTTTCAGTCTTATAAAAATCCAGTGCTATAATAATCACCCAAAGCACGGTGTTCTCCACTTCCGCAGGATATATTCTACAATAAATGTAATAATGTTATTTAATGTTTCCATATTTGCATATAGCATTAATTAGTGGTGCTGCACGCTTTCTTGCTAGGGTTCTAATGTAAGGAAATGCATATGTAGAAAAAGTGAAAAAGAAAAACATTTTACTGAGCTAATTAAAAGCACAAAACATAATCATTTAAGAGCTTGGTCTTCCATGTATATTAAACCTATGTGAACTTGCACAAAAACACAGACCCACAATCGCACATTTCTTTCCCCCAGATGTTTTTTGATATTACAGCAAAGACGTATGTAACAGATTTGTTCATTTAGAGGCAAGACGGTCCGATCACACATCAGGCACACAGACCGAAGTCTACCAGAGTAAATGACATCTCTTCACCTTGGCTCTCTGCAGATCTGTGCTGAGCGGTGATTGAGTTTAGGCAGTGGTCTGGGGCCTGAGGCAGAGCCTGATGCCGGTAATGTAGATTGAGTCATTGGAGTGGAGGAAGGAGTGCAATGTTTCTCAAACATGATTCGGGGTTGGCATCTCCTGGGTTTTTTCACTCTAATCAATTTGATCATTAATGCAACTCCAAAGAGTTTCTCATCATAGAAAATGTTATTTATTTGCCCTGGTTGTCAGGGTCTTGAAAAATAAGTGTAGAGATGAAGGTTGTATGTGGTCTGTGTTCTGGGTAGAGAAAACTGCCAATTTGTGTCCCTTTATTAAGGAAGGAACATGCTGTACTTCAGAAATGTCCACCTGATTGCTTCTGTGCTAAGTCACAAATTGCTCTCTTGGTCCACCGACTGATGTTTTCATTGTGTTCAAATTGAATGAGTGTGTTCAAATATGATTTATAACAAAAAGTGACTGAAATGCACAGCATTATTCAATGCGTTGACGTAATTTCCACTGAAACAGAAAGACAGGGCTGGAAATAGTGAACAGCTCCACCCCTTTTTTTAAATAGCCTATAGCGTTTATTTTATATCACAGCTCGGCCAGAGCCATTGAAAGCTTACATATATTAGGCTTCAAAAAATATAACATTTTAATTTAAGTGAACTTAAAACAATCCTCACATAAACCCATAATAAATGTCATATTTACCTGTGTCCTTCCTACCCAGTTAGTTTGAAACTTGTCATATTCTTTACAAAAACCTACAAAACATGAAAGCAAATTCAGTGTCTTTACATTTTCATCAACTGCTGCAGTTTTACTCTTGTTTCTGTCATCTTCCTCTAGATAAGCCTGAGAACTATGACGTCTGGTACGAGAGCAAGTTTGAGGAGTGCGACAAGGAGGCCTGTCTTTCCTTCTCTAAAGACATGTTGTGCTCACGGGTCACAGTGGACCACAACTATTACGCCATCTGTCAAAATTTGCTTTCGCGATATGCTACATGGCGGGGCAGCTCCGGTGGACTTCTTCATGACCCCCCGCCACACATAGCCAAAGACGGCCAGCTTGAAGCTCTTTTGGATGAGTGCGCCAACCCCAAAAAGCGGTATGGCCGCTTCCAAGCTGCTAAAGAACTGCGTGAGTACTTAACCCAGCTCAGCGGTACCGCTAGGTAATGACCGCCCATACCTGTCAATGCTCAACGTTCACTCATCAATGTCTGATGATGTCTTCCCTATTATGGGATCCCCATTAGACTTATGACAAAGAGACTTAAGGTCTGACGAAGCTTCTGTCCTTTGTAACTCTATCTCAGACCAATCATCCATCACTACAATCTGTTGTGTACATTTTGTTTCTCTAAATCTTTAAATTATTGAAAAAACTTGGGTTAATTGCTTTTATTCAGCGGTTTATTTTGCAATAAAGGCAGTGGTTACATCATCATTGTCAACATCCTCCGGTCTCTCACTGGAGGTTTACTTGCAAAATGGTGACACTGGGAAAGGCAGCTTGGGAATGCTAGAACACAAGTATTAACTCTGTCCAAGTCATTTTAGTGAACGTCTTCTGCCTAATTGATTCACTTACATTCCAGGAAGAATGAGTTTGGCATAAAGCATAATTTTGAGATGGTAGAGAGGATGGAAATCTGTACATAATTAGGGGGCAGATTGGAGGGGAAATGAGTTGGAATTGCTTTGCATATACCAAAGAGTCTGGTTCTATATAACTCAAACCTCTGAACGAAAAGGGCAGAGCCTTTCAGTAAAAATGTTGCATTGTCAAACCATCAGAATTACCCCAGAGCAGATTCATGAATGTGGTTAGACTTGTTACAAAGATTTGTGTTTGTATTTATCAAGCAAAGTCCAGAGAGGGCCACAATGAATCCAAATTGTGTGGCACTATTAAATCAGAGAGGTCCAGGTCTCTAATCGGCCTTTAACTATAAATAATGTACTGGCACATGGTGTGATGCAGCACTATCAAACTGCATATGCATCTACACAGGCTGAAATGAACTTTCTATCTTTAAAATCCATCTTAACATTTCAATTTCACAGCTCTGCAATTGAATTAATCAAAATTTAATCAAATGTCTTTAACACTTAAGATCATTTACCTTTGAGCCATCAGCCTGCCGCCCCTCCCCCCCCCCCCCCCCCCTCCCAAGTTTGATTTTGCACTTGGTGGACCAATGAATTAGATCAGTATGCTAATGAGTATGCGTTAGATAATGAAGTACGCTAGCGCTTGACTGACAGCATCACTCCATTGAGCCTGGATTTTGAAAGCTAGCTAATCACTTTCAACTTGATGTTTCTGCCAGAGCAAATGAATGAAATTAATTAAGATTTTAATCTTTTTATTTCCATGTTTGGGTTCTGGCCAGTCAGGCCCTGAAGAGTCAAAGCAATAAGTGTCGATCAGCCATTATCACTGAAGATCCCTCTGCTCTTGTCAAATCTAAACCAGTGACCGGATGGCCTCTCTTTGGGTGTTGGCACGTGAGAGATTTGTTTTGCGTGCATAAGTAACTGTCTGCTTTTGTACTGTACTTCTTTTTCAGTTGAGTATTATATCAGCCATGTCTGATTTTACTGTGCCTTTCATTCAGAAGTTGTATTTACAACTTTTTAGTCTGTTTAAATATCAAATAAACAAATATATATACGTGTGTCTCCCTCTCTCTCTCTCTCTCTCTCTCAAGAGATTAAGTTTAAGCATTTGGACAATAAATATCTTATTTTTAGTTCAACAGAAGAAATAAACTAATGCAGGTTTGGAACAACATAAGGGTGAGTAAATGATGACAATTTTAATTTTTAATGAATTAACCCTTTGAGTGACTGACTTTCATGAGAAGAAACTCGAATGTGGCACATTATGTGACTAATGTTTTGACTCTACCTATTACCAGTGCATAGCAATCATTAATTAAATACACTTTTTTAAATAGATTGGTAATGCCCTGATATACTTCAAATGAAATCAAAGAACAAACTGGTGTGACTTAATTTTGAACAAAATCAAGTCAAAATAGAATTTGCTTGGAGTTTGTTTCAGGGACTCAGACAGCTTGTTAAAGTGAACTCTCCGGAAAAGTTCGCTCCAACTGATAAACATTTTCAACCCAACACTGGATCCGTGGCGATAATGTAATCAGATGTGTGCTGAGCTCCGCCGCCTTTGACGTGGAAATAAAGTGAGTTCACGCCATGCCGTAATTACCGTAATTTCGAGATTCCGACTTGTAAAGCGGAATCTTGTAAGTGTTCACGTCCTCATTGAACTCGTAATTGTAAACTGAATTTTATGAGAGCTCCAACTTGTAGCATATGACCACTGTACCGCTTGACAACTGCAAATTCATATGGCTGTTGATAGTGTATGCCACAGGAATGCCTAATTCCTAGTCACAGCTCCTAGAACGTTGCGGGTTGTCATCTCATAATTACGACATGGTGTGAACAGAGCAATTTTCTCTGGTTCATTTCTTATATTCAATCTGGCGTAGTGATGGGCCTACTGGCCTACTGGTCAGAATGGTGTAAATGCAACGAAAACTTTTACAAATCAGGTGCAAATGTTTTATTGAGATATGGGTAACTGTTGTTTAGACGCCACACAGTATTTTAAAAACGTGAATACAAAAAAAAAACTGTTGGTGAAAGTGAATATTTATTTTTATTTGGACATTTCTGCCATATGATGGATGAAGCAGCAGCGAGCACCCAGCACTTGTTTTTGAACTTGTTTTCATGGTAACCTGGTGCTTTAAGCTTTGAATTCTGCAATTCTGTGAAAACATCAAATTATCATGCAGTGCGATAAAATAGCCTCTCTTTCCTGCAAACGATACCATGAAGAATGTGAATACTCAATTTTCAAGGCAAAAACAAAACAAAATGATATAAGCAGATTTATTGGTATGAATTTATAAGTAGCAGAGGACAATCCTCCCAAAATGATGGTGCATTCCCAGCATGCAACACAGCATGACGTAGCTACACATTCTCTTTTAAAATTTCCATATAGTTGTGATGTAAGAAAGCCTCATTTACTGAAAACCTGTTACTTCGGCCCTGTCCCGAAACCCTAAACCCTGGAATCTCCGAATCGAGATGTTCGTGATGTAATTCAGCTTTGACTTCCAGGTAGAAGTCTGTAGAGCTCGTGGCCTTTGCGGGCTCTGCAAAAGCACGCATCGAGGTTGCATATTGGCCGCAAAGGGGGCGCTAGTGAGCACCCTTCTGAAAACCTGAAATAACAAATGGGACATCATGACCTACAGTCTTGTGGACTTAACGGACACGCAAATGATTTGCAAAGGTTTTGAAGCTTCACAAAGAAGTGTTTCGAAAGCGCCCATCACATCAAACATTTGGACAAGACTTTGCACTTCAAATGCAGTCTCAAGACATATTTGAATAATTTCCACCTAAAAAAAAAATCACGAATCACAGCCAATCAGAAGATTGTGTGGGCGGGGCTTTCTCTGCAAGCGCACTTCTGTCTCGAACAGGCAGACATGGATAAGTACAAGTGTGCCGCACAAGTCCTGAAAAGTGAAGCCAAAGCGTCTCGATTGTCCCCAGGTGGTTGGTACTAGTATAGGTCATAAACCCCGCCCCATGTAGTCCAATGGGATGCGAGGGAAACTAAACAATCAAATTACACTTCAAATAATTTTCTCCCAAAGATGTTTTCTGTCATTTTAGGTAGTTTTTATCACGCTGATGTAAGTTTAAGTGTTTGTTTTTTAAAATAAGTTTTGTCTTAGTTATTTGATGCTTTAAAACGGGAATGTGACGTCATGATTGACAGCTGTGATTGACACCTTCTCTAAACGAAGTAGTCACTGAGGCACCAACGGACTTTTGGGGGGATTTTCGGGAGGAGATTGGAGCTTAAACTTAAATTTTTACATTTCCATAACTGTTTATTTCACACCGACATAATGAGTGGTTCTGCAGGAAACTGCAGGCTACTGACCATTTCTGCGAGAGTGTGGGTTCACTACTGCCCAGAATCAGGTCCCAAATCAGCGCAAGATGTCAGCGTCATATTGGGACTTTGGCGGCTTCACTTTTCTACAATGGAAGAGAATGAAGGTGCATCGTCCATCTTTTTTTACAGTCTATGGGTAAGTATAAAACCAAATAAAATAAATAAATAAATAAAATTATATATATATATATATATACTGTAATTATATATATCACACTGAGTGAACGATATAATATTTGCCATTAAACACAATTGCTCATAAAGAATGCACAGTTTAAAGGCTACGTTCTGGTTTCCTTGAAGTTATTTTCAAGATCTGGGGTGAATTATTCTATGCTGCTTTCATTAAGCACAATGTCACTCAAAATTATATTCAAACCATTTTAATACTATACTAAACACAAAACAAGTACCTGGGATTGCTGTCAACTGCGAGGTTGTAGAAATAGAAATCACAGCAAAAATGTAATAGCCTACTCCGTCACTCATCCTGTATTGCTGTCTCAGGTGATCTTTTTTTCTTATCACATGCCACTGCAACATCTGCTATGATATGCTATTATACATTCCTAGAGCAAATTTTTTATAATTGTCTAAAAATTCTGTTTATATAATCGGACTAAATCCGAGTTTGCGCTATACAATTTTTGCCAATATTTGGCTGTCTTGAGATATTTTGAGAATCCTAAAAGAGTCCTCTGACCCTGCCTATGATAAGCTATGACAACAATTAATGCTAGAGACTGTATGTTTGCTAGCCACCATTTCTCGCCCGCATGTAAATGCAGCTCACAGTCACTGAATGTGTCACAGATTGATGATGATTGACTGATGTGAGTCATATTGCATTCATCTGTTTTTAACACGTCTTGACTGCCGTATAGTCTGACATTAATGACAACGGAGATCCTACAGTGCGACAGCATGTTCATACAGCTTAAGCAACAGTCGTAAAGGACTATTATAAATACAGTGTGCACCCTTAACATTATTAATTACACTAGGCAATTACATTTTTTTGTTATGCAACCTTACATTAGACAATAACTTAAAAAAAATGTGTTTTCATGTTAATGTACACACTGGGCTTAGCATTTGAGTTATGTATATGATATCTGTTATATATATATATATATTTTTTTTTTTTTTGGTGTAACTTTTTACATCCGAATGGTCTTCTCTTTTCTGTCTGGACAGCTGGGGATGGGAAACTCTGGCTAATGTGAAGCATATACGGGCTGAAATGAGTCCCTGTGCTGCAGCTAAGAGAGTCTGACAGCTATTAAGACCAGCTTCATTACTGCCGCAGCTCCTCTGATAGCAATCACCATTTCAGAAGTTGTGTGTATGTTCAAAGATGTTTCACTGGCTAAAAGAATTACTTGATCCCCTGAGCCAAAACACATTTCAGACTCAATGCATATAGGGTGGAACTGCTAAGTGGCTAAATTATGTGTTTGTGAGTGTGAGAAAAAGAGAGAGATGTGGATGTAACTGTCTGTCAGTCTATAATTATGCCTCTCTGTTTTGACAAACACATTGTTGTCGGCATTCATCATAAAACAAACACTCAGACACAAATTGTCTTCTTAAAGTGCCTTTCGGAGCAGAATAATTCCAATAGTGTGCGCTTACAGGGGAGCACTGCAGGAAATGGATCTGACTCCAGGGGCCCGTACCATCCTCATTTGTTGAAATAAACACAAGCCTGAAACGACTCAGGCCCGAGTGTTTTTATCGATAGAGCACAGGAAGAGAGGAAGTTTAAAATCTCCTTCTGTCTCCCATGAGTCGAATACGGTATCTCAGAGAATCGTTCAGAATGGTTCTTATGGCTAATTCTATTCCTTAAATATGATCTGTGATACATGATCACTTTTTTTTTTACATGATCAGCTGTCCAGAAATACATCAATAAAAAGCCCAGTTTCTGGATAGTCTCTGGTCTAGAAGCTCATATCTGATGGACTGGTTTTATGCAACCTCTAATAATCAGGCTTCACAGGCTTTTGGCAATTGTGTTTACAAGGGGTGTGTTCAATTCCACTGTGTGATAGAAGTATGTAAGGGTTGAACATATTTTTCAAGTTAAAAGAGATGTGGTTACGTGGTTGGTAGGTTTTGTAACTGTGGACAAGCAAACAAATGATTATTTTTATGTTATTAAAATTATTACAGCTTTTCCCTGAGAAGTCCTTTTTTTTTTTCTACTCCTTTAGCTCAAACTAATAGAGAGTAATAACAGCAACAGTCATGGCTAGTTAAAAAAACCCCAATACAAATACAGTAGTTGGCTGCTGTTATTGTTCTTCCTTCGCAGTGTCCCGTGTAGGCATCATTTATGTTATTTAGAATGCACTTGAAAGAGTACTAGACGACATTAGAGGAACCAATCTTCAGATTTGTCAAAGTTAAGGGATTTAGTATGTTTGAAAGATAGTGTTTGGTATCTTTTGTTTGAGGAACTTGAGCACAACTGTCCTTTTCACTTATGTGCTATGTGTCAAATAATAGTTTAACAGTTTAACATCAAGTACATATTACATTAGATGGACAGAAATTTTGATTACAAAGTCAAAACTGTTTTATGTATAACTGTATGGCAAGCCGTTTTAAAATTTAATAATTTAAACCTTCTAGTCTCTATTTTCATGCTACTAGTACTTATTTAATCATTAGCTACTAGTGCTTATTCTAGGTACTAGTGCCTATTCTTTAGATACTAGTGCTTATTATTTAAGTACTAGAACCTTTTTTAAAGATACTAGTACTTATTCATTAGATACTAGTCCTTATTTATTAGATACTTGTGCTTATTCATTAGTTGTACTTATTATTAGATACTAGTACTTGTGCTTTAGATACTAGTACTTATTTCAATATTGACTAGTAACTATTCTTTTGTTACTAGTAACAACTTATTTTGTTTGCCATTGACTTCTATGTGGATCTGTCATTTAGATATCAACTATTCAGTTCTGTATGTATTCCAATTGTGACAAGTACATATATATATTAGATACTAGTAGTTATTCATTAGGTAATAGTACTTATTTTTTAGATACTAGTACCTATTACTAAATAGTAGTACGTATTCATTAGATACTAGTACTTATCCAAAAGATACTAGTACCTATTTATTAGACACTAGTATATTTTGTAATTGTTACTAGTAACTATTATCTTACTAGTCGCAACTGCTTTTTTACTAGTCTTATGTTATGACTAGTCAGAACGGCCACTGTAGAGTTCAATTAAAATCTTACTAGTAAAATAAAAAATCTTACTAGTAACATTTGGAATAAATACTAGTATCTAATAAATAGGTACTAGTATCAATTGAATAAGTACTAGTAGCTAAAGAATAAGTACTAGTATCTATTTAATAGGTACTAGTATAATGACTTATACTAGTTAAAAGTTACTAGTTACTTGTCACTATTGAAATAAGTACTAGTATCTAATGAATAAGTACTAGTATCTAATGAATAAGTACTAGTATCTAATGAATAAGTACTAGTATCTAATGAATAAGTACTAGTACCAATTTCATAGGCACTAGAATCTAATTAATAAGTACTAGTAACTAGTGAATAAGCACTAGTATCTAATAAATAAGGACTAGTATCTAACAAATAAGGACTAGTATCTAACAGATAAGGACTAGTATCTAACAAATAAGGACTAGTATCTAATGAATAAGTACTAGTATCTCTAAAAAGGTAACAGTGCCTAAATCAGTGCTTCTCAATTCCGGTCCTGGGGACCCACAGCTCTGCACATTTTATATGTCTCCTTTATCTGACACACCCAGTTCAGTTCATATAACTCTTTTTTAATGAGCTGATGATTTGAATCAGGTGTGTTAAATGAGGGAGACATACAATCTGTGCTGAGCTGTGGGTCCCCAGGACCGGAATTGAGAACCACTGACCTAAATAATAAGCACTAGTATCTAAAAAATACGCACTAGTACCTAAAGAATAAGCACTAGTAGCTAATGAATAAGGACTAGTACTTAATGGAATATATACTAGTATCTAAAAAATAAGTACTAGTAGCATGAAAATAGAGACAAGTAGGTTTTAATTATGAAATGTTAAAACGGCTTGCCATAATAGCTGACCACAGACTAACACTGCTGTGCGATTATTTGTTGTTTCCAATGTGGTGTATTACTGTGTTATCAACTGTTTCAAATGAAGCACTCCTAAACCACAGATCTTTCTGTCTAAGTGTGCGGTTCTTGGCCAAAATAATCTACAAATTGGACCAGCCTCCATGCCAACAGTCAAACGTCTGGTTGTGTTGCCAGCCATATGATTTGCACCTCTGTAAATGTTCTACTTGTCATTTTATCTCACCCCAGCAATAACGACAGGGCAACTCAAATCTCCCACCTTTGAATCACATATTTTTCGCTTATCGGTGGAAGTACTTTAAATAAGAAGCATGCTGGTAAGGTTCTGGGATATGTTATCTTAATCTGAACATAACTCCAGCTTTGCCTGTCAGAAAGCAGGGCTTGTGTTAAGGCCCAGATATCTCATTTAGACCAGAAAGTGAGAAACCTCCCTGGCTTCCATTACGGAGCCAGAATGGAAAGAAAAATGAACAGCGACAAAAGGAAATGTTCCCAGCTCACCGTTGCTCTACTAAGTTGATAAAAAGTCTATTTAGTGCTTGTCAGGCTGAGCCAGAGAAAGAGAGAGTGTATGTGTGCACTAGAGACAAAGCGTTTTTAGAAAAGTCTGGGTTTATTTGTTGGGAAATAACTTTGGCCAGCATATTCAGGGAAGGTTAGGATGTTTGTCAGGGCCAGTAAGGAGAATTTACTCTGAGGTTCTAGTCTAAATCCATCTATGTATGTGTTTTGGCAGTCCATAAGGTCTTGTGGTCTAACATAGGGTATGCAGTAGTTGATGGGGTGATATACCTAGCCAGTGGTAAAATGATTGCTTTTGTAAATCTTTCCTTTTGAAAGGTTAGGGTCAAACAAAGAATGAAAGCCGTATTCAATGGCCATCTTCAAAGTGAAGCTGATGATGACATCCCAAGTATTTCATAAGTAGAGGTCTTTAAGCCAGGTCACCTGACTGAATACATAAAAGTATTAAATAAAAGTTCTGTACCTAGTGACTGCTCACCTAAGCAACCTTTTTTGGCACCATAGGCTTCCAAACAGTTGGAAGCAAAACTAGATTTGTGCATGTTACGAAAAATATTTGAGTAGTTCTTGTCAGTGCCAAATGTCATAAAGACAAAAGTTTTAATATTCCGCCACAAGGTAAGGCTTGACTTCCTCTTTCAAAATATGTCTATAGGATTTTGTATGATCACTTGGAAAAGTAATAGCATACCTTTCCTCAACAAGCCGTATGAGTTTTTATTTGAATTTGGTAGAATTTTTGTCGGCAACACAAAACGGACAAATTATTTGTAAAGAATTTGAATGAACTTCCAACCCAAAGTATAAGCATCACTAATTACACAACCATTTAAATTCATTTTGCCCAAAAAAACACATGTAACACTATTCTCAGATTAGGCAATTGCAGAATACTTTGCAATGAGCAAGATGGTTCAAGTTTGCATGACCCACCCCCCACCCATCCGTCCAAGGTGTTTCCCTGCCGTATGCAGGCATACACTGGCATCATTCCTGTGACCCTACATTGGACAAGAGGTTTGAAAAATGAATGAATACATGGATCATATACTCATACATTACCCTTCATACATTTGTATGGTAAGGACACTATAGGCATTTAGCTGGAGCTTTAGCTTCGGCACTAAACAAGAATAGCTGGATCCCCTGCAGTCCTGTTGCAGATCCCCTGTTGAGGACCCCTGTATTAGAATATCAACTTCGTTAGCTTAGCAACATGCTGACGTGATACTTTTTGCATGGGTTTCACACTCTAAACGGCACACTGTCCTGCAGAGTTTAGCTCCAACCCTGATCAAACAAACCTGATCTAGCTAATCAAAGTATTTAGGAGTACTAAAAAATCCAGACAGGTTGACAGATGTGTTCTATTGGAATCAGCTGTGATTGTTAGTTGTATATTTTGAGCGCTTCATTTAAGCAGCACAACTATCAAATGTGAATGACTTGCTTTAGCCACCCATGAAGAACCAGGTCAGCATTGTCTGTCAGGTTCCATGTCTGCTTCCTTAGAAGGTTTATGTAGACAGTAGACAGAAGGGCAGCTCACTAGAGTTTAAACAGAGCTCAGGTCTGTTCAAACTTCCATCCACTATTAGTTTGAATATCAAACCCATTGTAAACAAGAACATTCTATCATATACACCAGGTGCTTTATCTTGTTAATGATTTCCCTATTGCGCTCGTTACCCCAGCAACACCTCACTTTCCCCACCACTGAGATGATTTTGTCCATACCGTATCCTGGATTTCCAGCTCCGGCTAGCTGTCAGGGAGAGGTCTGAAGCTTACCCAGCAGGGGTTCACAGGCGTTAGTGCAATTCCATTACTCACCCGCACTGCAGCTTAAACCTACATTATCATCCACACTGGAGGGGTTTGGATAGACAGATGATTTGAGCCCCCCTTGCCCCCTTCCCCCATCTCCTGTTCCCTCGCTTATCTCCCGAGGTACATTAGCAGACACCCTGCTTCATTAAATAAACATAGTTTATTCAGCGCGTGCTCTTATCCAGGGTGTTCACTCACAGCCAAAAACAATATATGATCCAATGCTCACACTGGAGGAAACACACACTAATGTGAAGAATAACAATGAAGGAAATGTAGGTAACCAAATCCTGTGGCAGAGCTAATCGATGGAAGAAACATTCACAAACGGTCTCATTACCTGCACTGACTAGTCAGTGAGCTATGTTGTATTTGCAGGTTTTGGAAATGTATAGGGTAAATATATTATTGGGATTGAAAACAACACAGAACAGAAGAAACATTATATCATAAAGAAGACTCCAGCAGACCCTCATGACTGTGTGTAATAAATCTCCTAAATAATCAGATAATTCAACCTATTTATGACAAGACAAGGTTAGTTGATATTGTAAAATGTCATGTAGTGTGACTCCCTGTTTTTTACTTGATGGTTATGCAACATGACATTTTTAGAGTATTACATTTATAAGGTATGGTTTATAAGGCTTTCATCAACAATGACAGGCCCAGATTCCAAATATCCCAAATGCCAAATGTTACTCATCCCAAATGTTACTCTGACTGTTGAGTACTTTTCTGCAGTGAATTCTTCACCATATGATGATTAATTAACAAAGTTCGGAATGAGCACGTTCAAATTATTTATCTGATCAATGTGAAAGGAGGCCTATAAATACGTAGATGACTCACCTATGTTCCTCGACAGTTTTATCTGCAGCCCTCCACCACCCTGTGTCCTCACACTCGCCTTGTTACTATTCTTACCAGAGATACTGGGGAGTACTCTGGGTTTGGGGCACATTCCGAGCTCAGAGCCCTCCCCCGGACAGCACACCAAATACGCATACTATTTTACTCTTTCTAATCATTTGTAAATTGTGAATGTGCGCTACTCAAAAGAGGTTATGTCCTGGGCATGGGCTAGTGAAGGCCACAAGTCCACATCAAATGTGTCATTTGGAAGAGGGCCACCTTCACATGTTTATTTATTTTTTAAAGAAGGGGTGTTAAATCACAAAGCAAATCTTCTTACGGTTTCCTTCACAGTTTCTTCAAGAAAGCATTTCCTTTCAATTGGGCAAATCCATTGACATCAATTGTTTGTGCTCTTTCTTAAAAAGACAGATTATTGGTATGCCGTGACACTTCTTCCATTATTGTATCAATCAATGTGTCTCTTTTTTTTCACTGCTGTATGGTTCACTAATAGTCCAGAGTGTTCCAAGCTGACAATTAGAGTATGCACTACATATGCAGACAATAAAGTGTTGACAGGGAGCAGGGGAGAAATGTAGCAGAGGCGCCTGACCCTATATGCTGCCCTTTACTTGCCCTTGTGCAGCATTCACCATGTTCACCCCATCCTTGGCCCCTCACACTCAAGCTCCATACGGCTTTCATCCTCACACCCTTCCTGGGCTATATTTACATTGATGTGACCCCAAATGGTATGCCTGCCAGAGGGACACTAGATGCTTTTCACATCTGCCTAGCACCCCCTTTGGTGTCCTCCTAGGAGTCTTGCACCATAACAGTGTAGTTTTTTCCATCCATTAGTGGCACATGGGGAAGATATGCAATGAAGGTTGCTGCTAAAATGTTTTTGGCACCTCAAAAAGTGTTCAATTGAAAGATCTGGTAATGTTGTTTTCTTGCACCACAAGATGAGACTTGTTTCAGTGCTGTCGGCGTATGATGTGATACATGTGATGCTCTTTGAGAATTGAACAATAAACTGTGGGTGACGAAGATTTAGCTTTGGACACTACATTCTTACTCTTGAGATCAAGAGTTGTGATGATGATGTGAAGTTGGAGGTCTCAATTTGCTCTTGCTTGACTCTTCAGTGATTGGGCTTCCTGTGTCTTTCCACTTCATTCTGTGCTCTCGCAGGCTAGATGTCTGCTGGGCAGATGGTGGGAAGCATGTCCCGTTCTCTATTCTCAAACTATTGTCACCTCCCATTACAAGGATGATTTAAAAAGTTCAGTGCTATGCTATTACCACAAAGGGAATCTCTGTTAGCAGAAAAGCAGATGAAAATGTGAAACTGCTATACCTGGTTGCCATCAAAGTGGAGTGTGAAGTTCTAAATGCATATAACTGTTGTCTGAGTGGCTCCTGCATTGCAAGGGGGATATACATTTGTTGAGACTGTTTTGTGTGTAGTGCTGCCAAGCCTTCCAGATCGTCCTGTTCCTTTTGAGTCCATTTGAGAAAATATTTTTAGCTTCAAGTAGATTTGCATTGTGATGTCACGCTTTAAGCTTTTGGAGATAATCTCTCATCTCTCTGGGTTCTTGCTACAATGGGATTTTGATGACAAAATATGCTGAAAAATATTTAGCTAACAGTAGTTAAACATGCAATTCTTTGTTACATGTGTAAGTGGAGATGATGCCCATTAGAAATGGACACAAAGGATTACTGTAGATCAGGAACTTAGGAACAAAAGGATTACATGCAGTAAATGTGGGTCACACACTGTCATGAGTGAAACTAGCTTCTCGCTGGATTACCTAAATCCCTCCACTGAAGGTCAGTGTGAACAAAGGTCAATCCAAGGGTTAGACAGGGTAACTGCAGCCCATCTGCTTGTGCATATATACAGTATAGAGAAGCAGCTTTAAGCAGCAGAGCATGCATCTGAAAGTGACCATGAGGGATGGTTCTTTCTGCTTGTAATACAGTGTTTTTGTTACCTTACACAGTCATTTGTCTTTTGACCCCAGGTGAGAGAAAGAGAAAGAGACTATAGGGAGAATTTTGTCAATGAGTTAACATGATGGCAAGTGATTCTCAAAATTGTTATCTTGGTCTTGAGAGCCCTAGATATGATACAAATATTGGACTACAACAACAACAACAACAACAAAAACACCATAGTTTCACAATTTCTTTCTTCCATGTTCTTGCTTGTACTCTACCAATGTTTTGGAACTTTGCATTTTAGCACTTCTCACATTATTACTTATAGGTGGGGCCCTGTCTTATGATTTGGTGGCAGTTCCCTAGGATTTGAAGGACACCACTGGCCTATACTGCTTAATCAGTGTGTGTGCAATGGTAGTGTGCTATTTCGAACATGCCATGTCTCTAAGGTGCATTTTCTTCTCTGATTACATTGCCTTTAGTTTACGCAGCCATTTTCACATATTTAAACCACAAAGAAAAAGCAAGTATTATTGTTCTAACATCAAACATCTACTGTCTGAGTCAACGACTGGACAGAAAATAGACCTTAACCTCCTCTTAGCCTGATGGTATCATCTGTGGAGCTCACTTGACCCACATCCTTCTGACAAGCATTCTCTTACATGGCGGGTCAGAGAAAGAGCTGTGGTCTGTGTAAAGTCTGTGAAAGGAAAGTGAAGTGCCATTCAGAGAGGTTCTGTTATCAGTTCAACCTTTCATAATGTCATAATAATTACCCTTAACAGCACTAATGGATTCCACAATAGAAATGAGTCAAAAGCACAGGAATGTGAGAAGATTATTATTATACTCTGATCAAAATAAGATCAGTATGCTTATTCTTGTAAGCGGTGCCCAGTGTGTCTGAGTGTGTATAAGAGGATTAATATTGTGCCAATTAAATAAGCAGGGGTCCCACCATAGTTTTATTCTTGCACTTAATATTTAGTTGGTTGCCAGATCTGCCAGACAAAGGGTATGTTTACACGACAGCGGTGTACTAAAAAGGGAAACGTTTTTCCTTTGCATTTTTCACCTTTACCGCCTTTGGCTTTTGGCTTGCTTAGTTGGGGACATTTAATATTCAACAATATTATTGATCTACCTGCATTGACACCATGAGAACTGAACTGAGCTGGACGATGACATCACACTTTTCTCCAGAGCGGCTAGATAACTTTTTTACATCAAAAATGAACCATCGCTGAACTCACTTAAGCTAGACTATGATGCTATTTTCTAGAAACAAACTTTGTTGCAATATTTTCCTGTTATCACTGTAAAGCTGCTGTATTGTAAAAAGCGCTATATAAATAAAGGAGACTTGACTATAGATGACAATGTTGTCAAAATGATCCCGGTTCACACGGATCCGTGAAAACAATTAAAAACGCTGTATTATACTCCCAGGTCAGTAGTTGGCGATGTCACTTTTTTGCCCCAAAGCTTGCATACAAGTTTCCATCCAGATTTTGAATATATACATTCGTGTCTGTGTATTTGCCAAACATCACATCCAGTGCTTATAATATGACATCATATGATATAATGTGACATATGATGTCACAAGTAATTTTAGAATCAGTATGTGGAGTATACGCAACATTAATTGGAGAAGATTTTCAGTAAATAAAACTTAAATTCCAGTCAATTCTATGTAGCTAAAATGGAATAACTTAAATTGTGTTAAAATGCTCTTTTCTGATGTTTAAACCCATTTTTGCTTCAAGATGTTACATGCTGTCCAGAAGGCATCAGGATAGATTATTACAACTCATTCTCGATTCCAAGGCATCTAAAAATGAAGTATGGTCAAGTGCCTTTAGCGTCGCTATTAAGACAATATCAATTAGCATTCAAAGGTGATGTAATGCTTTTTCAGGCGGCTTTTTTTTTTTTTTTTTACGTTTTTGTGATATGAGCGTTTCGGCAGATAGAGATAGTTATCACATTTGGATTTGTTCCTCCCACAAAGCAAACGTTTGGTCTTGGAAGACTTGGAATATTTGTAATTTTTTGAATAGTGCTCAAAAATGTCTAAACAGTGTAATGTCAATAAAATTATTCCCGTTTAAATCATAGCCCGGTATTTATTGTATGTTATAATGAAACAAATAAAATTCAATATATAATTTAATGATGATAAAAATCCTCATGCCCTTCGAGTCTGTGTATTGATACCAAAGATTTCTCAGAGACCTAGGGGAAGCTTTAGGATCTTAATAAGACGTGTGTCCATGCTTCAGTTATTGAAGCTTTGGGTATGAGAATGGATTGATTAGTATTACATTACAAAGGCATTGTGGTCCTAACCAACTTTTTAGTGATAGTTTGAGTGATTGACTCATTGGACCATGTTTACACCTGTTTTTAGTGTTGCACTTCAGATCAACAGCATCCCACTCTTACCATCTGGTTGTTGAGGAGTTAAGGAATGTGAGATAGAGTGTGAACTTTACACTTCAGAGTTGCAGCTAGAACATTATGCTGAGAGGCTCTTTCTGCTTGAAGGGCTTACTTTTCACAATCATCTGTCCCAACAGCTGCCAGCTCCATATCTCTCTGGAATACTGGTCCTGGACACAAAATTACTTTAAACCTTATCAAACAGAAACCAGAAACCCTTACAATGTATCTAACATATTTTCCTGGTGAAAAAAAAAGGGATTATATTTTTTTGTGATTTGCAATTACTATTTCAAATTAAGCCATTATTGTGGCATTAAAATGTTTTTTTTATGACTAATAAGTTTTTATTAGTCAGTATATTATTTTAATTCCAAATCACTCAACATAAATCATAGTCCAGCAATATACAATGACATTTGTCAATCTGTTTAATGTTTCTCAATCAGATTTGGAAGCTGTTCACAAAGGATGTGTTAATTCCCTCTCTGCTGTTTTTAAATTGTGTGTGTCATTTTAAATGTAGAGTGACAGACATTTTTTGGATGCCTGGTCTTGGTATGTGGTATGTTTGCCTGTAGTAACCTGAAGAACTTTAAATTGTATGAAAACTCCTTGTTACAGTGCTTATGTACAGGTCTGTGGGGAAATAAGTTGTGGTTTATGCATCATAAGCTATGTTTCCGTCCATCTCTTCAATTTAAAGTGCTGTTCATGGTGAATATACGCTCTTTCTGTAAATAGGCCTTATCTGTCCTGTTTATTTGAGTCTCGTAACCTTAAGACTTCCACCACATACAGCCAGACTGTTGTGCTTGGTGTTTTCAGAACGTTTTGCCTGGCTTATTTGTGTGACAGAAGAGTTGAGAACAAATTCAAAAATTCACAGGCATCTGTAGACAGTAGACAGTAGCTGGGTTTAAGAGAAAACCTTGGGTACGAGCAGTATCTTTCCTACACACCTCCACAAATCCCAATTCACACTGCATGTCTCTTCTCTCCTCATCCATCTCCTCAACTACAAATATGAAATGTGCATAGTGATAACACAGCCAGGAAGTCAATATTTAAAACAAATGTCAGAAACATGTTGAGGCCTCCAGTCCAGTTCTCATGATACTGCTCCTGGGTGACTATTGAGTCCTCACAGCAGTGGATTTAATCATTTCAGTCCTCTTGTGGCCTGTGGGCTTGTCCAAAAAAAAAAAAAAAAAAAAAAAAAAGAGTGATGAACAAGACGGATATTATGCTCCTGCAGCCTCGTGCAGAGATATGACAACGCTACTCTGATATAATCATCACCAAATTATGCAGCGACAACCTCTAAATATAGATCCGGCACACAGCGTTTATTTATATTAGTGGTGTAATGTCAGTCCTTCAGTGGTTATGGTGATATTTGCTCTAGAAATACTCTCCAGTTAAACGATCTGCCCATCAAAAAAAAAAAAAAAATCACTGAAAAATGTAATGTGTTTTCAGTTAAAATTATATACAGTATTATGACTTATTACTAAGAAATTATCCAGCAAGCAACATTTTAAGCATTTTATTTGATATAAAAACACTACACATGAATGAGATCATGAATGGCTGAAAAAAAAGAACAAAAAAAGCTTTTGGTTGTGATTTTTTAAAGCTCTTATCTAGGTCCTTCCTGCCTTGTGCCTGTTCACCTCAGTTATGGAGGTAATATAAACGTCATGAGAGAGGGCTCTGTGGTTTTTAGGGTGACTGATGGAAGAAAGACAGCATTTTCACCCCATTGTCACAAGGAATGTCAAAGAGTGCTAATGAGTGCAATGTTACTTTTTCTGGGAACTTTTTATGAATATATATATATATATATATATATATATATATATATATATATATATATATCGTTTTGTTATATGAAGGATATGTTTAATTTTTTTTAACATATATATATATATATATATATAATGATTAATATAAACAAAGAAACTAAATATAAACAAAGCATTTATTTATTTTCTTGCATAAAAAAGACATCAGTCTGTTAAGAGCTTGATAGAGGTAATCTGTGAAGAAAACAAAGTACAAACAAAGGAAAATATTTGTATTGTGCATCATTTCTAATCAAGCTCTAATCAATTTTCTCAAATTATGCAAAAGTGTGAAAATATTATTTAATTGTGAATGTTTAAGATATATAAAATGCTAGCTATTAAATTAGCTTTACCAACACAAAGGAGTCAGAGTTATTATATTTAACTATAACCATAAAAAAAATGTTAATTTAAATAGTCAACTTTATAAGAATGAAAAAAAAGTATTAATATTCATATAAACTATAATGGTATCTACTTAAATAACACTGAAAGTTATCCAATATAATACTATTGCAATGGAAATTACATTGTTGAGGAAATATTTAGAAACATGCTTTAGAAAAATAGCAGTATTATTCTGTGATATCATATTTTTGTAGTACTATCTGCTGGGTAACAAGTGAACAATTAATTCACAGACATACATTAAATAAAGATTTTAACTTTTAATTTCAAGCTTGAACTGTCCTCAAGTGTATTTTACACCACGTGTGTTCAAGTAGTGTTATGACAAACCTTTTTTTAACCAAAGTAATAGCAAACTAATTCTGAAAACAATTATTTGATATAATACAAGACACCTTATTTAAGCTATTCCTGAAATGTATGAGAAGATAACATCATGTGAAAAACTGTGGAAAGAATTGACCTGTCTGTCCTTTTTTGAGCCACATAGCCTATGCATTTTTGCAATTGCTGAAATTATTGTAGGCACTTCATTTCCGAGAGTGGTTCAGCTGTGAGTATTGCATTAGACTTTTAAATAAACTTGAGCCCCTTTCTCATAAGAGATTGGCACTGCAATAAGGAAAGTGATTTCAAAGTGTTGCAGGACTGACTGGCCTGGGGTGTTAGTTAACCACACTGCTATGCACTTCCAGACTGATATCACAGAATGTAATTGGAGTCAGAACAAGTGTGTGCCATTTTGATTTGTACATTTCCTTCTCTTTCTGGGGGACGATTGGTGAATTGCTCGGAAGTGGAGCATTATCTTGGCGTAACGGCTTTAACTGCGTTCAAAGGAGAAGCTATAAAACACAGACACATTTAATGGAGAAAGAAACTTTTCAAATCCTTTCCTGAGAAAGTTAATTACCGACACCACTATTGCATGAGGGGGAAAAAATGTCATGGCTTGTGCTATCAAGACAATTTTGTTAAATTAGCATTACTTGATTCGGAAAAAGGAGCGATTTGTACAGTACCTGAACAATGCTGCACCACACACCAGCCACAACAATATTTACATTCATATCAAAATTCACTCATGCTTTCCAACGCTGGTTCTTGATTGTTCTTATCTAAAATCAAACCGCTTCTTGCTCCGAATGACAAGAGGCTGCCGAGAGAGACATAATCTCGCTCATTACGAGGAACGTAATTGGAGCAGCGTAGTGCGAGGATGTTATCGGAAATAAACAGCACATCAGCCGGCCTCCCCCCTGCCTCGGAGCTCGTGGGGTGCTGTAATGAGACTAATAACATTAGCTGTCGGGACAGGCCTCTCTCCACTCTTCCGTCCTCTGCGGGGAGTCAAACCGGGTGCATACAGGGGGCTGGCTGTTTCATCGCAGCAGTGCTCCGTGAGTCTTGGAATGGAAGATATCAGCAAGAGTAATGAAATAGAAATAATTAAATAACTGCTAGCATTTCTTTAAGAATTAATGAGCCTTTACTGTTATTCCGGTCTCGTTATGGAAATATTAGGAGTCATTGTCATGAGCTTTGTAATAACTTTATCTAAAGTTGCTAATTGCTAAATTGTAAATCTATTTATCTGTGATAAATGGGTTATGGATTTTATTGCTGAGGCATAAAATTGTTCATACACCTATATGCATATTAAGAGAGTATTATTATGCGTTTGCTTAGGTAAGCATTACTATCACTATTGTTCATACTGGGTTAGAGGTTATTCAAATGTACTATTAAATGAATAGTTCATCCAAAGTAAAAATTAATTGACAAACAATTAAAAGAAAATGATGGCTTTGATACCTCAGATAGTGTGGCTTGTTCAGGAGGTTATTACTTAAAAAACAAACATCCCACACTTTCATTGAAGGAAAGTTGAGGCTTGTGGTTGACTTGGCCCAGTAAAGGCCCTGATTTACTCAGGGAAAAGGGGTAAAAAGTTGAAAAGACCTGAGCAGCGATAAACTGTTAGCGAACACCTCGATGCTGCTCAGTGTTTACGCTGCTGAGACATTTAGATGAATATGTAAGTATTTGCTGCATGCTTTCCTCCCAATAACAAAATAAACACACAACAAAAAATGACAGCAGTGAGAAAACAGCAGAGAAAGCATTTGATCATAACAATATGGCAATATGGATATGTTTGCACCAGCACTCCAGTCAAGTTACATCACGTTTTTTATATATACAACAGATTCCCTTACGAATTTCAAGCATGGTTTTATAGGAAAGGTGTGGTAACTGCAGCTTTACAGTATTAAACATACATTAAAAAATCAATCATTTTGGCCTCATTTTGTTCGAAATTATGTCAGTTCATTCTTCGATTACGCTTTAAGTATATCAGGGCCTTAAATAACAACCAATTTTTTTTTTTTAAGTAGCAAGCCACCACCAACATTTTTGATAATTTTCACAAAATCTTCATGGTACCCAGAGTATTTTATATGAATATCTGAGCATGATATATATTAAAATAAAGAAGAGATCCTCTGCTTATTAACAAACAAACAAACAAAAACATATTTCAAAACCACATAACTGTGACCATTCAATTTTACAAGAACTCTTTTGTAACATATCACAATTCTACCTTTTCAGGTAAACGGTTTAACCAGAAATACATTTTTAGATTATTTTTTCACAACTCGAAAATGTGCAAACTGAATCAAAATAAATAACTACCTCACACTGGAGGTAAACATGTTGAACATGCATGTAGTGCAATAACATTGCAAAAATGTGTATATTGTGCAATAAAACTGTAAACAAACAAACAATACAATGCTCAGTGAAAATAAAAACTTGTTCACTCTGATCAAACCATTGTTATCACCTATCGTCTTCTTCCGAATCACTGTCACATCCCTGGATAATCTTCAGTACATTCTGAACATCAAGATGTTTCCTGAATCTGGTTCTTGAATAAAATAGTACCAACATATGATAACACATGTTATACCTATTTTATACCATATACATTGCACACCTGTTTTAGTTACAAGTATTCAAAATACAAGACTTTTTTTTGTTTACATATGTTAAAATATGCTTTGAATTGAGCAGCAGAATATATATAACATTAAAATAGTTGAATCAGCTAAATTATTTGAGCAGCTCATTACCATTTTTCTCAATGTGACACATACGTCACATCAAAATTCCACCTACTGTTTTAGGGTTAACAGCCCGATGTGACACATATGTCACCACAACATTTTCAAAACTTGTTTTATATCAATTTGTTCAAGGATATTCTGTATCATAGAGATGAAACGTCTCCACTCAAAAAACGCTGCGCTGCCAAAATGCTGTCAAGCGCCCACAGCTCGGCGTTTTCAGCAGAGCGTCTAGCGTTTTCAGCTGCAAAAAATGCTTTGGTGGACACACGGCCTAAATGTCACTTAGGGACTTCCTGGGTTGAAAGTGAGGAATAATGCCAGCCCAATCTCACGGCAATTCGTACGAATTTTACGAGGTGGCTAATTCGTAACAATTCATACAACCTCACTCGTTACACATTTTACGAGTTGCCAAATTCGTATGAATTCATACGAATGACCTACCCCTGACCCCGCCCCTAAACCTACCCATCACGTGGGTTTAGAGGTCGTATGAATTCGTATGAATTAGCCACCTTTTAATCACTCGTACAAATTCGTACGAATTGGTCGTGAGATAGCGTTGATAATGCTTTAAAAAGACCTTTCCAGATAATCACCAGTGTTTGTGACACCCACGTCACAGCGGGTTCTTATGGGTTAAATATGCTTTAAGAAAATCATCAGTCAGTCAACCACACCATTGTTGTGTATTTTCTCCTTAAAATTGCAGTGTAATGTGGTTTGAAGCCTACCTTTTCTCCTACCATCACACATTTTTAACCAATCTCGTCACCGTGCAGGGCAGGGCTTTACCTATTATTATTTTCTAGGGATGCAGATCTTCACAAGGCAGCTGTCAGACTCTGAGATGGTGAATGGGAACATGGTTTGTGAAACATTTGCATCACAGTATTAGCTGCTTGATAACATAGTCAAGCAAAAGGGTTATCATATCAATTACTGTTATGTGTTGAATTTTATTCAAATTCTGAATTGAAATGATAAAAAGCGCACAAAGACAGCTCCCTTTATTATCACTAAAGAGCTGTTCCATTATAATCAATTAAGTTGTCTACACTGCACAATGAATCTTTATTTACATCGTGTCTACACATTGTTAATGAGAGGATTCACGAGCGTGTGGAACTCGGCGCTGAATAAAAACTCTTCAGGGAATTCTAACTTAAACACGACTGATTGGTCACTGCTTTTAATAGATGGGCCCGTCTGTATAATTCATTATTCCTCTTCTTCTGAATCACTTTCTGGTTCAAACATATTTGACTAAATTAAAATAATAGTAACCAAATATTTCCACTTGCCATTGTGTTGCATATACTACAGTTGACCGAGTGGATCAGCTAGTCCGAGCTGGTGGAGTGGAGGCGGGACCAATTTGCATATTCATGGGTACATGTATACACAATGAAGCAAGGGTGTTGACTTACATTCAAGCTATTTAAAGGCTTAAAGAAATGATTTTCACAAGAAAAAAAACGGTTAAACGTCATTTTGATAATCAAATATGAGTTTTAAGGGATTCAATTACTGACTGCAAGGGGACGTTAATAACCACCTAGCAACCACTCAGTACACCTTAGCACCAGGCCCGAATTGGCCATCTGGCAATTCTGGCACATGCCAGAAGGGCCGGTGTGATTTTCTATTGTTTTGGGCCAAGCTGACCACGTTGCTGCACCTACCCATAGCATAGCTGTCAACATGGAACATTGAAAATAAGGGAGATTTCCCGGAATCCATCCCCAAAATAAGGGATTTTTTTTTTGTACACGATTCTTACCCAAAAACTTTAAAAAAAAGCACTATTCATTAACAGTCTAAAGAGTTTATAACTACACAATATATATTACAGAATTACAGACCAATGAATATGTTTAAAGTGCTTTATGAATGAACAAAGTAAACATTACTTACACATTTTCATTTGCTACAACGTGTTTTAGCTTAATGTTGGGAGGCAGAGTGAGAAAGAACTCAAAGAATTGGTGGTTAATTCGGTGATTTTGGCTGTCGGTGTCCTCCTTATCCATCATCGCACATCACACTCATCTACTCTACTCTCCTTGATCATTTCAAATTCCCTTCTCGCTACTTTTCCCATGCTTTTTCACTCTTCCCCGCTATGTTCCTCACGCCCGCGCCGCTGCGAACTGTCTTCTTCTTCTTCTTCTTCGATAGTAGCCTAAGCTACTGTCTGTATACTGCCACCTGCTTTACTGGAGGTCTAGCAACCCAGGTGCAAGCCGCCACTTCACAGACACAGATAGTTGCGTGTTCTGAGTTAACACAATCAGAGCGTAAAAATACGGGATATTTTACGGGACAATACTAAAACGCCTCTGGCGTTTATGAACTATAGACCGGATTTACAGTAACTGTAATTTGATACAGAATTTTGTTTTATTTTATCACTTCGGGGTGGGTACGCGAACCAGAATCACAACGTTTTATCTGTAGAGTGGGAAAGGAATCCTCCATAGGGAGAGGCTAGTTGGCACTTCAGCACTGCGTTGTCATCGGGTCCAGGCAAAGCTCCTTGTCAGATCTGGTTACGGCCTGGATCCGGCAGGCTGCGGGAAAACCTCGGGATAAACAAAGAAACTAAAATTAGCGTAGATGCCATTCTTCTTATGATGTAACGAGTACATCAGGATTTAAGGGAAGTGATCCCAGTTCCGGCTGACCTAATCTTTGCAGCCTAACATTGAATTATAGAAGTCTATAATGTATTATGTGTATGCTAGGTCAAAAAAATGTGTCTTTAATCTAGCTTTGAACTGACAGAGTGTGTCTGCTTCCCGGAGAATGGTAGGAAGATTGTTCCAAAGTTTTGGTGATAAATAGGAAAAGGATCTGCCGCCAGCAGTCGATTTTGATATTCTAGGTATTATCAACTGGCCCGAATTTTGAGATCGCAATAGACGTGAAGGACTATAATGCGTTAAGAGCTCGCTCAAGTACTGTGGAGCTAAACCATTTAGTGCTTTGTAAGTAATCAACAATATTTTAAATTTATACGATGTTCAATAGGCAGCCAATGCAGTGTTGACAGAACCGGGCTAATATGGTCATATTTCCTGGTTCTAGTAAGAACTCGAGCTGCTGCGTTTTGGACCAGCTGTAGTTTATTTATTAAGCGTGCAGGGCAACCACCCAGTAGAGCATTAAAATAATCTAGTCTTGATGTCATGAAAGCATGAACTAATTGTTCCGCATTTGTTAATGAGAGCATATGTCGTAATTTAGATATATTTTTAAGATGGAAAAAATGCTGTTTTACAGATACTAGACACATGACTTTCAAATGAAAGATTGCTATCAAAGAGCACACCCAGGTTCCTAACCGACGACGAAGACTTAATAAAGCAGCCATCAAGTGTTAGACAGTATTCTAGGTTATTATGTGTGGAAGTTGTTTGTCCAATAATTAGAATCTCTGTTTTTTCAGAGTTTAGTTGTAGGAAATTACTAGTCATCCAATTTTTTATTTCAGCTATGCATTCCGTTAATTTTGTGAATTGGTAAGTTTCGTTAGGTTTTGAAGAAATATAGAGCTGAGTATCATTGGCATAACAGTGAAAGCTAATTCCATGTTTCCTAATGATATCTCCTAATGGTAGCATGTACAGAATGAACTGCAGCGGTCCTAGTACTGAGCCTTGTGGTACGCCATACTGAACTTGTGATCGATAAGACATCTCTTCATTTACTGCTACAAACTGATAACGGTCAGATAAGTATGATTTAAACCATGCTAGTGCAATTCCACTAATGCCAACATAGTTTTCTAGTCTATTTAAAAGAATGTTGTGGTAAATTGTGTAAATGCAGCACTAAAATCAAGTAACACTAATAGAGAGAGACAACAACGATCGGATGATAAGAGCATTCATTTGTAACTCTAATGAGAGCTGTCTCAGTACTATGGTGCGGTCTAAATCCTGACTGAAAATCCTCGCAGATATCATTTCTTTCAAGAAAGGAACACAGTTGTGAGGATACTGCTTTTTCTAATATCTTTGACAGAAAAGGCAGATTTGACGTCGGCCTGTAATTGACTAATTCTGAAGGATCAAGTTGCGTTTTTTTAACAAGCGGTTTTATCATAGCCAGCTTAAAGGTTTTTGGTACGTATCCTAGATACAAAGACGAATTAATGATGAAGAGGATCTATGACCTCTGGAAGCATCTCTTTCAGTAGCTTAGTCGGTATAGGGTCTAACATACAAAGTACTGTACTGTTGAGTGACATTTGTACAAAAAAAATATTTAAGGGCATTTTGCTAATTCTTTCATAGTCAGTCATGCAGCTTTAATCAATTAAGGAGTATGGAATGTTTGTAAAAAAAAAAAAGTTTTTTTTGTCACAAAATCTGCCAATTAAATGTAACAAATCGTGAAAAAAAATCAGCTTTTATTGGTAAACTAAAAAACATTTTACCAAACTGATGATTGCCTTAATCTTTTTGACAACTGAGAAGATTTTTTATAAAAATCACCTGTCAAGTTCCAGAAACTATGATTATGAGAGTCGATTATGTATTATGTATACTGTCAGTTATCCTCTCTGACAGATAGCATGTTGAAGCCGCTCAGGACGCCATTTTCTCTCTCTTATCGGAAAGCGATGACAGTCAAAACACTGTGGGTTTTCCAGGAAATGCATGTATTTGCTGGACCTCTGCTTCTCTTTACTACTGTGTATTGTGTACGTTATTTTCTTGACAGACATCGATGTTGTGATATTTAAATGCATTAATAATTATTTATTTCTTAGCCGGCAAGTATTCATTGAATTGATTGACGCCTATGGGTGTGTTATGTCGATGTTTTTAGTTCCTATATTCCAACCGACAGCCAGCCAAAGATTTTGACTCTTAAACATTTAAAGAAAGAGTGACTTGTTACAGTACCTAAAAACTTGAACCTAAAATCTTGAAAAGTCCCATGGACAACACATAAATGATGTCTGCTACATTCAGTAGCATAGATAAGGCAAAGGCCAAATAAAGCCACACTGATCAAGCTGTCAAGATGACAGCCATTTGTCACCTTTTCTATTTA
The DNA here is from genome assembly GCA_030578275.1 of Meda fulgida. NCBI lineage: Eukaryota > Metazoa > Chordata > Actinopteri > Cypriniformes > Leuciscidae > Meda > Meda fulgida. Next base: position 21,972,993 of record CM060639.1, read on the forward strand.
TTCTCCTTAAAGCGTTGTCAGCTGTAGCAAGCTGTGCCTTGAATGTGTTTGCAGTTGACATTGCAAGTTTGTGCCAGTGGTCCCAACTGACTGTTTGTGGCAGGGCTGTGAACCGCCTGCCAGTCATCTCTGATCCCAGTAGGAGGCGGGGTTACGGAGGCCTGCTGCCACCCCCTCTGAGACACCTCCACTGGGCACAACTAGACCAAAGGCCACCTGGTGGCTGGTAGTGACAGATGGAGCTCATTTGAAGTCATGATGAACTTCAGCTAGAAAAGAGTTGAAGCATCTGGAGGGAATGATTGGGGAACATAGAAGATAAGAAGCTTATTGTGAATACTGATGTGTAGGAGGAAAAAAAATAGGGGGGTGGAGGGTTTGAGCAAACCTGGGGAGATTTATAATCCAAGTGTGTGTGAGCAGTCAATACGAGATGCATCACCAGAAGTGAAAGAGACACAGATAGAGAGATCTCAGTTGACAGCATTTAAAGAATCAGAGATGCGATTCCGAAGTGACTGTGGTTCTAAAAAGAAGCCAGCATTATTATGGTGTTACCTAAGATATCTTCATTTGGGGAAATTCTAAGGGACTGTAGCATCAAATCACATGCATTGCAACAAAGTCAGTGTCAGAAGGTCAGAAAAGTCCATCCCAGTCAAAGCTAGAGAATTAATACTATGAATGGAAAATGTTTGAACTGAACTGAATTAAATGTATATTAAATGCAATTAGCTGAACTTTATAGTGCTTTTTTGACACACTTAACTAGGAGTTAAGTACATCTTTATATGTAATTTCACAATTACTTGTAATATTTTGGAAATATGATTAAAGTGTACTGCAGTACTGACTTAGCAAAATGCTAGTGTCAAACCCTATTGGAAAGGATTGTGTGAATCCCCATGCACTTCACAATGAGTGCTGCATGGAGTTACTGCCATTATTAAGCATTCCAGATTAGTCAGTTATGAGGATCCGGTTAGTTTTGATGCTGCTTTGTAGGCAACAGACATCAAGACGTCACTCATTTCATATTTGGATCTGTAAAAAGTTTCATATTGAATCATTTATGTATTTATGTAATTTAACATTGAAATGTGGTGTCAGATTTTTGGACCGCAATGTGTATTTGATGGTCTTATGTATTAGATAACCTTAGATATTAGATGACTTCTTTTGTAATATGAAATTTGTAATTTAGTTTTTTTCAGTGCTCTCAAACCAGCCGCATGCTTATTCTGGACTATTTCCACATCTTAGGCATGACATGATCTGGTCATTCATACGTCTGTCCCTCATTAATGCTAGCGAGAAAGCAAAGTAGACCCACATAGGTTAAGAAAGATGTCTTACTGCCTAAGTCACCTCTTATTTTCCTTATTAGCCAGCTGTGGAGAACCGTATCATTTCTGTTGACGATTTCCTTAGAGCGACAGAAATATTCTATTACATCTTTTTTTCTGGCTTTTCAGTTCTGAGCATTTTAAGCGGGTTTGAGAAGGGCTTGTAAACATCAAAGGACCGCAGTCCGCGGGTGTGCATCTCCTTTGATTACATGCTTATCTGTGACCAAAATATTCTGAAGAGGGGGAGGAAGAGTACAAACGTCATTAAGGAGTCGACAAAGCAATTTCCTCCATTTAGCGCTTGTTTATTCTGCATGCATTCTACTGTGTCGAAACAAAACTCCCACGTTTAGAGGAAAGGAACCGGTTGGAAGACATTTTCCCAAAAAAAACAAACAAAAAAAAACAACAACAATTAAACAAACAATTAAATAAAATCATGGCTGTTTATCAGAAAGGAAAGAAAACGCTTAACAGAAAGTGTCTTGTACGATTCTGCAGCATGTGATAGTTTCAGCCTGTGAATGGACGTATCGCAAAACACGTTTGCGTAGCTTGAGGGCCCATATCTGCTTCCCACTGATAAATCTCACCAAAGCCTTGCAGAAATAATTAATATTAACATCCCAAGCATGGAAAAAGAAAAAGAAACTGCTTTGAAAAACAATTCTTAAATCTTAAATTTAGGCACTTTTTAATTTCTCGGATTAGAAGGCAGAATCTGTTTAACTGAGCGAGACATGTGGCAGAATACTGATCATAAGGTTCACTTTTTACACATGAGGGAGTAAGTTCCTCCAAAAATATGGAGATTGTGCAATAAACCTTATTTCTTACACTCACATAACACTGATAAGTTGAGGATGGTCCAGCCACTGCAGATGTGCAGTATAGAGCAAAGAGCACAGGTATCACGACACCAACCACTTCATGGCTGTGGTATCTGGAGCTTCCAATGCTGTCATCAAACAGCAAGAACTGTATTATAAATGACGCTGGCAAGTGGCTCTGTTTGTAATGGGGGACTTCTTTTAGAAGTGCCAAATTGGGCATTCTGATTTCTCCTATTTATTGTAATAGGTGCATTTTCTGTTTATGCACTGTTTCTGGTTAAAACTCTGCCATAGTCACCACATTTGCTTTAGAGCTGAAGCAGAAGGAAACATTATTAGTTAATAAAAACTTTAAATTTGACCTTCCCCACACAACACCTTAGAAGATAGTGTAGGGAAAGGCCTGTTAGTGTTTAATGCTGTTGTGTTAAACATTTAAAAAAAGTTTCAGTTGTGTTGAAAATATTGTGGTTACCATTGTGCTGAATAGAAGAGCTTGTGGATAGGTTGTGTGTGGATAAGTTAAAGTCCCAGACTAAAATGCAAGTTTGAGCTGTCTTAACTGAGAGCAACTTGCACAGAAATATCTTAAAATACGTCACTGCCATTGTTTTGTCTCGAGATGCATACCAGTACTGCTTTTTTCCCAAGGCATGTTTATAAAAGCTACTTAAATGTTCCAATTGAACTAAGTCCTAATCCTGGCTTAATATAAGCCCTGGCCTAAGTTGTCTGTGGTGATCAGCTCATTCCAGGGCCCAGTTTATGGCCGGACCCCTCTCTTATTGCAACAGTGGAGAAAGGTTTGCAATATTTTAATTGGTTCTTGGTGGACTAACACAAAAAAAAACTTTCTAACGCCTTCAGACCAAGATGCTAAGACAAAATCCAGACACATCTTAGAGGGCAAGATAAGAATAAGACCGAAGGACATGACCTCTAATTGGTCCATATGCAGTTTCTGCCCTTCAGCCATAGAGACTAATTGCTGAGGTCTTGGTTTGTGACTGCCATAAAAATAAAAAAATAAATTGTAGAATTTCTGAATGGCTGGTAACATAAAAATGTTGTAGCCAAATTGGCCAGTGACTGAAAAAGTAAATTTCATTGGTGGTTTGGAAAGTGAGAAATGCATTGGTAAAGACTGTGTGCTTTATGCAAATGAGCTCCACAGGGGAAAGAAGGGTGGGACACACTGATGCCAGCAGCTAATGGTTTGGTTCATCCAGTGAGACAGGTACCTACTCATTCTATGTTTGTCCTATAAGGGGAAAGATAGAAACAGATCAACCAAGTTATGAATCCCGCCCCGCAAGGGTGAGACTGTAACAGATACAACCACATTCTGCGATCTCACAAGTTGTGAGTCTCCATCAGGTGAAACATAACATATACACTGTACCGTTCTGAGCCTCTGATTCTTCCAGAGAGACAACAACAGATTCCATGATCTGAGTCTACAGCTTGTGAGGCAGCAACATATACTACCACATTCTGAGCCTCCAGTCTATGAGAAATGAGACATTAACAAACACTACGTTCAGAGTCTTCGACGAGCGAGACAATAACATATGCACCACGTTCCAAGTCTCCATACCAGAGAGACCAAAGCAGATTGAACAAGGTCTGAATGTCTGGCCCAGAGAGACAGAAGACAAACAGACATTTGCCACAATGTTAAGCTCTGGAGAGCAAAACTTCACATCAAGGTTCCTTCATCTGCATGTTACAGATTGTTAAGGACCTTCTACACCTACTTCAGGGCCTCATGCATGTTTCAGATTTTAGGATCCTTTGGTGCTCCAGGAGATCAGCATCCCACAGATCTTCATGTTTAAGGCTGTTGAAATGGATTTTCGGTTCCTTTTACCACTGCATTGTCTGTCACCCAGCACAACCAGTGGAAGATGTCACCGCCATCAGACTGCTCACTCAACCATGTGGAATCAATGTAAATATAACTTAACCGAACTCCTTCCCAGAGACTTTGGCATTGTTGTATAATATCAGTATATGTTTTTCTTATTTACATTAGAGGTAATTTAACTGATGCTATTGTAGCAAGGTGGAATAACTCCACCTATTGCGAGATCGTGCGCATGCGTGTGGCTTATTGGCTGCCCTTGTGTGAAGTATATAAGAAGTGGGCTTTGGCGACCGGATATGCGTTTTGGTATGGCCACGATGTCACGTCATATGTTGCCGCCGACGGTTCAAACTGTTCGTGTTTGCGGTGCGCCTACTCGTCACAGTTATGTTCAGCCGTGTCATAAATGAGTGTTGACCCTGTTTAGCTGCTATCCGTTCTATTCACAGTGAAATATTTATAGCATGTCATTTACAGCGATAATGTTTCTAATGGAGTGGCTGTATTCACGCATGGTGTGCGACCATGAATGGTTTGGTTACATTGACCATCCCGCGGTATGTATAATTATAGCTTTGTTGATTTTAGTAATGTTACTCTCTTTAACATATTGCTATGCTCTGCAGGTTTATCTGCAGATCTGAGGGTTCTCCCTGCCTACTTAATGGGATTGAGCGTTAATATTAACTCGTGAAGCGGCTAAGTGTGACTATGTTGCTGTTTTGCCTCTGTCTTGTTTTTATAGTAACGTTAAACTGTGTGCACATTGGTGCGGTATCGTCATGCGCCTCGGTCGAGGCTGGTGCGGCGTTGGCTGGTCTGTTTTCACCAGCTGCCGCCTGCTTGATCTTCTGATTGTGCATCAGTACCCGGAGTTTCTTTATGAATGTTTGTTATTTTGTTATGGTGCATAATTCACTCTGGGCATTGTAATGTATAAATGCTGAGTGAAATGTGTTTTTTAACTGTTCTCCCTTACGAGAACAGTTATTTGTATGTTTCTTTTTGTGGTTTCTTGTTACTGTTGTACATTTATATTGTGTTATTTTCTTTGCAGGAGCTGGAGGTTTCTGGAGAGGGAGGGCTAGCTGCTATCGTGTGTGGTGATTTGCACCTAGGCCGTGTGTTTTCTTGCATCCAATCTTCACGTGTGTGTGTGGGGGCGCGTGTATGGGGCTCCTGTTCATTTGGCAGCTACCCTGTACCTCCAGGAACCTCCACTACTGGTCCATTAGTTAAATTTAGATATAGGTTTGTTGTAATGTGTTTCTGATGCAAACTGCATGAACGTTACTGTAAAATTGATTCTGAGAATCTTGTGACCTTTTAACTATTTATTATGAAGTGCTGATGAGAGAAATTAAAAGTCTAATTTTCTATATGTTGCCCCACGTCTCTTTACCCACGTCCTAGATGACGAACCTGTGCGCCCTTAGGGTGGTTAGTCCCCAGTATTCTGGGGTGGCGTAGTCGACCGTTGTTGCCATTATTGGAGCTTTTATTTTGCTCTTAGAGGAGACAGTGGCTCCCTCCGCTCCCGCTTTGCCACACTAGTTAATAACAAATAGTTGTGTTAGTTATTCTTGTTTATCTTTTGTTAATAACATTTATTTGATTACACTTGTCTTCCTTATGCTGATAATACAGTGAGAAGCTCTAAGAGTTAGCAATCTCACCAATCTTTCAGATAAATCAGCTGACCAACTCCCTCCACTTTACATTAATTCTAAATGATTGAACAGCCCCTGTTGTAGTGTTCTCATACTTCAAGGTAAAAGACCTTGACTGATGCCCCAAATTATGAGAGGGGGAAGGTGGTCATCTGATGTACTCATAAGATCAACTATTATGCTAGTTATAGTGACGAGTAAAATCTTGCTTGTTCATTAAGTTTATGTGTTATACTAGCTGTTAAGTTGAACTGAAATAGATTAGATTCCAGGGAAACCACTTAAATATGTAGTCTGAACTTTAGTGAAAAACATGTGATTATGCTACAAATTAAGTTCCTCTTACTCAATGTAGTTTGTTGGTTGCACATTATTTCATTAGAAGTAACTCAAAAAGATTGATGGAAACTGATATTTTTGTTGTTGAGCTAAAACGAAAAGGAAATGGAGAATTAAAAGAAAATGGAGTATAAGACGTAGGGACTACTTTTATGGTGTTTTATGTACGTTTAGAAACTTAACTTGGTCATTATAAATTGTTGTTGTATGGAAAAGAACTGCAAAAAAAGTTCAAAATATCTACTTTTGTATTCGATAGTCCACTTTAGACATTCTACAAGTAACTTTGCAACTACATCAACTACCAGACATTAGAGTATCAGTCTGCTTTATATCTGCAAGCACTTTATTTTGATGGTCCCCCAAAAACATTCTACTGACTATAAGAACTTTGCACATGTCAACTAATTCTACTAACCGTAACCCTAACCAAAGGGTTGTAGCTGCAAAGTTACTTATAGTTAGCAGAATCTTTGTTGGCGCCGGACCATCAATATACAGTGGACTATCAAAATAAAATTTAGTCTATCAGTGTTAGTAAATAATGACAAAATATGATCTTTTTTTGGGTGAACTATTCCAAAAAATTGCCTATTACAGTTGCTGTTTCTGATTTTTCAACTTCAGCTGCAAAGCGGAAGATGTTGCTCCCAGATCTGTGCTAGATGAACAATTGTCTCACTTGGTGATATGGGTGCAAGAGAAGGGCAAACGAGGGAATGGCTTTTGTGTGATGAGGACAAAAAAAAGATCAATACCCGTATCTTCAAAATTGCACTAGAAAGCTTACAAGAGACCCGACCGTATTCATTCAACACTTTTCCCTACTCGACTTCACCCATTATAATCATCACATTTCAAGGAACACTGAAAGAGGTTACGATCCCTCACTATGATTTCTGACATCTACTCCTCCACTTTCCCAGTATTTTACACTGGCTTTATCTGAACTGAAATGCTGAACAAGAGGTCATTTTCCAAGTGCTCATCTCCATGGTGTTTTTATTTATTAGAAATGCAAGGCCATTTGCACACGTACAGAAATATCAGTCAGTTCATCTTTTGACTGAAGCTTCTTTGTTATTATCTTTAATACATTTGATACATTAATACATTCTGAAAGAATGGTTAGCAAAACCTACACTCTACATGACAAAAGAGCTTAACTTTAATTTAGAAAAAACTTGCCATCACAATGTTTCTGTGGTTGGTTTTTAGGATGTTGTTATGTGGTCTTTATGATATTTTGGTCTCTAGATTCTAGACTGAACTTTGATTCCTTGGATTTGAGGTCCATACAGCATAAACAGTTCAGTATAATAATATCAGTAGAATCAGTAGTGATATTTTGTCTTAACAAACACCACTAATGAGGCAACTGGGTGAATGACAAATAAGAATGTCCTTGATAAAGAAGCGGAACGTAAAGAAAGTAAAGTTGTTAAAAATATACTCGTGTATATTTATGTTGGTTTTATGTGGCTTTTTCAAAATTTGTAAAACCATTTTCAAGACAAGTCTAAATTTAATGTCTAAAATATCATGTGATGTTCATTAATTTTTAAAATGTATTTGTCAAGGTAAAACTATACCTTGATTTTATATATATATATATATATCTATATATATATATAGATATATATATTCATGAATTTCATTTTTGGAGGAGTCACACCACATGACATTTTACAACCTGAACTAAGTCAAGTCACCTTTATTTATATAGCGCTTTTTACAATACAGATTGTTATCACTTGCTTTACAGTGATAGCAGGAAAATAATGCAACAGAGTTTGTTTCTAGAAGAAAATAGCGTCATAATCCAGCTTAAGTAAGTTCAGTGATGGTTCATTTTTGTTGTAAAAAAGTTATTAATTTAGTTAATTTATATAACTAGCCACTCTGGAGACAACCGTGACGTCATCGTCCAGCTCAGTTCAGTTCTCATATAATGGTGTCAATGCAGGCAGATCAATAATATTGTTGGATATTAAGTGCCCCCAACTAAGCACTTTCCTTTCCTTGTCATAACAAGTATAGTAAATTCACATGGCACATGAGATACAATTACAAATTCTTTACTAGTAATCACGCAGGGGAATACCGAAATAAAACTCATATAACACAAGAACATACATGAGACTGAACCAAGAACCAAGGGAACTTAGAGTTTAAATACACAGGGAGCAATCAACAGAAACGTACTCGGTTACAAATGTAACCTCTCTTCTCTCTAGAGAGAGAACGAGTACTCCGTAATATTTTACGCTATGGGGAAAACCTCTTTTCCACGAGATATTGAAGCCAAAAATTATCCTTAATTTTTAATCAATGTAAAAGGCTTTGCGGCAGCATGCAGACATAGGCGAGGCAGCTTGCGCGCCTATTGGCTGCCCTGCGGCAACAGCATCAGCCTATCGAGAGGGGCCCTGCGTGACACCATGTCCAATGGGGGCACTTTGCGCCCATTTTGTCACGTCCCGCCAGAGAGGGCGTGGCCTCATCCTATAAAAGCAGGTCGATAGGCTGATACAAACTGGTTTTCATCGCCGAAGCGAACCAGAGCGTATAGTAAGCACGGCAAGATACGCAGTACTCATTCCCTCTCTAGAGAGAACAGAGGTTACGTTAGTAACCAAGTACGTTCTCTTACGAGAGTATCTCTCGTACTGCGTAATATCTTACGCTGTGGGAAACACAGTGTAATACGCCGTGCGTACAGGGATCCAACACCAAAGTCCAAAGGGCAGAAGCCTGGGGCGCATGTAGTGCATAATCACCATAGACTCACAGAGAGTGAAGGAATAGGGGCTAGAAGCGTCATTCCTTATAAAGTAGCATCCACAGGAGCTAATCATATTAATAGTATACCACGCAGCCAGGGTGAAAGCTTTCAGCCTAAACTGGGCGGCCGTTCGTGTTTCAACACTCATGGAGCTGTTGTATCGGTCAGTGAGCGATACACAGGCCAAACTCAGCATCTGGGCCGGCACAGCAGGGCAGATAGCACTGAATTCTAGACCGGCAAAAGCTTAGCTTGTAAAGCGGGAACCTCCAGGTTATAGTATTTTATAAATGTAGACGGCGAGGCCCAGCCCGCGGCCGTACAGATATCTTGCAGGGTAATCCCGCTAGACCATGCCCACGAAGAGGCCACACCTCTCGTGGAGTGCGCTCTGACACCCAAAGGACACTGCAGGCTTTTAGAGGTATAAGCCAGCGCTATGGCATCGACTATCCATCTGCATAGGCTCTGTTTTGATGCGGCTAGTCCCTTAGAACGTCCGCCAAACAAAACAAAGAGCTGCTCAGTCTGTCTAAAACCAGACGAGCGGGACACATAAGCTCTTAGTGCCCTGACAGGGCAAAGGAGACTCGCGTCCTTCCCCTCATTGAGAACCGAAAGGGCGGACAGGGAAATCACCTGGGCCCTGAATGGTGTGTTTAGGGATTTCGGCACGTACCCGTGCCTAGGTTTGAGTATGACCTTTGAGTCATTGAGCCCAAACTCCATACACGACGCGCTTACCGAAAGCGCTTGTAAGTCCCCTATGCGCTTCACTGAAGCGAGAGCCGTTAGAAACACCGTTTTGAAAGACAGATGTTTCATGTCTGACAAATGGATTGGCTCGAACGGGGCACCTTTCATGGCTTCCAAAACCGCAGAAAGGTCCCACACCGGGACTGAAGGAGGCCTGGGAGAGTTCAATCTCCGAGCCCCCCTAAGAAAACGCACGACTAAGTCGTTTTTTCCCCAGTGACTGGCCAGACACAGGTTTTGCAAACGTTGCTATGGCCGCCACATATACTTTGAGCGTGGATGGGGTTCTGCCCTTTTCCAGCAGCTCTTGAAGGAAGGAAAGTACTTCCGTAACCCCGCAGTCTACGGGTGAAAAGCCCTGAGCTTGACACCAAGCAGAGAACACAGACCATTTCGAGGAGTAGAGCCATCTAGTAGACGGAGCTCTAGCCTGCCTGACCGTGTTTAACACTCCCTCCGGAGGGCTCCCTGAAGGGACCACAGATCCGGGCGAGGATGCCAAATCGAGCCCTCTGCCTGAGAGAGGAGGTCTCTCCTCAGTGGTACAGGCCACGGGGCAACGCTGGTCAGCTGCATCAGGACTGGGAACCAAGTCTGGTTTGTCCAGAGCGGAGCCACGAGCAGCACTGGGCATCTATTTTTCCTGATTCGTTCCAACACTTGAGGCAGGAGCGAGACAGGGGGAAAAGCATATAGGGGACAGCGGAGCCAGACTTGGGCCAGCGCGTCCTTGCTTTTTGAGAAAAAGTTCGGACAATGAGCGTTTTCGTGGGACGCAAACAGGTCCACCTGCGCTCTGCCGAATGTTTCCCACAGCAGTTGGACCGTCTGCGGGTGCAGCGACCATTCTTCTGCTGGGACATTGTTTCTGGACAGTCTGTCTGGTCCCACATTCCGGCACATGCGCTGCTCTAAGCGAGCAGGTTGTGCTGAGCCCAGACCAGGAGGCGTTCTGTCAGCCTGTAAAGGTTTCGGGACCTGATGCCGCCCTGGTGATTTATGTATGCCACCACTGACATGTTGTCCAACCGGACCATGAAGTGGTGACCTTTTATCTGGGGACAAAAGTGCCGTAGCGCATTGTCAACTGCTATCATTTCCAGGCAGTTTATATGTAGGAGCTTTTCCCGTTCTGACCACAGGCCAGCGAACGGTCTGCCCTCGAGCAGCGCTCCCCATCCCGAGGTGAAGGCATCCGTAGACACCACCTTCACACTCGAGGAGGTCCCCAGACTCACACCTGACTGATACCAGTCGGTTACTTTCCAAGGTTCCAGAGCTGAAACGCACTTTAGATCGACCCTGAGGCGAAACAGACCAGCGGTCCATGCCCGGGGCGGAACTCACCCTCTAAGCCATATCTGCAGTGGACGCATGCGAAGCAGGCCCAGCTGGAGTACAGAAGCTGCTGAGGCCATTAGGCCCAGCATTTTCTGAAACCTTTTGAGCGGGACTATAGAGCCGCGGCGGAAGGATTTCGCGGCGTGCTGAATGTCTAGTCCGCGCTCCGGTGACAGGCGTGCTGTCATGGATAGCGAGCCCAGCACTGTTCCCAGAAAATAATTTTTCTGACTGGGAGACAGCAAACTTTTCGCCCAATTGACTGTGAGGCCCAGATTCTCGAGGTGCTCGAGTAATGTAGCCCTGTGTTCTATTAGCTCTGAGTGTGATCGAGCTAGAATCAGCCAATCGTCCAAGTAGTTCAAAACTCGCATGCCCCGAAGTCTCAGGGGTGCGAGAGCCGCGTCCATGCACTTCGTGAATGTACGGGGTGCTAGGGACAGGCCGAACGGCAGGACTGTGTATTGATATGCCTGGCCCTCGAAGGCGAATCTCAAGAATCGCCTGTGATGGGAAGCTATTTGAATTTGGAAATAGGCGTCTTTCAGATCTATTGACATAAACCAGTCCTCCGGGTGAACTTGCGCGAGGATTTTCCTGGTTGTAAGCATTTTGAACTGGCACTTCACAAGCGCTCTGTTCAGCTGTCGCAGATCTAAAATAGGTCTGAGACCCCCCATCTTTTTTCGGTACCAGAAAATATCTGCTGTATAGACCTCCTTCGCTCTGAGCCTGAGATAAAGGTTCTATAGCTCCTTTGCTCAGTAGTTTCGCTATCTCGGCTCGAAGTAGATGAGATACTTCGGTTTTCACCGTAGTATAACGGCGGGGACGTCGAGCGAATTGCAGCGAATAGCCTCTTTTTATAGTGTTCAGCACCCATTCTGATACCCCGGGGAGCTTTGCCCACGCATCTGCACGAATAGCTAGAGGTAGAATGAAGTCTGGGCTCTGGCCGCGGCATAACGGCGGCTCGAGAACTCCGGTGTGCTGAGAACTTAACGCTGTGTTTACAGCGTGCGAGGCGGGGGCGCGCTGATCAGAGCGGGCAGCCTGGCCGAGCTCAGCTCCTCTATGACGGGTTGTGTAGAGAAGGCGAGCGGGGCGAATCCCGTGGGATTCAGCGTGTCTGTGAGAGAATGTGGGCGCGGGACAGCAGGCACACTCACTGCAAAGCTCCGCGGAGTATCAGAATGGGTGCTGAACACTATAAAAAGAGGCTATTGGCTGCAATTTGCTCGACGTCCCCGTCGTTATACGGCGCATGTCGAAACTACGGTGAAAAACGAAGTATGTCATCAACTTTGAGCCGAGATAGCGAAACTACTGAGCAAAGGAGCTATAGAACCTTTATCTCAGGCTCAGAGCGAAGGGGGTCTATACAGCAGATATTTTCTGGTACCGAAAAAAGATGGGGGTCTCAGACCCATTTTAGATCTGCGACAGCTGAACAGAGCGCTTGTGAAGCGCCAGTTGAAAATGCTTACAACCAGGAAAATCCTTGCGCAAGTGCGCCAGAAGGACTGGTTTATGTCAATAGATTTGAAAGACGCCTATTTCCAAATACAAATAGCGTCACATCACAGGCGGTTCTTAAAATTCGCCTTCGAGGGCTAGGCATATCAATACACAGTCCTGCCGTTCGGCCTGTCCCTAGCACCCCGTACATTTACGAAGTGCATGGACGCGGCTCTCGCACCCCTGAGACTTCGGGGCATGCGAGTTTTGAACTACTTGGACGATTGGCTGATTCTAGCTCGATCACACTCAGAGCTAATAGAACACAGGGCCACATTACTCGAGCACCTCGAGAATCTGGGCCTCACAGTCAATTGGGCGAAAAGTTCGCTGTCTCCCAGTCAGAAAATTTATTTTCTGGGAACAGTGCTGGACTCGCTATCCATGACAGCACGCCTGTCACCGGAGCACATTTAGCGCGCCGCGAAATCCTTCTGCCACGGCTCTATAGTCCCGCTCAAAAGGTTTCAGAAAATGCTGGGCTTAATGGCCTCAGCAGCTTCTGTACTCCAGCTGGGCCCGCTTCGCATGCGTCCACTGCAGATATGGCTTAGAGCGCGAGTTCCGCCCCGGGCATGGACCGCTGGTCTGTTTCGCCTCAGGGTCGATCCAAAGTGCGTTTCAGCTCTGGAACCTTGGAAAGTAACCGACTGGAATCAGTCAGGTGTGAGTCTGGGGACCTCCTCGAGCGTGAAATTGCTGTCTACGGATGCCTCCACCTCGGGATGGGGAGTGCTGCTCGAGGGCAGACCGTTCGCTGGCCTGTGGTCAGAATGGGAAAAGCTCCTACACATAATGATAGCAGTCGACAACGCGCTACGGCGTTTTTGTCCCCAGATAAAAGGTCACCACGTCTTGGTCCGGTCCGACAACATGTCAGTGGTGGCATACATAAATCACCAGGGCAACATCAGGTCCCGAAACCTTTACAGGCTGACAGAACGCCTCCTGCTGAGAGCAGCTGAGAGCAGCGCATGTGCCTGGTCGCCTGAATGTGGGACCAGACAGACTGTCCAGAAACAATGTCCCAGCAGGAGAATGGTCGCTGCACCCGCAGACGGTCCAACTGCTGTGGGAAACATTCGGCAAAGTGCAGGTGGACCTGTTTCGCGTCCCACGAAAACGCTCATTGTCCGAACTTTTTCTCAAAAAGCAAGGACGCGCTGGCCCACGTCTGGCCCCGCTGTCCCCTATATGCTTTTCCCCCTGTCTCGCTCCTGCCTCAAGTGTTGGAACGAATCAGGAAAAATGGATGCCCGATACAACAGCTCCATGAGTGTTGAAACACTAACAGCCACCCAGTTTAGGCTGAAAGCTTTCACACTGGCTGCGTGGTATACTATTAATATGATTAGCTCCTGTGGATGCTACTTTATAAGGAATGACGCTTCTGGCCCCTATTCCTTCACTCTCTCTGAGTCTATGGTGATTATGCACTACATGCGCCCCAGGCTTCTGCCCTTTGGACTTTGGTGTTGGATCCCTGTACGCACGGCGTGTTACACTGTGTTCCCCATAGCGTAAGATATTACGCAGTAGAAGAGATACTCTCTTAAGAGAACGTACTCGGTTACTAACGTAACCTCTGTTCTCTCTCTGTTCTCTTACTATACGCTCTGGTTCCCTTCGGTGATGAAAACCAGTTTGAATCAGCCTATTGACCTGCTTTTATAGGATGAGGCCACGCCCTTTCTGGCGGGACGTGACGAAATGGGCGCAAAGTGCCCCCATTGGACATGGTGTCATGCAGGGCCTCTCTCGATAGGCTGCTGCTGTTGCCGCAGGGCAGCCAATAGGCGCGCGAGCTGCCTCGCCTATGTCTGCATGCTGCCGCAAAGCGTTTTACATGGATTAAAAATTAAGGATAATTTTTGGCTTCAATATCTCGTGGAAAAGAGGTTTTCCCCATAGCGTAAGATATTACGCAGTACGAGAGATACTCTCTAGAGAGAACAGAGGTTACGTTAGTAACCGAGTACGTTTTACATTGATTAAAAATTAAGGATAATTTTTGGCTTCAATATCTCGTGGAAAAGAGGTTTTCCCCATAGCGTAAGATATTACGCAGTACGAGAGATACTCTCGTAAGAGAACTGAAACAGGTGCAGAGTAACTGTGGAAACAAACAAGCTAACAGAACTCAGGCAAACCAGAACAGGGAATGGAATGAAAATGAAACCAAAACAGACCAAAACAGAACTAAGACGTAACACATGAGGGTCTACAGGACATTATTTCATGTTTTAAGCTATCTCCAAACTTGGTGGGTGCTCCATATGAATTTGATTTAAAAATAAATAAAAAAAGTTTATTAAAAAAAAAAAATTCCCCAATATGATATTTAGGACAGTTGTATCATATATTAAATGCATATCAAATATATTTTAAATCAGAAATGAAAAACATGCTGATCATAGAATGTTTGCATTCAATCAAGTCATGTAATAATCCCATTTCTTATTTATTTTTCAATAAATTAATAGATCTGGCCAAAATAATAATTATAATAATAATAATGATAATAAAATGAAAAATTAAGTGTCATGTCATCATTTCAACAATCATATGTCCACTACTAAAGCCATTTTTTAATGTCTCATTCAACAGTCACAAAAACTGTTCAATTATTTAGTTTGTCCAGGTGAACAGTCTAAGAAATAATGACAAATGACAAAACTGCAAAAGGTCATTTGTTGAAGCATACAGATGGACATTTCACAGGATAATGGATATATGACACATACGTATAAGTTCAACCTGAAACATTAGCGCACAATTGAATCTGTGGCAATTTCAACGGGATCTGGACAATGCAAGGTCTACAATCAATTGCACACATTACAAATCTTAGATCTCTGAGCAATGGAAAAAGTGAATATGATCTGCGAAATGATCTTTCCCCTTCTGCTTAACCAGATGGGTTTAGACTTGGAGGAGGATGCAACTTCAGATACATATAAGTTACTTGGCCATTACTTATTGGTTGAAGACATTTATTGACTAATCTGAACATTTTCATCAGTTGTTTGCAGCAATCTCAAACTAATCAAACTACTATAATATTTACCTTATCTGAGACCATAAATCAGTCTAGATATCTACTATACCTACAATATCTGCTATTGTGATGTATTTGGGGGATTCATGATATTGTAGAACTTGTAGAGTCGTAACATCAATTTAGTGGACAACCTTGAAAGCTAATTCACCATAATTTCCCTTGGGAATATGTAATGGGTTTTAAGAAAAGCGGTTTTCGATTTATAATTTAAATATGGTCTGTGGTTAACATTACTTAAAAAGACTTTCGATTGCTCAGCATGCTTTTAAAACAAGAAGAGAAAAGCATTTTTACCAGAACATTCTTTTTCCATATGTTGAATTCAAAACGGTCTATATCACCAAATTGGGGGGAAATATGGAATGTTTTTGGAGCACAGGGTTCAAAGTCGATTCTCAAGTCCTTCATTCCTTAAAGAACAGGACTATTTTCTTCTTGGAAACTGATTTAATATGCCAGAACACACTTCAGTTGTTTTGTAACAGCAGTTTAAGAAGGGCTGAAGCTGTGCTTGAGAAAAGAGACAGTCATTCATTTTGTATTTGTTATTTTGTTCTTTCCATTATGTTTGCCTTTTTAATTATTTTTGTTCTATTAAACCAGAATTGCTAAAAGGGAAGTCTGAGTTAGATTGTGGCAAACAGACTAATCAGCCCAAATACTCATTTCACATTTGCTGCTGGAACTGTTTTAACAAATACATATAAAAAAAAAAGTTTGGAACCAATTTGTCCCTCATCTTGTTTATGCCATATTGCATCCTAATTTTAGGGAAGTCTCTCATGAGTAACATAGTGGTAGTGACTTTTATCCGTGTGCTACCAAAATGTTGTTCTGTTGTTGTGGCTTCAAATATGTTTATTTTGAACAATCTTTTATACACTCTTAATGCAAAACCTTGCGTCTTGAGGTTGCAAATTTTTAAAGGGTCCATATTATGCTCATTTATAGGTAAAAATTGTTTAGCAGTTTACTACAATAGGTTAACACGATTTGATGTTAAAATAATCAAATTTTTCTTGATTTTATTTTTTTTTTAGCACCTGCTTTAACCCTCTGTCTGAACGCTCTGTTTTAGTTTTGGTTTATTAAAAACCTGTCCTCCGAAAAGCCGAAAGAGCATGTGTCGGAAAAGCTTTTCAAAGAATAACAACTTTTGGCACATGACAGTGAAAATAATATTATATTTCTTTATTTTAAAAGGATAGGGAAGAATAACGAAATGGATGACAAACAGTTATTTGGAGTAAATGTGTTAAAATATTATTCATGTATGTGGCATTACCATCAAATGATCACAGTGATGCCACATCTACTTTAGGGTTGAACTTTAAAAAACATGTCATAATTTACTTGTCCTCATGTTTTCCATAATTATTTCGATTAAATGCATGTACATGGGAACACATTTATTGTCATCTGACAAAGTGGCCCATATATAATATGCTATTAATATGCCAAGGATCAATTGAGAGGAAAAGCCCACATGAAAATTTCATATTAGTTTTATGATAGACCCCTTAGACCCTGCTGAAAACACCAAGGTTTAATGGTGTGAGAAAATCATAGTGAAATATTTGAATTGTTGGTGTGAGGTGTGGAATGTATAATAAGCCGCTATTCATCAGGACGCTCTCTGCAATAATTCTGGGAGTACTGCTCATCGTTGGGTTTATTACTGATTAATTTCACCATCTGTCTTTCTCTGGAACATCCACAGAGAACGAAAAAAAAAATCCTCAGTGTGTTTTATTATTCAGACAGGTGATTTGAGCCAGCATAGTGACATTTCTGTCTAACAGGATGAGCCTCAGCCAGGTAGCACAGAGAACATGTTGACATACATATGACAGCAGCACTGCCTGTCTAGCATGTCTCTGGACACCTCACTTCTACCAATGTGAAGCTGATGTCAGTGTTCATGCATCCCACCACCAGAATCACATGACCCCTCTCTGGCATGGAGTGCATAAACAGAGATAATTTGATTGTATGATAGCTGCTCTGCTAGTCATTTTTCTCTGCTATGTCACTGTAGCAAGGTTCAGATGTTATGGGAAGAAGGAGGCGGGAACCGGCGAACATTTAAACATTTTAATAACAATAAAACAAATACAAAGTGAAAATAAAAGCCAGCAGCCCCTCACGGACTACTGCTGGTACACAATAAACCACAAACAAAACAAAACACAGGTTCAGGCCTGCTCCTCTCTTGTTCATCACTGTAGTCACTCCTCCTTTATGCCTCCGCTCCTGCGTGAGAGATACGAGACCGGTGCGTCTCGCAGGTGTCGCTCATTATCAATCTCGCATCCATCTCTTTAATAATATATATGTATATGTATATATATATATATATATATATATATATATATATATATATACAGGTCCTTCTCAAAAAATTAGCATATTGTGATAAAGTTCATTATTTTCATTAAAAATTAAACTTTCATATATTTTAGATTCATTGCACACCAACTGAAATATTTCAGGTGTTTTATTGTTTTAATACTGATGGTTTTGGCATACAGCTCATGAAAACCCAAAATTCCTGTCTCGATAAATTAGCATATCATGAAAAGGTTTTCTAAACGAGCTATTAACCTAATCATCTGAATCAACTAATTAACTCTAAACACCTGCAGAAGATTCCTGAGGCTTTTAAAACTCCCAGCCTGTTTCATTACTCAAAACCGCAATCATGGGTAAGACTGCTGACCTGACTGCTGTCCAGAAGGCCTTCATTGACACCCTCAAGCAAGGGGGTAAGACACAGAAAGAAATTTCTGAACAAATAGGCTGTTCCCAGAGTGCTGTATCAAGGCACCTCAGTGGGAAGTCTGTGGGAAGGAAAAAGTGTGGCAAAAAAACGCTGCACGACGAGAAGAGGTGACCGGACCCTGAGGAAGATTGTGGAGAAGGACCGATTCCAGACCTTGGGGGACCTGCGGAAGCAGTGGACTGAGTCTGGAGTAGAAACATCCAGAGCCACCGTGCACAGGCGTGTGCAGGAAATGGGCTACAGGTGCCGCATTCCCCAGGTCAAGCCACTTTTGAACCAGAAACAGCGGCAGAAGCACCTGACCTGGGATACAGAGAAGCAGCACTGGAATGTTGCTCAGTGGTTGCATGTCATTCGGAAATCAAGGTGCCAGAGTCTGGAGGAAGACTGGGGAGAAGGAAATGCCTGAAGTCCAGTGTCAAGTACCCACAGTCAGTGATGGTCTGGGGTGCCATGTCAGCTGCTGGTGTTGGTCCACTGTGTTTTATCAAGGGCAGGGTCAATGCAGCTAGCTATCAGGAGATTTTGGAGCACTTCATGCTTCCATCTGCTGAAAAGCTTTATGACGATTTCATTTTTCAGCACGACCTGGCACCTGCTCACAGTGCCAAAACCACTGGTAAATGGTTTACTGACCATGGTATTACTGTGCTCAATTGGCCTGCCAACTCTCCTGACCTGAACCCCATGGAGAATCTGTGGGATATTGTGAAGACAAAGTTGAGAGACGCAAGACCCAACACTCTGGATGAGCTTAAGGCCACTATCGAAGCATCCTGGGCCTCCATAACACCTCAGCAGTGCCACAGGCTGATTGCCTCCATGCCACGCCACATTGAAGCAGTCATTTCTGCAAAAGGATTCCCGACCAAGTATTGAGTGCATAACTGAACATCATTATTAGAAGGTTGACTTTTTTTTTTTTTATTGCTCTACCTCTGCCATAGACTTATGGATCTTCGGCTGCACCTTATTCCTCCACCCTTCTGGCTCTGTTGGTCCTCTTTTCCTCCACCTCGGCCTCAGTCCTCACTAACACTGGCTCCACCTCGGCCTCTCATCACTGTGGCTCTGCCTTGGTCTCCTGGTCCTTCTGTGTCACCTGGTCTCTTTGTCCTTCAGTGTCGCCTGGTCTCTTGGTCCATTGGTCCATCTTCACCCCGGTTGGTCAGGCTCAGTACTTTACCAGTTCCACCGTAGGTCACCATTATCCTGGCTGGCCTCTGGGTGTCTCTAGGTCTGTCTGCTCCATTTTGCTAGTCTGCTGCTCCACTCTAGGGGTCTATTCTGCTGCGAGTCCTGTCACTCCCTCGTATAAGACTTTCACATATACTTCAAATGTTGGTTTTGTTTTGATGTCAGGAGCCACCTTCCGTGGCTACTATCATGTTTTGTCTGTATTTCGGTTTCATGTTCAAGGATTTTTAGTTTGTTTCTTTGTTTCCTGTGTTCCTATGTTTCTGCTTATCTTTGGTTATCATGGTAATTGTTTGATTCTTTATACCTATAGTTTGTGTGTGTATAATGCCCTCTGTTTTAGTTCCCCATTGTCTGTTGTTTTTGTTCTTACACACTGTTACATTGCCCTTCATCTGTTTGGATTATGCTGTTTTTGTTTAATAAAGTTCACTGCATTTTAATATCCTCTGCATTTTAACTTCATCATCTGTCCGTGACTCATATTAGTACACATTCCTAATTTGAGGCCATGATATACATAATTCCCTCGTATTTGATGTTGTGTGTCATCCACATTAATTGCTGAAACCAGCAAATACACATTATTTACTTTTCTCACCTTAAAAAGGAAATAAATATTATATACTTAAAAATATGTGCTAAATTGTGAAATATTTGACATTGAAAAAAGCAGAACATATACTTCTGCAGCCTGGTGTCAAATGTGACTTTGTGTTCAAGGGGAAGGAAAACAGCTTTAATTCCTGATGTACAAGTAGGCCAATCTGATTGTGTTCAGCATGTCTCAGGTGGCCAGTGAACAGACTAAAGGCAATCCATGGACTATCGTAGTCTTATTCGGCACGCAATTATAACAAAAAATTTACAGTTTTTCATAGAAAAAGTATTCTTTGCATCCCTTGTTCGCCTCAAGGAAAATCACAGTTCTCGATGGCTGTTCGTGGTACACAGGTGAAACAAACTATGATGGCATTTTGACATGATTTCTTGCTCTCTCTGTCTCATTTAGACCCGCAGTGCCACCTTGGGAAATGCACCTACATTTGTTTAAGCATTAAATCTGATCAGCCTCCTGTCTGTAAGTGGGGCATAATTGGTTAGAAACAAAGATCGTTTTGCTAATTTTGATCAGTCTTTGTGGATTGAGAGGTTTGTAGGTGTACACTGTGAGATTGTTTTCTGTCCTTTTTGACTGCTGCTTCTTAGACTATATGATATGATGTTGAGATTTAAAGCCGGGTGCACACTGTACAATTTATAATAGTCTTTTCTACGACTCTAGCATCTCATTTGTCATTAATGTCAGACTGTAGGTAATCAATACGGACGCACACAAGAAGCCTCGTCGGGAATTTTACATCATCAATCCGTGACACATTCGATGAAGGTGAGCTGCATTTACATGCAGGATAGAAATGGTGGCTGGCAAACAAAAACAATCTCAAACGTTAAAGTTCCCTTATTATAGTTTTTAGAATATTCCCTTTCATGCAGTGTGTAATATAGTTGTTTGTGAATGTAAACGTTCTGCAAGTCGAAAGTTCACGATAAATAAAGTTATTGTCTCTCAAAAGAAAGAATCGACTCTGAACCGCCTATACGAGTCATTTGTATTTTGAATCCTACTGCGTGACATCACTAGAAAATACATTTGCATAATGCCCATGTAGAAACCCTGACAAATGTTTGGGTTCCTAAATGTATAACTGTATTTTTTTTCTTCTGAGAAAATGTAATATAATTATTATTATTTTTATTTTTTTGTATTTGGGTCTGGAATGATACTCACACATATATTTTATTGTGTTTTTGGAGAGCGGCAGTCTGACGAGGAGAACTTTGTACTTTGACCCTTGGGGGAAAAACGGTAACAGTTTTTTTGTTTTCCGGGATGAGTGAGTGAAGTTCGGGATTCTGAGAAGGCTGACAGCAGTCAACGCTCAGGAACAATTTTGAGATCTCCCGATTTCAACGAGCTCTCGGTTTTTTAAAACAATAAACACGCACTTAACGGTCTTAACACGAACTCCCAACTACATACACCACTGCGATACTTTTACCCAAAGAAATCAACCAAAAAAAAATAAACACTAGTATATTCTTCCGGATTTCCCAATCTATAACTAATCTAAAAAAAATAATATATATATATATAATCAATGTGATCGTAAAAAAACACAGATTATCTCACATGTGATCCTCTCACATATCTCCATCTCTTTCACTCACGCGAAAACTGAAGTGCGCAGTCTCTCTCCGAACTCTCCCGCAATCTTTTTTCTCCCTTTCCAAACGGCTGAAAACTCAAACTCATGCGTGACACTTTCCCAGTTCACACCAAACTACTTTCGCGGATGCCTCTGGCCGCGAAGAGGAGGAGGGAGGAGTTCGAGATCCACTCAACGTCGCTGTGGGTAGCTTCCCGGATGCTGTGTATCATCTCGTTGGGGAGTGACAATATTCTGCAACGGGAATTCTTGTTTTTCCTGATTCGTGAGTAGGCCTACTACACTCTGTTTTTGCATCAAAGAGCTCCAACTAGCGCGCCATCGGTGTACTGAAAATCCCAGCTGGGTCAAATTAATATTTTCTTGACATTTGTGTTTTTTTGGGTTATATGTGATTATTAGTTTTCATTGCTGGGGGGGTTTGATTTTGTGCATTGAATTATTTGGTAATTCAAAGAGTGGAAAAAAAACAGACGAGCACTGAGAAGAATAAATACATGTTTATTAATCTGCATCATTTTGTGTGATTTCCTGTGGAAAGAATCGTATAACGTTAATTTGTTTTTTTCTTTGAGAGATTTGTATTTTAAGATCTAAAGGGAAATCAGTAGTGTTTTATTATCATTTCCAAATATCAAACATAAATCTGACACTATTAGGTGAAGATCTGGGATCTGGGTAATATTGACAGTGTAACTGAAGGGAAATGTGCCTCCACCGGGGTAGTGGATAAATTTAAGATCCCTTAGAAAGATTTTTTTACTTTGTGAGCCACAAGATTCTACCCGGTAGGAGGGCAACACCCATCTAAGTTGTACGTTGTCCGCCTATTAACAACTTGACCAGCCCTCAAACGTCATTTACTGACGACTGCTTCTCAAATCTCGGAGTTCGAAGCGGGATTCGCAAAACGCTTGCTCTTGAAAGAGAACCCAGTTTATTTGGAAGAGATTGCTCCTCAGAATCACAACCTATAAGTATGAATAATTATTGATGTATATATTTTCTACTGGTTGTTCAAAATAGGTAGTTTTGTGATTTATATTGTGTAGGTCTCCGGCTAACTCACGTTATTACTGTACGGAAATAGTTTTGCAAGTCATCTGTGGGCCACTATTACCTAAAACTGTCTATTAATGCAGATTGTCTGTCGTTCTTACTACTTTGAGTAAAGATAAAGGACGGAGCAACATTTATATTACAAATGTTTGTTACATCAGTCATTCACGTTAGTTCTAGGCTAACCGCATGACTGCAATAAATTAGAAAGATACACATCGATTTGTTGATGGACATACACTTGTTAATGCTGATGGTGAGGAATTACATTTGCAACATCTCATATTGTACCTCAAAATTAGTAGTGTATCATTGAGAAACGTCCTGCTCAAGTCGTCCTTGAGATGGAGGTTCAGGTTAAATGATTAGTTCTTCCAATGTTTCATCATCGGACTCGCGCTCGGATTGAAAATCGACGTCATCGTTACTGTCTTTACAGTGTGTACGATCGCTGAGCTATAGGAAGCTTCTGGACGGAGCTGAAGTACAGTCATGGTAATGGGCGTTTAGCTTCCGAAACGCACTGTACGATAACTCTAAAATATTTCCTCACAATGTAATTTAATTAATTTATCAAAAACAGACAGTTCAAATGAAACTAGTACGCACACTACTACAAATTCATATGTAGACATGTAAGGCTGTATATGTGTGCAAATGCTAAGAAGAATTACATATTCGCTCGTCTACTTGAGAAGAACTCCATGGGTTCTCAGTGGTGAATGCTGGATTGCAGGGATGTGAGTGAATGTGTCTCAGGCGGAGAGACAGGGGTAGATGTTGATGGAGTCTGCAGTCATGCGGCGCGTGGTGGGCCGTGCATCGCTCTCACTCTTTCTTTCTACTCACACAGCTGTGACAAAAGCTAGATTGAAAAGAGCTTGACAATCTGCCTGAGATCTGACAGGGCTGTCACAGAATCACTCAACATCCCTTGCATAATTACAGCATCATCTCTGATCCTGGAGACAGTATGAAATGTGTCTGCGAGCAGGAATATCCTCTATTCCAAGTGTTGTTTCTTAGCCCTCACAAACTGAGGACTAGATGGAAAAACCTTCACAGTAGCTTTCCACAAGAAAATGGGCGGAAATATCCTGGTACAAAATGATTAAAACGCAGGGTTACCATGACGACAGCTGGGCTCTAATAGGATTAACTTCTGCAGTCGCGATGAAAGTATTATCTGTTCAAGTGCTTGTTTTGTTAGAGCCGCTGCTGTCTGAAGTTGTGCCATGTCAAGGAGCGACTGAAAATGTTGCGCATCCATAAGCATATTTGTTCAATTTGATATGGATTCCTTGTGTTGTGGTTTCATACTCTGTAAGTACATGAAACATCAGCTAAACATTTGCCTCTAGAAAGGATTTAGCATTTATTTATAGTCATCAAGATTTTAAATTAAAGTGAGGATTTAACTACATCAAAGACATTTGGGGAGCCAAAAGTAGCAGTGCTATTAACTTAACATTTTTCAACACTATGACAGAAGTTATGATGAGCGTAAGAATTGCTGCATTGTGCAACATCTCTATGTTTTGTCATATTGTATTGCAAGTGTGGCTTTATAGCCTTGCAAACTGTTAACTCATCCGGTTCTCATGTATCATTATATGATTTACTTTAGTCCCTGACCAATGGCTCCTGCAAGGTATTTTATGTTTTTTGTTTATATCTACACTGTAAGAAAAAATCCACCTATTTCAACTTAAAAAGTTCAGTTGCTCCCTTAAATGTAGAAAAATATAACAAAAAAATTATGTTTACCCAAATTGTCTATACAAACAGGCAAATGGCCCCCTTACATTCAAAAATTAGTATTATAAAAGTATTATAAAAAATAAAAGTACTTTACCTGTTCTTTACATGTAAAAGTGTATTTCTTTAAAACACAATAACAAATAAATGTAAATGTACTTAAAAAAAGTACATAAAATATTACATAAAATGTACTTTAAAATTAAACTTTTAATTTGATTATTTACATTTACATTTACATCTATTCATTTTGCAGACGCTATTATCCAAAGCAACTTTCAAATGAGGAATACAGAAAGCGATTCATCGTGAAGAGGAATAAACACAAGAAGTGCACAAAATACAAAGTTTCAGACATTGCTTAGAGTAACATGAGCTAGAATAGGGAGGGAATAAAAGAAAGTGAAAGCATAGTTTTTTTAGTGATGAGGTTAAGTGCTCACGAAAGAGATGAGCTTACAGCTGTCTTTTGAATATTGCCAGGGACTCTGCATTCTGGATGAATGTGGGTAGGTCATTCCACCAGCAAAGAACATTGAACAAAATGTTCTGGAGATTGATTTTCGTGATGGTAGCCCCAGCCGTCGCTCATTTACTGATGATAGGCTTCTGGTAGGAATGTAGACTCGTAGGAGTGAGTGAAAGTAGAAGGGTGCTGAGCCCTATGTTACAAAGTGAACTTTTTAAAAGTGCACTGTGTTAAGAAACCGACGAGTTACGACTGTATCCACAGTTCCCTGAGAAGGGGAATGAGACACTGCGTCTGATCAGATGCGATGAGGAACGGCATCAGCTTAACAGCTTCTGAAGACAATTTTATTGGTCAACGGTGAGTCTATGAGTATAGGAGGGCGCCTGCAATATACACCATCAATTTCTTTGTCTGAAGGAGATATGCAGGCAAGCCTGAGCCATGGCAATGAGACAATGGGCCTTATTTTAACGATGTCAAACGCAAGTATCAAACGCGAAACGCAATAAACTTTGTAGGCGGATCTCTGCCTGACACAAATCTAAAATGGGTTGGTCTGAAGTAGCTACATTACTCATAGATGTGATTTGGGCGTAACTTGCAATAAACCAATCAGAGAGTCATCTCACATTCCTATGAAAAGCAGGCGCGCTTGTTCCATGGAGGATTGCTATTATAATGGTGTATTTGCTAGGCGCACGCCGGGAGCGGTTCACAGCCGAGGAGACCGATGTTCTCGTCAGGGCCGTAAAAGACAGAGAATTGACATTGTATGGGGATGGGAGAAACCCATCAAAATTTAAAACCCAGGCTTATAATAATTTGGGTAAATGTGTAAGCTAGATTTATGCCTATTTTTTCATATCTTCATGGACACCACAATGATTTCCCTCGTGTGGTAATATTTTTCCTTGTAATTATGTATGGTTTGCATAAAACTCTTGCGTCTGTGTAAATGAGAGAAGCAAAGTGTATGTGCGTTGTGCACACACTACATTATGGCCAAGCATGCGCCCTTAAAATAGCATCTGAACAGGTCTCCTCTTTTCGCTGAACCGCCCCCGGGAGCACAAGTTCATTCCCTAATTTACCAATGTGGAGGGAAAAGTCTGCTGTGGGTTGGGTGTCTCGTTCCCCTTCTCAGGGAACCGTGGTTACAGTCATAACCTGTTGTCCCCTTTCGAAGTGAAATTCTACACTGCGTCTGATCAGATGCTATGGAGAACAGCATAACTGTCTCAATGGACTTATAGTACCTGTCGGAGTCAAATGTGCCGATCTTTCAGGCGCACCCTGGGTCACAATAAATAGAACATAACAGACCACTGACTTTCAAACAAGTTTAACATTTACTAAACAGTGCAAATGTACTACAATATTTGAGTTATGGAGATTATTAAAGGTGGTCTGATGGATGACACAGAGCATCCTAAATTTCGAGCACATTGTTTCTATGAGTCCAGCTACGACACAAGAGGATGCTCAGAATCCGCACCTCACATAGTTTTCTATTAAATTACATTATATTTGTCCAACTAGTTATTATTGTACTCATGCATCAACGTGATTAGAATCAGATTTTTTTTTTGCAGCCTTGAACTTAAGCAATAAAGTATTGAATGACGCGTTCGTTGACCTAGACTAAAACACGATTACAACACAAGTATATTTGTGCTTTCTTTTTCTTTGCCATCAACAGCTGTTCTATCTCGCCGAATGACTGGGATGAACTGTGCTGTGTAGTCGCGTTGCCGGCAGATACGTTTTGAATGGCTTCCCAGGCACAAATTAAGTGAATTTTCGCGCTTTCGGATTGAAGTTCGCTGAGAAAAGGTCTGTATCTAGGATCGGGAAATAAAGCAGCCACAAAGGCGTCATTGTCAAAGAGTGTTTTCAGACACTGAATTAGTCGTTTTGCAAAGGGATTGTCAAGTCTGTAGGTGCACAGTACACACTGAAGCCAAACCACCAAACACTGTAAAAGTCACCTGCAGTGTGCTGGTCTGACTTCAGGGCTTTTCATAGCCATTTTCGCTGGTTCTAATGCACTCGCCAAATTGGATATTGCCTCCAATTCATTTTCACTTAAATTTAATTCTTTAAGGGTTGGTGACATGTCCTTGTAAATGATCCAAAAAAAGCCGCTCCAGCATTTCGTGTGTTGAATGCCAGCGTATTGGACAGTTAGCATTGACCCCCTTGTGCCCCATTCTTTTCAGAAGGGTGCCAACATTCGGTGTGCAGAACTTTTTTGCAACACGCCTCTTTTTTTAAATCAAATTGGATGATTGCTGCTCTTGTAATGCATTGTAAAATTGCTAAATGTAAGGTATGAGCCGAACACCTCAGCGCAACACAAGTCCTTGCATCAAGTTCAATTACCAAGTTCGAACCTTCGCCATATCTATCTCATTTTCATCCATTCCTGAAACCATGGGATCAGTTCCATTCACTTTAGACAGGCTGCCTTCTTGCATATCTGATAGTAAAGACATTTCCTTTATCATGTTAGCACCATTCTCTGACTTTACTGAGTAAACTTGCTATAATTCAACAAAATATTAGTGCAAGACATCCTTCACAACTGATGAAATGTATTCAGCCGTGTGTCGTTCAGTTAGCTCCCTTAAGGCCAAAGTGCTCAACACAATTTTTTCTCTGTCATTGTACTGTACATTTATGCCTAGAACAGATCGGTCTCTGCATGTGGCCGAATTAATTTTAAGCATTAGTAGCCATTCCCTTTAATTCATTTTTGAGCTTTCCCTTTCCACCTGAGCAATACTTGACACCATATCACGGGTATTTGAGGAGTTGATGGCGAAATCTCTTGTAATGGCTTCATAATTTTTCTGAAGCCAGTGTCTTCCATTAAGCTAAATGGTCTCCCGTTGACATTTACTGGCTTAATGCACGCATCTTTTGCATGCAATCTAATCAATGTCTTCAGGATTACTAAGGCTGCAGGCAGGTGTTTATTTTTTAAGGGTTGGAGGACAGTGGCTCTCCAGGAACGACGTTGCCTATCCCAGTTTTAGAATATCAGGACTCATTTGAATATGTAGACCTGTTGTCTTTTGCCTTTTCCCTATGACCGCATCCAGAGTCGTTTGTCCATCTGCTGTGGATGCTGTCTTTTAGTGCTGGTTAAAGCAGTATAGTCTGCTGGGTGCTTGCGCTGAATGTGCCTCTGCAGGTTACCATCGTGATTACCGGCTAATTCTGCCCCACAACCCTAAATATTGGAAACAGACTTATTAGACGACTTGTCACTGGAGAAACAGTGACAAAAAGGATTTTCTAGGTGGCGACCCATCTAAAGAAAAGTCACTGACAATGGTAAGCTTGTCATAGGCCTATGATTTTTTTTATACGTTCTAAAAATTAGATGGTTCACATTACAAAAGCGAAACAAAAAAAGGTATAGTTTTCATTACTTTGTATGGCTAACTCACGTTCTAACTTTAGGTTACATACTGTACCTCTGTAAATTTGATGGGTGCCTCTTTGTGGTTATTTAATACAAATCTTGTTGTTGCGGAGAAATGGCTTGCCTATGATGAGTACAGCGCAGGCATTTCACTCACGTTGGATGTGTCAACGTCACATTTGCATATGCTCTACCATTCGAATTTATGATCGGTCGCTGCCCAATTAAAATATTATAGAGAACGATAAAATAACACTATTAATTGGTTAATGGTAATTTTAAAAGTGTTTCTATTCAGAACGATTAAATTTGATTTTGTTTTCATTTTTTTTTTTTGTTAAAATTTAGTTCGCCCTTAGTGACACACTGGTAGTGATGTCATGGTTTGTCGTCAGCCAATAAAGTTGTCATGTTTAAACACATTTCTTAAGACACCGGTTACACTGGTGGTGTTCCCCATAGCGTCTGATCAGACTAATTGTAGAGTGTAGAGTAAAAGTCATGAAAGCATAAGGCATTATTAAAAACAATAAAAATAAATAAAACTTTTTAGATTTTGTTCCTTTTTTTTAGTTTTACATCTTTAACTTTGGCACTTAAAATATATTGGAAAACATATATATATAATTATTTGGATAAACACATACAAACTAAATGGATGACCAGGCAGAGTCACGGCTGAGCCATGGTGTCTTAGTGGGAGCAGTGGCCAGAGGAAGGGCTGGGCTAGGAACCTTTCAAGGGCCCCGATTCGAAAAGGCTCGGGGGAAGGAACGGAGGCAGCTAGTTCAAAGCAAGGTGAGGGCGGCGGTGGAGGAAGAGAGGTCCGGCAAAGCAGTGGGAATGGCATGTCAGGGTGCCTTGACTAGATGGGAACAAGCTGTGGAGAGGAAGATCACATGGACTGACCTCTGGCGGACACACACCGCATTAAGTTCCGGGTCCAGGCATTCTATGACGTCCTCCCCAGCCCGCCCAACTTGCACACCTGGGGTCTGGTCGATACACAGGATGTGCCCTGTGCCAGCGAAAGGGAATCCTTGAGCACATCTTAAGCTGCTGCCCAAGAGCTTTTGGGGGAAGGCCGATATCACTGACGGCATGACCAGGTGATCAAAACAATTGCAGAGAGAATCCAGTTGACTATCAGCAGCTGCCGGAGGTCAAAGCCCTCCAAGCAAACCATCAGCTTTATCAGGGCCGGAGAGAAGCCAGAAAAATCTTCCAGGATATCATCAGGGCTTCTGAACACTGCACAGGATTGGCAGCTGAAAGTGGACTTGGGCAGACAGCTTAAGTTACCCCAGCATGCCGTCGGGACCACCCTGAGACCTGACATTGTCTTGGTATCTGAGGCATCAAAGAACCTGGTCATATTGGAGCTCACTGTGCCATGGGAAGAACGAATGGAGGAAGCCTTTGAGAGGAAGAGGGAGAAATATGATGGCCTCGTCAGCGACTGCCACAACCAACGCTGGAAGGCAAGGTGCTTACCTGTGGAGGTGGGGTGCAGAGGCTTTGCAGGGAAATCCCTCTACGGGGCCTACACTGCACTGGTGAGAGAAGGAGAAGGCCCTTTTGACAATAGCAGAGAGGCTGTAGGGAAGGCTTCGAGGTGGCTCTGGATCAAATGAGCGGATCCGTGGTTAAATGCTGATAGGGCACAAGCCACCTGAAGGATGGCGTCTGATGTTTCGAAAGACCCAAAACACCCAATTAGATCAGGAACATCACTGATAATGTGCCCTAGATTAGCATCATAAGATGTATCATTACAACAAGATGAATTTATACAGTAAATTAAGTTAAAAAATAGACAAAAAAATAGACTCTTTAATCATACTTAAGTGGCCTTTTTATTTCATTAATATTATATTATCTGGAATTTTATACTACTTTTAAGATTTGAAGTACACTTGAAGTGCACATTCAATATAATACAGTGCTTTTTTGGGGGGATGTAGACAACTACTACCGTGAGAAGCTTCAAAAGACACTGACACTGATCTTAACATAAGAGGTTAACTACAACTCCAAACACAGGTGAAGATTGATGAAAAATAAATTGTTTTCCACAGTTTATAACTACTGCAGTTTAATATCTATATAAAGTCTTGACCTTTGGTGTCGGTTGTGTGAGTCTTTCCCTTTGTGAAAACAGCTGTAGTTCACTTAAGAGTCAACCAAGCTGAATATAATTTATCTTTAAAGGTCACTTTAATATTGAGGCAAAGAGAGCCAAAGGGAACGGCTTCAGGGATGAGAAGATTTTTAGATTTAAACTTACTCATAACTTGAATTTCAAGTGCTTGCTGTTTGTATCCATATTGATTGTGATGTATCGTATAGCCTACTGTTTCCGGATTCAAGCCTCCATTCTATATCAAGTGAGAATATTATCTCAATACAGCCAATTATGAGCAATATTCATTTACAGCAGAGCTTTAAGCCCTCTGTGTGTATATTTGCAGTTCACAGTTTTTTTTTTTATGTAAAACTTACAAACCAGATTGCTTTTAGCAGAGTTTAACTCACATTATAGTGCAGTGATCAGGACCCTCATGTGAAGCTACTTAATAAACGGATAGGAAAATATTGATTTGATTTTTACTACATTCAATTGTTCTATTATGTGAGAAGAAATACACTGTGCTGTTCTAGAACAAGGAACTCATTCTCTGCTTCACATCATGAGTCCTGATGAACCTGACAGTGTTTCATTTGCAGTAATGAATGGCTGACTTTATCATTTGTCATCTCATGGACATGAGATATTGAGTTGTTTATTCAATTATTTAATGAGAAGAACATGAACAACATGTTCACCTTGGCCAATTAAATTGAAGGTCTTGACCTAAAGGCCTTTTAACAGCAGTAATGATACATATGAAGATCACTATATTAATGCCTATATTATGATAACATGTTGTTATATTAGCATAAGAGCATGCTGAAGTTATGTCGTCTGCTCATTTAAAGATGTCACACAGCACACTGTCATACGGAAGTAAACATGGAGGCAATATAAAATATATGCACAGGCAATATAAAAAACAAGTCCTTCCACTGACTACCTTTCACAACTGTCTAGATATAAAATATTTGAAGTGACTCCCATATGCGCAGAACTGTGACGAATGTTACTGTACACCCTAGTGAAAATAAAGTATACTTTAATGTATTTGAAATATTTTCCCTTTTACAATACATTGCACATATACTAACAAAAATGTTATTATCTTATTAATATGTTATTATATTATTAAAAGTATCATCATGATTTTACCTATTTTCACAATACAACTTTTAACACACTTTAAAATAATTGATAGAAAAATATACTTGAAGTGAAAATTCAGTTTATTTATTTACACTTTATTAAAACATATTTTAGGTATATTTGAACTGTGTGTTGGAAATGATCATTGTAACAATGCATTGAAAATATTCTTTCAAAATACATTATAGTATACAATGTTTACAGTATTACAATGTATAGTATACAATGTATTTTGTGCAAAGTTAAGCTGAGTATTATTTGTCTAATAATGTGCATTTGTTATTGAAGACAAAGTGTGTAATTTGTAGTATTTGGATTAAGCCAAAGGCATTATTGAGCATATACTTTTTACTCAAATATAATACAGTTGTGTCGGTGCCAATAGCCTCGTTCGCCGACATGTAGCGCCGTTGTGCTTCGGAAGACCTGATTTCGAGTCCCGGCTTGTGGACCTTTCCCGATCCTGTCTCCCCTTCTCTCTCTCCCACCTCTCACTTCCTGTATTGCTATATCCCATCCTAATAAAAGGCAAAAATATAATATTTAAAAAAAGTATGTATATATCTATATATATATATATATATATATATATACATACACTTCTGGTATATTGCTTGTATGTTTCGAAGAGATGAAGTAATGAAGTATACTAAGTATAATTGAAATTGTTCCAATTTAGCACACAAAAGTACACTACATACACTTAAAGTTATGCTTTACTACAATTTAATTGCAACTAAAATATTAGTACAAAATTAGTACTAATCATTAACACACTTGAAGTATCCTAAATTAGTTTGGCTGCAAGTGTACTTAGCTTTTTTTTTTCACCAGGGCAGTGAGGTAAAAATCACATTCTGATATGACTGAGGTCGCATTGCAAAACATCTGACATGTATCGGATTTCAGGACAACATATGGAAGTGGCCCAAATCGGAATTTTGGAAAATATAAGATTCCATGTGGTTTGTGCTGTTCACATTGTAATGACAAAAAGAGATATGAGTCACATGACTAATTTAAAAAAAAATGGATTTGGCCCATATAGCCTTAGAAACATTATTAAAGTAGTAGCTGTGGTTCTGCCTTTAATCTGCAGTGATGACTGTATATTTTCCCTTATGAGAATTAATTTCAAATAAGCACTAAATGGCTGATCTTATTGGATGTGACAAGTAACACAAGCTTGAAACTTTTCTTGAGATTTTGATTCACTCGGGACTTGTTCAGCGGCATTAGCATAGACAATCAAGAGCAATGAACTCACCACACGCTTACAGCTTTTGACAAAAGAATTGCAGCAGCAGACACCCTGCCTCATCTAGATGACAGGAGCATCTGATACAGCAGTTTAGTCTTTCTGTCAGCTGACACAGCTGCTAACAGGACAGTGAGCATTTACAAATAATTTTGTAACTCACATACTGCCTTGTTGACAGAAGGGCTAAGGGCTTTCACTCCTCATAGAGGAGCAGATAGTAACGGCACACCGCAGCTGTATTTATATTTTATGATTCAAAGCTTGACCTGTGCCTTCAGGGGAAGAATTTCTTAACAGTTTCCCCTCTGTGGTTCCCTGCCATGTCTATAAATGACACCAGTGCTTGACTCGATCAGTAAGCTGCGAGGAATTATA
The DNA here is from genome assembly GCA_030578275.1 of Meda fulgida. Taxonomy (NCBI): domain Eukaryota; kingdom Metazoa; phylum Chordata; class Actinopteri; order Cypriniformes; family Leuciscidae; genus Meda; species Meda fulgida. Next base: position 22,006,357 of record CM060639.1, read on the forward strand.
TAACATACTTAAATTTCAGGCTCTCATTTTACCCATATAAATGACCTCATTGCAGAGAACAAGGAATTTTTTATTCATGGGTCATAATCCCTCTATTTCCCTCCCTCCGTAGGCTGTGCATCACCCACGCCACTTGTGCCCTGAGAAATGAGAGGAAAGCATCCAGTCATGTCACATAGAATGCTAATCGGGACAATCTTTCTGGGATTGTCCTTCCCAAACAAATCACACCATCTGCCTTCATGCCAAATATTAGAAAATGTCCTTTGTCATATTCACATTTCCAAGTGAAGCCATATATTCTTCAATAATTCAGCTGTATGCTACTTTTAATTTAATGGACATATTTACTGATAATTGAAGCATGAAACCATTAGAGGTCATGAGTTACAGTGGTTTTACCAGAGAGTTGTTATGTTGCAAGCAAAGCATTGGGATTAAGATTCACGTTTAATAAACAAAAGTATTACTACTGCTATTAACAATCAATTATAATAACAATTTGTCCTTCATATTATAGCACTATATGCTAACCTTTGTAAAAATAAAAAAAGAAGTACACTTTAACACACTTGTAAATAGAGTAATTACTATGGGAATAACATACTTTTAAAGAATATACTTGAGTGCGAACTGAATGTTTGAACTGAATTCCATGTTAGTAACCCTTAAATGAAAATGTATTGTAGTTTAAATATATATTAAATGCAATTAGTTAAGATTAAGAGCTTGTTTTGACTGACTTGTCACACATGACCAGAACTGAGGTAAGGTAGGTTTATTTGCAGATATGGCAGGGACACAATGCATAAACAGGTAAGTGATGATAGTTGAGAACGTTAGCAGATGAGATAGACTTGTGTTGATAACTTTGAGTCTTTGTCTTACAGAATCGGAGAAACACACACACACACACACACACACACACACACACACACACACACACACACACACACACACACACACACACACACACACACACACACACACACACACACACACAAAGGGAACAACTCTGAGACGAGGGATGACTGGAAGACGACTTGGATGACGTGATGTGTGGAGATTGATTTGTATGAGGTAACAGCAGAAGCTAGCAAGGTAGACAGGAACATAAAGCAGGTAAATAGTCTACAGTACCAGACACTGGCTGCATCTGAAAACTTCACACAATCCCAGATCGTAAATATAAAAAAGATATATATATTTTATATATATTTCCGACTCTTAGTCGGGCTGCCTCTAACGTGATACCAACGATAGCCAATGAGAGCAAGCCAACTTCACCAACCGGATGTTGCGTGCTTCTATAGCTGAAACTTGGCAGCCACAAACATGCTGCGAACGTGGAGTATTGAGAAAAATCACCCATTTTTTCTCCTTTGTTTTTCTTCCCGTAAAACAAAACTCACACAAGGAGAACCAGCTAACGACATTGATCGTCCTCCATTTGTTTTTCTTCTCAAGTCACATGAGATCTAGCGAGTCTCCGTGAGATCACGTCTTACTGTGAAAATGTTGCTACGATTGACAGGTGTGTGGTCTCGCGGTCCAAATGGATCTTCTAGTGTGTGCATTGGGAGGATTATAATACTAATAATCATTTGGAAAAAAAAAATCTATCGGATGAAGGCATCTCAGGAGACAGGAAGTGAAACTACCATTGCATTCGGGTGTGCCTTGATGCCCTCCTACCTTGGAATGCATCCTCTGAAGGCAGCGTTTTTAAGCTTTCAGACACAGCCAAGGTCAGATAATGATTGAGAGAGTGTGTGTGCTCTATATAGTCCAGCTGTGCTTTTTTTAGGTGTCAGGGAGGATTATAGGAAATGCATTCTGTGACACTTATCTAATATTTAACTTAAGTATCTTTATACTGTAATTACCTCTATTGACTTGGTTACAGGGTTAAATATGGTTAAAGTGTACTGCCAAATAATCTGACATTTTATGTTAAACTAAAATGCACTTTAATGTCATTTCTATTTAAACTTTGATATCATGTATTTACATGTATTTGTATTTACACATTTGTAATGATGAAGTTGCAATTTAATACATTTAAAATATTTGATATTAGCATAAATTTAAATTTCATACAAGTTTTCAAATAAAAATTATAATCCAGTACTTTACTTTACATGTGCTTTAGTGTCAGGGTCCTGTCACCTTTATTGATCTTGTTCTCAGTTTGGTGACAGGATCATGACATTCATGTGTTTGTTTCGTGTTTGTGTGAGCATATTGCTTTGGGATCGTTCTGAGCGGTCTTATGTGTGTGTCTTGCATATTAGGGGCGTGGTTTCTGAACCGTGACACTGGTCTAGTCTTGGTTCAGTTTCTGTGTCATGGTGGTTAGAGTACATGGCAGATGAGCCTGTTTGTCTGCCATGTGTTCGTGTGAGCACATAGTTTGTTTGCCATGTTGCAGTCTTGTCATGTGTGAAAGAGAGTACATGCCTCTGTCATGTTTGTGTGTTTGTTTGTTTGTTGTTTCTATGTGCCATGTGCTCTTCTGTCAGGCCTAGTCCACACACAGGTATTTTTATAAACGAGTTTTTCCTCTTTCGTTTAAAAAAAAAAAAAACGTCCACATGAAAACGCAAAAACACGCTATGAAGCGCTGTCAGGAGCATGCCAAACCAACAGTTGGCGGTTAGTAACCCTAACCGTAAAGCCATGTTGACCAGTCAGAAGCCTGGAAAAAAGATTATTACCGGTTCCAGTTCTGACTTCACAAGCCAAAATCTCCGGTTTCACCATCTCAACACTGCAATCGGACTTTCTAAAAATCTTCACCCTGGCAGGAGTTTTCAAAAAAGTTTGGTTTCAGTGACAGGATACTGTGTTTGCATGCGGAAGAACGGCCAAACCACACAGAAAAAGCTGCGGTTTTGAAAATACCCGTGTTCATGTGGACAGGGCCTCAGTTTCGAGACTTGGCCTCTTGTTACCTGATTATTGGTTCATTTGCCTCACCTGTTCTCCCTTGTTACTCTTTTGATTTCCTTCCCTATTTATTCTCTTTTTTTTCTCTGTCAAATACCATCTATGTTCCTTGTGTTGAATCCTTGTCTGTTTGTTGTGCGTTGCTCCAGTCTGCTGCTCTGGACTGTGTTATTTTTTTTGGATTAAATAAAGCCTTTCAAAGATCTCTGTGCATGAGTCCTCACAATTCTTGATCCGCTCCTTACACTTAGGGGCTGTTTACACCTTGCCACTTCATGCATTTTCTGTGATCCGATAGCTATCCGATCGGGAAAAGACCAGGTGTAAATGCCCTCTGAAATGCATTTGAGACGGATTTAAATACGATCATTCAAACCACATCAGGAGGTGGTCTGGGCCGCATTACAGACGAAACTGGACAAGAGAAATGCATCTGGTTGTTAAAACCACACGTCAATTTCACTCCTCCCAACAAAGCTAAAAAGTAAACGTGTAAGAGTGTGTTATAAGCTATATGACATGCTATAGCCAGATATGATGACGCTACTGCAACACGCATCAGCGCAGATGAGCAGCTGAGCATCTCTTCATCAAACCAACGCACAAACTACCGCAAATAAAACTGAAAGTAAGTTCCAGATGATTAATTCACAATCATGGTTCTCTCTCCTATTGCGGTCTTTGATTTTGAAATAAGATGATAATCAATAAAATGCTGCTAATATCCGTTGCTTTCGGTGACGTGAACCCATTAAATCTGCATATAGCACGGGAAGTGAAGATCGGATTTATATCCGTTTTGTGAAAAAACATTTATGTAAGTTAATCGACACACCAAAATAAGTGTTCTTATTTAAAGTATGACAAAAGATTACTACAATATAATGATTTAAAATGTGCTTTAAAGTAAAACTTTTTAATTTGACATTATTACTACAATATATAGTCAATAATCAACATTTCTTATGTCACGTAATGTAATTAGCTTTTAAAACATCTTTAACACATTGGACACATGTATATGATTATCAGCAGATAAAAAAAAAAGAAAAGATTCACACATACCTTATCCAATCACATTTGAGAATGATCACTTTTATAAAACAAATCTAACAATGTCATTTTAAATGAACTGTTAATTAAAAAAGGAAAGAAATAGAAAAGGCAAAAATGAAAGAGTCGTCCAGGTCAGTGAATAGCAGTAAATGTATTTCTGGTAATTACTCTGAGGGACTTTCATTTGAGAAATTAATGTTGAAGTTGAGATGATGTTGAGATGAGGGAATAAATTAGACTAAAAGCTTTTTCAGAGAGCAGGGCTTGAGTTGATGGAAACTAAGTTATTCTGGATCCTTCTCATCTCTTCCCATCAACAGAGATGCAAAGAAGCCGAGAGAATACAGGAATACTAATTGGAAACGAGAAATGATTTGGAGAAACGAAGGGTTAAAGTCCTGTCAACAATGCTGCATTCAGTTCAAGTCGGAAAGTCTGTATTTACAACTTATTACTAGGGATGGGTCAGGGTAGTCGAGGTTGTGAGATTAACTCGGTAATCTCAATAGTTCATAAAATAATACATGGGTTTCACTTCATTTGGATGGTCCCTTTAACACATTCTGTTGACTATAAGTAACGTTGCACCTACATGTCTACTAACTCTCATTAGAGTATTAGTGGAGTATTAGTAGACTGGTAGGGTTAGGGTTAGAATAAGTTGACATGTAGTTGCATAGTTACTTATAGTCAGTAGACTGTCTGTTGGAGGACCATCACATTAAAGAGTTATCAGATATTAAGCAGACAGTACACTAATACTCTAATGAGACTTAGTTGTCATGTAGTTGCAAAGTTACTAATAGTCACCAGAATGTTCAAAAGGGACCATCAAAATAAAGTGTTTTTGATTTTGTTCCAATATGTTGCTTTCTATGGTTTTGAAAGCAACAACACGTCTGACTGGTGTCTGGTGAGCCTGAACCTAAACAAGCCTTATTACATATAGGGCTTCCTTCAGATGTACATCAATCTTTCCTATTTGGATGAGTTCAAAGGTAACACTTTATTTTAAGGTGTCAGTATTACAGTGTGATTATTTACATTTACAGATACATTTAAGTACTGAGCAATACTAATTAACTACATGTACTTTCTACAGGGTTAGGGTGAGGGTTTGTTTAAGGGTTAATTGCATGTAATCATGTATAATTTATTGTTATTACAACAGTAATTACATGTAACGTGTAACAATGACACTGTAAAATTATATGTTACCATTCAATCTGTGCATCAAGCATTATTTATCCTCTGCAGTTTGGTTGCTAGGAGACTTAATCATTGGCAAACAAAGCAAACAGGAAATGCAAAGTTAACCATTACAGTTGCCATCCTATTTCTTTATATGTCATGTACCGATCATCAGTCAATGGGGCGCCGGATGAAGCAAGAATATCCCAGATCTGACATTGATTGGAAAAAAGCATAAATGCTTCAGTTTATTCAAGGTTGTGATATGAAAGGATTGTATTAGAGACACTCATGTGCAATGTTTCATTTGTGGCATAGCTAATAACATTTGCATGGCGGCACAGTGCTCTATTGTAAAGGGGTGTATCAATCAGATGTTTAGCGTGAGGTCAGATAAAGATGTGCCTGTGTATGTGGATATGCTCCTGTGCCTTCCTAATGGCTCTCGCTGTGAGTTAAGGCTTCTGCTCTCAATATGAATCAGCCTCAGTTATTGCTGGGAATTTACATTATTGATCAAGAGGGTGGCAGGCGGAGACAAATGCAATGAGCCAGTAAAAAAGATAAACATCAGGGCAGCGGCTCCGATCAGTCATCTCCTCCTTCTTCTAACTTCCCTCTGGATGTCAGAGACACTAATGAAGCACAACAGACATCCACTATAAAAAGGGTCTCATAAAACTGTGTTAATCAAAAATCGATATCTATCTATCTATCTATCTATCTATCTATCTAGTTCTAATAATGTAATACGTATATATTCATGTTTTTAATAAGAATTCTTTTGAAATAAATTGGAAACATTAGTTTTTCTTATCTGTTAAAGTAATAGATAAAAGATTGACAAATCTAGCATTCTTAAAACTATAAATCCAGGTCAACTGAGTGGTTTAGTAACTTGCCGTCTCGGCATGGGATCACTGCACATCCGGAGGCAAAGCGTGCATCAGCGGGGGAAAAGCTCACATGTTCCTCATCCTTCTTGATCTCTCTGATTTGTCTGCACAGTGAGAGCTGAATGGGTCGGGAAACTCACCTTCATTCCCTGTCAAAGATGAGTACCTCTAACTGCTCTACATGCTCTGGCTTCCGGCCCATATCAATTCCTTCATCTCACAGAGAGGGAAGACGAGAGAGAGAGAAACAGATTGAAAGCAACAGAGGAAGAAAGACTGTTCAATAAGGCGAAGCATGCATTTGGGCTTTTTGGTACAGGCTGAAAAGACCACACAAAAAAAAGGTCCAAATATCAAATTTCATAGCCTCAATCAGCCAGAGTAAATCACAGCTCTTTTTCCACAGTTCATTTTCATTTGCGCAAAGGCCATGAACACACTGCAGCTGTGCTACTTCTCTTCAACAGGCAAATTCACATCCTAAAACCACATTCACCCCCGAAAGATTCAAATACTGACAACTGAATTGTCATTAAATCTCTATTCTGTGTATATAATTGAACTACACAACTACTAATCTTCTGCATACATGCACAATGAAAATTGATTCATTCCCGCATTTATTTATGGTTATAACTCGTCAAACATTGACATGTGATACATTTACATTTAAAAGTGATACATTTAAAATCAGAATTAGATTAAGAGTCAGAATGAGCATCGTCATTCAACACTGGTTTCTGGTGACTATTAGTAACTTTGCAACTACATGTCAACTAACTCTCATTAGATTATTAGTAGACTCTGCTTAGTGTCTTCTAACTCTTTATTGTAATGGTCCTCCGACAGACATTATACTGACTATACGTAATTTTGCAACTACATGTCAACTTATTCTAACCCTAACCCTACCAGCCTACTAATACTCTACTAACACTAATGCAAGTTAGTTGAGATGTAGGCACAGGTAAAACTTTACTTCTAGTCAACAGAATGTGTTAAAAGGACCATCAAAATAAAGGGAATCCAATACAACTATCACATTTTGTTCTTATCTGAAATACACACACACACAAAAAAGAAAAGGCTAACACTATTTAAGTTTAATTTATTTGGATATGTGTTAACAAAGTGCCTTTGATCACTTTATGGAATAACTTTGATAACATTTCATGACCTTTTATTAAATCAGCAACTGCGACAACAATACAGTCCAGCAACAGGAAATGCTAGAACAGGAATAAAGCGCAAATCCAGAGTGTAAAAGAGGTGATGCCTGAAAAACGTGATGAAGATGAGAATACGGAGGCAATCATGGAGGATTATGCGGGTAATCAACAATAGAAGCTGCTGGTACTTGATGCATGCTGGGTCTTAAGGGTCAATATTTGCACAAGTGAAATATGTTTCTCAGACTTCATACTGGTTGAAGAAAGCATGGAGAAATGAAGATCCATGACAACTCACCAGGGCCAATTAATAAAGCCCCTCGTCTGAGTGGGCTGATGAGACAGGGTTAAGTCCAGTGGGCCTCTAATTAGAAAGCCGTATGGGCTGAGACCAAGAAGCTTGCGCTCAACCCACACGGCTCTTAATCCTCATTAAAACTCCTGTATCGTCACAGTAAGAATTTCAACATGTGGATTTTACCATTTGAAATGGCATTACTGAACATCCACAATGCAAGTTAATAATTAATCCATTATGGATAATCACCATGCTGAGAATAGCTGTAAAGCCAATATCATTAAGGATACATTAAACGGTATCATTGTTTCGAATGATGCCATTTGCGTGAATCAAACAATTCTGCTAAGGCTAGAGTGGATATCCATTGCAGAGAACATGAACAGTGCATTGTCGACAGCTGTTAGATCAAGACTTTTCCATCTTTCCTATTGCACAAAACCTTTTTTCATCAGGGTGGTGTCAATACGGTCCTATATCAATATGTTTTGATACTTTTCAATACTTTACAATAATGTTCAATAGACTTTTTTTGTATTGATACAACATTTCAAAGTTTGGTCAGAGCCAAGGAGGCTCATGTGAAACTGTAGGAAATGCAGGTTTCTCTCACATATTTGCCACCATTATTTTTGTCTTTGTTGACACGTTTCTGGTTGGTTTGGGTGAACCGTCAGTAGAACATGTTGTGGTTGGCTCTGGGAACTTTTTGAACAGAAACCTACATTAGACAAGTATATACAGCCTTGTGTATTTGGTCAATCTTTTAAAGGGACCATCAAAATAAAGTGAAATAAACAAAAAATAATCATATGAATTTATTTGAAAATTAAAACAATGTTAGTTCTACTTTCTTACATTTAAATTACAAATCTTCATTCTTTTGCTCAATTCAAGTTCAGGAATTGAACTGGAATTTAAAAGGCACTTCGAATTCCAATGCTATCTCACGACCAATTCATACTAATTCGTATGAATTTGCGCGATTTGTCTAAACCCCAGTGATGGGTAGGTTTAGGGGCGGGGTCAGATCATTCGTACGAATTCATACAAATTTGGCAACTCGTAAAATATGTACGATTTAGCAAAAATCCTACGAATTCGTACGAGTGAGGTCAGATAGATAGGCTTGAGGTACAACCCTGGCAAATATACACAATATTACTCTACTGGTTCTGTTTACTGCAAAGTCACTGTAGGCAATAAATCGCAAGCGCAATGAATTGTAGAAAGTTTTTTTTGTGAATAATAATAACAAGTAGAGGAATATACTGCAAATTAACATTTTCAATTGAAGCTAACGACACCCAGCCCTACTGTATTCCACTCTGTGTTTGAGAGATGTCCCTGCTTTTGCACCACATGCCCGGCCCATAGACTCACTTCTACGGCTCCTTCATTAGCTTTTATGTTGCTAAATAATGAATGTGCAGTCGATGATGGAGTGCATCTGTGGGGAGCCTGCGCTACATTTGGAGATGATTTACATTCGCTTCATTTAGGTAAGCCAGCAAAAGGGCTTTCCTGTTCTCTATGATTTCTCTGCCCTTTCCCCTCCTTCTCCCACTTTCCCTTTCTGCTTCCAGACAAGGTTATGACGGATTTCATCGGATTTACTGCTACTTCACATCTCCATCTGCATGGGCTGACATTAATGTGTCACCGGCTTGATCAAACAGGCATGTAAGTTGGCCATAAAGTCATCTGTCTGGTGGAGGTATGCCAGAGCTGGTTCGACTTTGCTGAAGGGGTCCTGGAAATGAGACACTGGGGACTTGAAGAGGTTTGACTAAGACTTAGAGAGAGACGAGAAGCTGCTTGAATCCCCAGTTTGACACTTGTGAGAGCTTTTCCTTACAACATGGGTGTCCTTCCTGTGTGCCTGTGTACTTGTAGGAGACATGAGGGGCTGTCCCTGTAAGATGGAAAAGGTTTATTTTCTCTCTCCTTCAGCTGGAATTCCTCAAACTTACATTATAAAGTATGTCATTTTGCAATGCTAGTGCTGCCTGTTCGCTTCAAAAGCCTCGGGTAAACTTTTGACTACAACAGGCGATCTGTTTAAATAGTAAACTAATTTGCACAAGTTGGCATTAAGCACACACACATTGTTTGGTACAATTACAATTCACAAGTTAACCCTAAAATATAGATATAATATATAATTATATTATAAAAATATAATATAATAAAAGAGATATAATAAAAAGTATGCATATTTGGCGTGCTGTCCGAGGGGAGGTCTTCGAGTTCGGAATTTATAATTTGCGCTTTTCACTCACAGACAACAACACTGCCAAAACTATCCCAGATCACACGGAATCCAAGAAAACGACAAAAAAGGCTGTTTTATCCATGGCAGGCCAGTAGTTGGCAAGGTTGTTTTTGTAAAGAAACACTACGCCCCTATAGACTGAACACGTAATACGCATGCACATGACGTCACCGGTTTCACAAATGAGCGTTCTTGTAGTTTATACTGAGACAATAGCGGTATCATTTTCAAAAACTTGCGCTTTGAAACACGTTTTAAAAAGTTTGCGTTTTAAGGCCCCGAAAATGGCCCATCAATCTTTATATTCAGCCTTTGTAAAAAAAGAAGGACCAATATGTTAGCATTAATTTTTACAAAGTATTTATATCGGAAATAATCTACATTAAAAGAACATACTTATGTAACATACTTTATAATTTAATATAAATTAAATAAATATGTACTTTTATTTAATTTCTATTGAAACCCGTATGTCATATATTTTCGTTTGTAAATACACATTTGTGATGAAGTTGCAATTTAGTACATTTAAAATATATTAACTTTAAATGTAATATTGAATAACATACATATATATATATATATATTTATACAGTATATACACACACTATAGCTACCGCATACTAACTAACTTAAAATTATAATCAACTCAAGTACTTTATATGTCCTTTAGTATGCAAGTCAACTTATCTTATTTAAAGCATGGCAAAAGATTACTAAAACATAATGACTGATTAAAAGTCATTGCAAAAATGGTGTTAAGTTAGGAAAATTCAGAGAAAATATTGTCCCAAGTGTCCCAATACATTTTGGGAAAACTGTATGTGTTGGGATATCTGATGAACTGAAAATAGATGAAATCATCAGAGAGATGTCTTTTTCATTAAAAAATCAGGGAATGTGTCTGTGACTTGTTTGAGATGATAAAATCTTCTACAAAGTATACATGAAAATGTACAGCAAACACTGAATAAACGTCTTATAAACGTATTACGTATTATACTGTATGCAGTGGAGTCTTGGTTGTAGCAGTCCAGGCCTATACTTCATAGATCTTGTATGCCCATCACAGAAGTCATGACGCAAAGTATTTTCCCAGAATGCAATGGCTGAAGTTGCGATTTTAAAAAGTCTAACAGGCCCATGTAAGGCAATCGATTTCAATTCACAGAGGAGTTCAGGACCACAATTGATGTCAGAGCTGTTCAAAATGACTTCTTGTCCAAGCATCCACATGGTCTTTGGAGCAATTGTTGGCAAGAGCAAACGCAGAGGTCAAGTGCGGTACATGCTCTCCCAGCACATTCTGCATGAATCTGTCAGACAGCTGCCAATGTCTAGGCTCACAGTGGAGGTTGCCAATTAGTATGCCCTCTCTCGACTACCCACAGAGAGCTGAAGAAGGCATCCAGCACACCTGTCAATATTTACTGTTCCAACAAAATGCATCATTCAACGCCATCTGCTCCTGGCCAGAGTAAGCCCAGAGATTTGAAGTGGTGACACTTACTTTGGTCTTAATCAATAACTTTCCCTTGTGCCACTGAGTATAGTTAAAAAGGGTTGGGCATCTATCTATCTATCTATCTATCTATCTATCTATCTATCTATCTATCTATCTATCTATCTATCTATCTATCTATCTATCTATCTGTCTGTCTGTCTGTCTGTCTGTCTGTCTGTCTGTCTGTCTGTCTGTCTGTCTGTCTCAGAAACTAAGAAAATCCATCAAACTAAGAAGCAATAAACCACCATTAGGATGGCTCATCTCACTACTATCCCATAATCCTTGGACTTTTTAGTTTAAACTGAGGAGATATTTTAGAAGATTTTTTGTTGTTGTTGATGAAATAAGAGCCATCAACCACTACATATTGACTTGCGTCCAGGGCAAGGGGTTATAACAGGCATACAAATCGTGATTTTTTTTCAGCACTATTGGTTAATGCAAGAAAGCCCTTTGGAGTTCAAAGTTGAGGGATTAGTGTTGATATGGGAAACTGTCAGTGTGGACTGTGTGGACCACCACCATATTCATTTAGATATCCAAGATTGGCAGTGTTAGTTTGCATTCTGTTCATAATTGTGTTATTCAATTTGCCTTCGCAAATTTCCATAAGCCACCAGTGCAAATTTTCATACGCCACCAGATCAAGAACACTCTTTTAACCCTTAGTGTTATGCACTGCAGAAAGGGTAGTGCTTGGAGGTGCCTTTGAAGGTATGCTGCCCACATATTTTTTTCAACAATATTCTATTTATGGTTCATGAAATTGCATCCCAAGGGACTATCCAAGTTTTATTCGAAAAATCACATTACGTCAGCGCAATTTATGTAGGTGACCTTGAAGATGCATTATTGGGGTTATCACAGAAACACAAACAACACATCAAATGATCCATTCTCTCTCCTGACACAAGCTCTGTAGGTGGATTCCCTCGGTTTTCCTTGGTCACTCTTCCGTGGAGCCTTTCTCCCTGATGGATCACTGCTGGAACAGGATGGATGCCATCTTATCCCTTGCCTGGTGCCTGGCATTTCACACTTTCTTTTCCATTCATCTATCATCCACAATGGCATTTTGTTTTGGTGCTTTAGAGACTGTCTACTCTACAAATATGTACTGTATGTGAAAACAGAAAAAGTCAAAAGTATGCTTCGATTGCCCATTTGTCGGTAGTGCTCATTTTTTCATCATCAAAATCCAAGTGTAGCCTGTGGTGGAAAATTATGTTTCTTTTTAAATGAGTGGTAATGGAAGTGTTATAAGGAATATGGAAATTCATATATTATCTTATGCTCCCAAAATAATATCTGTATGCTGTTATCTGTATGAATGAATTTCAACGACAAACCCACATTTTCTAGCCTTGTTTGACTGAACACCCAATCTGCACGTTCCTGTATTTGAGTGCTCTAATTGAAGAGTCCACTAGGTGGCAACACTCAAAGCTCGCTTACTGCTTTTAAAAAGTATTTAAAGAAGAAGATGGAAAATGGCAATAAAACAGCAAAGATGCAGGTTTTAACAGAATATGTGTCACGGTGTGGGTTTTGTGTTTGTGTATCTTGTTCTTGTCTGTCATGTGTTCCCCTGTCCTTTCATGTTTCAGCTGTTCCCTGTTTTGTTGATTAGTCTCCCCATGTGTTTCTGATTAGCCACGCCCCCTTGTTATCTTGTTTAGCTTGTTTGCCTGTCTTTTTATACCTCTGTGGTTCAGTTGTGGTTTGTCGGTCGTTGTACTTGGTTCAGTGTTCCTGTGTTCCTTGTTTCTCCTGTTATTTTTTATTAAATTAGCTGCACTTGGATTCTCTCTCTGCTTCGTCCTTCCGGCATCATAACAGAACGACCGACCAACACTGAATCCAGCAGCATGTTCGCCAGTGTCTCTTCTCCAGCCACCGAGCGGAGGAGAGGCCACTCTTTTGAGGGGAGCCGGTTGGTCAAGTTTCGTGGGACACGTGGAGGCCTCAGTAGAGGAGGTGGTCGAGAGTAGCCCCGACACCACTCTCCACGCTGGCCATTCTTCGACCCTGGGTTGGTGATGTCCAGCCCAGGGCCCCATTCGCCGCTGGTCCCGTCCAGCCCAGAGCTTCACGTCAGCCACGTCCAGCCAGAGCTTCACGTCAGCCTCGTCCAGCCAGAGCTTCACGTCAGCCACGTCCAGCCAGAGCTTCACGTCAGCCACGTCCAGCCAGAGCTTCACGTCAGCCACGTCCAGCCAGAGCTTCACGTCAGCCACGTCCAGCCAGAGCTTCACGTCGCGCCTGCCGAGCCAGAGCTTCACGTCGCGCCTGCCGAGCCAGAGCTTCACGTCGCGCCTGCCGAGCCAGAGCTTCACGTCGCGCCTGCCGAGCCAGAGCTTCACGTCGCGCCTGCCGAGCCAGAGCTTCACGTCGCGCCTGCCGAGCCAGAGCTTCACGTCGCGCCTGCCGAGCCAGAGCTTCACGTCGCGCCTGCCGAGCCAGAGCTGGAGCCCTCTTCCCCGCTGGTCCCGTCCAGCCCAGAGCTTCCTTCGCCGCTGGTCCCGTCCAGCCCAGAGCTTCCTTCGCCGCTGGTCCCGTCCAGCCCAGAGTTTCCTTCGCCGCTGGTCCCGTCCAGTCCGAGGGGTCGTCTCCGCCCTGGCCGCCCGAGGGGTCGTCTCCGCCCTGGACGCCCGAGGGGTCTTCTCCGCCCTGGCCGCCCGAGGGGTCTTCTCCGCCCTGGCCGCCCGAGGGGTCTTCTCCGCCCTGGCCGCCCGAGGGGTCTTCTCCGCCCTGGCCGCCCGAGGGGTCTTCTCCGCCCTGGCCGCCCGAGGGGTCTTCTCCGCCCTGGCCCCCCGAGGGGTCTTCTCCGCCCTGGCCGCCCGAGGGGTCGTCTCCGCCCTGGCCGCCCGAGGGGTCGTCTCCGCCCTGGCCGCCCGAGGGGTCGTCTCCGCCCTGGCCGCCCGAGGGGTCTTCTCCGCCCTGGCCGCCCGAGGGGTCGTCTCCGCCCTGGCCGCCCGAGGGGTCGTCGCCGCCCTGGCCGCCCGAGGGGTCGTCGCCGCCCTGGCCGCCCGAGGGGTCGTCGCCGCCCTGGCCGCCCGAGGGGTCGTCGCCACCCTGCCCGACCGAGGGGTCGTCGCAGCCCTGGCCGCCCGAGGGGTCGTCGCCAGCGAACGGCTTAAGAATAAGTGTACATCGAAACTTCACTTCCCAGGAAGTGGATTTTACTCCCAATTCAATATGGAAGGTCAGATATAAACTTTTAATTGTGAGTTATAAAGTCAGAAGTGAGGGATATAAACTTGCAATCTTGAGATATAAACTCATATTAGTGAGAAAAAAAAGTCAGAACTGTGAGATAAAAAGTTGCAATTACCTTTTTTATTTTTTATTTAGTGGTGGAAAAAAAGCTTCCATTCATTTCACTCCAGTACTTAAATAAGTTTGAATGAAATAAACAGTACAATTTTGAATAAAAAATGTAAGGTTAGGTTCCAGCATACATATTGAGTAATTTAAGAGGTGTGCAGTTGTACAGCTTAAGCTGGAACAGCTTTAGGGAAATTATTAGTATTATAGTTGAATAACATAAAATGGACATCTTATGTAACCAACATCATTTATTTTCATATAATGCAACAGACATGTATCACTCAGTTTATAAATTTAAATTTGACCATTTATTTTATGGATACACTTGGAAAAGTGTGCATTTTAATATATATCACATGCTCAGATAGTAGGGAGCACACAGCATAGGGACCCTGTCAATCAGAAGCACAAGTTTTGTCAGGGTAGCGAATGTGGACAATACAGCTTTCAGCATGTTGACCCAGAGGAGCAGAACTTCCTTAAAATCCGGTCCTGTAAATATCATGTAATCAAGATACATGACGTCTGAGAGCTTAGAAACAAATATGAAACAAGACCCTTTCACTCAAATGATACTGCAGGAGACAGCAGTTCTTTTTAGCAAGCCCACATCCCTGTGCTACACCGCCTGTACCCTCCAAGGCCAGCAAACAGGAAACAAAATCAAGAGCTCCCCTTAACTAAACACGCTCTTGTCAAACCAAACGGAAAGACAAATTACAAGTACACCCGTCTGCATACTAGTATAGAGTGATCCATAAAAAGCTTACTGTTCTCGTTTAATACATGGACATTTTCAAAAGCTGTTTTTATGCACTGCAATATTTAATGTTATGAGAGAAAATGAGGTATCAGGAGAGCTCCATATTTTCCATTAGAGGCCCAGAGGGACTTTTGAAAACACAATCCCTGGAAGGCTTTATGAAATACATAAAAATGCCCTCTGTTCTATTATTTTTTCATTTGTTGGGTCAGTGGGGTCAGTCAGAGTAGCAGGCTCCGTCCACATCCCCTCCTGGGCTGTTATTGCTTGAGTGTGTGATGTTGTATAAGAGCGGCGGTGGGTAGAATAGCTTAGAGGTTTTGCCATCTAAATCACTTCAGCCTGTGCGCAGTGGACAGGATTGTTTTCTGAGACTAACTTCCTTAGAGATTTCCAGTTTGGCTTTCTTGGGGCGAAATCACTAAACAGTTTTATATGAGGTATTCCATTAATTGTATCTCATTCCGTTCAGCTATAGGTGTTATCTTACTGGCGTAGCATTGGCTGGTTGGCATAGCCCAGTTAGCCCCTGCTGGTAGATGTTGTAATTTGCCATCTTGTTCCAAAAAGTCTTTCACCATTGTCTTTCACCAATGTTTTGTGACAAATTAAAGTTGTTGTAAGCAACAAATCAATAATTGTAATATGGTTTATTTCGATGGTCCCTTTAGAACATTTTGTTGACTAAAAGTAACTTTTCAATTAAATGTTACTTTACTCTCATTAGAGTATTAGTAGACTGTCTGCTTACTAACTGAACACTTTATTGTAATGGTCCTTCAACAGACATTCTACTGACTAAAGTAACTGCAACTACATGTCAACTTATTATAACCCTAACCCTGCCAGTCTACTAATACTCTAAGAGTCTATTGACAATTAGTTGGCATATAAATGTAATGTTACTTATAGTCAACAGAATGTCTTAAAGGGACCATACAAATAAAGTAAAATCGCTGTTTTACCTGTGACAAGTATTTTTGGAGAGCTCTTTAAAGTTTGAAATGTGCTTACATTAAGTATAGCTACATTCAATACATGTTTACATGTTGGTTCAACAATGTTAATGGCATTGTTGTATCCACCTGTTAGAGTGCCCATGATCTCCACCAGAGGGCACACCTCCTGACTCCCTCGCTTTCCCATCATGAACTTCAATTTCCATAACCCATTGCTTGAGACATTGCTGTGTCTCATTTACCTTGTTAACTCTGCCTTTATAAGCCTTGTGTTTTCAGGCATTCATTTGCGAAGTCTTGTATTATTGTGTCGTGTTTTTTTTTTTTTTTTTTTTTTTTTTTTTAACCATCTCCGGCCTGGTTTCTTATCTTCTTTGCCTGTGTTTTTTGTCCTGTTGTTATTGTTAGGATTGTGTGACCTTTTTTTTTTTTTTTTTTTTTTTTTATGGTGGTGGTGGGCAAACAGTTGAAGCAAATATACCGTATTGTATCAAGGCTTCAAAACAATCCGACACCCGTCTCCATGGTGACCCGTAGTGGTCAGAGCAGTGTAAATGCAACAAAAACCCAGGCCAAACATGCATAAAAACACCTTTTACAAATCTATTGTAATTTTTTTTTATTGAAAGTAAAATTTTTCAAATGCAATTATCTAATCATCTAACAAGATTATCAAGTGTCTATGTTCTTTTATCGATTTTCAGGGTTTGTTCTATGAATGGCTCAGTTAGACAGGCCAATAAGAGACTATTAACTACTAATGAAATTATTCATTTAAATTATAATAATGTCTAATTAAATGTACAAATGTATAAAAATGATCGGAGATCACGTAAAATCCACAGACACTTGTTCATTGGTTCTCAGTGACTCCTCATGACTCATGGGTTGTCTGAGATCATCGCCCCCAGCAGTGAACCATTGACATTTCGAAGTGTTTCGAAACAGTTATGGCGTAATGAAGCCTCATTTTCTGAAATCACGTGACTCTGGCAGTTTGATACATGCTCCAAAACATTGATTCATAACAAAAGATTCGTAAAGGTTTCGAAGCTTCATGAAGCAGTGTTTTGAAATTGTTTTTTTGACCTATTGCCTGTTTGATGGATTACGATTCTGGATTACTCTAATAAACAACTGCATTTGGACTCTCAACCGTGTGCGTCAGAGCAGTTGTGTGACAGACAGGTGACGCACAGGTGGTGGAGTGATCACTTCTGCTAATTTATTGATTTGAGATCACAATTAAAATAGTATGTAATATTAACAGCTAGTGGTTGAAATGGGTACTGCAGTCCAAATTCTAAATATCGGATAGAGTTGTAAGTTTTACCCCGTGGCGGTTCTAGTGTTAAAGTAGAATGTCTGGCTGTAGCATTGTTTTTTTGGGGGAAACTAGTATGCAAACTTAGCATGTTTTCGAAATCACTGCAAACATTTTATGGTATTTTTATGCTTTAGTACATTCAAAAACACTACATGTTTTTGTAGTTATTACTATTAACATGCATTATGTAATTGCAGTACTCCATTCAGCTGTATATGCAGTTCATTCAGTCAGCAGCTTCTCAGAAATACTGAGGACTATTTCGCTATTGCTGTCTTCCATTTCTGTTATTTTACTTTATTTGATCAGTCACATGATTTATGTCTCAGGTGGTTGGCTCAAAAAACCTTTGTGATATCCATAAGCAAAGAGGGCTGATTTCAAAATCGTATAATTCCATGGCACAACATGGCAGCCAAAGAACTGCCTTTGAGATGAATGGGAATGCTAACGGATGGTGTTCTCCGAGTACTATACATATACTAGAGGTTATCACCACTAGTGGTTTCCCATGGTTATTTATCAGTGACCCAAATTTTTCGGAATTTCAAGCAAGCAAACGTATTCTCAAAAATGACTGCCACACACACAAGTACCATCCCACTTTACTTAACATACACATAAACTGTAAGAATATCACTAACACGGATGAACAAACCGTGTAAGGGAAGGCAATTAAATAGCAGTCCCACATTTTTTTTTAATAATACAATGAAGTTAGTTGCTAAAAGTTGTTATGAGCCACTACAGTCATCACAAATATAGAAAACAGCACTAAGTGAAAATAAAGTGTTATTTTGGGTTAAGGTTTCGAAAATGGTTACCATGGTAAATATCAAATACAGAATACTAACACGAACTGTTAATAAAACGTAATGGACACGGATCCTGATTAATAGAATGAAGTGAACCATGCCTGTGTGGCAGGTGAAATACAACTACAGGGCTTAGGCACAGACAATTAGCAGACTACGCCACGATGGGATTTACACCCAAGGAATTTGTTATTTTGTTCTGAAATAGGCAAGGCAAGGCACTCAATTTCGTGGATAAGTCAGCCAGAGACAGTGGTCCAATACAAAAAGTGACTTATTTCATTTGCATCAATAAACACACGCAATAATTCACTCCCAAAATAGAAGCATTTGGATTTCACAAAAACATGAGGAAGTTTCACGACAAACAAGACACACCACACCAAATCAGACAACAAAACACACCAACGTTACACTATTCGCCAGACAAACACACAAACAAAGGATCGGGCTGAAACCTACGAGCGGGAGACTAGTAGCGCAAGCAATGAGCATTCCATGGGAAACACCCCAATCACACGTGCCAGGTTCACACACACCTCAAAGGAAATAATCACACTCGGTGAATATGCAAACACTGCATACATCAAGGGACCCACCACCGCAAAGGGCACTGCTCCCACTGGCAGCTCTCAGCACCTAAACAACGGGAAGACAAGTGAAAGTTAGAAAAAGTTTCATACATACAAATTACAATAAACAGGGGGCTGGTAAACCACCCAGAGAGAGTACGAGAACTAACAATCCTCACACAATAAGCAAACATACAACCAAATATGAACAATAATAAACCATACCAAATGATAAACAAAAAGGGAAACAGGCCACACCGAGGATCAGCAACTCCTATGGTCTCCCGTCGATGTGGGCAAATCAAAACAAACAAAATAAATCAAGCAAAAACATCAATAATAACCAATGGGCCGATCCCCTTGAATATAAACAGTGGGGGAAAGGCCTCCAGGCAACAGTTTCAGATAACAAAATACAGCAAAAGACTTAACCTACTTAAAAAAAAAAAAGACAAAAAAACACAACACTCAATTAATGTCATGGCAGTGTATCCGACACTCAATACAAAGACATTTACAACAAGGGAAGGTATGAGAAATCCAACTGAGTCCAACAAGCCACAATGGATCGGGCCAGACACTCGCTAGCTTAAGCTAGCCACGGATCCCATAATCGTCAGTCCCGTGAGAAAGAGCAGCCAGGTATGGCGAAGGAAGCCCGTGAGCAACACGTAACGTAAAAAATGATTAAACAAAGCAGCAGATGTTCGCGCCGATGCCGCCGACTCGCAGCTGTACCCCCGGTCAAATAGCACTCCCTGAAATACACATGATGTCTATTTACAACCGTATCCCACATTAACCATTCAACTGGTACACAGTATAGCAACCCCCCTATACTTTAATAGCTTTGAGTCACGGCCCCAAACTCTGCTTACTGCCAGCCGGGCCAACACTCAGCTGGTGAAAGGGCTGCTGCAACACCGGGGATTCTACAGAACGAAAACTACTATAAGCCCAAGTTATAAAGTCATTCGAGTGAACAGAGAAAACAAAGCCAATAATACCTGCGGCACTACGGTAAAACGGATAGCCCCGACTCAGACGTCAGGTTGCTGGGCAGGTAACCAAGACAAAAAGTCGCATACTGGTGACATCAGACGTCAAAAGAAAAGTCCCGGTTTATAAAGGGGCTTAGCCCTTGCGATTGGCTTACACTTAACTGTGCAGTACCAATCCCAGCTCAACAAGTTTAATACCAATGGGGGAGGCTTGAGCCAGACAGCTGCATCCTGCTACACCTGCATGGAAATCCTTCCCATGCTAACAGACAATGTACCAGTAACATAATAATAATGACACTGTGATGCAATGATAGCCTGACATCTTCTGACAGTAGATACTGAATCAGTACACAACTTTTCTGAGGCATGCTTTACTCTACTGCGCCTGAAAGAAGAGTCAACAGCGTTACCTGACGTCTTTCAAAATTAAAGTCACTTAAAACGGTCTTGCAACCCACATTTAAAATATATTTTATTCACATATAAATACTGATCACCAAAAAAATGATATAGACCACACAAATTTGGTAAACGGAAGCTCAAGAATGCTTGTTTGAGCACTTGAACCAATGAGGTTAATTCTCGCGTCATGCCAGCATGTTTGCGCTTCTGCAAGAACCAATGAGGTTTGTTCTAGCGCATCAAGCAAGTATGGTTGCGCTTCCATTTACCATCTTTGAGTACACTATATGTAATTTTGCTAATCAATAATTATATGTGAATAAAAGCCTAATTTATATCTGTTCATCAAATAAAGCCATCATGTCTTTTCAGAAAACTTGGATTAATCCCCTTGGCTCATTTTGATTCATTTTATGATCTTTTTATTAACATTTTGAACCATCAGAGTTCTGAGTGAATAGAATGGAGAGACAGAAATCTCTGATTTCATAAAAAATATCTTAATTTGTGTTTCAAAGACAAACGAAAGACTTATGGGTTTGGAACGACATGAGAGTGAGTAATTGATGACAGAATTTTCATTTTTGGTTGAACTGTCCCTTTAATGAATAAGGTGCTAAAACATGCAGACAGCATGCAAATGAATTGCACTATCAGTGTGTGCAATTCACACACTCATCTCTGTTCTTTTCATGCGCAGGTATAAATCTCAGTCAGACAGCATTAATCAATGGCCGTTAGGGTCAGCCAGTCGTGCCAGTTCTCACACCTGCAGCAAGAGTCCTTGAAATCCAGGCTGAAGCAATCAATCACATACATCCTGATGTGTGCGAAAGGCGATAAGCAAGTTTTAAAAGAGAGAAACACAGACACAACTCCAGAAAGTAATTTACATGCCTAATGAGACATCTCAGCTTGGCGCCCACTATGGACACACACACACACACACACGTGAATGCATCGCTATGGATTTCAAAACCTGCCCTTCTCACTGCTGTGTAGCAGCCCAATTAAATATCTCAAAGCGTTTATGGCACTGAGATATAAATTGAGCATGCACACATCTCACTTGGCTACTAAAATCATGTCCTTACATAGATTTTACCTTCTATTACTTTAAATGAAGTATTATCATCCTTCTCAATGGAATCTGTCTGAGAGGAAATAAAAAATAAAAAATCCTTTAGTAGGTGTCTGACCACACTTGACATTTCATTTAATTAAGGATGACTTGTCTTTTTTGAGTAAGATAGAAAAGATAAGAATGAAGAAAAATGACGATGTCGTGGGTCATTTAGTGAGTCATTAACTGAAAAGAATGAGGATTACGGTTGCTATTTGGGCTTGCATGCACTAGTGCACAAATCTCTTGCAAACTGTCCTCATTGTGACCATGTTTGCGTAATTGAGCATTGTCCCTTGAGTATTGAGTACATGCTTAACCCCTTTGAAAAAAAGTGTACTTAATTTAATCGAATGTGCACTTCAAAGTGTACTTCAAATCTTAAAAGCATAAAAGAGCTGTAATACTAATATTATTTATAATATTAATTAAATAAAAGACCATTTAAGTGTACTTAAAGAGAGCACGCATTCATGACTGTTTCTTAAAACACTTTTAGATAATGCCAAATTAAAAGTTTTAATAATTTATTTTAATGTGATGTAGTTACATTTTACTTTCTCAAATAAGTACTGCGCAGTATTAATTAACTACATTTAAATACACTTTAATCATATTTCAATGACAATAGAAGTAATTTTGAAATTACATGTACATTTCAAGTACATTTCACTCTCCTCTAGCCATATGATTTGTGATATTATTAATCTCTGCAGCATAAACCTTACACAATGTCACAGTTTGAGCCAGTTAAACAAACCCCTAACACCAATAATAACCAATAATAAAATTACTAATGATGCTTTCTTTAGCAAACACTGCTAATTATGAAATCATTGTGCCTTTTCCTAGACCGAATGGCCTGTCTCTCACCTTGCCTGCCTTTACATGAAGTACAGAACATGTGTATTGATTCACTGACGTAATGTTGAAGCCTGTCCACAGGAGACAGAAGCAGAGAAACATTTTTCATTTTTCATTCCAAAAGTTCCATGTTTTTCAGTCGCTGATATTTTCAGACACAGCAGCAAATATTGCTATGGATTCCTTTTCCCATTTGGAGCTCTGCAGGGCGTTAGGGAGTGAAAGAGTGAAGCTACCCCAGGACATCTCAAAATCTCAGCAAGGTGCCTTAGCTTTTAAAGGCATCACAACAGCGTTTCCTCTTTTTGACAGGCACATCTTGTCAATCTTTGTCAGTACCGGGAAGATGGAAATGAACAAACACAAAATAGAGGGAACAAAATAATAAACACAGTTTTACACACTATCATTGTTTATTTCTTTTGTCCACTGAGAATGGACACACACTGTTGACTATATAAATTGAGAAAATTACAGATTAATTGGTAATAAAATATTCGGTAACACTTCACAATAAGGTTTCATTCGTTAACATTAGTTAACTAACAATGAAAAATACTTTTAAAGCATTTATGTTAATCTTAATGTCAATCTCAACAATTACCACTACATTTCTTTTTAGATCAAAAGGCCTATTAGTTAATATAAGTTGATACACTGTGAAATAACTTGAACATGAACATTTTTATTAATTTTAACTAAGGTTAATAAACGCTGTAAGAATATATTGCTTATTGTTATAGTTCATATTAACTAATGTAAACAAATGAAACCTTATTGTAAAGTGTTACCAAATATTCTTACGTGATATTTACCTTCATTTTACATTACATTAATTTTCCTTCATACACCCTTGTGAAAAAGAAGTGTGTTTAATTGTAATGAATGTGCACTAGTGTACTACAAATCTCTAAACTATATTGAAATAAATTGTATTTGCAGATTATAAAATGTAATGAAATAGGTCACTTAAATCTATGCACTTTAAGAACATTTTAAATACTTAATAAACACTTTAAATGTTCACTTAAGTAACTTAAGTAACTTAAAATAAATCATTTTTTATAATCATGATTTAAAGTACACTTATTTTGATTTGTTGAATAACCTTCTAAAGCACAGTAAGTATAAAGTTATAAAGATAATTTTAGCTGTATGTGTCATCCAATAACACATAATATACTGTGTATTTTTATATAATATATTGCAACTTCATCACCACAAATGTGTAATTACAAATATATTTAAATGTGACATAAAAGTTTCAAGAACATTTAAATTAGTTTACCATAAATCCTTCTCAGTACGGCAGTACATTTTAATGATATTTCAAAGACAATAGAATTAATTATGAAATTACACATAAATGTGTATAAGTCCTAAATTAGTTCAGTTAATTGTATATAATATACAATTTAAACTTTAATACATCATGCATTTAGTGCACTTGCACTTGAATCAACAAAGTTCCTGTGCTTACTGCTGTGAATAAATGTAGAGCACAGCATTTAGGTTAGCATTTACCATAGGAGCACAGTGTACTTCTCAATATAAGTCTGAGAAAATGAAATAGTTACACATGTCTTTAACACCAGTAAAAGAAGCAGGAGGTTGATGCTGGGTTTGAGGATATGTAGATTCTGGTCTCCTGTCACGTGTCACTTCCTCTTGTAATGAGTGAGGGGTGCTGTGTGGCAGCAGGTGCTGAGAAAAGAACATGGTGCCGCTCACACTCATTTTCTCTTTCATAATAATCAGCACAGAAACGCTGAGGCCTGTCAGTTAACAGCAGAGCTCTAATGCAGATGTAGCTTTTCATATTTAAACATGCTTAGACTCCGTCTGGACTCTAACATCAGAATCTAAAGCACCAGGGATAGAGTGAGACAGTCTCACCGGCAGACGAGTCGTATCACTGTAAACGCTGTAGGGCTGCACGATTCTGGAGAAATTGAGAATCACATTTTTCTTAAAAAAGATATCATGAATCTCCCATGAATAGACAACTAAACAAAGTTATGTGTAATTGGACGTTCTGACTAATGTTAATTGCTGCAGTCTATTTAAATTAAATAAAAAATTGAATTAATTTGAATGAATGATTCAATGACTCGCTCATGAAGACTTCACTTGTTTCATTCCTGGATGAATCAGTGTTGTTAAATAAATCTCTTGAATGAACGATTCAATGACAAATACATTTTTAACAGTCACTTGTCGCCACCTAACGATGTAATTGATGCAATCTTTATTTGACGCGTCGTTACTTTCACAAAGTGTTTTACTCTATTTTGATCCCTACCTTAAACATCAGTGTTTATCTGAACTGTTAACTAGTACTTCAGTGATAATTTGAATGTTTGTAATGCAGAAATAACGATACTCTGTGGTTAAAAAGACTGTTTGTGAAGCTTTTTCATCACTATACTGTGGCAAGCAGGATG
Source organism: Meda fulgida (assembly GCA_030578275.1). Classification (NCBI taxonomy): domain Eukaryota; kingdom Metazoa; phylum Chordata; class Actinopteri; order Cypriniformes; family Leuciscidae; genus Meda; species Meda fulgida. The sequence goes on from CM060639.1 coordinate 22,031,301, forward strand.
AGGCCGGGAGCCGTGAGAGAACGCAGGAGCTATGGAAGCATAAAAGGAGGAGCGACGACAGTGAGGGACGAGAGAGGACCAGGCCTGGACTATTTTACGTTATGGTTTGTTAGTGTGTGTCCGGCAGTGTTTGTTTTGGATTAAAGTATTAAACGTTCGCTGATTTCTGCCTCCTTCTTCCCTGAATTACTATTACAACTCTCTCTAGGTCAGCAGCAGCACAATTGCAGATTTGAATATTCACTGTGATCATACGTCAAATAGCCAAATCATTCTCATTTAGAAATAAGATTGCGAGTATGTTTGAATTGAGATTGCGATCTTTCAACGATTAATCGTGCAGCCATAGTAAACGCTAAATTCATATAGAACATTCATAATTTCCTTGAGTAAAAATAACTTCCTCTTACATGATTCAAAATACTTTTCCTTCAACAAATGTGTTCACAATGTCTGTAAAGATACAAAATACAAAATGGATGGAATGGAATGCAGTTTTTTTTTTTAAATTGTTCCATGTCTTCTCGTTTCTCTACAGCATGTGTCAGTTGACCGTGGCATGTGAATGATGCAGTCTGGAGGTTCTGCATGAAACTCTCAATCATCTATGAACAAGGTATGAATGATGGAATATATTTGAGCCTCTGTTTCTGCAGTTTCTCTTCACTGTAGAAGACATGCAGCTACCATTGTATACTTTTGTATACTTTATCATAGCTGAAGTGAAATAAATGTAATATTTGTCAAATACACAGATGTTTCTAAGGCATTTTAATTCGATAATTTATGTGGGCTTACTGCTTATACAGCGTCTATTTGTACAAGAATAAAGTTCAACATAAGCATTTACTATTTAAGTACCAAAGAAGTGGGGTCTACGTTTTTTATTCTGTTTATTTTGATAAACATAACTAACATCGCGACTACATGAAAAGAGCTTTGACTGTTATAAAAATACAGATTTGTAAGCATTAGTGTAACTGAGGGTTTCGGAATACACACGTGATTGTTGTCATGCGGTGAATCCTGCCAATCGTGGAACAGTGTCGTCATCACCCAGCAAACAAATTTAGGTTCTAGGAACGTTCTGGGAACGTTAGCTTTTGGTTCCCAGAACGTTCCTAGAACTTTCCCTTAAAGTTAAGGGAACGTTCTCGGAACATTCTCCTTACGTTATAAAAATGGAACCTACAAATAACCTACACGGAACGTTCCTATAACGTTCTTGTTTGGTTCCCAAAAAAATAACCTCATGGGACCATTCGGGAACGTTAGGGGAACGTTCTGTGTTTGCTGGGGCAGAGCTTGTGCAGCGCTCTTGAGAAGCTGCGAAGAATGAGTCAGCTGTCTGCTCTCGAACCGCTCTCGCGGAACTTTGATGGCATACGTCACAGTCACGTGGCGTCGGCGCTGTATCAAGTCGGACAAAATTTCTAACCGGCATGCACTGTTTCAAATCAGCCGCCAATCAGTCTGCGCAGCGCCTCATGAGTCATGTTCTGTTTTAGTCATGTGTTTCTCAGGTCTGTTTTCTCATTGGATCATTATCTTGATTTCTTTCAGGTGTGTCTTGTTTAGTTGTTAGTCCTTATGTATTTCAGCCCTCTTGTTTGCCTAGTTACTTTAACGTGTATTGTTGGTGTAACCTGCTGTTTGGTGAGTCAATTATTCAGTGCATTTTACATTCTGACTTTGGCCGCCTCTCAATTTCTCAAATGGGTTAAACCAAAGATATTACCACAGAAGTTCAAGTAAATGCACTAGAGATCCACACTCATACAAAGGTGTGCATCTATTGCATGGACGGAGAGAAAGCACTGTCACTTGCAGGATTTCATCTAACGGTACTTTTTATTCAACACTAAAAAGTTAAATAAGCATATCTGTTCCGTGAGCGCATAAGTACCACATAACAAGTGTGGTCTCTATATCTATAGACGTTTTTAAATCTAAACGAAATTGTCAGACATCCATTAGTGTATGCGAGGAAAACAACTGGAAATATCGTCTCTCCATACTCGACAATGACGGAAAACTAATTGTATGAAATAACCCAAAAAAAGCACACACACGGCAGAGATGGCAAGTACAGCAGCTGCTGGTGACGTGAACAGATAGCAGACAAGCGGCTAGCAGTGACATCAGCGGCAATCCACCTGTCACTCAAGTGGCCACGCCCTTAATTATGCAGAACTTTAAGGCTTAATATCATTTAAACGGATGAGTTGTAAACAAATTCACCCCCTCACAGTTGTCATGAAGGGCAAAATTAGCTTTATAGACCAAACTCACTTTTTGCTCCAGGCTGTAAACATATTTTTTTCTGCTGAAAGTTGGGCATTTTAACATGGTTGCGATTTGACTTACTATTGCTGCCAGCCTCAAGTAATAAAAGCTTGGTAATTACAAATATGTTTAGATGCATGACATACAAGTCTCACTAGAAATGACATTAAAGTATATTTTAGTTTGCCATAAATGCTTGTCAGTATATTCATACATTGTCAGTACAATTTAATCATATTTCAATGACAAAATATGACAATATAAGTACTTATGAAATTGCATATTGTAAGTGGGTCAAAAACAAGAAAGTATAAGCTCAATGTATGTACTTCCATTTCGCAATGGTTGTCAGTGGGAGACCTTTCACATAAAATTGTGGTATGGCAAAATGATTTACAACATGACACAACATCTCTATACTGAATCACATATATAGTAACAACCATATTCAGGAATGTTTTGCCTGAAATAGGCAACTCATTATGTTCAATTATGTTGCATTTAGTTTAGTCAGAAGGATACCACTCATGTAATCAGGCACACGGGTCACTTTAAAACAAATGCCTCTCAATGCATAACCATTAATTTATTTTTTATTTTTTTATTTGTTTTAGCCCAGTTGTTTATTGAGAGCAAAAGTTCAAACTAAGTCTTTGATTAAATGACAGCTTGGCAAGAGAGACACATATTTGCATTTATTTCAACAAGTTTTTAAATTAAAAACATTTGTTTCAACAGAAATAAGTAAACTCACACCTGCCGCTGCACACTGGTTAATGTCTTGTTTATTTATCATTTATTCACTGTCAAATGTGTGTCAGATTGAATAAAGGTGCTAATTGGCAGGAAAAGAAAAGATAATTAATACATGTTTTTTCTTTCTCTCACTCTGACATGCCATCACTATATCTCTCAGCACAGCATCACTACACAGTTGTGGTAACTCGACTTGTTTTATTTACTGAACAAATACAAACTGAAACTTAATCCAGAGAGAAAAGGTCAATAGAGACCATGCACAATCACAATAGCCTTTCAAACTTTAGACTATCCTAAGCTTTGTCTGTGAAACCGAGGGATGGACATCAGTTTACATTTTATTTTGTCATTTTATATAATTATGTTATGTATAACAACATCATTTTATTTTAAACATTTTAGTAAAAAAAAATGAAGGAAATGGTAAAAATGAAGAAATGAATTCTAAAACAACAAATCGAACAAGTACATCAGGAAAGAAAAAGAGGGGGAAAAAAAACAATAAAAAACAAGTACATCAGACATTGGCTGACAATTGTAACAATTTTTTTAAAACATTAAAGTGATGGTTTTAGTAAATGTTATATCAAATTAAACAAGCGACTCTACTGATTCTGATAAGCTTTGTCAGTATCAGTTTTGTCAATACTCTAAGACCTTTGTATTTGTATTCAGAGTCTTACAACTTCAACTGTCACCTCAGGAAGATGCTGCTTATGTATGATTGTGATAACCTCTATTTCTAATTTCTAAATAAACTGATGGTGATACAGCTCAGCATTTGTTACCATTTCTCCCCTATTTCACCAAAAGGAAGAATGTAAATAACCCCTGACATGACTCATCCATACTGAGGAAGACAAGAAAGAAAAACAACAACAGACATGTACTTCTGTTTTTCTGTGTTTCTGTGTTTCTGAAGATCAGGTTAACTGAGGTGAAAACAGAGAACACCCGGAATTTTGATTGAGATTGTGGGATTAATTGAGGGGTAGCAAGTTTTTGACTTGCACAGTGTGACACATTCCCTTGTGAAACAAAATATCCCCCCCCCCCCCCCCCCCCCACACACACAAGGGTGGAGGGGCTTGATTTTATACATTTGGACTGAACTGGATTGTGAAAAGTGTGCCCTACCTATCTGAATGTGAGTTTGCTGTCAATTTGGTTACACTTTATTTCGATAATCCACTTTAGACATTCTAATAACTATAAGTAACTTTGTTACTACTTGTCAACCAATTCCGGTTAGAGTATTAGTAGACTGTTAGTGTCAGGGTTTGGGTAGGTGGAAGTAGCGAGGTGTAGAGTGCAGAGAAATAAGGCTTTTATTCATCAAAAACAAAAACTACCCAAGGGGGAAAACAAGACGTACTGGACTGGACTTGGCAACAGGATCTAGGCAGGACACAACCTACATAGTTAGTCAGGGTCAAGAAGGTTGTGTTTACGCTTATTTTTTTCTCGCAAATTTGTGGAAAGTTTTGATAAGATTTTGCGAAGATACTGGACAAAGAGTGTTTTGACACCATGCAAGTACATTTTCTTCATCGTACGTTTTTTTCGGTTTCTGGGCTGGGTGTGTACGTCACCAAATCTTACTTTATATTTCCTTAATCACCGTCTTGTGGGCTAAAACATAGCACTGTTTTGAAACATGTCAGCAACTCCTAGCAACTGTTAGCTAGGCTTAAATTTAACACATTTAACTTTGTTGGACTTACACAAACAATGTTGGAATTAAAATGTTGTTTACTATGCATTGATCACTTGTTTATTTATTAAAAATATAGCCTGTTTATCATCCAATAAATCCTTTAAAATGTGATTTTAAGCCTGTTTTTATTATTATTACTGTTATTATTGGTAATAATAATTTTGCATGCAGCTGCCACACACAAATATATATCTGAATTACAATATTTTTTATTGCAAAACTGTGCAGCCCTTTTCTATATCTCTACCCATGATATTGATCCAAAATAGAAGGATGATTGGATAAGGGATGGATGTATGGATATCTATCTATACATATGCACAAACAATATAACAATAACTATACAATAGTACTGAATTATCTGTGTTACACACAAGTGTTACAACTAACCCCTCTGTCTGTTACAATTAATCCCGCATATGGGGTAAGTTGTAACATTTGCACTTCTGTCACTTTCAGTGCAACTGTATGAAAATGGTAGATCCTAGAAAAAAAAAAACTTTAAGTGTTCATTTGTAGCAGAGATGTGTGTGTTGCTTGTGTAAAAAAGAAAATGAATCCAATCCTTAATATTTTTTTTTTAAATAATTGAGCCAAAACCAAAATGTGTTAGGTTGTGTCCCGCTCTCCCCTACATTCAATGACGGAACAGCACAGGACTGCTAACACAGGGAGAATAAATAGGGAAAACAAACAAAGGAGGTAACGAGGGAGGACAGGAGGGACAAATGAATCAATAATCAGGTTACAAGATGGAAGGGGCTAGACAATCGACAGGACAGCACATGGCACAATGAAACATAACAGCCATGTGCTCACACCAAACATCACAAAAACACAAGCACATGCCCAGTAAAACAAATCAAAAGCCATGTGCTCACACAAAACGAGACATGAACACGCAGCCAATGAGAACACTCATAAGCTCACACAAAAGTTCACACAAAACATGACAACATGAAAGCACATGAAACAAGGCACACAGACACGACAATACAGGAGTTTTAGGACTCTGTCACAAAACCAAGAAATAGACCAGACAGAAGTGACAGAAGCCTGACAGTTAGGTAAGTTGTAGGGTTAGAAGAAGTTGACATGGAGTTGCAATGTTAATTATAGTCAGTAGAAGGTCTGCTGTGGAACCATCAAAATAAAGTGTTTTCAGATATTAAGCAGACAGTCTAATTCTACTCAAATTACTGTTATTTGACATGCAGATGCAAAGTTACATATACTTAGTAAGAGTGTCTAAAGTGGACTCGAAATAAAATGTTGGATGTTTTTTAAAAGGGACATGTCAAGCATTTTGACATATCTACTAAATTGGTAGTATATAATAGTACTAAAATGGGTAAAACTAACTGAAATAAAAAAAAAATATAGAAACAAAAAACTAATAGAAACGCATAACAAAATCACTAAACCTTAAACTAAAATGAAAACTGGAAATATAAAATAAAAGCTAAATCAAAATAGCTAAATACCACAATAGTATATAATTAATCCTAAAATTAAAACAATTCAAATCTATCAATATTTGCTCTTATTGTTATAATCTTTTGCGCATTAATGTTAACTAATATTGAAGTACCACATAATCTATTGGAACTATTTGAATAAGAATGTGGTCTCAGAGGAGGAGCGTGTTTTTCCATTTTTAAATATTGCACACGTTTTTTCCCTTTAGAATAACGTGATGAATTGTGCAGGAGAACTTCTTGTTAAAGACTACCGAGGCTCGTATATCCAATGTACCCGTTTAATTTTCTGCATCATTAACTGTCTTAGTCTGAGTGCAGTAAGCCTGAGGCAATGGTCGACATGCGGTTGTGTTTACCTGCATGTTTATGACCATATGAAAAAAGAGAACTGGATAAATGCTGGACCACTGTGTGTTAATGGCTTAATGGTTGAAGTGACCACAACAAGCCTTTTAACACAGAGAGGGGTCATATAAGGGGTAGTTTAGAATTTAACTATTGTAGTAGGCATCATTTGATTTCCAACTAAATAATCTCTGAAACTGATGTTGTGTTGAGCAGTTGAAATGTCGCCTCAGTCTGCAATCATGCGACACACCATTGGATACTCTCTCGAGTTTTGGACTAATTGGTAAATTAAAGTAATTTAAATAGCACTTCAGTGTAAAACCATTACAATAGAAAATAATGGTGGATTTAGCGCGTGAGAGAATTTGAAACTTTGCTGTAGGAACATTCCACTGAAATATAAACTCAATATATATTTTTTTTTTTTCTCTTCAGATTATCTGAACATTTTCAGAAAATGAGAGCATTTTTTTGCTGCAGGGTGACCTTTCCCGAGGGACCACAGTTCAGGACCGGCTGCAGCCGAGGCGAGTAGGAAACTGAAGTCGTGGGGCTCGCAGATGAAGTTCGCCAATGAGCTTGAGAAGGGTTTGAGTATCTCTCACTTGTCAGCAGCTGACGAGAGCGAGCTGCTGGATGATGATGCGCCCTCTCTCATGGAATCTGATTCAGCAGCGAGCGCGCTCCTCGCCCCAGGCCAACTCGTGCAGGATGAGGCTGATGAGGACGACGATGTTTCTGAGCGCTTTCAGCCCGCCTGTCCCACATAAGATGGCCTGGTCCATCCCTCAAGCCACAAAGAGAGCTGGCTCGTCCCAGTCTGAGGCAAGCACCGCCTCTTGTGTTCCCCCTCCCTCGAGGGGTAGAACGCGAAGGAGGCGTAAGTTCAGAAAGAGACGGGGTAACATCAGAGAAATGGTCCAGAACTAATGTGTGTTTCAGCTGGCCCTGAAGTTGAACCCATGATGTATTTTGAAGAACATTATCTTCTGCCTCACTGATGGTTCCGCTCAGACGCTGATTAGAAACATGACGTCAGACTCGGCTTGAGGCTTCCGCTCCCCTGCGCCTGTCTAAACACCATTACGAGTTGTAGGCTCTCTGTGAGACTCCTTGTAAGCCGTCGCTGATGTAAGAAGTAGTTAGGCCTCCTCTCATTTTGGAGGCTCGTTATGCTGAGGCCTCCATCCTCAGAGCTGGACCAGGCAGCAGTGCTGACCCGTTAGGCACCCTCTGAGTTTCCTTGGTTACTGCCTTTACTTGGAGCGTTGTCATGCCTCTTCTTGCTTTAGAGATTGACTTCATAGAGGCCTCCACTCCTAAGGGCTCCTCTTGAATAGCAATGTCAAGTAGTTAGGCTCTCTGTGAGCCTCCTTGGTCGCTGTCCTGGGTATAGGACATAGTTAGGTCTCCTCTCACTTTAAAGAGTTGACATGCTGAGGCCTCCGTCATCAGAGCTCGACCAGGTAGTAGTGCCGAGTCATTAGGTTCTCTCTGAGCCTCCTTGGTTACTGCCTCCACCATGGAGTGTTGTCAGGGCTTCTCTTGCTTTAGTGACTTGCTTTTTAGAGGCCTCCGCTCCCCAGAGCTCTGCTGGGATAGCAGCTCTAAGTGGTTAGGCTCCACGAACTTCCGTGGAGGCTGTTCTGAGTGTGGAATGTTAGGTCTCCTCTCGATAGTCAATATGTTGAGTCTTCCAGCTCGGGTAGGCAATAGGAATAGGTGGCATGTCAGGTTGTGAGGCTCTCTGTGAGCCTCCTTAGCTATTGAACTAGCGTGGAGTGTTAGAGGCCTCCTCTCATTATGAGAGTCGTTGCTGAGGCCTCCGCTCTGCAGGGCTTCGCAGGCCAATCAGACTTGCCTAAGTGTTTTACAGTCTTTTGCTACTGTGGGCTCTCTGTGAGCCTCCTCAAATGCTGGCCTTAGTAGAGAGCATAGTCAGGCCTCCTCTCTTTAAGGCATCCATTCTAAAAAGCTCTGGTCTATGATGTCTTCCCAGCAATGGGGACTTATGTCAGCCACTTGGGCACTCATCTCTTCAGCATGGCCGCGTGGGTATTCCGTTCCCCATAGCACCCTGCAGAGGATGCAGCACAAGTTCCCATTTAAACGTCTCAGGTTATGCATGTAATAATTGTTCCCTGAGAAAGGGAATGAGAAACTGCATTCCTTTGCCATGTTTTAGGTACTCCTGCGTGCATCTTCCTCAGACAAGAAGTGGATGACGTTTGGCACAGGTGCCCTTTATACTCTCGGTCTCACCCTTAGTGACGTCATAGGCTGCCGGTGAATGAATGAGGCATTTATGTAGCGCTTTTCATATGTACTACTGTACACCCAAATCACTTTACAATCATGTCGGTGTCTCTCTTCAACCACTACCCGTGTGCAGTATCCACTTGGATGATGCAACGGCAGCCACAGTACAATGGCGCCAGTGCGCTCACCACACACCAGCTATAGGTGGAGAGAGGAGAGAGAGAGAGATAAAGACAATTCAAAGGATGGGGATTATTAGGTGGCCATGATTGGCAAGGGCCATTTGAAAAAATGTGGCCAGGACACCGGGGTTACACCCCTACTCTTTACACGAAGTGCCATGGGATTTTTAATGACCACAGAGAGTCAGGACCTCGGTTTAACGTCTCATCCGAAGGAAGGTGCTCTTTGACAGTATAGTGTCCCCATCACTATGCTGGGGCATTAGGACCCACACACACCACAGGATGAGTGCCCCCTGCTGGCCTCACTAACATCTCTTCCAGCAGCAACCTAGTTTTCTCAGGAGGTCTTCCATCCAGGTACTGACGATGCTCAACCCTGCTTAGCTTCAGTGGGCAACCAGTCTTGGGCTAGAGGGTGATATGGCTGCTGGCCTATGTCAAGTTATGTCAAGATGTGTCCGCTTGCCAATGTCAAGTTCATTGTCGTGTTAAGATTCCTACTTCAGACACCGGTCACGCCGAAGGCATTCCCCATAGCGCCCTCCAGAGGACGCAGCATCTCGTTCCCCTTCTCAGGCAACCATGGTATATGCATAACCTGAGACGATTTATTCAATTTAAAGACTTGTCGTGCAATAATTAACACTGTGTGAATAGGCCATTGCAATGAACAATGACTGAAATGAAACTATAACCTATGCAAACTGTTCTGCACAGCTTACAAGGTTAACAATCCCAAAAGGTCTGCAGACTTTCAATACCAACATAAGTCTTTTGAGGGAGACATTTGTTTTTCAATGAATTTGCATTAGGACAGAGCTAACCTTTATTCTTATCAGATTGTCTAGATGTAGGGTGATATTATCCTCTACGGCTAGCTCTTCAATATGTCTCTGTACCTTTACATAAATCTCACCCTTTATCTTGCGGTTCCACTCTCTGTCTTAGACAAGACAAGAATAAAGATCCTGACATTATGATTTAAAGTCTGCAAATGTTTTAGTTCAAGTTCTTTCTTTCTCTTTTCCATTGGCTTCCTTTTTTGGTGCCCTCATTTCATACAATCTGTACCTCCACATTTACAAAAACTTCCTTGTAAATGTCTAAAAAGTTTCAATATATTAAATCAAAATTACTAATAAACGTATTATACTCAAGACAACTTTCATGAATAGTTTTAACATGTTATTGAATATGGCAATATTCATGTATTAGATCTTGGTGCACTAGATCTGCTATGCAGATACTGCAGAGCAAGTATGGACTTGCTATTGCCAATAGATACACATACATGCTGTTGTGAGAATGTACAGCTACATAAATATACACATACATCCCGTAGCAGATCTAGGTGGGTGGAGCTGGGGGACGTGGAGCTATTTTGGTTTAAATATGTCCCTGTCACTCTTTAGCTACAATTCATTAAACTAATTAATTTAATTTACTTTTAGTAACACTTCGTCAGACATAATGTTTAAAATCTTAAAGACATTTACTGTAAAAACCTGTCACCTTTTTTGCCCTTTTCGTTTTGTTCTCAATGTCCCCTCTGCAAATTCCAGGTAATGTGTGAGCTTTCTGCCAGACTGCATTAGTGTCATAGCAAAGTGCTGCTTACCCAGGACACACCAGATGCCCCGGAGCACATGGAGGCAGTGGACCTTGTTCAGAACAAGTGTGATGTCATGTCAGAATGGAAGAACAGTTGCAGCACTGCTGTGAAATGCTCTAGGTGTTCTAGTGTTTATGTAATATGTGTGTCAACTTTCATTGCGTTCAAAAAAGTAACAAAGATCATGTTCATGATTTTTTTTCTAATATCACCCTATTTTTAAAAAATAATACTGGCTATTAAGGTGTTTTTTTTTGGGGCGGGGTGGGGTGGGGTGGGGTGGGGTGGGGTGGGGGGGGGTTCAGGTTATCATCACCAGTGATAAACTTCTAAAATATATATCTTTTAAAATAGTGAAATTTACAGTAAAACAGCTGTGGTTGTCAGATCTTCACTGTAAAAATTGTTTTACACTTATATAACTTTACGATACATAACTTAGATTTACTGTAAAAAAGTATATTTCATTAATTGAAACTGTGTTAATATGCCAAATCTCTAAAATGGTTTCCCATTTATAATATATTGACAAGAAAATGCCCTTAAATATATAGGTGGTAAAGAGAAAGCAACATTTTTAATCAAAGTTTATCCCACACTGTAAAAAGAAATCTGTTCAATTTACGGTAAAATACCGGCAGCTGTGGTTGCCAGAAATTTACCGTATAAAATATGGTAGCAACATATTAGGTTTGTGGGACCGGGACAGGCGGATTAATACGAGCAAAATATACGGGCTTAATTTTGGAAACGTGAAAGACGGGATGAATCCTCCTGTACACTGGAGGAAGATTAAGGCGGACAGTCACCGGACTAATGATTTTGGTGATAGAGAACGGGCCAATAAATTTAGGTGCGAGCTTATTTGAAACAGAGCGGAGAGGAATGTCCTTGGTAGAAAGCCACACTTTCGAACCGACGACGTATACGGGAGGCCTCCGCCGGTGGCGATCGGCTTTGGCCTTGGTGCGCGCCCCTACTTGGAGTAGAGTCTCACAGGCTCTAGTCCAAGTGCGGTGACACCTCTGGACGGAGGCGTGGGCAGAGGGGACCGCGACCTCGGATTCCAGACTAGGAAAAATTGGTGGCTGGTAACCTACACTATACTCAAATGGTGATAGGCCCGTGGATGACACTGGCAACGTGTTGTGGGCATACTCCACCATAGACAATTGCTGACTCCAGGAGGAAGGATTCTTGGACACTAAACATCGCAACGTTCTCTAGAAATCTTGGTTGGCTCGCTCAGTTTGACCATTGCTCTGGGGATGGAACCCAGAGGACAGACTGACAGTCGCCCCCAGAAGTTTACAAAACTCGCCAAAATTTGGACACAAATTGGGGTCCTCTGTCAGAAACCACGTCTGTCGGGAGGCCATGAAGCCAAAAGACGTGGTCAACGACAACCAACGCGGTCTCCTTGGCTGAAGGTAATTTGGGCAAGGGAATGAAATGGGGCGCCTTCGAGAACCGGTCCACCACGGTCAAAACTACCGTGTGACCCTGGGAGGGTGGGAGGGCGGTGATAAAATCTAGCGCGATATGGGACCAGGGTCTCGAAGGCACCGGCAGCGGTTGGAGTAACCCATCAGGAGGTTGATTGGAAGTCTTACCCGTGGCACAAACTGAGCAAGCCAATACAAAACTGCAAACGTCACGAGCCATGAGAGGCCACCAGAATCGTTGCATAACCAAAAACATAGTGCGATTGACTCCTGGATGACAAGCCATATTGGAACAATGACCCCACTGAACGACACTGGACCGTAAACTCTCCGGCACAAACAAACGGTTCGGTGGGCAACGAGTCGGAGGCGTTACCCCTTCTAAGGCCTTCTTGACCTTCGATTCGACCTCCCATGTGAGTGTAGAGATGAATAGATTCTCTGGTAAAATGCACTTGGGAGTAGACGGGCGATCAGAACGGTCAAAAATGCACAATAAAGAATTGGGTTTGATGTTTTTGGAACCCGGGCGGTACGAGAGAGTAAAGTCAAAACGTCCGAAAAAAAGAGCCCACCGAGCCTGCCTGGAATTTAGTCTTTTAGCAGTACGAATGTATTCCAGATTCTTGTGGTCGGTCCAGACGATAAAAGGTACCCCTGACCCTTCTAACCAGTGGCGCCACTCCTCCAAAGCTAACTTGACCGCCAACAACTCTCTGTTGCCAATGTCATAATTGCTTTCGGCAGGGGATAATTGATGCGAAAAAAACGCGCAAGGGTGCATCTTGTCATCTGAAGGAGAGCGCTGGGATAACACTGCACCCACCCCCACCTCTGACGCATCGACCTCCACCACGAACTGACGTGATGGATCAGGGGTTATCGGGATGGGGGCTGAAACGAAGCAACCCTTCAGTTTGGCAAACGCAGCTTCTGCTGCGTCTGACAACCTGAACGTCGTTCTGGGGGAGGTCAAAGCGGTCAGAGGCGCGGCTAGTCGGCTGAAATTGCGAATAAACCGCCGGTAAAAATTGGCGAACCCCAGAAACCTCAGTAGGGCCTTACGGGAATCTGGACTTGGCCAATTCACCACAGCCTTAACCTTGTCAGGATCCATGCGCATTCCCTCAACTGAGATGATGTGACCTAGAAAAGGAACAGACTGTGCATGAAAAACGCATTTCTCCGCCTTGACAAAAAGCCCATTCTCTAGCAACCTCTGAAGCACTTGTCGAACGTGTTGCACGTGTTCCTGGAGAGACGAAGAAAAAAAAATCAATATATCATCCAGGTAGACATATATGAACTGATCGATCATGTCTCGCAACACGTCATTGACAAGTGCTTGGAAGACCGCTGGGGAGTTGGAAAGGCCGAACGGCATAACCAAATATTCAAAGTGCCCCCTAGGGGTGTTAAAAGCGGTCTTCCATTCATCCCCCTCCCTGATGCGGACCAAATGATAAGCATTCCTTAAATCCAGTTTTGTGAAGATAGATGCTCCTTGCAACCTCACGAAAGCTGAAGACATCAACGGCAAAGGATAAGTATTCTTTACCGTGATGTTGTTCAACCCGCGGTAATCAATACAAGGTCGCAACGATCCATCTTTCTTCCCCACAAAAAAGAACCCCGCCCCCGCTGGAGAAGAGGAAGGGCGGATGAATCCCGTTGCTAGAGAATCCGAAATGTATTTCTCCATGACCTCTCTCTCTGGGACAGAGAGTGAATATAACTTGCCCTTAGGCGGAGACGTACCTGGCCGTAAGTCTATGGCACAGTCATAGGGACGATGCGGAGGAAGAGAATCAGCCCGAGACTTACTGAACACCTCCTTCTGATCCCGATACTCCGTGGGCACGTTTGATAAATCCACTGTCTCCTCCTGTAACACATGAACAGGAACAGACGGACAGGCAGACACAAGACAGGACTTATGAAAAAAACTGCTCCATGATGCCACCGATTTGATTTGCCAGTCTATTTTGGGGTTGTGACGGGTGAGCCATGGGTGACCAAGAACGATGGGTGCTAGTGGAGTGTCCAGAATGTAAAAGGAAATAGTCTCAGAATGATTGCCGGATGTGATGAGTGTGATGTCTTCGGTGATCAGTGAAATCGTGGGGAGTCTTTGTCCATTGAGGGCGTGAACGTGGATCTGGTATGAAAGGGGTTTGAGGGGAATTTGAAATCTTAGTGCAAATGAATGGTCCATGAAATTACCCTCCGCCCCTGAGTCCAGTAGTGCTAGACAATCGTGGAGGTGAGTTGACCATCGGAGTCTTACCGGGAGGAAGGTAGTTGCGATAAGGTCTTCTCGGCAGAGATCCCACCTGACAGTAGCCTCATATTTACTGTCGGGCTGGGCCCTTTTAACGGACAATTGAAAGCGAAATGTCCCGCTCCACCACAGTATAGACAAAGGCCCAGGGATCTCCGCCTCTCCTTTTCCTCCCGGGAAAGCCGGGCTCGAGCCACCTGCATGGGCTCGTGATCGTGGATGGGGCTGACCGCGCCCTCGCCTCCTGGACGCTACCCCTCGATCCCTCCAGGAAAACGATCAGGGTGAAAACTTTTGCTGACTCGAGACAGCCGTGCATCCACTCTCAGAGCCAGCGCGATGAGATCGTTAAGTCCGGTGGGCAGGTCCAGGGCGTAGATCTTCTTCTGGATGCGGTCAGCCAGCCCATGCAGGAACATGTCCCACTGCGCCTCCTCGTTCCATCGGCTCTCGGCTGCCAGGGTTCGGAATTCAATAGAAAAGTCAGATACGGAACTCTCTCCTTGGCGAAGTTCCGCCAGTACCCTAGCAGCCTCTCTTCCTGACGCGGCCCGGTCAAAGCCTCGCCGCATCTCTTCGGAGAGCCTCTGGAACGAGGAAGAGCTTTCGTCTTGGTTCTCCCACACCGCTGTTCCCCATAGCGCCGCTTTCCCAGTCAGAAGCGTCAGCACGAATGCCACCTTGGTCTGTTCTTCGTGAAACGTCCTGGGTTGCAGGGAGAAATGCATAGAACATCTGTTTAAAAATGCTCGACAGAAGTTTGCTTCACCTGAGTAAGGCTCGGGGACCGGAAGACGAGGCTCTGACTGGGATGGGTTCGCTGGTGGTGATGGGGGAATCAGCGGCGGGAGTGGCGCGGTGGGAACACGAAGATGTTGAAGCTGTTGGGTGAGCCCGGACACATGCGCCACTAACGCCTGGACAGCGCGAGCAGTATCGTTTAGATTATTTTCTTGAGTGTCCATTCGTTGAATACTGCTACTCACAAAATCATCCAGTGAGCTCGAGGAGTTTCCCGCTGCTTTCATGCCTTGGTCAGATCGTTCTGTCATGAGTGACCAAACGGAAGCAATAGCAGTTAAATCTTTTATTTAAATGATGATATAGATGGCAGTCCAAAGTCCAGGCAAACAGGTTAGTAGCGCAGGGATTCCGATGGTCAGATGACAGTGCAGCTTGCAGTGGTGAAAATCCAACGACGAACAGTAATCTAACATCCAAGAACTGGAACAAGAGAAGCACACGACTGACACACACACACACACACACACACACACACACACACACACACACACACACACACACACACACACACACACACACACACACACACACACACACACACACACACACACACACACACACACACACACACACACACACACAACGATCTGACAAAGGAGATGAGAAGTTGATGAGAATATATACACATGAATGATAGACTGCAGCTGGTGATGGGTGATTGCTGACGAGCGCTGATGAGCCGCCACGCCCCTCTAATCAGCACACACACATACAATAACAGAACCACGAGACAAGGAACAGACATAGGATTTTACCAACCGTGACACCGAGAGCCATTAAAGACAGGGTGAGAGTCTCAGTAATCTGACTCATTTAATTTGCAATAGAGAGCATTTATAACTCAAATGCTAAATTCAGTCTTCTAAACTTTCTCAGTTTAGATACTACTGGATTGGAACCTAAATTAAATATTTTAATAAATTTGTAATCCTCCACAGGGAATTGTGGGAATGCCAATTTACGGGTTTTCACTGTAAATTATACAATGAGTTGTTCTTTTTCACTTTCAAAAACTGTAAATTTAACGGTATTTTACAGTAAAATTACATAAAATGTACCATTAGATCTATCACTGTTATTTACCATGTAAGGAAACTTTCTGTTAACCAATTAACAGTTTTTCACTGTAGCATTTTTACAGTATTTTACTGTTAAAATCACAATCATTTTTTACAGTAAACTTGAGGTAAGGTACACACAGTGTCATTGAGATAAATAAACACACACACAAGCACACACACACACACACAAAAACACACACACATGCACGCACGCGCACACACACACACACAGACACAGACACACAACGATAATTCAATCTAAAAAAAACATTCATTTAACAACACAAGATGTAACAAACCACTTACACTATAAAAACACTGGGTTAAAAACAACCCAAAGTGGTCTGTTTTCAACCCACGGTCTGTGTAAATATACGACAGAACACGTTAGCTTAATTTTACCTAGCAAATTGGGTTGTTCATTTAACCCAGCATAATGGATTGATTTAACCCAGCATAGTTAATTGATTTTTACTTAATGATAATGCATGGTAATTCCTTTATTTTCAATCATATTTTACAGTATAGAATATTTTACATAATTTTTAATACATATTGCCAACATTTAAGCTTGTTTAACACATATTGTAAGTAAAAATGAAACATTTATAATTCAAGTGCAATCGACCAGTCAAGTGCAATCGACCGTAATGGCGTTGGATCTCGTGCCGGCACTAGTGTCATGTTCAGCGGGGGAACTTCTTCTAAATTTAGACCGCCGCCTTGCGTTTCACTCGTAGCCGAAATATGCAGTGACTGGCTCCATAACCTGGCCATAAACAAACAATGCACATTTCTGAGTACATATTTTAACATCATACGTATTTATATTCTGTATATTTTTGAATAAAATCGTAAAATTTTATGCAGGGCATCAGGCGTTTCCATCACGCAAAATGACCGACGCGAGTCACGCGGCACTCGTTTAGGTGACTCCCATCATGTCCCTGTATGTTGCTTTACATAAAATGAAACGATATCCAGCACAACACATTTATAGATAAAATGAAATGTATACAAACCTCTATTTTACTGAAGACATTCACCGTTTTGACTGAGCTGCACTGCTCTCTCCTGAAGAGGTCGCAAAAAGCCTGTGATAAATAACTCAATCCCTGGGTTGTTATGCCTGACCCAAGATCTAGGTAACACAAGAAAACTACCCAAACACTGGATTGTTACATCTGACCCTGGAGCTGGGTACCACAAAAACTACCCAAATACTGAAAAAATAACCCCAAAAATTACCCAAAAGACTCAACCCAGGATTTGGCATAAACAACAACAACATGTTATTAAAGATGAAGTGCTGTGCGCAGGCTATATAAGACAGTATTGCATATGACTCAACAACAAATGCCAGATTAAAACACTGTTCTCCGCTCCTCAAATACATAAAACATTACACTTTATGTATAATGTTTTTTTAGTAGATCTTTATGTATAGTGTTTAACAACCAGTTCTTTATTTACCCTTGCATTGCAAACAAGAAGAGATTGAGGCAACTGAGTGATTCACAATAGAGGCGGGTGAAGTTATGAGGTTTTTCCAACAGTTTGAGTATCCAATAGAGATATACAAGGTTTAGTAACAAGGTCTTTTTGATCATTTTCATTGGTTAAATATTTGCAAAACCCTCAGATAGACAAAGAGGGTGACAAATAGCAGCGACCCATTGCAAAACTGTGTGATTTTGCCATCTCCAACATATATCACATATGGAACTGTATAAGGTGCAACAGAGGTGAAATTCTGTTAATAATTCCGAAATAATGATTCGCGAAAAATAAGGCGAAGATGATGACCAGAAGACAAGGAAAAAAAAATGTATACAGTACAGATGTATGCAGATCAAGAAGTTGCAGCTTTCTTGTGTTTTCTACACTTTGCAGTTCGAACATTTTGAAGCTTTCATGCTTATGATAATGACAAAGGTGTAGGGGTAAATCAATAAATCTCATATATTTTGTATGAACCTTTGCTGCACAATGTATCTTAACATAATAAAAGTCAGCAGCCCAGTACAATGTCTCAGCCTATAAGCCATGACATTGAAGAAACATCTCTCTGTTAACTGGCTGTCCTCCAGGACTAATATTTTCATATTTTAATATTGGAGATCATATTGGAGATCAAGTGGTGACCTAACACAGCACCAACATTGTTTATCATACAAAATCGAGTTTTATTGGTTTCATGCTCTTGGCAGCCAGAAATTTACAGCAAAAAAACACACTGTGATCACCACAAACCATGTTTATCTTTGTGAACACATATTTACTGTAATTTTTACAAATTTTCTTTTTTAGTTTCGTTCAAGGTTTTTTAGGACGAGAGTATGTCATTCAAGCTGTCCATGTTGACATAAGTCTAATTTGTAAAACTTCTACGAAGTGACAATTAATTTGTGTCAAAGAAACCTGTCGAACAGACCAAGCCAGTCTGCTATATATTGATAGTAGGGCTAATCACATTTATAATTTGCATTTAGTAAGGATGTCCCCGATCAAGTTTTTTGCAAGTCCGGAGCAAGACGCAAACCATATGGATAGGCCAACATTTAACCCAGCAATGCGTCAAGGCAACTACGTCTCATATAGTCTGACGGCAGATAAAAATAAACACTAAATAAATAGGTGTGTTCTACTTGAAGGGGCTCTGTACTGATCGATCGGTGTATGACATCAAAGTACCTCGAGAGTGTATGCTTTCGAATCACTCTTGCTGTAGTTTGCTGTCATACACACTGGGCGGTCTGCACAGTGCCACGAACACACCTACTGACTTTTGAGTGATTCGTTACAAAAGTGCGCATTGAATATGCTAAACACTGAAGCTTGAACTTGCATGTGTGTGATGCTCCAGAACAGACCTTATTGTTACTAATTGGTGGATGTTTAAGCTTCTTCTTCCCTAACATTTAGTCTTTTTTTCAATAAGTTTTAAGAGTCCATAGTAGTGAGGTGGATTAGTTTTATTATTATTATTATTAGTTTTTTTTTTTTTTTTGGACTGTGTTGGTTTAATTAGCATGCTGTCCTATAGGCTGTGAAACACCAAGCCGACATCAACTAGTGATTGTGTTGTCGCATCGACACGATGACACAACCGTGTCTGGGCCAAAAAGCTCCACCAATAGGACTCTGGTGACTGTCAACTACCACATGCATTTAAAGAAATAACTGTTTATATGAGCAGGTATCTTTTATTCTAGACTCGTTCGCTAAACTGAACAGCCAATCAGAGTGATCTCTCTCACCGACGGCCACGACGCTAATTCAACATGCTGAATTGGGTGAACTGTCGGCAACGTGAGCCTGACTAGAGCAGATGTGTGGAACACATCTCAGTGTCACGGCTCTTAGCTGTTAAATTGTTTTAGTCATGAGTGTTGCACTATTAGGATGGAATGTCAAGTTGTTTGACTTTTAAAAATTCTTTTTTAAGAATCATTGAATTAATCAATGAATTTGTTTACAACAATTGCAATTAAAATTCTCTCATTCCTTTCATGTATTTCTCTGGATTTTTCATTGTCAACTAATTTTTTTTTTGTATTTCAATGAAACATATATAACCTATTTGAGACAAAGACAGTCCATTATTTCTGGAACGAAGGCTGTAATTCAGTTTAATACTTCAACAAAAAACATATGCACTAGTCAGAGTTTTAATAACATAAAATGGTCAAGGGTATTGTAATCAAAACCCATTTATCTTTTTTTTTTTGTACATACAAAGAACTACACAATGCATTTTTGGACCCCATTGGCTTTAATTATTCTGGACAAATATTAATTTGTATTGAAAGTAAGTCAAAGCAATTTTGAACGACATGATAGTGTGTAAATGATGAAAACATTTTCACTCAGCATTTGTGGATGAATCATTTAAAGCCTTGTGCACACTATATTTTTCCTCGGTTTGGCAAAATGTAATTTCTTTCATCATAGGAAATCTTTCATCATCCTTTTCTTTTCTTTTTCCAAACACTTCAGACTCTACTCAACTTGTTCTTGTTTTTTTTTCTAGACAAACATTGTCAAAATTAACACAAGGGCTTTGTTGAGTTAATGTGCTACCATTAAAATTTTGTTCAACAAGGAAGCCAGAACATGAACTGATTGATGATGGTCAGTCAACGCTGTAAATTAAGACCAAAATCCTAAGATGGTGTGACATAAAAAGACTGTTGTTGCACAGTCTACACCCAGCTAACAATTTATGGTTCCCAGAACTTTCTGGGAACGTTCGTTTTTGGTTGCGGGAACGTTCCCTTAAGGTTTTGTTTAGGTTTTGGTTCCCATGGAAAGTTTTCTTAACGTTCAGGGAACGTTATAACCCTGAGAACCATAAACTAACGTTTCCTAAATGTTCTGTGTTAGTGGGGCATCAGCCTTTACCTGTGATCTCACTGAGGTCATACATCATACAAACTGACACAAGCAAAAATCATAAAGGACAGAAAACTTCTCATATTGTACACCTGCTTTAGTGAGACGATCACTTCCGAGAGCATTGGGATTGTGGTCACATCCAGACGTTTTGAAGGTGAAGTTTATAACTCCTGCGCACTTCAAGGTCCAGCGAGCGGAAACACATTCCAGCTGCCACTCAGTATTAGAAGAGGCTATGCCGTTTGATTGATAGCTGTCCATTTACCACATTACAACCTGAATTGTGCAATCCATCCTCTCATCTGGCAGTACAGGCAAACAGATCAACGTACATCAACACACTCAATCTCTCTCCACTCTCCACCTGTAGCTGAGATGTCTAATTAAAGAAGCTTCATTGAGCTTTTCCCACAGAACACATTGCACAGCTTGAATTAAGACTTGGACCATTTGTTTTGCAAAGGTCACAATCTAATGTCCATTTGAGATTTCTTCAGGGACATATCACTGCAAATGTTTTGCTCTTAAAGGGTTAGTTCGCCTGGAAATTAAAATGTACTCACCATATATGTGAAAAATCATGCATCAATATGATCAAATAACTTTCTATTTATCAAAGAATGATTAAAAAAAGTTTCTTGAGCAGAAAAGCAGTGTATTAGAATGATTTTTGACACCGAAGACTGGAGTAATGATGCTGAAAATTACATTTTAACATATATAAAAACAGAAAACAATAATTAAAAATAGTATTACAATTATTTTTTAATTGCAATTATTTCACAATATCACAAATATATTTTAAAACGTCTTGAACGGTAGCATCTATAGCAGCACCAGGGTCACAAGTTCAGTTTCCAGGGAATGCACAAAATGATAAATTGTAAGTCACAATGTAAGTAACTTAAAATTGTCTGCCAAATTCATAAATGTAAAATGTAAATATATTCACATTTTAGGAATAAAATATATATATACAGATCTTTAATTGATAACTATTAACCACCTGAGTTCAGTTATCTTAAGTTATGAGATCACACAACATAAATTAACTGGGTAGCATTTAAATATATAAAATATACAATGTTACATTTTGAAAAAGCATTTTGACTTCCTCTCCTGCGTTGCTGTCTGTCGGTTCAGAGATGTGCTGTTTTTCCCTGATTCTGATTTGAGACACTGTCTAAAGATGGCTGATACAATCGTATTTAACTCTGTACTGCTGGTGTTGTTGATTAACAACAAGGTCATAAAAGACAGACAGGGCCTTATCTTTGTTGTGTGTGTGTGTTCTTGTCTAACTCTTTTCACAAACATCATTGATCCATGCTGCCAAGCTCAGGCCTACTGAAAATAATCATGGAAAAATAAATACATAGAGCAAATATCATCAAGACAAAGGAACCTGGAAGTGTAGGCGGTTTACTGCTGTGAGCCACTCACTCTTTGAGAGCGTTTTACTCCATCATGCACTGACCTTTATGAGTTTCATTCACTGATCTCATTATTGAAGAATTTAATGAAGTGTGGCACTTTCCACAAATAGGCCATAAAAAAAGGACCTGAAACATTTTTTTTTTTAACAAATGGTCAGTGAAAGGAGATGCTTAACCTTCATAAAATGTTGATTGTTAACCCTTTAGGACAGTGTTTCCCAACCCTGCTCCTGAAGGACCCTCACCACTGCACGTTTTCTTTGTCTCCATAATCAAACACACCTGATTCAACTCAGGACAAAGATAACGTGCAGTGTTGGGGGTCCTTCAGGAGCAGGGTTGGCTCCGCCTCGGGCTGCTGAGCCCACTACTCCACCCCAATTGTCAACCAGAAGGTCCACCTAGGACCATCGTCCTTACGACCCCCCCGGGGCAACCTTGTCCCTCTGGCTCCGCCTTCGTCAGTCATTGCTCTGCCTACATCATGGACTTTCCGGGCTCCTCCTTTCCTCCTTCTCCGCCTTGGACCTCGGTCCCAACGGCTCTGTTTCTGTCCTCTTCAAGATTAATGAAACTGAGTCCTGCGTGTTCTGGGTAGTATTGCTTATGAAGTGCTTATATTTAATTATCCTTCGACGTGTGATTACTACAGCTACTTTGAGACAACTAAACTGCAAATTGAACCTAAATTAAGCTCACTAAGTAGGGCTAGTTAATAATAATAATAATTCATTACATGTATATAGCGCTTTTCTCGGCACTCAAAGCGCTTTTCATCGGGGGGGGGGGCGGGGGGGATCTCCTCAACCACCACCAATGTGCAGCATCCACCTGGATGATGCGACGGCAGCAATAGTGCGCCAGAACGCCCACCACACACCAGCTTAATGGTGGAGAGGAGACAGAGTGTTGAAGCCAATTAGTATATATATATATATATATATATATATGGGATGGTTAGGAGGCCATGATGGACAGAGGCCACTGGGGCAAAGATCACCAGCCATAGGCTACAATATGCTGACATGGTGTTTTATATATTATTTCTATAGACTCAAGAGAAACGTATGATTTTTTTTGTGTAAAAAAAATAGGTCCTATGTGTCCCTTCGATAAATGAAAATAGTTCAGCATCTCTAAACTTAAAATGTAGGCTAAAAAACTTTTACTCTAGACTATAATTACTGTATGAGCAAAAATAACATGGTACACATGACCATGATAACATGTCTAACCTTTGTGTCTTTGTGTGTGTGTGTGTGTGTGTGTGTGTGTGTGTGTGTGTGTGTGTGTGTGTGTGTGTGAGACACCTGAATAAATAATTGTGAAAATAGATAGAAATGTAACAGTATGACTGTAAGCGTTGAGTACTCAGTTCACACCAATAGAATGAGCTAAAAAAGATAATTGAATCAGTTGAACTTGTAGGCTACTGAATACCTGACAAAATGATCAGGGTTGGAGAGTAACAGTATTATATGCCTTAAATTGAAATATGATTAGGAGCTGTATTGTTAAAGTTAAAGGCTAGAATGCACTGTAATTATTATTCTTTATTACAGACCCATGGGTTCATAGAAAAAAAAAGAAAAAAACATACAACAGACACATTTTAAAACACGTACAAGCTTTCATTCTACTGCTTCCAAAAACAGGAAAATACCCTGTATCACTTAATGTAATATTATTTAAGACCATTATGATACTATTTTTTGAATCACTCAACCGACACATGGTATTATACATATACTTCCATAAGACAGCATGCAAAGTGGGTACATTGTTGGATACACACATTTGGCTCGCACTTGTCCACCTTGGGACCTTAAGCTAAATTCTTAGCGCATCATTAAATGCCACCTGGAGCTTTTTCATTTTAGCTTTAGTATATTTACGTATTTATTTAAGTGGCCTGTATAAATAGAAGTACAGTATGCCCTAAATAGAAGAGCTATTTTAACATCATCTATACAAATATAAAATGTACGAGCCAGCATATTAGCTTGCCCATAAAACGTACAGCACTGGCGCTGCGCATCATCGTCATCATTTAAATCATTTCTAATCATGTGACCCAAGTATTTAACTTTAGTTACCACATTTAAAACTTGGTCATCTATATATAGAAAGAAGGAACATTTAGCTTAAGATCCTCTTTGGTTTTAACAATCATGACCACACTCTTTTTAATATTAAATGTAATATCATGCTGCACACCATAACCTGAACATACTCGAAGCAGCTGTTGTAATCCTGCACTTTAAGGAGACATAATAACTAAATCATCAGCATACGTCAGATGGTTAATAAGACTATCAGCTATTACACATCCAGTCTTACAATCATTTAACTCTATAGAAAGACCATCCATGTACAGGTTAAAAAGAAGAGGAGACAATATCCCCCCTTGCCGACCGCCATTCATCATATAAAAGGGTTCCGATACATTCTTACACCACTGAACTTTTAAGGTTTGATGTATACCAAAAATATAAAATTCTTATCAGA
This sequence comes from Meda fulgida, assembly GCA_030578275.1. Lineage (NCBI taxonomy): Eukaryota > Metazoa > Chordata > Actinopteri > Cypriniformes > Leuciscidae > Meda > Meda fulgida. The sequence goes on from CM060639.1 coordinate 22,055,881, forward strand.
TATGGGGAAACCCCTCTTTCTTGCAATTTTATAAATAACTTAGTAGCCTATGATTTATTCGATCAAACGCCTTAGATGCATCTAAAAACACACGAAAACTGTGGAATTATGTCCATTAATAATGAATATATGCATAGATCAGTGCCATGCTTACTTTTGAAGCCAAATTGATTATCCGTAGTTATTAAATATTCTTTGAGCCTATCCATGAGGATTCGCTCAAATACTTTTGAGATCACACTTGCCAATGCAATCGGCCTATAGTTTTCTGTCGCAGATATTTTACCCGTATTATCTTTAATTACTGGCACTAGTAAAAGTGCTATCATGGAATCAGGTAGCACAACATGGATTAAAAATCCTGTAAATAGATTTAGGAAGAGCACACAGCAGCTTCTGGTGTGTCACTCAAACACACACACACACACACACACACACACACACACACACACACACACACACACACACACACACACACACACACTGATCTCATTAAAAGGCGACTGGGAAATGTTATGGACATGTTATCACGGTCATGTTTATCATTTACGTCCAATCCTTGTTGACCATACAATAATACAGTACAATATTTTACTTTTATCCATATTATATAAAATATTTTTATTTCATTTTTCAGTGGGACAATGAAACACAGGTAGGACCTACTTCCAAAATCAATGCTCTTAAATAGGCCATATATAAAATACCAAACTCCATGTCAGCATACTGTAGCCTATGGCTTGCGATCTCTCAAGTGTCGTAGGCCTACATTAGAAGCAATGCTTCGCAGCTGCACTACTTGTGTTCCTAGCAACATATTTCTGCATGTCAGCGAGTGGTGCAAAAGCTTAAAGTGGGATTCGTCAGTGTGCTGTACTGTACTGGACTCTTATTCTGGCTGTACTGAAGACGGAGCGGTATGACCAATCAGATGAAAGGGGCGTTTCAGCGCCGCCCAAATGTGCGAATGAAATATCAATGCCATAAACCGAATTGTAAACCACAAACGAATCTAACTCATCCTATCTTTCCGTTTATTAAACTAAACCAAAAAAACGAATAAATGATCTGTCTTTTCATTTCTCCTTATTCCATTCCAAATAGGAAAGGAAATGATCACATGATACACGGACCGGAAAAACATCTGATGTGTTATTACAAGGGTTTTTAAGGTATGGATACTAGGTGATTTTGAAAACTTCAGAAAAGTTTTCTGACCTTATAGACTTTAAATAGATAGCTCAGTCTTTTTTTTTTTTTTCAGATTCCAACTAATCATAACTCATTTTGCCAGCACGGGTCACAAATTATTTTAAAATGTAACCCTAATTTTGTATTACATAAATGTATTAATTTGACTGTTAACTGTTGATGTTGTGTGATTATAGTGGATATAGTCAAAAACTCAGATAACTTTCAAGATATATATTAATTTTATTTTAAATAATAATTTATCTAACATGTCTAATATTGTTACTCAAAATATGAGATTTGAGCATCAAATCCCTTCAAATAATACACCAGCATTTATCAAAATCCTCCTTTCCACTCTCCATGGTCGAGCATTTCAAATGTGTCAAATACTTATTTACTTTTTTTGCTGGAACAAAAAACCTTGAGTCTTGATTGGGCGAAGGAGTGGCCCAATGAGAGAGTTTCTCTTGTAAGCCAGAGCAAATAAGATTTGAAACAAATCGATTCTCATTATTTATTGACTTTTCTCACCATGTAAACTAGTCAGGCTTGAATAGTCTTGCACATAACATTTCAAAACACACACACACACACACACACACACACACACACACACACACACACACACACACACACACACACACACACACACACACAGTATTCACCTTCAAGCTCAACACCTGACAAGTAAGAAATGAGATAGTGGACGGGGTCCAAGAGACAAGTCACCCTGGACCTGCAATGTGTGAGAGAGGGAGCCGACAGCTTAAAACCAATTTACACGCTCTTGCATTCCCAATTCATTTCACAATTATTCACTTCAGACTAAATCTGCACCTGAGGCAGATGGTCACAGTGAGTTGATTTTGCCTGTAAGCTCACCTGAGGGATGCAGTGTTGGTGTTGAAAATGAAGTATTCACTTTTGGTTGCTAATATATATAATCATTAATTTTTCACTGTTAAAATCGAATCAATAGCTTTTTTTCAAGAGTAATTCACTACAAATGACACATACCTGTGCATGAGAAATATCTATTTTTATGCGATTTTTTGGGATATCATATGAAAAAAAAACGCTGGATGGAAATGCCAAGATGCACATGATTTGTAAAAAAAAAAAAAAAAAAAAAAAAAAGGATGTGCTCAATTGAAGAGGATACTTTTTTTATATGATAAGAAGGAATGTGCATAAACAACGATGGAAACACACAGAATAAATCCCTTTGGATGTGATTGGATAACGGGATTAACCAGCAGATCAATTTCATTGCACAGCATCTCAAATGTTGTTTTGATCATTCTGAAATGCCTAAGCCAAAGTCTGTCATCAAATTGATTTGGTTTAATTCCCTCCCAGGAGCATCTCACATGATTGCGTTCCCAGACACAAAGCATCCGAATGCAAGACAACATGACAACGTTTATTGCGTTTCGTCTGCGTGCTCGGAGTCAAGTTAGAGAATAACTCTCTTTGGAATGTTTTGTAACTATGCAGACTTTTTAATGGTCAAACCGCAACTTTTACAGCTAAAGAAAGTTGAAAATGTAAAAAGAAAACATTATAATAGCCTTTTTTGTCCTATCTGGGTCACCAGATACCTTTGTAATGGGACGGCTGTTAAGGATTGCCTCAACTTCACAGAAAACAGTCTGTAACCCTTCATCTTCTAAGGCTTGTTGTTTTAAGACTGAGCATAAGACATGCCTTACCATTCTAATAAGGCGTTCCCAGAACCCACCATGGTGAGAGGCTGTAGGGGGGTTAAAGCTCCACTGAACTCTTTCCTTCATCAGAATTTGGTGGATCTTCCTTTGATCTAAAGTTCTGAGTGCTTCTCTTAGTTCTCTTTCTGCACCTACAAGGTTAGTTTCATTATCTGATCTTAGGTGTTGTACCTGCCCTCTTCGACACAGAAACCTTCTAATGGCATTGATGCATGAGTCTGTACTTAAAGAACAAGCTACCTCTAGATGAACTGCTCGGCTGGTCATGCAGGTAAAAATGACGCCATATCTCTTCATTGTGCTTCTTCCCCTTCTTACCTCAAAAGGGCCGAAGTAGTCAAGGCCAACGTTGGAGAATGGTGGTAAGTCTGTGACCAGTCTTTCACTTGGCAGGTCAGACATCTTTTGTTCGCCGGCTTTACCTCTGTGCTTTCTACAAGTCACGCAGTGAGAGAGAACCTTTCTTGCAGCAGAGTTACCATTTTTGTCGTTCTTGAAGAAGAGGGAGGTATTCCAGAAGCCATCTCTTCCAAAACAACTCGGCCATATAGGGTGACTGAAACTGACACAGACTTCCTGCACTTCTTATGGTGGCCACAAGGAGCCACGGATGATGCTCCAGTGGAATATCGTATGACTGTTCATTTGTTTGGTGCAGTCTCTTCACCGAGCATAGCTAACTTTGCTCTCAGAAAAACTGCACAGGACAATGCAAGCAACTTCCCTCCTGAGGTAACAAACACAATCATGGAGCACTTTTATGTAGATGATTGTTTAAAATCGATGCCCACAGAACTAGAAGCAATAAAACTAATCTCAAACCTCACTGAAGTCTGTCATAGAGGAGGCTTCCATTTGTTAAAGTGGATAAGCAACAGTAGAGCTGTCCTTGATGCTGTTCCACAAGAAGACAGAGCTAAAAAGATAAAGGACTTGGACTTGAGCAAAGATCAATTGCCTATGGAACGAGCCTTAGGACTTCAATGGTAATCCTATCAATGGTAAGCTCTATATATGATCCATTAGGTTTTCTGTCTCCGCTTACCTTGCCAGCTAAACTGTTGTTACAGGAGTTGTGCCGACAGGACCTTGGATGGGACATAACCATTCCCAACACAATTTCTGACCAGTGGACCAAATGGATCAGCAGTCTCTCAAAACTCGCACACTTTAAAGTTCCACACTGCTTTAAGCCAAATAATTTTGGGGAGTCAGTACATAACCAGGTTCACCACTTCACTGATGCCAGCGAGGTAGACTATGGAACAGTCAGCTATCTCAGAATGACAAATGCAGAAGGAAAAGTCTATGTAGCATTCTTGATTTGCAATGCAAGAGTAGCTCCATTAAAACGGCAGACCATCCCAAGGCTGGAGTTAGCAGCTGCAGCTTTGTTAGTTAAAGTGGATAAAATGTTAAAGGAAGAATTGCTACCACCTACAGATAGGTCAGTGTTTTGGTCCGACAGTACATCTGTCTTAAAGTACATTTCAAATGACCACACTCGTTTTCATACCTATGTGGCAAATAGAACATCTAGGATTAGAGAGGCCACACAAGTCTTTCAGTGGAGATATATTGACACAAAAAGAAACCCTGCCGACGATTGCTCTAGAGGTATGAGCGCAGAGAGGTTCAGGAGGAACCCAAGATGGATCTCTGGACCAGAGTTCCTTTGGTCATCAGAAGAGGACTGGCCAAATGAATCTGTGAACAAAATTGAACTTTGTGAAGATGATCCAGAGGTGAGGAAGTCTGCAACAGTGAATACAATCATGCAGACATGTGAGGAAAGGCCCACAGACAAGTTCCTCAATCACTTTTCAGACTGGCTGAAGTTGAGGGTAGCGGTTGCATGGATCCTAAAAATTAAAAATGCACTAAAACTCATTGTGCAGAAAGGAAATGACTCAAAGAAGGGAGGTAAGCAGACTCGAAGGGTAACCTGAATGACAAAAGGATATGTCAAAGACAACATAAAAAAAGCAATAACAGTTGATAATCTGATAATGGCAGAAAAGGCTATTCTTTCCTATGTACAGAGGCAAAGCTTCCCTGAGGAAATCGACATGCTGCAAAAGGGTGCTTCCAATGTGAAAAAAGGCAGTAGCATATATAGATTGGATCCAGTGCTGGACAATGGAGTCCTCAGAGTAGGTGGTCGTCTAAGAAGAACAGCAATGCCTGAGGAAAGAAAACACCCTGCCATTTTGGCCAAAAATCACCATGTGTCCACTCTGATTCTGCGCCACTATCATGTTCAAACTGGACACGGGGGAAGGAACCATGTGCTATCTCAGGCACGAAAAACATACTGGATAACAAATGGTAAAAAATTCATTCCTTTACCTGATGTCTACACACAAAATTCTATACCTGCAACGAAAGAGAACATCACAACACAAGAAGATTTAAAGCAATGGCCTTACCTTAGTGAAATCCAATTACTTCACATAGACTGTGGCATTGACTTACTCATAGGAATGAATGCAGCAAATGTTATGGAACCTTGGCAGGTAATCAACTCACAAGGAGATGGACCTTATGCTGTAAGAACATTGTTAGGTTGGGTAATCAACGGTCCATTGGGAGGTAGCAGCAAAGGTGTGGAAATGGCCACAGTGACTGCAAACCGGATCTCCTTGGTGGACCTGCAAGAACTTCTGGTGAGTCAATACAACACAGACTTCAATGAGAAAGCTTATGAAGAAAAAAGTGAAATGTCAGTGAATGACAAGAAGTTCCTGAACATTGTCAATGAATCTGTAAAAGTAAAGGAGGGTCACTACTGCATTAACTTACCTTTCAAAGCAGATAATATCACAATGCCCAACAATCGTGTTGTTGCAGAACAGCGCTTGTTGAATCTGAAAAGGAAGTTCAAAAGAGATCCGAACTATCAAAGGGAGTTTACAGAGTTTCTCAGTGATGTCATTCACAAGGGCTACGCTGAAATTGTTCCCTTTGCAAAACTGAATAGGACAGATGGAAAGGTTTGGTATATCCCTCATCATGGGGTATATCACCCAAAAAAGAAGACCATTAGAGTAGTGTTGGATTGTGGTCCAACCTTTTGGGGAACATCCCTTAACTCTGAACTACTCCAAGGCCCAAATTTGACAAACACACTGATTGGAGTGTTGACACGTTTCAGAGAAGAACCAGTAGCTCAATTTGGCTCCTACAAACATAATAGGTCCTCTTTAATGTTTCATAAGGAATACATCAATACCAAAGGGGTCAAAGTTTGGCTGTTGGCAAGGGCATGCGGCAGTGAGCAACTGCAAATGAGATGAATGAGAATGCTAATAGATTGCTTTCACAAAGTATTATAGACTTAACGGATCAATACAAGGAATACAATTGTACTCTTTAAGTGATGTCAAAGGGTCTTTGAGAAAAAAGTTTCCTTTTGCTCTTTATTTAATCTTATTGGTGCCGTCTCATTTTCTTGTAATTTTCTTTCCAAACTGTGACAGCAATCACATCACCTCTTATTGGGTGAGCAATTCTGAACACAACAGAGATACATCCAGAAAGAGAAAGAGAAAAAAAAAACTTGAATTATATAAATGGGAAAATGAGACAACACCCATTAATAGGTTGGAATATGTAGAACTATAAATGGCTGTGAATATGTGAAATGAATGTGATGATAGTTATTTCAAACCTGTGCCAGTGCAAAGCACTCTGCTTATTGTGTGACTTTTGAATAGGTTTATTGATTAAGGAACAAAAAGGGGCTTCTAAAAAAAAAATCCCAGTTTTTCAGAACAAAAGGATAATTTGAGATAATAGATTGTGGTATTGATTTTAGACTTACAGGAACATTGCCTTTGTGAGTCTTAAGAATTGTAGAATTTTAAGTCAAACCACAATCATCTTCAACCTAAAAAAAAAAAAAAAACCTTCTGCAAGTATTTCATTTTCAGTGATCTGAAAAACTCTATTCCAACTTTGCTCACAGAACCTCTGTATATAGATTTCAATTTAATTTTTATTTCCGTTAAAGTTTTTAGGGCTATAAATCTCCCATGCTCCTACAAATGACTAGCCTGGATGGCAGCTGAACTTACAACATTTGAGGGTGGGAAATTTGGTCAGGACTTGATCCGTTGTGAAGCGAGTATGCCCGAACCACAGCTGTTTGGACCAATCAAATTGTCAGGGCAACAGAGAACCGCAGGGAAGCACACTTGACTGACTAAATACATACATTATAGTAAAACATCTGGACACTTTACAATAAAGATGATTTGATGAGAAAAAAACTAGGTTGATAGTAATGAAAATAATGTCCATATCGAGTTGAATTTTGATCACTATTTCATAGGTTTTCATAAAATTAACCCACATGCAGCCTACATACAGTTGCCCTCTTACAGATGTCTAATTAATCAAAGGTCAGGAGAAAAGGGCCACAGCTGCCACAGGTTTCCCCCGAGTTTGTTTGCACTATAAATAAATCAGTTATGCCTGACTAATCTCTTTAATGAAAGTGTAAATAGTTTTGGAGCAGCAGAACCGCCGGGTCACAAGGATTATCCTGCCACTTTTCCACAGCCTTGATGTTTAATTATAGAAAAGTTGTTATTTCCCTTCCTTATTATCACTTTCTGTTTTCACTGTGGACAGTGAGCGTTTGTGAAAGATCAAATGGAGAACAAAGTGAAGACCAATCTGCTGAGAGAAAGGGGGTCATGGTAGTGTAAAGGGGGCAAAAGTCATGGCAGTTGACTACATGCTAAAAAGGAATTCAGAAACAAAATGTCCTCAGAGGGACAGGTCAAATGAAAATTCTGTCATCATGTACTCACCCTCAAGTTGTTTCAAACCTGTATGAACCAGAACTTTATTCTGCTAAACACACACACACAACAACAACTCTAAATAGTCGTAGCATGTCAATGAATATGGCACTGACTAGATGTTACGCTGCTGCTGCTCCTGTAGAGCAAGTTTGGACTTGCTACTGCTAATAGATACACAGACACGCTTCTGGTTAGATTGCCAATTGTTTATTTAGCAATACATTTGATTGTTCTATTTAATTCTTTACTTATATTTTACCCATTCATATTAGGAAGCAATGTTGCTCTGAGGTCCTCACGCTTTCAGCTTAACGCGGGTCTCACGATCACAAGCTCGTCAGTTTTGGTCACCAAATAGAGGTCATTGGCTATATACCTGAGATTGGTCGCATTCACGCTTACACAATCAAAGATACTTTGTTTTAGCCTCCATGATTGCATATACTTGAACTTAAAGTAACGTTTACTTATTACAGATATAAGTTGACCAACATTACTTCCCTTATAATAGCTTTGGATTGGCCATGCCGTGGTTTCCCACGTACACTTATCTAAAGTAACAATAAATCCAAACAGAGGTAAGATACACCCAAATTTAGATTGGTCAAGCAGCATTTTTGCTGTTCTAAATGGAGATTCACTTGTATTTGCGAACCACATACACTTGAATTAGTGCCAAATATTAGTCGTCACTAATCTGACGCTGTAATGGTCACCAGCTGGAGTGCCCTTGAGAGCCACCAGTGGGCACTCCACATCAGACTATTGTCATTCCCTAACAAACTACATTTCAACTCACTGCCCGGGCTCATCATCCCTGATTGCATGCACCTGTGTCTCATTTTCCTGTTTAGCTCACACTATAATAGCCTGGCTTTCACATTCATTCCCTGCAAAGTGTTGTTTAGTGTCACACTGCAATTCTGAGCAATCTCCCTGGTTTCATGTCTCTTGGTTTTGGATTTCTTATCTGTTCTGTGGATTATGCTTTTGCCCGTGTTCCCTGCCTTGTTGTGTTTGTTGTATGGACTGCTTGCCTGTGTTTGACCCTGCCTGTACTTTGGATTACGTCTTTGGATTGCCCTGTTCAATAAATATTGCATTTGGATCCTCAACCTTATTGTCTCGGAGCAGATCGTGATAGACGCAGACTTACGGTAACATATGAATCTGTTTAATCTACTTGGGAAAACAATTTCAGAGTCAGTCAGAATAAAATCAAATGTAACAGTTTATTATGTCAGGTAAATGTATCATGCCAATTTCATAATCAATTCAAAGATAATAAATACAAAACATCAAATGCTCTGGAATAAAGAGAGAGGATGCAAACCTGACATTATAAAATACATGATGCGGAGTGTATGCATTTGAGTTACAAATCACTCTGAGACTCTCAATGCATTTCTTTATATATACAGTAACTTGGTAACATTTGCTAGCAATGGGAATTTGCATTAATCACCGTCACAGACTTACTGGGGACAGAAGTTGATTTACACGGGGGCACACCGTGTTTGGGGATATTCAAAATAATTAACCAAGCATTGATACCATTGATCAGCCCTACCAAACGTGGATGTTTTTTCACTAGGAAACAAACATTGTTATGTTATTTGATTGATATTGTGAAGCTGCTTTGATGCAATTTATATTGTGAAAAGCGCTATATAAATACACTTGACTTGACTTGACACCCACAGCAGTTAACAAGATATCTCTAAACTCTCCACTCTACCTTTTTGGTTTACTAATGTTGGAATAAGACTTTTGTACCAGTCGCACTGAGACTTCTTCAAATGATACCAAACATGTAAAATACTGTATTATGATAGTTCATATTAAACCATATAGATGTTAGGGTTAATTCAGGTAGATGGGTGAAGGGAATGATGTGTAAATTGAGAGGTGATCAACTCAAGTGTGACCGTGTCTCGAATGGGGATGGTAATATAGCAAGAGAGTTAAAATGTTAATTTCCTTTTGTTTTCTCAGAGAGTAGCCCTCTCTTCCAGTTCTTCCAGTTTGTCTTACAACGGGACCACTGTAGCCCCTCCAGTTCTAACAAGGAGACTAAAGACTGCAGTCTCTAGTGTTGGTCGCTGAGGTTTACACACACAGCTCTCACTAACCTATGTCTGTTACATATGTACAGAAATGTTATATAAAATAATGCAAAGGAATATGAATAAGAGTTATAACATGCAAAATAAATAAGTTTAAATTAGAAAATACACACATGACCCGAAGGATGCATATGTCTCGTGGACGACACTCTAGCGGAAGTGATGGTAGCCACCACCGCTGCTGGTAGGTTACTCAAACCTGCCTCGTCCCGTCCAGGAGCCACAGGTGGAGGTTCCAAAGATCGGGACAAGGGTGCCACAGGGTGCCCCGTCCCTGAGAAAGGAGGTCCTTCCTCAGAGGGATTGGCCAAGGAGGTGCTGCCGCGAGGAGCACCAGTTCGGAGAACCAGGTCCGGGTGGGCCAGTACGGCGCAACCAGAAGGACCTGCTCCTCGTCCTCCTTGACCTTGCGCAAGACCTGCGCTAGAAGGCTCACTGGGGGAAATGCAAACTTGCGGCCCGCGGCCAGCTGTGTGCCAGTGCATCCGTGCCGAGCGTACCCTCGGTCAGGGAAAAATACAGGTCGCAGTGGGTCGAGTCGTGAGAGGCAAACAGATCTATCTGTGCGTCCCCGAACTGGTCCCAAATCAGCTGAACCGACTGGGGATGGAGTCGCCATTCTCCAAGGAGGGGCTGAAGCCGTGAGAGGTCGTCGGCTGCACAGTTCAGGACTCCGGGAATATAAATGGCTCGAAGCGACCTCAGATACTCCTGACTCCATAAGAGGAGGTGGCAGGCGAGTTGCGACATACGGCGGAGGCGTAGACCACCTTGATAGTTGATGTACGCTACAGTGGCGGTAATGTCTGACCGGACTAGTACGTGTTGACCCCTGAGCAATGCCCGAAAGCGGTGCAGGGCAAGGCGTACTGCCAGCAACTCGAGAAAATTGACATACCATAGGCGCTGGGGTCCTGTCCAGGAGCCCGCGGCAGCATGTCCATTGCACATGGCGCCCCAGCCCGTGGTGGAGGCATCTGTTGAGACAACAACATGCCGGGAAGCTCGTTCCAGGGGAACACCCGCCCTGAGAAAACTGAGGTTCGACCACGGGGTGAAGGTCTGACGGCAGGTCAGAGTAACTGGTACTCGGAGTGTGCCTTGTTGCCATGCCCACCTCGGGACTCGGTCGCGAAGCCAAAGCTGAAGCGGTCTCATATGAAGCAATCCGAGCGGCGTTACCGCGGCTGCAGATGCCATATGCCCCAGGAGCCTCTGAAAATGTTTCAGTGGAACCGCACTCTTGCCCTGGAATTGTCTCAGACAAGTCAGCAGTGACTGCACAAGCTCGCTCATAAGCTGCGCGGACATGGCGACCGAGTCGATGTCCATGCCGCGAAAAGAGATCCTCTGCACGGGGCAAAGTTTGCTCTTCTCCCAGTTGACCCGAAGGCCCAAGCGAGCTAGGTGGCGGAGCACAAGGTCCCGGTGTTCGCAAACCTGGTCTCGAGAGTGAGGTAGGACAGTCAGTCGCCAAGATAGTTCAGGATGCGAACCCCGTGTTCCCATGGAGGAACAAGGGCTGCCTCAACAACCTTTGAGAAGGCGCGAGGAGACAGGGCTAGCCCGAATGGGAGAACAGCGTACTGATATGCGCGTGCCCTGACAGCAAACCGTAGGTATGGTCTGAGTCGAAGGAAAACGGAGACATAAAAGTAGGTGTCCTTCAGGTCGATCGCTGCAAACCAATCCTGTGGCCGCAAACATCCATAATGCGTTTGGCCAGGAGCATTTTGAACGGCAGCCTGTGAATGGGCGGTTCAGATGTGTAGGTCCAGGATTGGCCATAACCCACCAGATTTCTCCGGGACAATGAGGTAGGGGCTGAAAACCCGGACCTCATTTCGGCTGGAGGGACAGTCTCAATCGTACCCTTCGCCAGTAGGGTAGCAACCAACCTCCGCTCTAATGATAGGAGATTAGCCACCGGCCATAGTGAAGCGGACTCCCCTGAAGCGGGGAGGAGACCGTGCGAACTGAATCGCATAGCCGGGCCGATGGTTCGCGTGACCCAGCGGAACAGATAGGGAAGCTCTAGGCAGGCTCCCAAGAACTGTGCCAGTGGAGTCAACGAACCACAGACGTCCTCTCGGTGGTGCAGCGAAGCAGAATGACCGGCCCAGACGTGGACGGCATAGCGGCCCGGAGTGGGGGCACGGTCATTACCGCACCCTGACAGAGGAGGCCAGGGAAGGACCAGCGTTCCGCGGGGGCCTGCTCTGGCAGGGGTCTGGCGACAGAGGGGGATGAGAGCGGTACGGTCCAAGTCAAGTATTTATATAGCGCTTTTCACAATATAAATTGCATCAAAGCAGCTTAACAGTATCAATCAAATAAAATAACAATGTTTGTTTCTTAGTGGAAAAAACATCCACGTTTGGTAGGCCTGATCAATGGTATTAATGCTTGATTAATTAATTTGAATATCCCCAGCTGAGCAAGCCAAAGGCAACAGTGGCAAAGAACCGAAAAACTCCATCAAGTGACCTACTGGTGTCCTAAAACTCCATCAGGTGACTTAATGGAAAAAAAAAAAAAAAAAAACCTTGGGAGAACCGAGGATCAGTCAGGGGGCGGATTTACAGTGACTTTAATTTGATACAGAATTTTGTTTTATTTTATCACTTCGGGGTGGGTACGCAAACCGGAATCACAACGTTTTATCTGTAGAGTGGGAAAGGGATCCTCCATAGGGAGAGGCTAGTTGGTACTTCAGCACTGCGTTGTCATCGGGTCCAGGCAAAGCTCCTAGTCAGATCTGTATACGGCCTGGATCCGGTAGGCTGCGGGAAAACCTCGGGATAAACAAAGACACTAAAATTAGCGTAGATGCCATTCTTCTTATGATGATGTAACGAGTACATCAGGATTTAAGGGAAGTGTTCCCAGTTCCGGCTGACCTAATCTATGCAGCCTAACATTGAATTATAGAAGTCTATAATATATTATGTGTATGCTAGGTCAAAGAGATGTGTTTTTAGTCTAGCTTTAAACTGACAGAGTGTGTCTGCTTCCCGGACAGTGGTAGGTAGAAGACTGTTCCAAAGTTTTGGTGCTAAATAGGAAAAGGATCTACTACCAGCAGTCGATTTTGATATTCTAGGTATTATCAACTGGCCCGAATTTTGAGATCGCAATAGATGTGAAGGACTATAATGCGTTCAGAGCTCGCTCAAGTACTGCGGAGCTAAACCATTTAGTGCTTTGTAAGTAATCAACAATATTTTAAAATGTATACAATGTTTAATAGGCAGCCAATGCAGTGTTGACAGAACCGGGCTAATATGGTCATATTTCCTGGTTCTAGTAAGAACTCGAGCTGCAGCGTTTTGGACCAGCTGTAGTTTATTTATTAAGCGTGCAGGGCAACCACCCAGTAGAGCATTACAATAATCTAGTCTTGATGTCAGGAAAGCATGAACTAATTGTTCCGCATTTGTTAATGAGAGCATATGTCGTAATTTAGATATATTTTTAAGATGGAAAAATGCGGTTTTACAGACACTAGATATGTGACTTTCAAATGAAAGATTGCTATCAAAGAGCACACCCAGGTTCCTAACCGACGACGAAGACTTAATAAAGCAGCCATCAAGTGTTAGACAGTATTCTAGGTTATTATGTGTGGAAGTTGTTTGTCCAATAATTAGAATCTCTGTTTTTTCAGAGTTTAGTTGTAGGAAATTACTAGTCATCCAATTTTTTATTTCAGCTATGCATTCTGTTAATTTTGTCAATTGGTAAGTTTCGTTAGGTTTTGAAGAAATATACAGCTGAGTATCATCGGTATAACAGTGAAAGCTAATTCCATGTTTCCTAATGATATCTCCTAATGGTAGTATGTACAGAGTGAACAGCAGCAGTCCTAGTACTGAGCCTTGTGGTACGCCATACTGAACTTGTGATCGATAAGACATCTCTTCATTTACTGCTACAAACTGATAACGGTCAGATAAGTATGATTTAAACCATGCTAGTGCAATTCCACTAATGCCAACATAGTTTTCTAGTCTATTTAATTTAATGTTTAATATTTAATAATATTAATATTTAATGTTGTGGTCAATTGTGTCAAATGCAGCACTAAGATCAAGTAACACTAATAGGGAGCTACAACCACGATCGGATGATAAAAGTAAATCATTTGTAACTCTAATGAGAGCTGTATCAGTACTATGGTGCGGTCTAAATCCTGACTGAAAATCCTCACAGATATCATTTCTTTCAAGAAAGGAACACAGCTGTGAGGATACTGCTTTTTCTAATATCTTTGACAGAAAAGGCAGATTTGAGATCGGCCTGTAATTGACTAATTCTGAAGGATCAAGTTGCGTTTTTTTAACAAGCGGTTTTATCATAGCCAGCTTAAAGGTTTTTGGTACGTATCCTAGAGACAAAGACAAATTAATGATATTAAGAAGAGTATATATGATCTCTGGAAGCATCTCTTTCAATAGCTTAGTCGGTATAGGGTCAAACATACAAGTTGTCGATTTAGATGAATTAACGAGTTTGCAGAATTCTTCCTCTCCTATAGCAACAAATGAATAAAAATTTTCCTCAGGGAGACTACAATTCACTCCCTGATGCAATACTGTAGTAGACGGTTGCATAGTTATAATTTTGTCCCTGATATTATCAATCTTATAAGTGAAGAAGTTCATAAAGTCATTACTGTGTTGCCCGGAAACTTCTGTGCTTGAAGCTTTCTTTTTCGTTAGTTTAGCCACTGTTTCAAATAAATACATAGGATTATGTTCATTTTCTTCTAATAGGGTTGAAAAATAAGCAGATCTAGCAGCTTTTAAAGCCTCTCTTTAAGCAATCGAGCTCTCTTTCCATGAAATCCGAAATACCTCTAGTTTTGTTTTCTTCCAGTTGCGCTCCATTTTTCTGGCTGCTCTCTAAGGGCCTGAGTGTGCTCATTGTACCACGGCGTTGGACTATTTTCTTTAATCTTCTTTAAGAGCAACGGAGCAACTGCGTCTAAAGTGCTGGACAAAAGAGAGTTAAAAGTTTCTGTTGCAATATCAAGTTCTTCCAAGCTATCCGGAATGCTGAGATGATGAAACTGATAAGGAAGATTATTGATAAAGCAATCTTTAGTGGCAGAAGTTATAGGTCTAACATATTTATAACACGGAGTCGGCTTTGCAGCCTTGGCTAAATGTAATTTACATGAGACTAGATAATGGTCTGAGATGTCATCGCTCTGCTGCAGAAATTCAACGGTATCAACATCTATTCCATGTGATAATATCAGATCTAGAGTATGATTACGACAATGAGTGGGTCCTGACACGTGTTGTCTAACTCCAATTGAGTTTACAATGTCTTTAAGTGCCAATCCCAATGCATCTTTTTCATTATCTACATGTATATTAAAATCACCAACAATTAGTGCTTTATCGTTAGCCAATACTAATTCTGATAGAAAGTCCGCAAATTCTTTGATAAAATCTTTATGGTGCCCTGGTGGCCTGTATACAGTTGCCAGCAGAAATCTCAAACGTGATTTATCGTTTACACTATATATTTTTACATTAAGCACCAACACTTCAAAAGAAGTATATTTAAAAATAGATTTCTTAGTGGTTTTGAAAATATTACTATAAATTACAGCAACACCTCCCCCTTTGCGTTTTAGACGAGGTTCATGTTTATAACAGTAATCTTGTGGGGTGGACTCATTTAAAGTAATGTAATCGTTTGGTTTTAGCCAGGTTTCTGTCAAACACAGCACATCTAGATTATCATCTGAAATCATATCATTAACTATGAGCGATTTTGAAGTAAGGGATCGAATATTCAGCAACCCAAGCTTTATCATTTGCTCATCTGTATTATATCTGTTTTTTATTTGTTGAACATCAATTAAATTTTTACCTGACGTTTTTTGGATTTCCAAATTCGGGGAACAGACACAGTCTCTATATGATGATGTCTAGGTGAAAGAGGCTCTATGTGATGGGATTTATCTGACCTTGGTGACGCGAGGCCGCTAGCAGACGGTCAGTTTAGCCAGTCTGTCTGCTTCCTGACCTGAGCCCCAGATTGTCATGTTTTAGCTCTAAGACTATGTGCCATATTACTAGAGAGAAGAGCAGCACCATCCCAGGAGGGATGAGCACCATCTCTTTTCAACAGGTCAGGCTTGCCCCAAAAACTTTTCCAATTGTCTATGAATTCTATATTATTCAACGGACACCACTTAGACAACCAACCATTGAGTGAGGCCAATCTGCTAACTATCTCATCACTCCTGCGAACAGAAAGGGGGCCAGAGCAAATTACAGTGCCTGACATCGTACTTGCGAGTTTACACACCTCTTTAATATTAATTTTGGTGATCTCCGACTGGCGGAGTCGAACATCATTAGTGCCGACATGAATAATGATCTTGGAGAATTCACGATTAGCATTAGCCAGCACTTTTAAATTTGCTTTGATGTCAGGCGCTCTGGCTCCCGGTAAACATGTAACTATGGTGGCTGGTGTATCTATTTTCACGTTCTGTGTGATCGAATCACCAATTACCAGGACACAATCAACAGAATTCTCAGTGGGTGTTTCACTGAGTGGGGCAAATCGATTTGTTATGGTAATCGGAATGGAAGAGTGTTTTTTTAATCCGCGACTAGAGCGATCTCTCACGGTCACCCATCTGCCCTGCTGCGTGGGCTCTACTTCAGCCGGAACCGAATCATGTACAGAGTTCACTATGCTAGGCGCATCCAAAATAGTATCTAAAGCTCTAGTACTATCCTTACTATCATCAATTAAAGTTTGGATGCGTGTCTCTAGCTCTGAAATCTTCTCCGTCAGCTTGACTGTCTCCTTGCATTTATCACAAATAAATCCTATATTGCCATCAGAGAAGGCTATACTAAACATATGACATGTGACACAGGTGACAATAACAGGACAAGACATTACTCACCGTTTGTGTTGACTGATTCTTACTGACCTGGGCTTTTATGAACTCAAAGGCGGGGGCGCGCGAGAGAAAATAAATAATAAATAAATGAGCGCGGGTGGCGCCTAAACACTAGCGTGCTGTGCTAACAATAACGGAAGCTAGCGATGTAAGGTTAATCTGAGATGGTGGGTAAACTGTATTTAGTAATATAAACAACTAGAAATGATAGTAAATGATGGTTCAAAACAGAAAGAAATACAAAGCTAATACGAGGCGTAGAGCTTACAGCCTCGACGCAAACAAACTCACAGCAGGCAGGAAGGCAGACAGGAGCAATCGATCAGTGAAGAGCATATCAGAACCAGTGAACAGGGACGGCACACACTGTCATCCGGCTCTGAGACAGAGGGGGACGAGGGGTGCACGGCTCGGGGGCGGCGCACCGTGTCGTCTGTGAACTCTGTATGCTCGGAGACGAGAGAGTCGGTTCTTTCTGAATAAGGATTCTTCCCCAGCCCTCCACCGGAGAAAGGAGTGGCCCTGCTACCAACTCCTGGAAAGAACTGAGTCCCATCTCTGAGCAGCCCATCTCAAAAGTGTCGCTTAACCCGGCGTTTAGCGGGGGGCGGGGCTGAAGAGGGCTTAGGCATCCCCCCACGGTCTTCCAAAGCCAGCCTGGGTGAACGGGCGGGGTTGGAACCGTGGGAGGGTGCCTTCGGCGGTTGGCAGACTGAGGGATCTGAGCGGACGGCGGGGCCATCGGCAGAATAACCTCAATCTGCTCACGGGCGGTTGAGAACTGTTGGGCAGAAGCACTCAACCGCACCGCCCAAGATGCCGACCTGGGATGTGGGGGTGTCGAGCAGACGAGTCCGCCCGACATCCTGCACATCAGACCGGTCAGCCCCAGAATGGTGAACATCACCTGACTCCGAGAGCGCACGGCCACCTTCGTCGCTCGGAGAGCAGGGTCAGTGGCGGCGCGCAGCTCATTGAAGAGCCTCGAGTCAGTGCCGCCCTCATGCATATCCGTGAGCATCTGGGTCAGGTAGACCAGCAGAACGGTCATGGGATGCAGTGAGGCGGCTGCCTGTCCTGTGCCTGTGCGAGCTCTATTGTGAGAGGAGAAAAAAAAAAACTCTGCGATGTTGAAGCGAGCAGGGAGAAACACACTCACTGGCAGATCACTGCACAGATCAGCAGGCAATGTGAACTCGCTGCAGATCGCCGTCACACCAACACCGGAGAGAGTGGCTCGTCTCGTAGAGCGAAGTCAGAAATGGCTGTGGAGTCAAGAGATACTCTTGGCTCCGAAGCGAAAACATAACTGCATGTTGCCGGCGTCCTCCTTTTATACCCACGAGGTGGGGCGGAGTTACGTCATGCAAATTCCGCAGACCCATGGCATTTCTTTGCCATTGGCTCGTTTTGTATACTCGAAGTCGATAGGTGTTCTAAGCGAAACCCCATTCGTCGTCATCTGACGTAACTCGGAGTGACTACGAAAGGGAACGTCTCGGGTTATGACTATAACCCTTGTTCCCTGAGAAGGGAACGAGACACTGCGTCGAGATCGACACTTTGGGGACGCTCCCTAAGCGCGCGCCTCTGAAGTATGAATAAAACTAATCCAATCCTGATTGGTGTTGCGTCGTGACGTAACATGTGACGGCATACCCGGAAGTATAAAAGTGACGCTGTCACAACACACACTAGCCTCGCGATGAAGCAAGACGCTCAAAGGCCTCGAGGGGCGTGGCAGAACGACGCAGTGTCTCGTTCCCTTCTCAGGGAACAAGGGTTATAGTCATAACCCGAGACGTTCCCTTTCGAGGGAACTCAACACTGCGTCGAGATCGACACTTTGGGGAACGAGTGCCCACTAGGCCACGCACCGAATAGGCCTGTCCCGGAGTGAAACTGTCTAGGCACTCAGCAAGGACTGAGCACGTGTGCGCCAGGCGTACTTGGAAGGTGGAGACTGTAGAACCTGATAAAAGTATGCGGAGTAGCCCAACCGGCTGCCTCGCAGATCTCCTGTAGAGGTACTCCCGAAAGAAGGGCCCTAGAAGAAGCCATGCTTCTAGTTGAATGGGCCCTGACGGCTAAAGGTGAAGGCAAACCGCGCACCTTGTAAGCCGCAGTAATAGCCTGGACTATCCAATTACTAATAGTCTGCTTAGATGCCGGGAGCCCCTTCTTAGGTGACCCAAAACATACTAATAACTGGTCCGACCTTCTCCAAGAAGAGGACCTCTCAAGGTACACGCTCAAAGCTCTGACGGGGCAGAGCAAATGAAGCTTCTCTTCTTCTGCCGACACATGAGGTGGAGGATGGAATGCCTGAAGGACTACAGACCGAGCCGTGTTCGAAGGAACCTTAGGTACGTAGCCCGGACTCGGGTGCAAAAAGGCCTTTACTCTGCCAGGGGCAAACTCCAAGCAAGCTGGTGTTACTGCCAGGGCTTGGAGATCTCCCACCCTCTTAAGAAAGGTAATGGCCAAGAGAAAAACCATTTTCTGCGTTAAATCCCTAGGCGAAGCCGACTCTAGAGGTTCGAAAGGGGCCAGGGATAACCCTTCCAGAACTATAGCCAGGTCCCAAGCAGGAACTCTAGACCTGGTTGCCGGCCTCATCCTCCAAGTACCGCGGAGAAACCGAATGACCAACTGGTGCCTCCCCAGGGGCCCATCACTTAACGGAGCGTGGAAAGCTGCAATGGCTGCCACGTACACCTTAAGCGTGGAAGGGGAGAGACCCGCAGAGAACCGATATTGAAGAAATTCCAGAACTGAAGCCACCGGGCAGTTTACTGGATCTAACTCATGTTCTCTACACCAAGTGGCAAAAACATTCCACTTGAGGCCATATAATCTCCTAGTAGACGGAGCTCTGGAGCTAAGTATAGTTTCAACCACTCCAGCTGATAGACCAGCATTCAGGTACTGAACCCCCTCAGAGGCCAGACCCACAATTTCCACAGCTCTGGCTGAGGGTGGAGAATTGTGCCCCCCGCCTGAGAAAACAGATCCCTCCTCAGAGGAATCTGCCATGGCGGAGCTATCAGGAGTGATACTATGTTCGAAAACCACACTCGGGTCGGCCACATTGGGGCAACCAGAAGAAGACTGATGCCCTCCTGATGGACCCTCTCCAGGACTCCCGGGAGCAGAGCGATCGGGGGAAAAGCGTACAGGCGAAGCCTCGGCCAGGCCTGTACCATGGTATCCAACCCCAGAGGGGCTGGAAGTGAGAGGGAGAACCAAAGTGGACAGTGGGACGTCTCTCGAGACGCAAACAGATCCACTTCCATTGGTCCAAACCTCTCCCATATCAACTTCACCACGTCTGGATGAAGTCTCCATTCCCCGGGCCTCAGCCCCTGCCTCGACAGGATGTCTGCTCCCTGATTCTGAACCCCCGGAATATACATTGCCTTGATAGACAGTATTTTCCCCTAGGACCAAAGAATAATCTGATGCGCCAGTCTGCACAGAGGGCGCGATCTGAGTCCCCCTTGTCGGTTCAGATAGGCTACCACCGACGTATTGTCGGATCGTACTAAGACATGGTAACCCTTGATGTCTGGGAGGAAGCTCCTCAAAGCCCTGAACACAGCCATCATCTCTAGGCAGTTTATATGCCAAGAACGATGATGGTCCTGCCACAGACCCCTGGCAAAGCGGCCGTCCATGACCGCGCCCCAGCCCGTGAGGGAAGCGTCTGTCGAAACGGATTTCCGGCGACATGACACTCCCAACACCGGCCCTTGGGATAGGAACCCAGGTTTCTTCCATATTTGCAGAGAACGAAGGCATCTGCGCGTTACTCTGATTAAACGAAACGGATTCCCCTTGGGAGAAAACCCCTTGGTTTTCAACCACCACTGAAGGGGCCTCATGTGCAGAAGGCCCAAAGGAATAACGTTGGATGCCGCTGCCATGAGACCCAGCATTCTTTGAAATTGCTTTACAGTGATGGCCTGGCCCAGCCTTAACCCAGATACCATCGCCAGAATTGAATCGACACGTGCGGGAGACATTCGTGCCTGCATCGTAATCGAGCTCCACACGATTCCCAAAAATATCGTGGACTGGGAATGGTTCTAGCACACTCTTTTTTACATTGAGTCTCAACCCTAATTTCTGAATGTGGCCAAGGACGACATCTCGATGCCGAACTGCCATTTCTCGAGACTGGGCCAGAATGAGCCAGTCGTCGAGATAATTCAATATACGGATGCCTTGAAGTCTCAGTGGAGCAAGGGCTACATCCATACACTTGGTGAATGTGCGGGGAGAGAGTGCTAGGCCGAACGGAAGAACCCGATATTGGTAAGCTTCACCCCCGAAAGCGAACCTCAGGTATCTCCTGTGACATGGAAGGATGGAGATGTGAAAATAGGCGTCTTTTAGATCTATCGTGACAAACCAGTCCTCGGATCTGATTTGACTCACGATTGCAGGAATGGTTAACATCTTGAACCTGAACCTCCTCAGAGATCGGTTCAAAACCCTGAGATCTAGAATTGGCCTTAACCCCCCATCCTTCTTTGGAACTATAAAGTACCGGCTCTAAAACCCGGACTCCCTGTCTAAAGGATGAACACGTTCTATGGCTTCCTTTAGCAGCAAAGTCTGTACTTCCTGTTCCATCACCTGAGCCTGCTCTGGAAGTACTGCAGTTTGCACCACCCCAGAAAACTTGGGGGGGCGGCACGCAAACTGCAGTCTGTATCCTGATTTTATTATATGCAGGACCCATGCAGATATGTTGGGAAGATGATACCATGCCTCTACAAAATCTACTAGGGGTACCAGCCTCTCGAGACTGGCCTCTGGTGTTCTTCGAGCATCTTTCTCGACTGCCTGAAGCGGAATACCGGCAGGCTGTAGTCGATACGGTTCTTTTAACCATAACTGATGCTTTACTAGAAAATTTTCGCTGGAAAGAGATGCGGCCCGAAGCGTCGTTGACGGCGGGCAACCTACATCGTTTCCTAGAGGGCTCCGCTGCGAGAACAACCTCGGTTGCCCTGCAGTGGAGGGGACCGCCCTCAGAGGTCCTACCATTCCGGTCAGGACCTCTTCCCCGAAGTCCTCCTAGCCTGAATGACTTCCCTCAGGTCACCCCTCTGGCTGGAGGACTTCGATTTCTGAGAGCGCTTCCTCTGTTGCCAAGCTCCAGGAGGAGGGGCTCTAGAGGAAATGCTCTCTTTCTGCTCTGCCCGGTGAGAGTAGCTGGCTGCTGGCTGGGGCTGATCGCTCGGCCCCACCCTACTCGATTTGGACTTAGCCTTACGGGGGAGGTACTGCTGGAACGCCGCAGATTGTTTCTTCGCCTCCTGAAACCTGTCGACGACCGAAGTAACGGCGTCGCCAAACAGGCCAGAAGGCGAGAGCGGCGCATCCAGCAGAAAAGACCTATCTTTATCTTTTATTCCAGATAAGTTCAGCCACAGATGCCTCTCCGTAGCCACCATAGCTGCCATAGAGCGGCCAATGGCACGGGCCGTCTCTTTTGTGGCCCGGAGAGACAAATCTGTGGCCTTCCTCAACTCCGCAATATCCTCAGGAGTTGGCCCCTCCCCCTCATCCAAATCTTTCAGGAGGTCGGCCTGGTATGCCTGCAAGACAGCCATAGTGTGCAGACATGAACCAGCCCGACCTGCCGCCATGTAAGCCCTGCCTATTAAAGCTGATGTATCTCTGCAGGGCTTACTAGGCAGCGCCGGGGTTTTTAGGGAAGACGCCGATTCAGGGGAAAGATAACCCGCTAAAGCTTCCTCTACTTTCGGCATCTTCCCATAACCCTTGTCCCGTGCCCCCACAATATTGCTATAATCAACCATACTGGGACTGGAGACACGAGACGAGTGCGGTTTATCCCACGATCTCGAGATTTCAGAATGGAGATCGGGGAAAAACGGCAAACCCCGGCGCTGAGGTTGTGCTCTCTGCTGCAGGAAACGCTCATCAAGCTTGCTTTTCGCCTGCGTTCCCTGCTCATGATGTGGCCAGCTAATATTGAGTCTGGCCACTGCACGAGTCACAACCTCAACCAGCTCCTCATAAGCTTGGCCGTGAACTGGCGCGCCAAAATCACGGTCATCCGCATCAATACTCAGCACATCTACTTCCTCAGAAGCAGAGAGCTGAAGCATTGGGACCTGATCGTGGGCAGGAGAAGCCACTATGCGGGCTCCTGGACCACTCTCAGGGGCTACGGGATCCTCAGACGAAGAATGAGAAGGTGCCTCAGCAGCCTCATTCTCATCTAAAAGATCCCGCTGCGAGCCCCACGATCTCAATCGCCGCGCCGCCTCAACAGACGCGGGACCAGAACCGCGGGGAGCGCGAGCCTGACCGTGCTCATTAAAGCACGCCAGCCGGGAGCGCAGCACTCTAATGGGTAGTGCTTCACAGTGAACACAAGCAGCTCCCTCGAGAGCTGCCCGTGCGTGCTGCGCTCCCAAACAATTCACACACAAAGAGTGTGTATCCCCACCCGTAATAAAGCGAGGGTAAGGATGCACACACTTCTTGAATTGTTCGCTGGCCATCATATATATATATAGATATGATATAAGGACAAACAACACCAAATAAGACAGACAGTTTTTCAACACAGAGCGCTTGCTGAAGAGCGAAAGCTAGTGTGTGTTGTGACAGCGTCACTTTTATACTTCCGGGTATGCCGTCACATGTTACGTCACGACGCAACACCAATCAGGATTGGATTAGTTTTATTCATACTTCAGAGGCGCACGCTTAGGGAGCGTCCCCAAAGTGTCGATCTCGACGCAGTGTTGAGTTCCCTCGAAAGGGAACTGCATTTTCCAAAAGCATGGTAAGCCTAAATTGATCATAGAGACCGTTGGTGGCAATTGTTCAATGATCAACTTAGGCTTGCGATGCTTTTGGGGAAAGCAGTCCTGTTCAGTATGGCAAGGGAAGAGTGCTGGGGTGTTCTTCCTGAAGTACATTATCATCTCCACTGTTTTGAGCATGGTTAGCTCCAGTTTGTTGTAACTGTACCTGACAACCAGCTGTTCAATCTCTCTTTTATATGCAGACTCATCATTATCATGGATAAGGGAGATGACTGTGGTGTCGTGCAAACTTTTACTGTGTCAGTACCTGGTGATTTCGTTTATATTTTTTTCCCAGTCAATAATTTTTGTGCTTCAACTTAAACGTATTTCATTTTATTGCCAAGGAGACATTTCTAATTTGTGTTTAATCTACGTTTTTAATTACTATTTATATTTTATTTCATTTCAGCTTTATTTCAATTTACAGAAATGTTTTTAATAGTTTTAGTTAGCGATAGTAAACCCACAAATTGTCACAAATGCTTAGCCTTAGCGTATGCATACAGCTGAATGCATAGCCTTTCAAAGTACAGGTATACTCCATTTGATAGCATGTGCGATCACAGGCGGTAGACGCGTGCATTAGTTATGAGTGATTAAAAAATGTATTTGAAATCTAGAGTTTTGGTATCACTTATCCACCTCACACAAGCGCTAGTCAACATGGGTGTTTACTGTTGTCTCCAGTAGTTTGTTTGTTGTTGTTTCTTTCTTCCGTTTCTTTTTTGACTGAGAAACATTGGGTTGGGCCAGTGTGGCAACCTTGTGAACAAACTAATATGTGCCAAAAAGTTCAAGGAGCAGCTGAGCGTACAGAGTACACACGGTTAGAAAAACCTGGCTGCCCACGTACAGTAATGTGCGTTGCGAAATTCCATCATGCGCACTGTACACATAACCAGTGGTGGAATGTAACTAACAAATACTTTGTTACTTTACTTAAGTACATTTTTCACATATCTGTACTTTACTTAAGTGCCTGCCCTTAAAAGATGGAGTCTGAGCCTGAATCAATAAGCCACCACCCATGGCCGTATTTACATGAATTATTCGAAATTACAGGAGCAAAATGAGCAAAACACATTTACCTATGTAAACTATGTCTGCCCTGAAAAAATGAGCTGCTGGCCTTCAAGAACTCTCCTTCAAATTTGAAGAAGCATGTTGAGGTAAGCAAACTTGTCGCTATCTAACATTAACCTTAGCTAGTACTATGCTGATTTTGCATGTAGTTGTAGTGCTATTAATTTTAATATTATTAATTATATTTATTAGTATTAGTAATATTAATTTTTAGTAACGTGGTATTTAAGCTGCAATCTTGTGAAATGCATCTTGACATATAGCAATTGTAGCAAAATGAGATGAGATCCGTTGCGGCTGTGAAAGCGTACAATGAAATAAGAGCCATATATTTTTTGGGGGGCTTTCATGTCATGCGGCCGCGCGCACTCTCACCGTCTTCAAACTGTCTTGCTCTCCAGTCTTCTTCTAGCAAATAAGGATTTTATCTTACAATGCTATGAAATCCAGTGGAAAAATCACAGCTTTAAAAAAAAAAAAAAACTTTTACCAACTTAATTAAAATGCCACAGCCCATACTGTTTTTTTTTTTTTAATTATTAGAACATAGACATTAAGAGAATAAATTATTATGCAAGTTTCTTTTAATACTTAAAGTACATTTAAAATGAGGTACTTTTTACTTTTTACTTAAGTAGGGTTGTCATTGTGGTACTTCTACTTTTACTAAAGTAAATATGTCTCAGGTTATTTGTACTTTTACTGAAGTACTGATGTTCAGTACTTCCTCCACCACTGCACACACCCAGGATTATGTGTAAACTATAGGCTTTAGCTCCCCTGTTAGCTGCATTAGTCAGTTAAAAACACCAGAAGAATGTGTGTTTGTACAGCCTTGATTGACCTGAAGAAACTGTAAATGATCCATCTCTAAAACGGAGACATCAGGCAAGAACTATAAGGAGAGACTAACTTTTTTTCAACAAGTCAACACGTCACATACATCACGTTGAGTCTCAGGCATATGGTCGTGCCTTTAGATTCCTTTGCAGCACGACGGCAGTAGAATTAAATATTGATTTACAAAGGCAAAGAGTGTTGACTTGATTATGTGTTTTGCTCAGGAACAGAACAAGTTTCACATTCTAAACTCCCTGAGGACAAGTCACAACTGGAAACTTTGAATGTCCCTTAACCATCTGTTTCTCTCACAAAATATATATGGAAGAAGAGGTGTGTTTGCAATTTACTTTACTCACACTGGAATTGACCAAAGCATTCATAACTGATTCAGGTGCCCCGTGCTATTCTATAACTACGCCCCTTGCCAGCCCCACACAGTAGTTAACAAAATATATAAATTCTACACAGGTGGAGCTAGGGGAGGTAGAGGGTTTAGGCAGATTCAGCATAAACCATTCAGCTTGTGCCATGTAGTAAATGATGTGATTGCAAGCATAGTGCATGTAAAGGTCCTATCAGCCTTTATAAAGGGACCCCTTAAAGGGAATTGTACGCATTTAGCAATGGAAAATGTGTGTCTGATAGAGCCAGACTATTGCTAATTTTTATAGAGCCAAGGACCAACAGTTGATCAATCATTAGGTCCTTCTCTCCTCTGCTGTCTTTAGAAAGGCTGTATTGATTGTGACACTTGGGAAATTTCAGCTTGCACTGACGGAAAACAAACTTTGGTAGGCCTTTATAAGCTCCTCTAAATAATTTGTCTTTCTTCATTATTGCTGCTTATTGTGTACCGTTAGGGGCTAGAAATCAATCAGGAGCTTTAGAGGCCTGCTTATTATCAGTCAATACTCTGCTTTATAGCACCACTTTCTTAGCTTGATCTCAACAAAGGTAATTTAATAGCTGCACAGCACAAGTGAGAGAGAATGAAACCATTCTTGAAAGGAAATAAAATTGAACCTGTAAGATGTTTGACCCTGAAGAGAACGATATTACTGAGGTACTGCCACGGTGGTTAACATGACCCTATTAGCCCCTACTGGTAGGTGTGGTAACTACACTATGAAACCGAATGGTGAAATAAAACTCAAATATTACTGAAAATGAATAGAAAAAAGGTTGTGTGAACTAAAAAGCTGATTATATTAAGCTGATCTTAAACTGGATGCAACAGAATCTGTTGCAACAGATTTCTAGTAGTTTAGTTTTAGTTTAGTTTATTTTTTTATATAGCACATTTCTACTGCCTCAAGTGCAGCCCAGAGTGCTGTACAATTCCAACAATAAAACCAAACAGAAAGGATACAAAATACAACAACATAAAATTAGTATATTTAAGTCTCTCTTGGGTCGGAGTTAAATGCCAAGCTATAGAAGTGCTTTTTTAAAGCCGTTTTAAAAGAAAGCAACGTGGGGATGGAGCGGATGGCGAGAGGTAAAGTATTCCATACCCTAGGACCAGCTATCGAAAAGGCTCTGTCACCTTTCCGCTTGAGTCTGGACCGCGGCACCTGGAGCAATAATTTATCTGCCGATCTCAGATTCTTTACTGGCTGATGCAGAATAATAAGATCAGATAGGTAGGAGGGTGCCAAATCATTTAAAAAAAAAAAAAAAGAATATTAAGGTCTTAAAGTCGATCCGAAATCTGATTGGTAGCCATTGAAGGGATTTTAGAATGGGGGGATTCTATCACTCTTTCTCATGCTGCTCAAAAGTCTAGCAGCGGCATTTTGAACCAGCTGCAATCGATTCAGCAATGACTGAGAGAGTCCCAAATATACCATGTTACAATAGTCCAGTCTTGATGATATAAATGCGTGGATGATCATCTCCAAATCCCTACGTGAGAGCATAGGTTTCATTTTCGCTATTAATCTTAGGTAATAGAAACTACTTTTCACCACAGCACTTACTTGTTTTGTAAACTTTAATTCAGAGTCAAAAAATGCACCCAGATTTTTTGCACATGGGTGGACATTACTGGATAGTGGCCCCAAATAGGAAGAGATAAGTGGTGAAGAGCCAAGAGGGCCAAAAACAATAACATCAGTTTTGCTCTCATTTAAGTGGAGAAAATTCTTAGCCATCCAGCACTTTACCTCATCAAGACACTTTACAAGGTTAGAGCAGGACTTATCAACAGGATGTAGTGGGACATACATTTGAGTGTCATCAGCGTAACAGTGATATGTGATCTCATACTTCCTGAAAATAGAGCCCAAAGGTAACATATACAAGGAAAATAGTATAGGACTCAGTATGGACCCTTGTGGGAGCCCGCATGTTAATGGTGCTGAAGGTGATGAATAGTTACCAATTTTAACTGATAAAGATCTATTTGAGAGATATGAATGGAACCGGCGTAAGACCATGCCGCTAAGCCCAGCCTCCTGCTCTAGACGATCTAAAAGGATACTGTGATGGATTGTATCAAAGGCGGCGGTTAGGTCGAGCAAAATTAGAATAGCGGAGTTACTTAAGTCCAAAGTGCGCAAAAGGTCGTGTGTCACTTTAAGGAGGGCAGTTTCAGTACTATGACGTGTCCTAAATCCCGATTGAAATTTATCAAGAAGATCTTGGTCTGTTAAAAATGCAGAGAGTTGGAGAAAGACGATCTTCTCCAACACTTTAGACAGAAAAGGTATTGTGGAGATAGGTCGAAAGTTATTAAACTCAGATGGATCAAGTCTTGGCTTCTTCAAAAATGGCCTAATCACGGTATGCTTAAAACAGGACGGAATAATGCCAGTGCGTAATGAACTATTCATTATAGTCAAAACGGATGGGCCAATCACACCTAACACCTCTCTAAAAAGACGTTTCGGCATAATATCCGCTGTTGAGGTAGTCGGTTTCAGTTTTAAAATTAGCTCTGTCATTTTAATAAGATCAATTGGAGTAAAATGTGTTAACTGGACATTATTATGGCTAGAATTGGAAGAATTAAAGGCATGATAGGTGGAAGAATTGAGAAAATTGGAGGCGTGATGGGTGGGGATGCTAGGATACTCAAAAACGGAACAGAATTAGGGGTGTCGAAATTAATGGTTTCTATGGTGTATCGCGATGCACGGGAGAACGATTCAGTATCGGTTCAGTAATAGATCGTAACCGGTTATAATGTACTGACGCTTTTCTGACGTCATTTATCGCGTGTGTGCTTTGTAGCGGTAGCATACACTGACAGAGGGAAACGAGACGCGAGTGCGAGTAATTAAACATGCTCCAACTACTTTAAAAGCCTACTTCTGGGCACATATGGCTTTTATGAACAACCTGGTAACACGACCAGGAAAAGACACGCACGGGCTGTGTGCGCTCTTGTCACGCACTAATAGAATATTCAGGAGGTAATACCACTAACTTGATCAACCACGTTAGCCGTGTTCACCCGAGTTGTTAACGCTTGCAGAGTCTGAATGCTTTAAGATGAGCTCCGTCGCCCGGATCCACAGCCAAAAACATCATCCACCCGCACTAATAATGTTCTTTGATTTAAGCATCCGCACCCGATGGTCAAATTACAATTATTCTGTGTTGTTACGCGTGATTATAAATGGATGATCATCACCTTCAACACGGACTCGGCGACGGTTGATGCGCGCATCTGGTAACATTATACACTGATGAATGAGCGCTGCTTTTAAATGCACATTTCTTTCAAACAAAATTGATTTGACAGAATTTACTTTCCTTAATGGCATAAACAGGCGTTACTCCCTTGAAACTTAAACTGGAATGTCACTGCGACTTCCCGAACAGGCGAACACGCACACACACACACACACACACACACACACACACGCGCGCGCGCGCACACGCACGCACACATCACTTTGAAGTTAAATTGAAAATTGAGGATGCGGTGCATCGCAATGCATCGAGATATCGAATTGAACTGAACTGAATCGATGGCATGCTAATCGTAATCGAACCGAACCGTGAGACCAGTGTAGGTTCACACCCCTAAACAGAATACAGAAAAATCTGCCATGTTGTCATTGTCATGTGACCATTCATAAATCCTCTCCTGTGGCCTCATGAAAATCTCACTGGAAGTAGTAGGTCATCCATTCACCTTTCGCCTACTTTAATGAAATCTTTGAATTTGGACATACTGTTTGGCTCGCATACTGCTAATGTGTTTGTGTTATGCCAACTTGTTAGGGTTTACAGTGTACACTACCTGAAATAGTAAGAGCATATTTTTCCATTTACAGCCTTTCAAATGTAGCAGTATAGCAAGTACGGCTAATATTTTATTATACTTAAATATATTTTATTTATTATTGTTTTACCAGTTAATGTTCATCAGGTACTATTTAGAATTATTTTGGTGGCACCACACTGGACCAAAATTTTCAACAAAGTCATGTAAATAAATAAATAAATGTACCTAAAATATATATGTATTTAGTATGACCTCTTCCACAGAGCCATGAGTTTTGATGTTGGCAGCAGGTTTCACTTTGTGTTTCATGCAAGACTGCAAACATTTGTTAATGGTAGTCAAACTGTTCTTTTGCATTATACCCAAAGCAGCAAGTGATGGCAGAAGGAAAAAAACATACACGTTACTTTTGCTGACCCAGAATCATCGCTTCTTTCATCTCACAAGCCCTGAGGTTTCAGTGTGGCAGAACTCTGGGAGAAAAGTTGACATTTGGGTCAGATCCAATGACTCACACTTGTTCTATCTTTACCTTTCCCAAATCTCATTTCACTCCCCACCCTAGTGGTTTCTGCCATGAACTTACTCACTGGGAAAGCTGCTACCTGCACTAGCATTTTCAAAACCACTAAGAAATGTAGTTTTAAATATACTTCTTTTGAAGTGTTGGTGCTTAATTAAAAATATATATAGTGTAAACGATAAATCACGTTTGAGAATTCTGATGGCTACTGAATACAGGCCACCAGGGCGCCATAAAGATTTTATCGAGGAATTTGCGGACTTTCTATCAGAATTAGTATTGGCTGCAGATTAAGTACCCATATTCCTTGATAAAATCTTTATGGTTTACACGTGTCAGGACCTACTCATTGTCGTAATCATACTCTAGATCTAATACTATCACATGGAATAGATGTTGATGCCGTTGAAATTCTGCAGCAGAGCGATGACATCTCAGATCATTATCTAGTCTCATGTAAATTACATTTAGCCAAGGCTGCAAAGCCGACTCCGTGTTATAAATATGTTAGACCTTTAACTTCTGCCACTATAAAACAAGATTGTTTTATCAATAATCTTTCTAATCAGTTTCATCATCTCAGCATCCCGGATAGCTTAGAAGAACTTGATATTGCAACAGAAACTTTTAACTCTCTCTTTTCCAGCACTTTAGACACAGCAAGCTCCGTTGCGCTTAAAGAAGATTAAAGAAAATAGTCCAATGCTGTGGTACAATGAGCACACTCAGGCCCTTAAGAGAGCAGCCAGAAAAATGGAGCGCAACTGGAAGAAAACAAAACGAGAGGTATTTCGGATTTCATGGAAGCAGTGCTCGATTGCTTACAGAGAGGCCTTAAAAGCTGCTAGATCTGCTTATTTTTCAACCATATTAGAAGAAAATAAACATCATCCTAGGTATTTATTTGAAACAGTGGCTAAACTAACGAAAAAGAAAGTTTCAAGCCCACAAGTTTCCAAGCAACACAGCAGTAATGACTTTATGAACTTCTTCACTTATAAGATTGATAATATCAGGGACAAAATTATAACTATGCAACCGTCATTGTAGTCTCCCTGAGAAATTTTTTTATTCAATTGTTGCTATAGGAGAGGAAGAATTTTGCAAACTCGTTAATTCATCTAAATCGACAACTTGTATGTTTGACCCTATACCGACTAAGCTACTGAAAGAGATGCTTCCAGATGTCATAGATCCTCTTCTTAATATCATTAATTCGTCTTTGTCTCTAGGATAAGTACCAAAAACCTCTAAGCTGGCTATGATTAAACCGTTTGTTAAAAAAACGCAACTTGATCATACAAAATTAGTCAATTACAGGCCGATCTCGAATCTGCCTTTTCTGTCAAAGATATTAGAAAAAGCAGTCTCCTCACAACTGTGTTCCTTTCTTGAAAGAAATGATATCTGCGAGGATTTTCAGTCCGAATTTAGACCGTACACTGAGACAACTCTCATTAAAGTTACAAATGATTTGCTCTTATCATCCGATCGTGGTTGTATCTCTCTATTAGTGTTACTTGATCTCAGTGCTGCATTTGACACCATTGGCCACAACATTCTTTTAATTAGACTAGAAAACCATGTTGGCATTAGTGGAATTGCACTAGCATGGTTTAAATCATAATTTTCAGACCGTTATCAGTTTGTTGCAGTAAATGAAGATATGTCTTATTATCGATCACAAGTTCAGTATGGCGTACCACAAGGCTCAGTACTGGGACCACTGCTGTTCAGTCTGTACATGCTACCCTTAGGACAGGGTAGCTCCTGCCCATCGACTGTCCTGCACAGTTCATCTCCAACCCTAATCAAACACACCTGAAGCAACCAATTAAGGTCTTCAAGATCACTTGAAAATTAAAGTCAGGTGTGTTTGATTAGGGTTGGAGATGAACTGTGCAGGACAGTCGATCGGCAGGAGCAGGATTGGACACCCCTGCCTTAGGAGATATCATTAGGAAACATGACATTAGTTTTCACTGTTATGCCGATGATACTCAGCTGTATATTTCTTCAAAACCTAACGAAACTGACCAATCCACAAAACTAACGGAATGCATAGCTGATGTAAAACATTGGATGACTAGTAATTTCCTACTACTAAATTCTGAAAAAAACAGAGATTCTAATTATTAGACAAAAAACTTCCACTTGTAATATCCTAGAATACTGTCTAACACTTGATGGCTGCTCTGATAAGTCTTCTTTGTCGGTTAGGAACCTGGGTGTGCTCTTTGATAGCAATCTTTCATTTGAAAGTCACGTGTCTAGTATCTGTAAAACCGCTTTTTTCCATCTTAAAAATATATCTAAATTACGCCAGTATGCTCTCGTTGACAAATGCGGAACAATTAGTTAATGCGTTCATGACCTTAAGGCTAGATTATTTTAATGCTCTACTGGGTGGTTGCCCTGCACGCTTAATAAACAAATTACAGCTAGTTAAAACGCAGCAGTTCAAGTTCTTACAAGAACCAGGAAGTATGACCATATTAGCCCGGTTCTGTCAACACTGCATTGGCTGTCTTTTAAACATCGTATAAATTTTAAAATTTTGCTGATTACTAACAAAGCAGCTCCGCAGTACTTGAGCGAGCTCTTAACACATTATAGTCCTTCACGTCTATTGCGATCTCAAAATCCCGGCCAATTAAGAATATCAAAATCGACTGCTGGCGGTAGATCCTTTTCCTATTTAGCACCAAAACTTTGGAACAATCTTTCTACCATTGTCCGGGAAGCAGACACACTCTGTCAGTTCAAAGCTAGATTAAAAACACATCTCTTTGACCTAGCATTCACATAATACATTATTGACTTCTATAATTCAATGTTAGGCTGCATAGATTAGGTCAGCCGGAACTGGGAACACTTCCCTTAAATCCTGATGTACTCGTTACGTCATAAGAAGAATAGCATCTACGCTAATTTTAGTGTATTTGTTTATCCCAAGGTTTTTCCGCAGCCTGCCGGATCCAGGCCGTATCCAGATCTGACGAAGGACCTTCGCCTGGACCCGATGACAATGCAGTGCTGAAGTGCCAACTAGCCTCTCCCTATGGAGGATCCTTTTACCACTCTACAGATAAAGCGTACCTATCCCGAAGTGATAAAATAAAATTCTGTATCAAAATTTATAGGCAAGACAAGTAGTTTGTTTAAGCATGGTTTGTAGGGAATTACAGACCTGCGCACATATATTCCAATGCACATAACTATAGAATAAATTCTCAATGCGCATGTGAACGCCATCAGCGTTTATCACAGGTTCGCGTTTAAAGTCTGTTCAGAGAGAACGGCGTCGTCTTAGCGGCCCCTAATTTAATAACAAATGATCATTTCGACAGAAGTGAATCAATCAAAACTAACTTTAGCTGGTAAATAACATTATTCAAGAAACGCTATAAAGCCAAAACAATCTCTGTTAGCTTAAATTATATGTTTATCTCTGTAAAGCTGCTTTGAAACAATCTAAATTGTTAAAAGTGCTATATAAATGAAGATGACATGACTTGACAAACTGCAGAATCACATCAGAAAATGGTTGGGAAAAAAAGGTAAATTTCAGGGATTTCAGGGTAATCACTTATCCAAATGTATGAAAATGTATGAGTGCTTAAATTACACTTTACATAAAAACACATCCATTAGTATTCAATCATGCTGCCATTTATTCCCACTGCCTCCTAAAGCAGATGTTCATTGTTTAGTATTTTAAACAGAGACATTTTGGGGAAAATTTAGTGTTTATTCTAATGTCATACAACTTTAACCTGTCTGTTCTTTTCCACAATTTAATGGAGCTCATCCTTTCAAATCAACATAAATTAGGTGAGACATTTTCAGTTAGATAATTATTATCTGAGCAGAAACACAAATTGTACCCCAGTGTATATGATTATTTACTGCTTGATAATTGAATTATATTTATTTGCAGCATGATGCCTAATTGGCCTTAATGGTATCATGTGGCATTTATGACAGAAATAAAACTATATTTTATTTTAGCTCGTAAAGGGAGGGTTGATGCAAAAATGAAAATAAGTCATCAATCACCCTCATGCCGTCTTCAATAACAAAAGCAAAAATATGGAAATTGTTTTCCTGTCTGTTACATGAGCCTGATAGGCCAATTATTTTGTTTAGCTAACTATGCTCAATTATATGGTTAGCTGCATATTACTATTTGCATTTATGGTTTCAGCTATTATCAGAAAAGAACTATGATTCATTTATGGGACACGACTCACCAGTTGTAGACCGCTGGACTAAACAATATCTTCTAAATGTAATGGCCTTCATCTCTGTCCCCTTTCCACATTATGAAATTATGCTTAACGTCCTGCCTCATTATGCTCAAAAAGTGAAGCTACATGAAAATAATAAACACTTTCCAGTTCTCTCATTATGCTCTTATTAAATACAAAGCTACATAACAAAGGCAATCCTTTCTTTCCTCCACTAGACTGATCAGTTTCTTTCATTATTAGCTGTTTAAATTATGCAGCTCTACATTTACCCAATCAGCTTTATTCATATAATAAGTTCTATCTAAAGAAAGTGTGGAGGAAACTGTTTAAAATAATCTTGTGATGTATGAAGTGTTTATTTGTGAAGTACTTCACTACTGTAACAAAATCTTCAAACCACTGATTAAAAATGTTTTGGCAAATGCTTTCCACAAAAACAGCAGTGGAAAATGGCTTTGACTTTGGCCTGTGCTTTTTTAAGTTTTGATGTAAAAATTGAAGCTTTTATAAGTGATGTCTGTTATTTCTGTCCCAAAGCATCATAAATGGAATTTCAATATTAATGACTATTCTCAAGCAGGTCCCCATCTTCCATTGTTCACACAAACAGACAGCCCTACCTCTAAATGCACGCAATTGGTTGCAAAACAAATCTAAATAAATATTTTAAACCCCAAATAAATGTTACCTAGGGGTGAATTCAGGTGATTGAGACACTTTTTCCAAGTCATCTCAATAGGAGAATGTGTCCCAATCACCCTGAATTCACCCCCACAGAGCAAGCACAAATACACGCACATTAATAATTACATTTCGCAACACTACTTGAAACACTAAAAAAAAAAATGCCTTTGAGGTGTGTCAAGTCTAGCCACGCACAAGTCAAAGATAAACAAAGAGTCTTTTAATGACCAAGGAGAACATGCAGGATAATAAGAGTCACAACTACACATTAACATAAAATAATTTCTGGACAATGAAACAGAAACCGAGGGCTTAAATAGACATGAAGAAACGTAATCAAGATGAAACCGAACAGGTGTGTGGGACTAATTAACAAATGAGGAAACTAACTAGGAAATCATGCAAACAGGAACAGATCAAAAAGAGTGAAAATGGAACGTCTCGGTTACGTATGGTAACCCTCGTTCCCTGAGTAGGGAACGGAGACGTCTCGTCGGAGGAGTTTCCAACGAATTGGGATCACGCTAGGGAGACCAATCGACTTCGAGTGAACTAAAACGAGCCAATAAACATTGGTATGCAAGATTTGCATTCCGCGACCCGCCTACCAGTGCGGGTATAAAAGCGGAAGCAAGCGCATACACAAACGTTTTTCGCTGAGGAGCCGAACGGTGTCCAGTCCTCCGCGAAGGTGCAGCAAGCATGGCGACGGGGCGAGACGTACTCCATTCCCTACTCAGGGAACGAGGGTTACCATACGTAACCGAGGAGTTCCCTTTCATTCGGGAACTCCTACGTCTCGTCGGAGGAGT
The DNA here is from genome assembly GCA_030578275.1 of Meda fulgida. NCBI lineage: Eukaryota > Metazoa > Chordata > Actinopteri > Cypriniformes > Leuciscidae > Meda > Meda fulgida. The sequence goes on from CM060639.1 coordinate 22,091,968, forward strand.
TTCCAACGAATTGGGATCCCTAACAAAACGCCATGGTGCTGACCCCTTCCAGCGCCCAGCTTAGCTCCCGGCATAGCAGTTTCTTACTTATATGAGGGGAGCTAGCTAGGAAGAATCACACTGCTGTTCCGCAAGACCCACTCAGTGGATTGGATAACACTGGGAAAGCGTGCCCACCCTGTAGGAGGGAACGCTGCGGAGACCCTGCCTGCCCGAAGGGAGGCACTGGAATACACGTATGTACTAACCCGTAGGGTAGTGAAACATACGGCAGTCCTTGAGGTAGTCCCAGCCCGAGGGGTGGGAGCGTACTCAGCAAGGACGACAGAACGGGTCTGTCGAGGGGAAGACACGGAGCTAACCCGGAGGGTAGCTGGAACGTGGAAGAAATGGGTCGCCGTAGGGACCACTGTTAAGGCCACCCAGTCTAATAACAACTCCTATGAGAGGTAATAGACATGGCGCCGGTTGATCCCCCTCGCCTGGTGCCGGAGGGGTGATGGAGGAACTCACGAGGTTAACCGTTTGTTGGGGAACCAAAGGAGCAAAAAGACGCACGTATCCGGCCCATGGGGCGGGAATGGCGTAGCAAGCCCACACAACCTAATTCCTCGCGCTACTGGCCGTAGTGAGTACACGGGAGGAAACAGGTTCAACACGGAGGCTATAAAACCTAGCGAACGTGTTAGGTGTCGCCCAGCCCGCAGCTCTACAGATGTCTGTTAGCGAGGCGCCTTGAGCCAAAGCCCAGGAAGAGGCAACACTCCTAGTAGAGTGTGCCGTCAACCTGGGTGGGCAAGGCACGTCCTGGGATTCATAAGCCCGGACAATAGCATCCACTAACCAGTGGGCTAACCTCTGCTTGAAGACAGCCTTCCCCTTCTGCTGGCCTCCGTAACAAACAAAGAGCTGATCTGAGGTCCTGAAGCTTTGCGTTCTGTCCACATAAACCCGCAAGGAGCGGACGGGACAGAGAAAAGCTAGGGCTGGGTCTGCCTCCTCCAAGGGCAGCGTTTGCAGGTTCACTACCTGGTCCACGAACGGAGTGGTAGGAACCTTGGGCACATATCCGAGCCGGGGTCTCAGAGTAACGTGAGAAAGGCCCGGACCGAACTCTAGGCACGATTCGTCGACCGAAAAAGCCTGCAGATCCCCTACCCTCTTAAAAGAAGCCAAAGCCAACAGGAGAGCTGTCTTCATAGACAGGATATTCAATTCCACCGAAGGCAAGGGCTCAAAATGGGGACTCTGGAGTGCTCTGAGCACCAGAGATAAGTCCCAAGAGGGTAAGGGGTGCAAATTACGAGGAGGATTTAGTCTCCTGGCACCCTTAAGGAATCTGATGACCAGGTCGTGCTTCCCTAATGACTTACCTTCAACTGCATCGTGATGAGCGGCTATTGCGGCAACATACACTTTGAGGGTGGAGGGAGACAGCCTTCGCTCCAACCCATCTGGCAGGAAGGAAAGCACGACTCTGATCGGGCAAGTTCGGGGGTCTTCCCGGCGGGAAGAACACCAATCGACGAACAGGTTCCACTTCAACGCATAGAGGCGCCTCGTAGAGGGGGCTCTAGCGGAAGTGATGGTGTCTACCACAGCCTGTGGTAGGCCACCTAAAACCTCCGCGTCCCGTCCAGGGACCAGACATGGAGTCTCCAGAGGTCTGGACGCGGGTGCCACAGGGTGCCCCGTCTCTGAGAAAGGAGGTCCTTCCTCAGAGGAATCGGCCAAGGAGGGGCTGTCGCGAGGAGCACGAGTCCAGCGAACCAAGTCCGGTCGTCCTCCCTGACCTTGCACAAAGTCTGTGCAAGAAGGCTCACTGGGGGAAACGCATACTTGCGAAGGCCCCGGGGCCAACTGTGTGCCAAAGCATCTGTGCCGAGAGATCCTTCGGTCAGAGAATAAAACCACTGGCAATGGGTCGTGTCCGGAGAGGCAAACAGATCTATCTGAGCGGCTCCGAAGACTCCCCAAATCAGTTGGACCACCTGGGGATGGAGTCGCCATTCTCCCGGAAGAGGCGGCAGCCGTGAGAGCTCGTCGGCCACACGGTTGAGCACACCCGGGATGTGAATGGCCTGAAGCGACCTCAGATGCTTCTGACTCCATAGGAGGAGATGGCGGGCGAGTCGCGACATACGGCGGGAGCGTAGACCACCTTGATGGTTGATGTACGCAACGGTCGCAGTGCTGTCCGTACGGACCAGTACATGTCTGTGCAGAAGCAGCCCCCTCAGGCGGCACAGAGCTAGACGTACTGCTTGCAACTCTAGGCAGTTGATGTGCCAATGCAGTTGAGGCCCCGTCCACAGACCTGAAACTGCATCCCCGTTGTACGTGGCCCCCCATCCGTTGGCAGAGGCATCTGTGAACACAACAGCATGCCTGGACACCTGGACTAAGGGAACTCCGGCCCGTAGAAACGCAGGGTTCGACCAGGGACTGAAGGTTTGGCGACAGTGCGGGGTAATGTTGACCCGGAACGTGCCGCTCTGCCACGCCCATCTCGGGACTCGATCGTGAAGCCAGCGCTGAAGCGGTCTCATAAGAAGCAAGCCGAGCGGCGTCACTGCGGCTGCGGCTGCCATATGCCCCAGGAGCCTCTGAAACTGTTTCAGTGGAACCGCTGACCTGCCTTGAAAGGACTTGAGGCAGTAGAGCACTGACTGGACGCGCTCCTCTGTGAGGCGCGCAGTCTGACTGACCGAGTCCAACTCCATACCGAGATAAGAGATCCTCTGCGTGGGGCAGAGTTTGCTCTTGTCCCAGTTGACCTGAAGACCCAAACGGCTGAGGTGTGTGAGCACCAAGTCCCTGTGTTCGCACAACAGATCTCGCGAGTGAGATATTATAAGCCAGTCGTCGAGATAGTTGAGGATGCGAACGCCATGTTCTCTTGTGGGAACAATGGCCGCCTCCACGACTTTCGTGAAGACACGGGGCGACAGGGCCAGGCCGAAGGGTAGGACTTGTACTGAAATGCTCGACCCTCGAAAACAAACTGAAGAAAGGGTCTGTGTCGAGGAAGAATCGAAACATGAAAGTACGCGTCCTTCAGGTCGATCGCTGCAAACCAATCCCGGGGACGGATGCATTCGAAGATGCGTTTCTGCGTGATCATTTGAACGGGAGCTTGTGCAGGGCCCGATTCAAAACTCGCAGGTCCAGGATTGGTCGTAACCCACCGCCTTTCTTGGGTACAATGAAGTAGGGGCTGTAGAACCCAGACTTCATCTCGGCTGGAGGGACCGGCTCGATCGGGTCCTTCGCCAGCAGGACGTCGATCTCTTTCCTCAAGACAGGGGTATCGACGCTCCGCACACGAGTGAAGCGGATACCCCTGTGCTTAGGAGGCCGACGGGCAAACTGAATTGCATAGCCGAGCCGAATGGTACGGATGAGCCAGCGGGACGGCCTCGGAAGAGCTAACCAGGCTTCGAGAGACTGTACCAGCGAGCCCACCCGAACCATCGGCGCACCCGCGGAGGGGCAGCGAAGTGGAAGGCAGGGACCAGACTCCGGAGGCATTGCTGCGGCCGAGAGAGAGGTCTGGGTTTGCAGGGCAGCACCTACCTGCTTCCGGCGAGGGGCAGACGGCAGGGAAGGCCCGGAGGCGTTCGACTGCTGGCTGTCCCGAGGCGAAGGAAGGAGGGGAAACGAGGAGCGAGGCATGGAAGCGTCGGGTCCAGGTTTCCGCACCTCCTTGCCCAGCGGGAGACGAGAGTGACAAGGCCGTGGTGGCGACTCTGTCGTCTGAGCGCTGGGGCGAGGGGAATGAGAGCGGCGAGGCAACGTGGCGTCGCACACTGCCATTCTGACCCTCTTGGACGGAGGAGACTGATAGCGGGGAGGCAATGGAGTGTCGTCCTGGACTACCAGTCTCGCTCGGACAGAGGAAACTGGTCTTATTGACTGCCAGTCTCGACCGTGAGGGGAAACGAGGAACGAGGCCCGGGGGCATCGAGTCCTGATTTCCCCTCACCCAGCGAGAGACGAGAGTGACGTGGCCGTGGCGGCGTCACTGCCATCTGAGCGCTGGGGCCCGTGAACTACTCAGAGGAAGTGGACTGCTCAAACTTTGGGTACCGCTGATTCTGAATAACCAGCGGCGGAACAGAAACGAATTTTCCACCCGGCCCTCCCCGGGGGAAGGAGTGGTGATGACACGCACTCCCAAGAGCAGAACGTCACATACTCTGGGTAGCTCCTCTCAGGGTTGTTTCCCTTTCCTTTTGCTGGGGGAAAACAACTCCGAGCGGGCTGGTTTTGAGGTGCTTCTGGACCACCAGTGTGGACATCGTCTAACCGAGGGCCAGCGCTGTGACTTATCACGGTCAGTCACTAAGCACAGCTCAACCCCGAGTTAGAACTACGCACGTGCAGTGGTAGTGAGAGAGGAAAAACTTCTGCAGATTTAGGCATGTTTGGCTTGCCATATTGGCACCAAAATGCTTCCATACTGCCAAAATTCTTCACACACATCCAGGCACTTTAGAACAGCCCAGAAAAGTGTGGCTGTTAAGTCTGAATCTTCAGCATGAGAACACTAGGAACTCAGCATCATATTCAGAGTATAACAGCTCTCTCTCCGATGTAGCGATCGACATCTGTCCTCCCTGGGGCCCCGAATGAAATGCCTGATCCCTCATGAGAAGGACCAGATACCCATCCGAAAGCCTAGACGGCACACGGCACGCTGAGCGGCTCAAGCCTTTACGAGAAAGGGGAGACGAACAACGTGCCGACGTGGTCATGCACTCCTGAGAGAACATGAACCACCCACGAACGCAGTCTCAACACACCGATTAGGCATGTGAAACAATGAACGTGGCCGTCAAAATAAGGACAGGAAACGATCGCATCCAGAAAGACACGAGTGAAACATCATCCTGAAAAGGACGCGATCTTCACTCGTGTTGCTCTTTCAGGAAGAAAGTACTCTCTATCGTGCTGAAGCACACAGGGACCCAACGCGGCAACACAGCGGGGAAACTGCAAGCCCGCTGTGCGCACTCAACCGTTTACCAGCTGTGAAAACAGCTTTTGAATTAACAGCATATAGATGCAGCCGGTAGACAGGAAACCGCGCGGTCGCTGAAACGCCATCTCACCAACACAGAGAGATCCCCTCCCGAAACAGCAGACTCATAGCTCGTAAGAAAAATACATTCTTAAAGCTCATTCACTCAGAGAGGACACAATCGGTCGGCTCCGAAGCTAAAAACGTTTGTGTATGCGCTTGCTTCCGCTTTCATACCCGCACTGGTAGGCGGGTCGCGGAATGCAAATCTTGCATGCCAATGTTTATTGGCTCGTTTTAGTTCACTCGAAGTCGATTGGTCTCCCTAGCGTGATCCCAATTCGTTGGAAACTCCTCCGACGAGACGTAGGAGTTCCCGAACGAAAGGGAACTAGGTATAACAGGACATAACAGAACATAACAGTTACAAGGTGTTGTAGTGGAAAAAAAAACATTTATTACATCTTTACATCCTTAATTCTCACAGGTCACATATATATCTATAGTCACATGGACTAAAATAGACTGCATATTGGATGAGCATTTCTATCCATTCTGTGTGTCTCATTTACTTGGCGTAGAGATGGCTGAAGGCATCTAACAACTTTAAGTTGCCAACCATCAAAACAAAGCCTAATCCAAATAATAAAGACACTGAATAAACTTAAAAGTCAGCAGGTATAAACATAAAAAAAAAAAAACATTATTACAGAATCACACAAAACAGTATAATCTTTACCAGAGACTTTGTTCACAGAGCTGATTGTCGTTTTCACTCATAAAGTGGCTGATGCGCATATATAATTGCAGGCAGCTGTAGTGTTGCCCTGACAGCCCTATGTAATTATACAAAAATTGCAAATCATCTTATCACGAGGATTTATGCACACAGCAAAATGGTATGCTCTGCAACAGTCACATGTGCCCTTGTGTCATTTTTAAAATGCAGTAAGCATATTACATAAGAATTTGCAGTGAATGAAATGTGTGATTACTTTAGAATACATTTTAATTCGTATGTCAGGAGCCAGTTCATATCGATTTGGTCATCATTTTCCTTTACTGTAAATAAAAGATGCTGTCAATATGAAATGACATTCACGAACCATTACAAATCAGTAATCTGACACCTTTATAAATGAAACAGGGATTGTGAAAAAAGTGGCCATTGCATGCCTGAATAAAGTCAGGCGTTTGGAGAGAGGATTTAGGACATCATAATGAAAATGTGAGACATCAGCTGAAAAGGAAAGTTGTTTCAGATGCAGAGCTTTCTATCATCACATTCTGATTAAAGTCTTGTATTTCTGTGAAATTTAAATTAACAGAGTTGGTTATTCACTAACTATTTGTAATAGAGTTATTCATATAATTCATTTGTATTTAGTTTTAATAGAAGTACATAAGCAGATTATAAATTGCAAACTGCGATAGTTAAGAACTCCACCTGCATCTCTTTGGTTTCAGACATGACTCCAACTTGAATGCTCTTCGACATAAAAGCAGACACCACACATTTTATTAAAGCTTAAGAAAAATGCCATTTTAGCTTTATTAAATAAAACAATACCTGAGATAAAAAATCATAGGCTGTGCGCGTACTGTAAACACAGTTAAATGTGATTTTATTTCACAAATATCACAATTTATCCCTGTGATACATCAATTTTAATATAGAAGCTAATGTATTCTTGGATTAATGCTGCATACCAGTACATGATATAAAGTCAACATTTAATTTGTCTAGTGGATGTGTGTGCAACAGACAATGCATTATATTTACATTTTTTTAAGCAGATTCTTACAAAAGCAACAATCGCAGAAATCAATGTTTGTTGCAATAAACCAGAATACGGGACAAAAAAAAAACCCACTAAGATAAATCTCAAACAAATGGTTTTAGTGCCTTGCTATTTGGGGTTGCTAGAGTATCCATGGTTTCGCAGGCATTGGTAGAGGATTGTCAAGGTGTACGTGGTGTTTGCTAAGAGGTTGTTTACTGCTCCAACGAGCTTATGCAAGTCTGTGAGACTTTTTTTTTGCCTGATGTTTTAACATTCCAACAGGATAAAACTGTAAATCCAATAACTTTGAAAAGTAGCAGCAAAGAAATAGCAAGGACTGCAAATTAATTTCTCCCATTGAGGCTACTAAAACATATGTGGGATATACACAAGAGGAGTTTTTAATCAACTTAATATGTGTGTTCTTTAAAAGTCAACAAACTATAATAGCATCGGATCAGTTCCATTTCAGACAAAGAGCAGTGCTGTGATCCATGAAGAGAAACTCAGTTCACAGTCTTTCAACAGAGTGTTATGTACTTACTTATATTGGCCCGAAATTGATCCTCAATGGTGTTTTAATCCCAAATAATCTGTGATCTGTTTAAATGGGAATAATGCAACTGGAGCAGAATAATCAAGGCCCTCTGAGGACCCACAAAGACTCCCTTGGCTCTGTTGTTATTGGACACAAATTCCATGTGCGTTAAGGTCCAGTCCATACCATTTGTATTTTATTGATCTATGAGTGCAACCTAAATCACGTGACTGAATTCTCACAGATGCTATCACGAGATCCATGTGAACCCAGTTAATTATGGGTGAAATGTAGATATGCCTGTTTTATATAATACATGTCTTTGTTACCCATACATATTGAACATGCACATTATGCATGGACACATAGAGTGGCTGGTGTGTAAGGCTTAATGTTGTGAAGTGCTAAGTAATTTACACAAGTGTGAGCCAGGAATTACTCTGAATTGAATTCTTGCAAGTGCTTGCAGTCAGTGAAGAGAACTGAGAAGAGGTGTAATGTGAAAATTTCCATTCATTTACAACAAGCTGTACAGTTAAGGGATGTATGATGCAGTCTGGCTAAAAGGACATTGCAAAATTACTGCAGTTTGAATAAGGTTGTTGTAGAAGAGCCCCTTATTTTCCTTGTGTTATTGTAGGAATGAAGTGTTGGCACCTGGAAATTGTCCTAATGTGGTCCATAAAAAAATAGCCAGTCATCTAGGATGAAACCAAGTGTGGAGGCACAGACTATGTGGTTTTCAACCAAGAGAAAAATAAATTTGGTGAGGGCATTCATGGCTGGGACGAAGAGGGCAACTATCCAGAAAAAAATATGGGTTCCCATCCCTGCTTATGAAATAAAACATTTTTTAAGTCACCTCTATCTGTTGAACCATTTTCCATTTTCAGGTCTTGGAGTCTCTACTAACAAGGTGATGAGTTGAATTAGGTGTATACGATTAAGGAGCCATCCAAAACAGGGTTGTGGGACCACTGTAGAAAATGTTGACATGTAGACATAATAAAATTGCAGAAGCAGAGAGAAAAGGGGGCAAGCATAAGTTAAAGCCTTGTAATGAACGACTGCTTAAATCAATCAGATATAGAAGTAGTGTGGGTTCCTGCATTCATTCCAGTGGTGTGGGGTCAGCAAGCTTTGCAGATTTTGAATTGCAGGTAAGGAGTAAACATGGAAAGTGCTGACCTGTAAACATTCATCTATGCAGTTTGAAGTTCAAAATAGTGTAATTGACAAAGCTTAAATGTTGGTGGGACATCTCCGCTAGACATATCTTAGGCAAGGACTGAGAATACGGATGGATGCACAAATCTCAAAAATGCTACAGTATGTTTACATCTTAGTATCTGAGAACATGCTCCAGAAAGAGTCGATAGATGGGAGCATCAATAAGGTTAAGGAAAACATGATACTGTAGAGTCTGAAGCTTTTCCTGATGTGACTGTGGATTAGTAATGGGGATATTAGTCAATGGGATTGAACGTGGAATGTGGTTAAATGCATTGCAGAGAGTACATATATTGTAGATATAGCTAGATCTTTTGAAGATAAGATCAGTACGCTTTCCTTCTATGTTCCAGGAGTTGGAGTGAGGTGATTGGTATGAGATGTGAATGTAGGTTTGGAGTATTGGTCTGAGTATATTTTAGAAAGTTGGAAGCGTCTGTCAGTATATTGCTTAAAAAGAGCCATACTATGTGTACAGCAAGATCAAAAAGAGGGGGGCTGAGATAAATAATTTCCTAGATATAGTTTACCTTGGCCTGAAAAATGAATATCAGAGAGAAAGTGGAAACAGCACTTTGAGTGACAGGAATCACTATACCCTCAGCATGTTTCAGTGATAGTCGAGAATTAGTCCTGTAGTTCTGAAGTCTGAAGGACAATATTCTCTTTTAGCCCTTCAATGGAAAAAATAGACTATTCTTTTGTCAAAAGAAGCTAAAGACCAGTATATCGTATTTTGAGTCCTGATCCCTGGCACAAGAGATGGTAGTACTGTTGTCCCCTTCAGTCTTCATAACAAGAAAGACTTCCTTGTTCAACCAGATTCACCAGAGAGACCATGCTGGTTGATCAGCTACACAAGATAGGTTTGTAAAAAGTGTGGGAGAATAAAATATTTGTAGAGAATACAGCAATAACTGAAACTATGCTGGTGTCCTTGCTGTGAAAATACTTTCTGTGGAAGTTGTGGAGTTCAGAGTGGAGTTTGGTCCAATCAAGGGCATGGTCCTGTGTGTTATGATGCATTACCTGAGGTCAAGGGGCTTTAAACTTCTCACAGTCTTTGTTTCGGTCAGTGCTGTGGACCATCCAGGGAAAAGCCTGAAATCCTGGCCCATCAATTGTGATGCATTCTCCCACTGGATTGTGGGCTTGATAGCTCAGTGTAGTTTGGCAGCATTCCTGGCCGCTCCCTTGCTGGATCTGCAAAGACTTTGTTGTGAATGCACAGGGAAGAAACCAGTCTACTGAGGAGATGCATGTTTGGCATTTAACAGCAGTGGTCAATACTGTAAGTCAATATCTTGTATCCCACTTCTTTTGTGTCCATTCTAGTCAGCAGCCTGTGTCCCACCTCTCTCATGCCTGGTCCAGTATGCAGCCCGTATCCCATCTTTTTCATGCCTATACCAGTAAGGACCCTGTACCATACCTCTCTCTTGTCCGGTCAAGTAAAGTCCCTCCTCCCCAATTATATCTTGCCCGGTCAAGTAGGAACTCTGCGTCCCCTCTCCCTAATGACCACTCTGGTTGAGAGCCTGGCTGAAGGCCGGCGATCAAAGTGATGGGGCATCACTGGAGTTAGTTGTTTTGTGGCACCTGTTTAACAATGTTTGTTTGTGCTGAGCAAAGAACAGGAACTGGAAAGCAACCAGTGATAAGAAGATAAAACACTAAATTGGATATTATATTTAATGTATGCTACTTGAGAAAGAGAACTGGGGCTGTATTACAGATTTTTCCAATCTGAATTCTTGACTTAAGATTTGAAAATATTCTGTTTCCTAAGTGAAATTACCATGGTAAGATGGGATGTGATTCTGAGTTAGGATCTTTCTGTAATACAGCCCATAGCTCTATTATTGTCTTAAATTATTTCTTAGAGATATCAATATTGAAACATCCTGCCCTAGATCTCACCTTCCCCTAAGGTATGGTGATGTCTAAAATCCAATTATTCAATAATACTTTAAACTTTGAAATGCTAAAATAGTTAGCAATAATAGAAATTGAGTCCACTTTGAAGAATGAATATCTTTAAAACAGTCTTTAAACTGCAGCCACAGAATAATCGGCAAGCTGTATGGCTTTTCTTTTTTTTTAAGTAGTCAATCATCTACGTAAAGCTATATTGCTTGAAATGGCATGACTTTCCCAGCTCCGGAAGCCTGGGGGAAACCAGGCATTCATATAGAGGTCTCCTTATGCTTGTAATCTGCCTTTCCATAAAGCAACTGTTTATTCACACTGACAAAACATCTCAATGTGTGCTCTGCCAAACTCTGACACAAAGTACAGATGATTGCATGTGTCTATCGTATCCAACAGCTTCTCTCTCTTTCACATACACTCAATAAACAACTTTCAATGCCCCTGATATTTTGGCTTTCTATGGTACATACTTGTTCTCTGGCTCCTATTGAACACAGAGCATTATGCAACAACTCTCACAAAAGCACCACACTCAGCTACTGATAATAGTTTCAGCACAGTATCGTTTGAGGGAAAACATGTTCAGGGAAAATGAAAGGCAGTTTGAAGACTGCTTGGCGTCTGTGATAAGTGATACATGGAAAAAGTTCTTATACAGTTATGGGCCATTAGAGGTGCCATTTTTTGGGAGTTCAAAAGAACTACATCACCAGCCTTAATCTAATCTAATTGTATAATTGGAACGGTGTTTCTAATCAACATGTAAAACATCCAAATACATTAAGGCCCAGATCATATTCTACACAAGTACATCAAGGCAGATACTACTGGCCACAAAATCTCAATTTCGTGCATCATTGTGTTTTGAAATGTGTATGACCTCAATTCAAAATATAACAAAACATTGCATTTGTAGTTTTTTTTTCTTTTCTTTTCTATCAGGTCAACTACTGTTATGGTTGTCTTACAAAGCAAGTTATTTAAAGCGTATAGTGCTAGCCCCTCAATAATAGCAAATCTGGGGCTGGCTGCATCAGCTGGACATAAAAAAAAGTTGTGAGACAAGCATTGTTTCACCATTAATGAATAACTACACAAGAACAAATGAGTAACACAATATTAACATTCTAGTAACTGCTATTAACTTACAAGGAAGTCTTACTAAATATTTAGTACGTAATGGGGTAGTTCACTCAATAACTACTATTACAGTACTACTACTACTATACAGGTTCATAATTAATGTGAATAATGCATAATGTATACATAATTATAAAGTAAAGATCATGGTAATATGGTCTGGTGTGGTTCCATGTGGTCTGCTGTTGTGAGGCCGATTCCATGTACTGCCAAATACTCTGAAACGCCTTTGGAGACGGCTTATAGTAGAGAAATGAACATTCAATTCACGGGCAACAGCTCAGGTGGACATTCCTGCAGTCAGCATGCCAAATGCACACTCCCTCAAAACTTGCATCATCTGTGGCATTGTACTGTGTTATAAAACTGCACATTTTAGAGTGGCCTTTTATTGTGGCCAGCCTAAGGCACACCGGTGCAATAATCATGCTGTCTAATCAGAATCTTGATATGCCACACCTGTAAGGTGGTTGGATTATCTCGGCAAAGGAGAAGTGCTCACTAACACAGATTTAGACAGATTTGTGAACAATATTTTAGAGAAATAGGCCTTTTGTTTACATAGAAAAAGTCTTAGATCTTTTAGTTCAGCTCATGAAAAATGGGGGCAAAAACTAAAGTGTTGCGTTTATAATTTTGTCCAGTGTATATAGGCCTATACATTTTAATCTATATATTTTGGCGTCACAGTTCACAACAACTAAAACAATAAATTGTTCCTTGAAATAAAATAAATGTGAACTGGAAAATAATATATAAAAAAGAAAACTTAAACTAGTTTTAGGGTGCTTTCACACCTGTAGTTTGGTTCATTTGGTCCGGACTAAGGGCAAAAAATTATACTTTGTATCATTTTCAGGTGTTTTGGTTCCTTTTCACACCAGACTGATTGCTCTGTTCCGAATCAGATGATGAGTTGATGAAACGAACCAAAATGCAGTCACATGACAACACCCACATCACTCGTTGTCCAGAGGTAACTGCACTTCGATTGGTCAGAATTAGCATGCGGGAAAATTCCAGAGCTCCCGGGAGTAAACAAAGAGGAGGAAAATTCGACAGAAAGATTTTTACTATGGAGAGACGACTGTGTGGGCTGATTGTATCCCTGGTCATAGTGTATTATATAGTTTGTCTACACCACTTTAGGCAAACAATAACATTTGAGAATGAACGAGAATGCGACTTGAAAATAATGTTTTACTGCAGTGCACGCGGCAAAGTAGGCGCGCATTAATGTTGCTTAACAGTGACATGTCTGCGAGCTGCCATGCTAGTGCAAACTGTCAACAAACATTAACGTTAGTCCTCATCCCATAATGCACAGCGCAGCTGACTACGGCAGCTAGTTTAGTCCAAAAATGCGCAGTTCTTTAGCAGTTGGGTCTGTTCGAGGTTGGATCACGTTCTCACCACAAACGAACCGCTCCAGAGTTCGTTTGAAAGCATACCGAGACCACCTCTTCGAGGAGGTCTTGGTACGCTTGTTTGGTCCGCTTTTGGTGCGCACCCGAGTGCGATTGCTGCTTTCACACCTGCCTAAACGAACCGCACCAAGGGGGGAAACAAACTCAACCGAATATATAGTGCGATTGGTGTGAGACACAGGTGTGAGAGCACCCTTAGCTAATTGCAAAAGGAAACATTTCTCATTTTCATTTAGTTTAACTTAAAAATAACTAAATCTGAAATAAAATTCTAAAAGATAGCTCCAAATTGTAAATTTTGCAATTGCTGTCATCATGACTTTAGATTTGTTTATTTGCCTTTGTATGTTGGGTCATGCTGAATAAAAACTGTATTGACAATTTTGTCTATACATTGACCTTAAGTGCACAAACTAATAGAAATTACAAGAAAATACAACAAAATTACTAAAACTTAAATCAAAATGAAAAATTATAATACAATAAAAGACAGTACTCCAGTTATACTAAAATAACAGTTGTAGAGACACAATCACTTTATATGGTCAAACATTTTAATTTAGGCTTTATTCACATATAAACATTGATCAACACATATACACAGAGTACATCAAACATGGCAAATGAAAGCTCGACCCTGCATGTTTCACACGCAAGAAGAAAAAAACATTGGTTTGTGTAAGTGCCCCCACACAGGGTAAACTGAAATAGTAAATTGTAAAAAAAAAAAAAAAAAAAGTCAATTTGTGCTTCATAAAATAGCTAAAATAAATTATACTGAAATTCAAAACCAACCAAAAATAAAGAAATGGTGACTGTAACCTTGATGAGAACCTTGTTTGATATGCCTAAGGAATTGCAATCCTCTCTGACTGAACCAGTGAGAATTCAATGCGCTTGATGAGGAACAGACTAGTACGTTTGTTATTGCCTGCTATATACTTAACAGGTAAAATTCAGTTCACATTGCAGGCAGTAAAAGAAACATTAGACAGTGCTGAGTGTCTTTAAATGCAATAAAACCCCAGAAATGCTTCTATCACACCACATTACTGCGTGGACTACAGGAAACGCTCTATATGGTCAATTAGGAACATTCTGAAGTAGAATTGTGGTTTTAAAAGAGAGATTTCCAGTGTGAAATGACCAGAACAATGGCATGAACATCATAATTTATGGCTTTTAAAATGTGACATGCATAAGAATGCCCATTAGAAGGCCTAGAAGAGCTCAGTTCTGTGGGAAGATGTGCTTGCGTATATATTTAGATTTTATTATTGGCATCCTAAATCTCATCCCTGTCCTGACTTTAAGTGTTGTATGACTCAAACATTGTCAAGCACTTATAAGAGATGTTCATACCAGAGGATTTATTTGCCAGGAAGAGAGCTCAAATATTACAGCCAGTAACTTTAATATATTTCATTAAAGAATATTTTGATCCCTCCAAGCACAGTCAAGTCAAGTCACCTTTATTTATATAGCGCTTTTTACAATACAGATTGTATCAAAGCAGTTTCACAGTGATGCTCAGTGAAGCTTCACAGCTTCGTCACAGACAATAAAGTTTGTTTCTAGAAGAAAAGTGCATCATCGTCCACCTTAAGTAAGGCAGATCAATAATATTGTTGAATATTAAATGTCCCCAACTAAGCAAGCCAAAAGCCAAGGGAACAGTGGCAAGGAACCAAAACTTCATCAGGTGACAGAATGGAGAAAAAAAAAAAAAAAAAAACCTTGGGAGAAACCAGGCTCACAGTGCCATGTTCACATTAAATATAATTATTTTTCTTGTTTAATGTGCTCTTTCATTGTTGCCTCAAATACTGTTGATAATAGTTTTGGTTTGGCTTAATCTGGAATCCAGTGATTTTTATATATACCACATCAATAACTTACATAATAGAGATGGCTTTTTACAGGGGCGCTTAAAGTAATAATCTCTATAATAAACTAAAAATCATTTACCCTCATGTCCTTCCAAACTGGTATGACTTTCTTCAGGGAACACAAAAGATATTTCGTTTGAAAACAATATTGGACCCCACTGACTTTCATTGAATGAAAAAAAAATCAAAATATCTTCTGTGATTAAATGCCTCTGTCATGGGTGTGTGCTGGCAGGCAGACTTAAGTAGCAAACACAAGCGAGGATAATAGAACACAGTTGAAACATAGATCTAATGACGGTAACCAAAGAGAAAAATCAGTGGCAGGAATCTGAACAAAGAAGACATGTGACAAATGAAAACAAATTGAAAGTCTAATTTGAAATTGAAATTTACTGAATATAACTCTTACAGTAAATATTGATAAAATGAAAGATTCTTTCCATTATGGAATAAAAAAATAAGTGAGTTTATATCTCACAATTTTGAGAAAAAAAAGTCAGAAATGGGAAATCTGGCAATGTTTTTTGCAATTGTAAGTTCTGTCCGAATTAGGAGATATAAACCTGCAATTGTGAGAAAAAAAGACAGGATATTGATATAAAAAAAAAACTACTTTTTTTTATTCTGTGGTGGAAACTTCCATTTATAGCTGCAAATACTGACAGCACCAATGTTTCTACCCATTTTTTGCACAAGTGTCTTCTTTGTCCAAACTTATGGGACTCTATAAAAGAGATTATTTGCAGAGTAAAAAGCTGTCTGTCAACGACAATAACGTGGGACTGCAAAACTGATAACTAAAGGTAACTGTGTACCTCATTTTCTGCTAGATAAAGTATTGACACAGCCATTATTATCTGTCGACGGGTCTTAATTTTCATCTGGGGCCTGTATTATAAACTACTTGTCATAATTATATTCGTTTATATCTGTAATATGTCTTGTAACGTGTACAATGAACCAACTATTGTGTGGTGAATTCTTTCTGACTCAGTGCCCTGATAAAATGAAACTATGTGAGCAAATTTTAAGTGCTCACCACAGATAGTCGTGTGCTGCATTATTACCCAAAGGAAAGATTGCAGTAAGAGCCCTCATGGGAATGCTATCTGACATTGGTGAAGACACTTTTCTTAATATGTTTTCTATTTCTTATTCAGCGGAGTCCCTCCGTACAGCTCTAATTTCTTCCATCCCCTTCTGTTGGTGGTAAAACTGTTGAACTGGGACTTTCGGGAGAAGTCTATAATAAGGAGTTGATTCCATCTTTAATGAACTATTAATGCTAATCTACACTTTGATGAAATTGAGTTTTAGTTGAAAAATCCATCATAGGCAGCTCAGTTATTATAAAGCAGACAACTAGCAAATATTCTAAATCCCTTGAAAAAAATAAAAAGATAATGTCAAGTTTTTAATCTAGTAATTTTGCTATTACTGTCATCATGACTTCAAATAGCATGTTTATTTGGATTTGTGTGTTGTCTTAGCTCTGACAATCGAGCGGTTTGTGTTCATTCCACAAACCACGAATAAATCAGTTCATATTATGGTAATGTAGGGAACTCCAACCTGTTCCATTTCGTTGCGTGCTGTCTCGCTGTCTTTGAACGAGTGCGTGAACACCTGCTCTTAGGCGTGATTTGGCGACACACGTTGCCTGTAGTAACAGCTGGGGCTGTGCTGACTGCAGAACTACATGGTCATTTTTTGCAGGTTCTTCAAGTTTGAATTTGAATGGGAAAAGGTAGAAAAACAATCTTACTATGGAATTTACATACAGGTCAGGAGTAATGACATCATTTTGTATGTTTAAATAATGAGTCCAATGTACGTTTTATGTCATGAACATGGAAAAAAAGACATGTTCTTTGTGTGTATAGCCTGTAAACAGTTAAAACAATATTAAAATCTTCAGGTCAATGCTTTTTAAATTCATTTTATTTTATTTTGCATTTAATTAATTAGAAGATGAGAACAAAATTGTCAGGATGACCTATCACCATGCCTATCACCTCTGCACACTACATTTCCCATAATCCTTCCTGGTCATCACCTGCACACTCTTCTCAATCAACACACCTGTCTGTCATCATCCTCATCTACCGCTCTACATAAGCCAGCACCACACACACACACAGAGATTGTCTGGTCTTGTTGTTTACTAGGACGGCTACCTGGGCTACCTGGGCTACCTGGGCTACCTGGGCTACCTGGGCTACCTGGGCTACCTGGGCTACCTGGGCTACCTGGGCTACCTGGGCTACCTGGGCTACCTGGGCTACCTGGGCTACCTGGGCTAATTAAGCCTCATGAAGCACTGAGGCTTTCCCCTGATTGTTCCGGGAAAAGATTCGAAGCATCAAGAGTGTCAAAAAAGTGTAAAAATAGCGCCATCTTGTGGCAGGTGAAATTTATAGCAGCCATAAACCAGAGTGCGCAGCGCCATTGTTTTCTATTTCTATCTATTAAGCAAAAATAAAAGCCTGACAACGCTAAATCTTCTGTTTTCTATTAATATAATTCACATATTAAAGTGTAGCAATAAATTAAATGTAACAAATAAATTAAATTAATTATAAAAAAATAACAAAAGTGTAGCTTGATGCAAGTAAATGGTGGCCTAATTATTTTATGGTTTCTATGCTGTTTATAATTTGACAGAATATATGATCATGTAACATAGGCTATAGGGTTATTTATAAAAAAAAAAATAAAAAAAAAAGTAAATGGACTTAAACTTCCAAAAACCTGTAGAGTAGTGGTCTGTGTTCAAACATTTCGACAGGCAAAGTGAAGCATTCACGTGACTGGAAAGAAAGTGAGGCTTCGTTTTTCGTTAATCACGTGTTTCTCTGAAAACAATACACGCTCCGGCACGGAGCTTCATGAGAAATTTTGCTGCAAACTCGATACACGCTTGAAGCTTCAGTGTCATAACATCAGTACTACCTGATGCTACTTACCCCGAGTCTAATTACCCCGAGTCTACTTACCCCGAGTCTACTTACCTCCAGTCTACTTACCCCAGTCTACTTACCCCGAGTCTACTTACCCCGAGTCTACTTACCCCAGTCTACTTACCCCGAGTCTACTTACCCCGAGTCTGCTTACCCCGAGTCTACTTACCCCAGTCTACTTACCCCGAGTCTACTTACCCCGGGTCTACTTACCCCAGGTCTACTTACCCCAGGTCTACTTACCCCAGTCTACTTACCCCGAGTCTACTTACCCCGAGTCTACTTACCCCAGTCTACTTACCCCAAGTCTACTTACCCAGTCTACTTACCCCGAGCCTACTTACCCCAGTAGTGAACTGCTTTCACTAAAGCAATTCAAAGGTGTGTGAGGCGCTAGTAACCTGTTTGGACTCATTCAATCTTCCATCACTCTGGTTCTGCCCTCATTTACCATGTCTATAAACTGTTTCCATTTGAAACTCAGCTCTCGCCACTGAGTGTTTCAATGATGAATATTCTGCATTTCTGTTTTCATAAAAAAAAAAAAAAAAAAAAGACATTTGTTTGCTTTTTCCCAACATTTCACTTAGATGGAATATCATATTGATCCTAGCTGTGTTTACATACTGTGACGTGCATTTATTTTATGCAAAAATCGGTAACCCTTTACTTGAAGGGGTGTGCATAAGACTGACATGACACCTTCATAATCATGGCATGGCAGATGTCATAAATATGAATGAAGTTTTATGCATCTTTATGACAACTCTCATTAAGTGTCATTAGCTCAATTATGAATTTTTTAATGCAAATATGACATTGTTTGAGATGTCTTTGTTATGCCACCTTGACACAAATCAATACATCATAACCTGTCAGTGTCTTTGTCATGACAACTTGACATTACTATGACAACATAAATTGTCATTAATTAATGATCAAACTTAAGAAACCACTTAGCTTAATGGGTTAACATTTCATTAAATTGTCAGGTGGTTGGTTTTGACATTGGCTGTCATGAGGCCATTATAACTGTGTCATGAATGTTTTTCTTGACCTCAACTACAGTGGTACAAATTTAATTTGTCATTAAAATGTTATAATGACAAATGGCTTCATGACAGTTAATGTCAAAACCAACCACATGACAGTTTAATGAAATGTTAACCCATAAAGCTAAGCGGTTTCTTAAATTTGATAATTAATCTGCTAGGTCATGTTCATGACATATTTATGACAATTTATGTTGTCTTGGTAATGTCAAGTTGTCATAACAAAGACATCTCAAATAATGTCATATTTGCATTCATAATTGTCATAATTGAGCGAATGACACTTAATGACAGTTGTCATAAACATGCATAAAACTGTCACGGTAGACGTATTCACTTTTTCCTTCTTGTCTTGTGTTTATGTTGTTGTATCGGTGCACGTGTGCTAGAGGCGTGTGTAAGAGGCGTGTCTGTGTGTCATTACCTGATCCGCTCCAGCTGCCCATCATCAATTCACCAGCTGCAGTCGATCTCACCCCACTACTTATTCTCACCACTGTTCTCTCATCTTTGTCAGATCGTTGTTTGATGTTTCCCTGTCTGGTCTTCTGGTTCGTGTTCCTGCCTGGTGTTCCTGTTCTTCGTCTTCCTCGTGGATTTGTCGTCTCACCGTTTGTCTGCACGTCACTGGATTTGGCCATCGAAGTCCCTGCGTCACCACTTCACCACCCGACTTACTGTTCTGGACTTTGTTACTTCCTAATAAATATCGTTTACTCGCGTTTGCTTCCTGTCGTCAGTTACTATGACAGAACGATCTGACCAAGGAATGGAAGCAGCGAGCGTCTCTCACTCTTCATTGGAAGATATTATTCATCACAGTATCCGAAGAATGGATTCACAGGAGAAGGATATCGGGGATACGGGCAGAGCAGTTCAAGTCTTGGTGACGCAGGTGTCCGAGCTCACCCAGCAGATCCAGCGCCTACGGATTCCCACTGTGCCACCCACACCAGCCGTTCCTCCCATACCACCAGGAAGCCCCTCCCAGTCTGAACCTCGACTACCCACTCCAGAAGCGTACTCAGGTGAACCATCTCACTGCAGAGCATTTCTCACCCGGTGTTCCATGCACTTCGCTCTCCAACCTCGTACTTTCCAGAACGAGCAGACCAAGGTGGCGTTTGTCCTTACTCTGCTGACTGGGAGAGCGGCGCTTTGGGGAACGGCGGTGTGGGAGAACCAACACCCGTGCTAAGCCTCGTTCCAGACACTCTCCGCCGAGATGAGACAGGTATTTGACCGGGCGGTTTCCGGAAGAGAGGCAGCCAGAGAATTGGCCGAACTTCGGCATGGAGAGAAGTCCGTCTCCGATTACTCGATCGAATTCCGGACCTTGGCGGCGGAGTGTGGATGGGACGAGACGGCACAGAGGGATATGTTCCTGCATGGGTTGGCTGACCACGTCCAGAAGGAGATATACGCCCTGGATCTTCCCACCACCCTCAATGGACTGATCGACTTGGCTCTGCGGGTGGACAGTCGACTATCCAGAATCGAGCGTCGGATGACGTCCACTCGCAACCTCGGGGGGTTCAACGGTCCAAGATCCAGCGGCAGGGACATGGTCAGCCCTACTTACGATCACGAGCCCATGCAGGTGGGTCGAGCTCGGCTTTCCCGAGAGGAGAGGGAGAGGCGGAGATCCCAGGGCCTTTGCCTGTATTGTGGAGGAGCCGGACATTTTGCCCACAGCTGCCCGGTAAAAGGGCCAAGCCCGATAGTAAACCTGAGGCTACTATCGGGTGGGATCTCCGCCAGGAAGACCTCATCTACGACCACATCGACCTCCACCCTCCTCTCGGTAAGACTAAGATGTTCAGTCCACCAACACGATTGTCGAGCACTGTTGGATTCGGGGGCAGAAGGTAATTTTATGGACCATAACTTTGCACGCAGATTTCAAATCCCTTTCAGACCCCTCACTCATCGGATTCCAGTTCACGCACTCAATAGTCAACAGCTTCCCACTATTTCATTATCCACGGAAGAAATCACTCTCATCACTTCAGGCAACCACACGGAGACTATTTCTTTTCTTATTCTGGACTCACCCTTGGCACCTGTTGTTCTTGGACATCCATGGCTCATCCGACATAACCCCCGAGTGGACTGGATTAACAAGTCTGTGCTGGAGTGGAGCAAGGAATGTCATAAGTCTTGTCTCATGTCTGCTTGTTCGTCTGTACCTGTTTCTATGTTTCAGGAGGAAGCAGGGGATCTGTTTAACGTGCCCGCGGAGTATCTGGACCTGAAGGAAGTGTTCAGTAAGTCTCGCGCTGCTTCTCTTCCTCCGCATCGTCCCTACGACTGTGCAATAGACTTACTGCCAGGTACGTCTACGCCTAAGGGCAAGTTATATTCACTTTCGATTCCCGAAAGAGAGGCCATGGAGAAATATATTTCTGATTCTCTGGCAACCGAGTTCATTCGCCCTTCCTCTTCTCCAGCGGGGGCGGGGTTCTTTTTTGTGGGGAAGAAGGATGGTTCTCTTCGACCTTGCATTGATTACCGAGGGTTGAATAACATCACGGTAAAGAATACTTATCCTTTACCGTTGATGTCTTCAGCTTTCGAGAGGTTGCAGGGAGCATCCATCTTCACGAAATTGGACTTACGTAATGCTTATCATTTGGTCCACATTAGGGAGGGGGATGAGTGGAAAACTGCCTTTAACACCCCCAGGGGGCACTTTGAATACTTGGTCATGCCGTTTTGGCTGTCCAACTCCCCAGCAGTTTTCCAGGCACTGGTCAATGATGTGTTGCGAGATATGATCGATCAGTTCATTTATGTCTACCTGGATGACATATTGATTTTTTCCTCGTCTCTCCAGGAACATGTGCAACACGTTCGGCGAGTGCTTCAGAGGTTGCTAGAGAATGGGCTTTTTGTCAAGGCGGAGAAATGCGAATTTCATGCACAGTCTGTTCCTTTTTTAGGGTACATCGTGTCGTCTGAGGGAATGCGGATGGACCCTGAGAGGATTAAGGCTGTGGTAGATTGGCCAAGTCCAGATTCCCGCAAGGCCCTGCAGAGGTTTCTGGGGTTCGCCAATTTTTACCGGCGGTTCATTCGCAACTTCAGCCAGCTAGTCGCGCCTCTGACTGCCTTGACCTCCCCCAGAACTGCGTTCAGGTGGTCTGACACAGCCGAGGCTGTGTTTAAGAAACTAAAAGGCCGCTTTGTTTCAACCCCCATTCTCATTACCCCTGATCCATCACGTCAGTTTGTGGTGGAGTTCGACGCATCAGAGGTGGGAGTAGGGGCAGTGCTATCCCAGCAGTCACCTGTAGACGACAAGATGCACCCTTGCGCGTTTTTGTCCCATCGTTTATCTCCAGCCGAAAGAAATTACGACATTGGTAATAGAGAGTTGTTGGCAGTCAAGCTGGCGTTGGAGGAGTGGCGCCACTGGTTAGAGGGGTCGGGGGTACCTTTTATCGTCTGGACTGATCATAAGAACCTCGAGTATATCAGAACTGCTAAAAGATTGAACTCCAGGCAGGCTCGGTGGGCACTTTTTTACGGTCGTTTTGATTTTTCCTTATCATACCGTCCGGGTTCCAAGAACATCAAACCCGACTCTCTATCTCGTATATTTGATTTTTCCGAACGCCCGTCCACTCCCGAGTGTATTTTACCCGAAACCCTATTTGTTTCAGCACTCACATGGGAGATCGAAGCGAAGGTCAGGAAGGCCTTAGAAGGGGTAACGCCTCCGCCCGGGTGCCCACCGAATCGGTTATTTGTGCCGGAGGGATTACGATCAGACGTTATCCAGTGGGGTCACAGTTCCATCATAGCTTGTCATCCAGGAGTTAATCGCACTGGGTTCCTAGTCAAGCAACGATTCTGGTGGCCACTTATGGCTCGTGACATTCATGATTTTGTTTTGGCTTGCTCAGTTTGCGCCACTGGTAAGTCTTCCAATCGACCCCCAGACGGGTTACTCCAACCGCTGTCGGTACCTTCGAGACCCTGGTCCCATATCGCTCTAGATTTTATTACCGCCCTCCCACCCTCCCAGGGTAACACAGTAGTTTTGACTGTGGTGGACCGATTCTCGAAGGCGGCCCATTTCATTCCCTTACCCAAATTACCCTCAGCTAAGGAGACAGCGGTTATGATCGTAGATCACGTCTTTCGTTTACATGGCCTCCCGCTAGACGTGGTTTCCGACAGGGGATCTCAGTTTGTGTCCAAATTTTGGCGAGAATTTTGTAGATTACTGGGGGCGACGGTTAGTCTGTCTTCTGGGTTTCATCCCCAGAGTAATGGTCAAACTGAGAGAGCCAACCAAGATTTGGAGAGAACGTTGCGATGTTTGGTTTCCAAGAATCCTTCCTCATGGAGCCAACAACTGTCTATGGTGGAGTACGCACACAACATGTTGCCAGTGTCAGCTACGGGTCTATCTCCGTTTGAGTGTAGTGTAGGTTACCAGCCACCTATCTTTCCCAGTCTGGAATCCGAGGTTGCGGTTCCCTCCGCTCACGCCTTTGTTCAGAGGTGTCACCGCACCTGGACTAGAGCCCGTGAGACTCTACTCCAGGTGGGGGCGCGCACCAAGGCCAAAGCCGATCGCCACAGGTCAAGGCCTCCCGTATACGTCGTTGGTCAAAAAGTGTGGCTTTCAACTAAGAACATTCCTCTTCGCACCGTCTCTAATAAGCTTGCACCCAAATTTATTGGCCCGTTTACTGTCACCAAGATCATTAGTCCGGTGGCAGTCCGCCTCAAATTACCTCCCGCGTACAGGAGGGTTCATTCCGTGTTCCATGTATCCAAAATCAAACCCGTATTTCATTCCCACATTAATCCGCCGGTCCCGGTTCCTCCCCCACCGCGACTCGTAGATGGGGAGACTACATATTCGGTTAACCGTATTCTGGACTCTAGGCGAGTGGACGCGGATTTCAGTACTTGGTGGACTGGGAAGGTTACGGTCCAGGGGAGAGAAGTTGGGTTCCTGCTAGAGACATCCTGGATCACTCCCTTATTGATGATTACAATCAACAGGTAAGGGGGCCTGGGAACGCCAGGAGGCGTTCTTAGGAGGAGGGGTACTGTCACGGTAGACGTATTCACTGGTTCCTTCTTGTCTTGTGTTTATGTTGTTGTATGAGTGCACGTGTGCTAGAGGCGTGTGTAAGAGGCGTGTCTGTGTGTCATTACCTGATCCGCTCCAGCTGCCTATCATCAATTCACCAGCTGCAGTCGATCTCACCCCACTACTTATTCTCACCACTGTTCTCTCATCTTTGTCAGATCGTTGTTTGATGTTTCCCTGTCTGGTCTTCTGGTTCGTGTTCCTGCCTGGTGTTCCTGTTCTTCGTCTTCCTCGTGGATTTGTCGTCTCACCGTTTGTCTGCACGTCACTTGGATTTGGCCATCGAAGTCCCTGCGTCACCACTTCACCACCCGACTTACTGTTCTGGACTTTGTTACTTCCTAATAAATATCGTTTACTCGCGTTTGCTTCCTGTCATCGGTTACTATGACAAAAACCTCATTCATATTCATGACATCTGTCATGTCAGTCTTATGCACACCCCTTCAAGTAAAGTGTTACCCAAAAATCAAACTGTGCCTAATACTATAATGAACGACTAAGTACACCAGTATTAGTTAAACTAGAAAATATGCAATTAATTATACTTTTATTTTACTTTTAACTAAGATGAATGTCAACTGGAAACAAATGAGAATGAAGCACACTATGAATACACAACATTTGCATAAATGGTAAATAAATGATTCCTCAGCATTCAATAAATATGATTTATGTTTAGAGAATGTGTTGGTACTGCAGTGAACTGATTTACAGATTCAGGCAATCAAGACTTCACTAATTAAAAAAAAAACAATTTGAGAATGAACTTTAGTTTTAGTGTAACTTTTAGTGGTCTCTAGCTGATAAAATTGACCTCCAGCTTATCCTTCAATTTGAGTTAAGGTTATGTAATTTAAATTTAATTTATGAATTACATAACTTCTAAATAATTTCTCAGGGGGGACATTCTTGCATTCCCTTGAATCATGGATACCTACCAAATTATCTATCTATCAATCGATCTAACAGCATTTCCATATTCACCTATTACAAACCAGTTTGGCTTTATTTCTTTCATTTGGCACTTGTACAAAGGTTGTAGAAGCCCTTTAATTGGGCACTTGGCCATTGACTTTGGTTGAATTTGATCTCTTTCATGCCTTTTACTATGTGCACTTTTTGGAATCAGTGACTGACAGCTGGGTTTTGATACATGTGATTTCCCAAATGAGTATAAAAGTCTTTATAAACAGCCACTTTCAGTTTTGAACATTCATTATCATGTTGTTATTAACTGTCCCATTGAAATGGCTTTCTCATAACCTGTTATTTAACAAATTGCTTATGATTATGCTTTTCTTAGGCATTTTCTTGTTTTTTTAATATCTCTAAATGTTGTTTTTTTCCAATGAAGACAGGCTCTTTTTAACGGATTTGTGCACAGATCTTTTGAAACAGGAGACTTTGACAATTCCTTTGATGATTTGAAACCTTTTACCAGTTTACCAGTGACATTGAATAATAATGTAATCATAACTAAAACCATTAAGATTTTCGGTTCTACTTTCAGCAGAGGGAGCAAAATAAATTATAGTCATATAATACAATAATTCATGTTTTAACCTTAAATTGTTTTTCCCTTTACATCAATAATGTGTTAAATATAGAAATATGCAAGCAAAAATAATGCTTTCCCCCAAAACACTGCTTGCATACAGAAAGCTGGCCTACTCACACTCAATCCCACAAGACATGAATTAGCTCCACCAGCTAGACTAGCATACATGCATAAACCAGCCTGGACCAGTAATTTACCAGCACTAACAAGCACTATACTACTGACCAGAAAGCAGCCTGGACCAGCATGGAATCCTATGCTATGCTATATTTTTCAGATGGGTTGTCTGGGCATAAGTGTTTCAAACTATTTGCATCTACTAACATTTTCCCAGCAAAAGGAAATCAATGCAGCATTTTCATCACTGCCTCCAGCTAACCTCTTACCACTATCTACTTGGTATGCAGTGACCCCAGAACTTAGTGAGGCAAACTAGACTGATGCCAAAAATTAAAAAAAAAGGTTTGCAATTTCTTTTCAAAACACCTCAATTATGTTTTGAGAGGAAAGCTGAACGCTGTGGTATATCTTTGACTTCTGATCATAGCGGGATCGCAGGGCAGAAGCAAGGCGATACAAGGGAAGCAGGGCAATATTGGAAAGCTTTGCTCTATCATCAAAGTGAACATGTTTATTCCATTCATGATCGACACCTCGCCCCAGGGAACTGATTAAAATAAACATTAGCAGACATCAAAAATGATTTGTTAATTATAGCACAAAATGGCAACAAAGATTTCCTGTCATGTATATCCCATCTTTTGACTTCTCAAGGGTGGTCTGAATTTCCTGATCTTTACAATACGTACTTCTGACCCCTTTATTGAGTTGGAAATATTGTCTTATTTCTCTTTAAAGTAATTCACCACTGACTGTTTTCTTTCATGCATATGTGATGTATGAACATTTTCCCCAGAGGGGATGAGGACAGAAAGAATGAACAGAGCCCATGAAACATGCAGTTAATTATCTATTGCTCAGTCATATATCAGTGTCACTGGAGTGGGGATGTTTTCATCAGCTCAAGGTGAAAAATGGATACTTTAAAAACTAATCTGAATGTACTAGATTATTAAAAAAAAATAACAAAATGAATGAAAAATTGACTACATAATATAGGCTTTCCACAAACAGGACATTAAGTATGTCTTGTTCGTGGAAAGACTATATTATGTTACCCATAATTATGAAAATATTAGAGACACAAAAATTGCATGTTTTTCTGTCTTTTGCGTTATTTTATTTAGTACGTTATTATCTAATATAAAATTAAAATATTAACAGAAATACTGTGTGTTTGTGTGATTTCCCTCCTTCGAACTCTGCATCTTCTCATTGGCCCATTGACCTAGCTCAGTGCATTAAACCAAATTCAAGGTACTCCTTGGGACATTGAGCCAAGTAACCAGTTAACCAGGGGTTGTCCATACTTCTGGTTAGTGGGTGTTACAACTGGCTACTAGTAAAACTTGCATTAATTTATGAACTTGTTGTAATAAACAAAAATGTAAATATGAACTATCCAAATTTTTGTGTGCCACCCTGTTACCTGTTACGTAAAGACCAGGGCATGTCTTCCCGGTGACAAGCTTCTGGGGAGCTTTAATGAGTATGTGAAGTGGGTACTCATCCACAACGGTTACCCATTCACAATCTGTGAGTGCAATCTTGGAGAGTTTAGCAATCTTATCTTTAGTAAAAAACAGTGTCATAGATAATTATGATTATGATAATTGTCATAGATGGATTATTGTGACAGTATTAATAATGTATGATATATGCTTTATAAGTGCTTAAAAAATGTTTCCCAAACACTGAAAAAACTAAATATCTGAATCCTGGTAATAAAATGGCAAGTGTTCAAAGATAGTCAGAAATAGAGAGCCACAGATAGCTGGTGCTAATCATAATTACTCAAAGCCTGTCTGCAGAGAGAACATTGCACTAGTCAGTTTCTCTGTTATATGTGGAACAATATCATATCTTGTTCTATTGCCAGTACACAAGAGGAAGATAGAGATTTGACCATTTCCTCTAAAGGAAATTAATGAAACAGCTGTGCTTTTCCCACTAACAATTGGAACATACCCTAGTAAAAAAAAAAAGTATACTTGATTGTATTTGAAATATATTCTCCTTTTCAATAGTACATTGCAAATATACTAACAAAAATTGTGCTATCTTTAAATATATTAAAAGTATATTATCATCACAATTTTACCTATTTTTACAATACAAATTTTAACACACTTTAAAATAATTGTACTTTAGTATATTTTCTAAAAAATATATTTTTGAAATATGTATTTGGAGTGAAAATTTAGTTAAATTTTTAAAAGTGTATTTATTTGCACTTTATTAAAAAATATATTTAAGTGTATTTTAGCTGGAAATGATCATTGTAACAATGCATTGAAATTATACTTTCAAAATACATGATTGTATACAATAGTATTTTGTACAAAGTATACTGTAGCTAAGTATTATTTGCCTATTAATGTCAATTTGTTATTGAAAACAAAGTGTGCAATTTGTAGTAAATACTTGTGGTCGATGCCGATAGCCTCGTGGGTAAGCGCGCCGACATGTAGTGCCGATGTGCTTCGTGAAAACCAAGTTTGAGTCCCGGCTTGACGACCTTTCCCGATCCCGTCCGCGCTATCTCTCTCCACCTCAATTCCTGTCTAGCTACTGTCATATCCTAATAAAAGGTGAAAATGCCAAAAATAAATATAAAAACACTTATTGTTTATTGCTTGTATGTTTCGAAGACACTCGTAATGTACTTGTAACACAAATAAAGTACTCTTTAATATCACAAATCAAGCATGTAATTAGTCCCTACACAAGCATATACTTTAAGTATACTTGAAATTGGTCCAATTTAGTACACTAAATACACTTAAAGTTATGCTTTACTACAATTTAATATAATATAATTAAAATATTATTAGTACAAAATTAGTTGTTTAGAAATAGCACACTTCAAGTTAACTAATCATTAACACAGTTGAAGTATACTGATAATTAGTTAGCATTTTTTTTTCCATCAGGGTAGTCATGACTTCTTTGTGTAAAATGGAAATTGAATAGGCAAATCTGTATTTTTTTTTTCATATAGATATTGAACTGAAAGACTGATAATCTGATATGTGTTAAGATTATTGTGACGATTCAAATTCATTGACATTTAAAATATTTTCAAATGAAAACATCAACAGATACATTTAAAGAGCATATCTATTGCAACTCCTGCAAATTCTAATGAGTTTTACCTCACTTAAAATTGATTTAAGTTATTCCCGTTTTATTCCTATTTTCTAAATTCTGAAAGTCTTAATGGTTGCAACATTTTATACCTAAAATATTATTTATGGAAATTCATGCATTTAATTGTTTATTTAGATAATCTGAATATTTAATAAGATAGTGCCGTAATTTCATATTGAAACATAAAATAAATAAAAAATGTTATTGCATTGGACTTTTATTCTAACTTATTGCACTGTGATTAATCAACTGAGGAAAGTATGTGAAATCTATTTGTTAAAATGGTTACCCTTTTCACCTGTGGTGTATTGCCTTATGTGCAGGTAAGACATACCTTCCAAAGGACTGTATCCTACAATCCAAGTAGTGAATTCTAATGTCTTTTCTTATTATTTGTTCCAAATGTACCTTCACTTTTTTCCTACTTCTAAACAATAATCCACAAAGGGACCACTAAAGGACCATCTTGCTATTGCTACACTCTTAAACTCCAAGGAGAGACAATGCATCACATCATTACTCGAAGCATGACCGCAAGCCTGCGATCCTTGTGGGTCAATAGAGCAACTGAGGCTGAATCCTAACAACAGTTGCTTATTTACAAAGCCCAGCTTATTTGCCTGCCTGATGCGTATGGATGCATCCTTCATTTGGGATATTGCTGAACAGAGGAAAGAAAGGTATTAATATAGAGGTTATATTTGCAATGCTATATCACCTGATCAATAGTAGATTACATTAAGGGTAGACAAGGGGAACCGGTCTTGGTGCCTGACATCCTAATCTGGTCTGGGGAAGAGAATCAATGCATTAGGCACAAAGATATTCAAGCCTTCGTCTATAACATCCATCAACAAACTCATCTCATCAACCTATTTATTCTGCTGCTATAAACAAAAACGACCTCTATCTGGAGTCATGGAGCCAGAAAAGGTCTCCAGGGGAGGATCTTTGCTGAGCCAGTCGTAGACAACTCCATCAAACAGGCAGGTAGACATAAGCTCAAATGGGTAGATAATGGGCTCATCTGCATAACACCAATCCAGGGTTGAGAAAACAATTTCTCTCAGACAAATGATAGCATAAAAGCCATTATCAAATGTGCCCTCGGTTGAGCTCTGCCACAATCAGTTATGTTGTTTCTGGTCAATGATATTTGCTGGGAGGGTGAAGGGTGATCGTACACTTTCATTTGCAAACATCTCCCATATCATCCATTAGATCCTCTTCTGTCTGGCTTCTCGTGGGTAGTGTGTCTACGGGTGGTGCAATTAATGAATTTTTAATCAGGGTGTTCTTTGGTTGCGGTATGTGTCTTGTTTCTATATTATTGTGCGATTTGATATGGTGAACACCTAACTGTGTCTGAAAATAATATGGGTTTGATGAATGAGTATTACGTTCAACAGGAATTTTTAAATCTGACATGAAACAGTTAGTAATGATCTGATGACGAGTCTGTCGTTCTCATAGCCGTAATACTAATAGAACTAGTTATCCAGTATGAGAAAAGGCCATATTAAATTAATAGTTATAAAATGTAATTGGGTGAGCCACTTTAAAAGTCATTGTAAAACAGACATTGTGCAATATATAGCTCTTTAAAATCCAATTGAATGATCCATCTGATCTGTATATTTTATAAAAATTAACATAGTTGCCAGATTGCTTGGTAATGCAGAGTACATACTACTAAGTAATGCTACTTGGAAGAATGTTTCTGATGATGTATTGATGTATAATAAATAACTATTTACTGAAAATTAATTATTTTATTATTTAATAAATAATATAAAATGACACATTGAAAATTAAATAATACAATTATTATTATTAGTAAAGTTTAAATAATAAATACAAAATAAAATGTAATGTAACATATAGTAAATTTGTGTCACTATTTTATAAAAGCAATAAGACAAAGCTGTGTTTCAGCAATGTTACCACGACACCTCTGTAAAGTCAATCTGAAGTGAAGTAAATCACAGTCTCTTGTGGCACAGTACTTTTTTTCTTATTTTTTTTCTTATTTATTATTATTATTATTGTTATTATTATTATTTGGGGTTTTGTTTTGATGTCAGTTTTGTCCATGAAGACAGTGTCCTTTTAAAAACCAGACAAGGATGCAAGATGATGATTATAAGGTGTTGTGCCCTTTCCAGTTTTTTGGATAGTTAAACAGCTCAGTAAGTATGTTAACAAGGGTAAAGGGGAAATTACATGGTCCAGCTGAAAACATGACATCTCCAAGCATTGTGTTTATAGTTTTGCTTTAGATTTAACTTTGCTCATCACAGGATTGAAAAGGCAAATTGACTTTCCACAGATTGATGGAGGCAAAAAAATAGCTGTAATCAGAGGCTGCCTTACAATAATGGGCAGGCAATACAAAACAGAAGCGAGAACCAACAGTCTTTGATCGTCAGCTCCACCTTTGCCTACTGTAATTAGAGATATGCTAGTGCAACATACGCTCACAGGTTCCTTGTTCAAGCTTAAACAGGGATTCAGGGTGAAAACAAAATAAAAAAAAACTCTTGTAGAGAAAATGTTGCGGTCTGTGAATGTTTAATAAAAGATAGGTAGACAGATTTGTTGATGCTTATTTCAAAATTACTGTTTTAAATGTTATTGTTTTTGTTTTATTCGCATTTGATTACTTCTGAAAGGTTGATGTCATCCATGCTCTTTTCCGTCAGCCGTTGGAATATGCTGGGAGCGTTAGTGATGCCCTGAGGCATCCTATTAAACTCCCAAAAGCCTAATGGGCATACAAAGGTAGTCTTGGGGTTGTCTTTCTCTTCTAGTTCGATCTGGTAATAACCAGACTTGAGGTCAAGTATTGAGAACCATTTTGAACCTCGAAGTGCTGAAAAAGTTTCCTCCTAGTTGGGTAAGGCATATGCATCCTTGATGGTCTGCATATTCTACTTGCGGTAATCAATGCAAAGTCTTATATCACCATTCGTCTTTCTCACTACAGCGATGGAATTAGAGAAAGATAATTTAGACTCACAAATGATACCGGCTTCAAGCAATTCCTCTAGATGTTGCGAGACAGCTTCAAGATCATTGGGATGGATCGGTCTCACTTTATGCTTCAAGGGGGGTTCGTCGTTTAACTTGATTCTGTGTTTCACTTTGTCTGTTTGTCCAACATCCATGTGCAATGCAAAGACTTTGGGCATAGAGCGCAGTCTCTGAGTGATTCTCCTCTTCCACTCCTCTGTCAGACAGGAGTCACCAAAGTCGAAGCAGAGTCAATGACTGAGCAATCATATTGCACAACGTTGTGTGACATCACTTTTTGCAAAGCATGACTGTTTGCGAATCACACTCTTGCCGGGGATGATAATGTCATGCTCTGTTTCATTCTTTAACACCACTGGGACCTTCCGTAATGGAGGCTGAGGTAGGTTTAGTAAGCAACTGTCATCTAGCAGTCCTCCAGGAAAGGGTGAACATGAAGGAGGCTCCATCACATTTTTTTTGTGCCCATTTTTTCTGCTACTTGTCCTCTTTCACTCACCACTCCTTAAATAATGACATTTGTCCGGCAGGAACAAAAGTAAGGTCAACACCAGGCAGCCTAACAATTCCTATGTTACTGTTTTCTTTCTGTTGGCATCTGTGTTCCATGCTAGCCAAATGGAACAGCTTGACAAACTTTCAAGGTACTTGTCATATGCAGAATCCAAAGTGTTTGTGCCTATTAGCACCTTTGGTTGGGCAGTGCCACCAGTTTCCGTGATTACTAAATGAAAAATGAGTTGACACTTCAACATCAGACCCAAGGAAGTCTCTGGGGGATGTGATTTTCACCTTAACATACTCCAGGAAAGTACTTGACCATTTGCTGCTTCTTTTTTCCAACATGTTCCAACCCAAGGATTTTGGATGATATTTTCTTAACAGGGGAGGAAATTAAAGTAAAGTAAATTGATTTATTTGAGGGAATCTGCAGGAAGTAATGAATAAGTAAATAAAGTTATTTTCATCCCCTTGCAGTTAAGTTCTTCATCTCTAAATCTCAACTGATAAAGCATCAATAATTTAAAAGTATGAAAAAATGTATTCATGGTTATTTATGAGGCTGGTCAAGCAGGTAGTAAAAGGTTGCATAACAATTTTAGAAAGTTTGATATAATATTATCCAAAACTATGTATTCTGAGAAGTAACATAAAGTCCAACAATTGATAGAAAAAAAAATATATTTTGAAATAATGATATAAATAAATTTATTAATATAAAATATTATTGCCCTTTAGTTGTATGCAAAAAATATATGTATTAATATAATTTATTTAGTGTTCAGATAAACATCAGCTCACTGAAACCAGAAATTAATGATAAGCCTGAACTGCTACAAGCCACAGCAAAAATTAAACGGACGATAAGTTGGTATCAAGTTTCCGTTGTAACAAACCAAATTCGGTCCACTGACAGGTGTCCCCTGTGTACAGAGCTATCTGCTTAAATGATTAGAAGACCAGCGATGATAATGTTCAGTCATCAGAACAATTGCTTTAACTCTCCCACGCTTTGATATTAAAAAGTAATTACGAATCCTGTGTTAGGTCACTGTAAATGAGCGCTAATTCGTAAAGTTATATAAATGCTATTTATTACTTTTCTATGGAAATGTGCCATGTTTATACTGCCTCTATTATGGCCCATATCTGTTTTTTTACCCCTCACATCTGGTTAACTGGGCGACAGTAGGAACAGCCTGACACGCAATCAGTCTGAAAGTTTCCAATCTGATCTGGGCCACTTTCTTTTATTATCTAACGTGGAAAAGTATTTGTCGCAAAATGGACAAAATGGAATGAGCAGCTTAAAATATCGCATGTATTGAGTATGTCAAGTAATCATAATATGTGTGGTGATGCGATCAGTCATTATAGTGATTAGGGGCGGATACGTCACGTTCAAGGGACATAAAAGGAGATGAGGTTGACATCATTAAGCGTGTCTTTCTGGGTCCTGGGAGTGACGTCATTTCTGGTGCGCCGTGTTTATGTCCAGGAGGTAAGAGTTACTGGTGGCAGTCTCATTATGAATGTTTGGTGTGGAAGGGTAATTTGAGACTCATGTGATTTACAGTAAGTGGCTGAGCAGTACTTTAGACCCGTCAAACTAGTATTTATCAATGTGAGGCCATAATTGGCACGCCATCAAGTCGACTGCGCGGGGCGAGTTAACATACGCAGGTATGTTAAGCTTATTTTAACGTTAGGTTCAAGAGACGGTGATTTCTTAAATTGAAATGTGTATTATATTTTAACAGTGACATGGGGGCCAGGAGGTGTTGCAGCAGGCTTTGTGGGCGCTGTTAGGCTTTATGCGACCCATTTGATGGTCCGGTGAGGATTACCTGCATCCGGTAGTCATTCGAACTGGAGCGCTTCTGAACTGAGTTATATTCTCTTCTGCAAGCTGTCTTCGACCATTCCTCTGCCTTGTATTGGAACGAGGCATCGACTGTCGATCTGTATATTTAATCTAATTGTTGGACATAACACAGTCTCATCCCAAGGCGTCATCTAACTGACGCTTTTGACCATGCGTCAACATGCCGACGCACGTGGCACCCTCTACTCGTCAATATGAGAAGCTCATCCTCGGGCGTCATCTAACTGACGCTTTTGACCATGCGTCTAAATCCGACGCACATGGCACCCTTTAGCGTCAGTTAGATGACGCTTCCGTTATGGATAGGTTTAGGTCTGGGGTAGGGTTAGGGTTAGACCACTAAGAGGCGCGTCTCATATTGACGCGTAAAGGGTGCCATGTGCGTCGGCATGTTGACGCATGGTCAAACATGGTCAAAAGCGTCAGTTAGATGACGCCTTGGGATGAGACTGGGTTGTTGGACGATCTCATTCCAGTGAACGAGGGTCTCCTTGATGACCGTAACGACGCATTTGTTGCCGATCTGTATTGTTTTCTAATTGTTTGACCACCTCATTCCAGCGAACGAGGGTCTCCTTGACGACCGTGATGTCGCACTTGTTGCCAATCTGTAATGTATATTTATTCTAATTGTTTGATTGTCTCCTTGTTAGCGAACAAGGGTCTCCTTGACGACCGGATCAATAGTGCGTTCACAGTATAATTGACATTCAGACCTGAGTACAGTGGCGAGAAGCTACTAGTTTTGTCGCTACTATTGTATTTCATTTGTGAACATGATGTCCCTGTGGATGTTGTTTGTAAATGTGTTTTTGAGTATTCTGTTGTACTGTAGTCTGAGATTACATTTTTTATAGGACAGTGTTGTGCTGACAAGAGTCCACCAGTGTCAGCCAGTGAATATTGTGACAAACTGATTCCTTCTGGCAACATGTGATGAGTGTTTAATTGACAGACCATTACGTGGAATGTGTATGTTTGTTTGTATCTCATACTGCTTTCTCTTCTACTCAGAATTGGGGTTCCAGTATTAGCCAGAGTCCTCTGTGTGTGGTGGTGGTTCGGCTATCGGTCTGCAGTGTCCACAGCGGGTGATTTGGTGTTGTGTGTTGAGACCACAAGTAGTTGCTGTGTTTATTGGACAGGCAAGATGAATTCCCCAATTCTGAAGTGGTAGTGTGTGTATGCGTGTGTGCGTGTGTGTGTGTGTGTGTGTCCGTGTAACGTGTTTTATGATTGATGTGTTCCTTTTACTGTTTGCATATTAAAGGATACCAGTTGTATTTTTTTGTATGTATTAAAGAATAAAATCTGTGAAGCGATTATCCTTGTCTGATACCTGACTCAGCCACTACGAATCTGTGTGTCTTGGCAAATTATCTGTGGGTCCCTGGCCAATTTCCGGGGTGGCGTAGTCGGTTTAGTGCCATAACTGGCATTGTAGTAAACTCCTGATCGTAAGCTGCCACATATGAAAAAAAATATATATATATATGTTTGTGAACTTTAATCCTAGTACTTTGAAAGTTTTGAAGGCGGTTCTGCCAAGAGCTACTCTTATGAATTTGAATAGTACCATACATCATTGTGCCAAACTATTACTGAGGGTAATGAAGTGTGAAGTGCAAGTGGAGCTGTGTTCTGTCATAAGAAGTAGGAGGAAGCTTTTCTCCTGCAGTGGGGGATTGTGGTTAGCCTTTCGGCAATCATGGACGAATTCCTCACACCTTTAACTGTTAGAAAAAGAAAGCAGGGTGAGCGAGAAAGAGCGAAAATTGCCTGAGTTAAAATGTGAGAGTAAGCTGTAAATTAATTGAAAAGCATCATGATGTGCAAGCACAGACAAGCGCCAATCTTCACTCTGAAGAAGCTGGATCTTAAGAGGGTAGAACCATCTGGGCCACAAGCTTCCTGCTTTGAGAAACACACAGTGGTTGTCTGAAGGATGCGTGAAGCCACTCTGATTCAGAAAGTGTTTACTCGGGGGTCTAAGGTGTTTTTGGGATCCTTGAGATGTTCTGACATGCCCTGACATTTGTGCTTTTTTTCAGCTATGTTGTAAACCTTTTTCTTCTAAAGTGTAGGAACTCAGAAGCGAAGACCAGGAGACGTTGGGATATCTTTCAACAGGATTCTTTATTGGGAAGTCGCTGTTGCATCGCTGTAGAGCATTTCATCCAAGTCCAACTAAGGGAAATGTTCCCTTGCAATTTATACATTTAGAGGGGGAGGAGTTTACATTGGGGTGGAGTCACTCTGAAACAAAGCATGCAAATGAAGTAGGAACACACCCTACTCTGAGGGCATTACCAATCCAATTGAATCAGCATAACTATTCAAATGCTGATAGTGGCCAGGAACTCTGGTTCCAAAGAGCCATCCCAGAGCAATTAAAGACAAAAGGTGAAAGTCTCCCCGACAGCTAATCTAATCAACCTAACGATTCAACATCTAGGCTGAAATGAGAGAAAAACAGGACTATCAGGAAAGGAGACTCAATAATCATCTAAAATCCTTCTACTAAACTTTATCAGTTTTATACCATTGGAGTGGAAACCTAAAATTAAACATTTGACAAATTTGTATTCCTTCAGCTACTTATAAACATATTAATGGCAAAGGTGTCATTACACTCTATTCAGCACAATTCAGGGCTACCATAATATGTGAGCAACATGTATGTACATGTTTGTATTTTTGAGAGAATAATCTTTATGCATTGTTATTGAAAAAAATAAAAATTAAAGTTTCTGAAATAAGGCCACAAAACACATACTAAATATGTGTCCACAAGACTTTTGACTAATGGATTGTTGTCGCCTAGAGTTTTTGATTCAAAATGATCTGAAAATCATTCTGCCTAATCGTTCACTTAAAACAACACATTGCTTTAAATTTTGATTTTAAATCTTTCAGTCAGGTATCACTGAGAAAGAATGTGAGGACAAAAAAAAAATATATATATATATATATATATATATAATCCAAATATAAATGAAAGTCAAAAGCACATTTTTAGTACATAGTCATACCTGGAAACAAATCCTGTTCAAATAGAGTATATGGGCCGTTCTACAGAATTGGTTCAAAGTAAGAGTTGGAAACACCTTGAATTTTTTTTTGTCTTTTTCCACAAATTTTATGCATGTAAATTGTATAGTATGCAAGGAAAATATTTCTAGTAATTGTGCAGTTAATTCTCACACTGTATATTCAGAAAGTTTTGGAATATATCCTCTCCCCAAATGTGTCACTAACAAAAAAACAATAATAAATAATTTTATGAGAACACTTATATTGACCTATTAAGATTTTTTTTTACATCTAATTTGGAAATATATTTTTTGCTATTTTTAGAAAAAGTTTTCAGATGTAAATCAACAACAATTACAATTTTAACAATATTTCAAGTGTAATCTTTCCTTTTAAAAAGTAAACATTTTATCATACGCATTTCAAAGTTAAGGATTCATTAGTTTGAATGTAGCCTACATTGGAACAAAGACTATAAAAATATCTTAGTTGACTTTATTTTTGACAAAACAAACTATATATTTAACATGTGAGCGGAAATTGGCAAACAAAAGCTTATTTGTTGTTGTAGTAGTCTATTTTAAAGTAAAAACTCTATAATATATCCAAAACTATTCAACAAAATGTTGTCTTTCATATTTCGTCTGTATCATATCGTTTTTATGATATATTAGGGTATATAAATGTTAATTTGCAGTTTAATACGTTGCTTATACAAATACATTTTATTTCAACATATTTCAGTCAATTTTTACTCAGTAGCCTATAGCAATATAGTTTGGTAAAAGCTTAAATAGTAGATGTGTTAATGTAAAAATAACATGTTTACTAATGTAAGTGCCTGTAAACAACAGCACGCATTTGTGCCGTTCATTCATTTACACAGAAAAACGGGATTCATTTTTAAACAGTCTTCTTGTGGTTTACATACACTATTCCATATTGCGATTAGAACAAACACTTAAGAATAAAGAACTTACTATTCATAATCCTCAGCTGGATCCGTTGCTCCTCGAAATGAAACTAAGGATGCTTTTACACTGGGCTCGTTTGCTGCGGTCCAAGCCCGAGCGCGATTGTTCCCAGTGCCCCCCACAGCATTAGTCTGGTTTCACACTCAATTGATTCTATCGAACCCTAGTGCGTTTGCGTGCATCTTGCCTCATCGCAAACGTGCACGGCGCATGAAAGAAAACAGAACGCGAGTCAAAATGTTTTGTTTTTTATTAATTTGGTGCTATTATAGACAGCTTAGTGAACAGCACAGGTTTATTTTGTGTGTGTGTGTGTGTGAGACACATAAGGTGGTTTTATGCAGCTTGCAAAAGGACTCTTTTGAGTAGACAGTGGATTTCCATTCATTTGTTGCCCTGATTCCAAGCGCTATGCACGAATACAATGCAAGCTCGTATCCGAGGTAAATCATCAACACTATCATCCCTTACATGTGTTTTATTTAACTAAATACATCATAATCAGATAAAACGCATGCGCAGGTAACTTTACTTCCTGAGCAAGTGCGCACCCGAGTTCGTGTTGCTTGCACATTCACTCGAACCGCCCAGCAGTTCGGCAGCAACCGAACTTAGACCACCTCCACCAGGTAGTCTCGGGTTCGATACCCCAGTGCGCACCTGGGTCCCATGACAGCGTTCACATTAGCGATTTTTTCATGCGAACCGTGCCCCGTTCCGAACTAAACTGCCAGTGTGAAAGCCTCCTAAACCAGCACTTCTGAGGTAAATGTTCCAGGATTATTATTACGATAGTATTATTCCTCACAGTGTCGCAAGATGACGTAAAGTACATGAATCTAATCAAACTTGATTTCTATTTTGCTGCTATGTGAAAAAAATGGAGCAAAAGGCGCCAGCGCATTTGCCGACGCCAGAGGGTTAAGTTAGTTCTTACATGTTTCCTCGCTCTTTGAGATGATTAGTGTTCAGCTTAGCTCTGATTCATTGGAAAGTATCTGTTTGAGAAAATCCTTCTCAAAGTCATGAAAATTTTTTCAACCAGGACAATTCGGTGGGACAAGTTTTCCCGGCATGTTTGATGAAAACACATTTATTGTTCAACATCGGAAGCTGCAAAAGTTTGAAATAATGTCTTTAGATCTGAGCAGACAGAAGGGGAACTGAATCACAGATCCTGCCAATCTCCAGGCCCATTATATTGAGTGGGTTTTTCAAAAGGGTTGAATGCTTCCGTGACATGCACCTACTTTGCGATCAAAACATCATTAAACTCATCGTGTTTACATGAAAGATTTAGTAAATAGATGTCCCCAATTCCCTTTGATTAAACATTAGATCAGCAGCGAAACATGCTAATTTCCCTGCTGCCTTCCTTGAGTCTGTTTGATGCTAGAATTAGGTTTATTTAGTTGGTTTGAAGCCTATTTTCTGAACTTGAACAAATTGAATAGACGTATGCCTGCTCCCTTCCTGGACCCACAAGGACACCAGTGTGCATGCACAGGGTGAAGATGCAGGTCTCTTGAGAAAGGGTGTGCTCAGCATTTGGAGACAGTGGTAATGAGGCACCAATTCATTCAGGTGTGCCTTGTCATGCGCTCCAAGCACTTTTCTTTTTAGCACCCTTTCTCGTGGTGCCCAGCAGGGTCAGGCAGGTGCAATCCCTTTCTGGTCTGGAGCCAAGGGATGCAAGCTTCTTCAAGTTCCTCAGCTCGAGCCGATGGGCATAGTGACTCAGTGATGACTGCTTTCATTCTGTGATGTGGGTCTGGACTTTCCATGGCAGGTTAGCTTGCCTACTTATTCCCTAGCTCAACTTGCGAAGACATCATTGTACAAGCACAGAGGAAGAGTGCTCTCCTGAAGAGAGGTGAGAGCATTTTATGGCAGTGTTGACAATGCAAAATTGACTTTAGATGTATCTCATCACATGCTGCTCATCTCGAGTCCATTCTGGTTGGGAGCTTGGATTGCCAGTGGTGATTGAACGAGATGAGGTGGTTCTGATGACGAGGGAAAAATTTCCATTTCTAGCACCTTCTCCTGAGTAATTACCTAGCGTACTCATGTTGATGTAAAGCATTTCTGAGCTAAATAAAACTATATGAAAACTCTGGGTAGAATTGAACTGGGGTTCAGACCAAACAATTCTCCACCAAGGGTGAATAAAGCCTAACACTCTTATGATAGTCCCGCTTACGTTAGTGTCATGATACCATGCCCAACATTACTGTGAATAACCAGTCCTAAAGTTGAACAAAGACAGATCAGTTACCCTTCTGAGATGCAGAACTTGTGCATGAGTCATCATTTTAAATAGAGATCCAAAGAAGGTATGTGGCTGATGCCCCTACTGAGACCAATGGTTTAAACTAATAAGGACTTGAGTTCTAGGCCTCATCAGTACATAGGCTGTTTTAAATTGTTTCTCATGGTGAGTCTCAGTCTGTACTTCACTGGAGGGCAGGACTTTGTCTCTGTGGTATTTCTAAGTGGCCGCCAAATGTTGCAAATAAGGTCAAATGCATGACCACAGGACTCCATGATGCCGAGTTTAGTGTGTTGTCTGGCTTTAATTGGGATGTTGTGATTACAGGGCTGTTTTGACCTGTTAGCCATTTGATTCATGCCACCTCCAGTGGGCACACATCCCAGTAGACCTCATGGTGGATATAAAGCAAGCCGCCACATAATACATAATCCTCTCTTTCTATGACTGGCTGCATTTTTTTTTTCAGGGCTATTCATACAGCACCATGAGGGATGTGTAAGGACAACCCAAAGAAAGAAATCTGTTAAATTGAATCATATTTTTCTCTTTTGTGCTTACTCATTCTCTTACTCTACAGTAAATCCACTGCTGAGCAATTTACATGAGATATTCTGCTCCTGACAAGACAGCTAATTTCCTAATTAAATGCATTAAATGTAAATAGAGTTTGCTGGTATATTTCATGAAGAAGAAAAAAAATATATATATATTTTTTGCTGAAGGCCTTGTTGTTTTTTGCCCAGAGTAGTTGTAACTCCATCAGAACCGTCCTCAAGTCATTTAAACATGAAACCAAGTCCAGTTTTTCCACTTTCATTAATGCATTGTTTGTATAATTGTATGTTTTATTGAATATTATTCTTGTGAAGCACTTTGAGATAGAAAAGATGCTAAAGAAAATAAATAAAAATAAAGTTTATTATTATTATTATTATTATTATTATTATTATTATTATTATTAACAGGGGTGCTTGAGGGTGCTAACGCATACCAAAACCTGTCAGTACAAAAAACAGGTTTTGCAGCATTAATTTAAACACTGAGCCACTTTGTACAGTGGCTAAGTTGCTACTTATAGTAGCTGTTGCAAATTCCCACTAATGGTGAAGAAACTAGGCAGACCCGTGGTTGAGGTTATTTTCACCATTAGTACACTGAAAATAGACTTTGTCTACTTTTAGTCTGGATCCAGACCAAGGCTGTCTTTATATATTAACTTTGTCTCAGCTGTTTGTCATAGAATGCCTTATGATATAATATATCAGATCATTATAAAAGACTGATGAGAAATGTTGAACTTAAGAGATATTGTTGAAATGTTGCTAGCAACGCAAAGGTCATGGGTGTGATTTCCAAGGAATACATGAACTGATAAAATGTAAAAATATGTATCTTGAATGCAATATAAGTTGTGATAAAAGTGTCTGCCAAATGCATACAGTAAATGTACATTTATGCAAACTCCTAAGCCCCCGATATAATTCAAGCGAAATCAAAGAACTAGTGTGACATTATTTTAAACAAAATCAGGCCTAAAAATACATTTGTTTCACTTTTTTTTTGTGTGTAATTCCATGCCATTTGTCTTAAGCACACTGTACGATTTTGGCCACAACTGGCTGTCTGAGACAAATGTTGCAAATCCTACAAGATTCCTCTGATCCTAGGCTAAAATCTGAAGTCTTTGATTGTTATTTTTTACATGTTCACCGACAGCAAATTAATGACTGTTACAATACATTTTTGTACCTCCAACAAAATTCTGGCAGTGTGACTTATCCTACGACGACCATCAAATTGTTCATGACCGATTGATTGATGTAAAACTCGGGATGAATTTTCTTGTATGTGTCCGTTTTTAACGTGTCTAGACTGTTATACAGTTTCAATAAATAAGCTAAAGTAAACCTAAAAAAGTTTTTTTTTTTTTTACTTGCAGATATAGAAGACCATAATACATAAAAACTTGATAATTTACAGCTGTAACTATTTCCCTTGTAACAAATAAATGAATTATACAAGCTTATAGCTATTGGTAAGAAAAAAATATTCCATAACAAAAATGAATTCTATATTCATCTACACATCTAATAAATCTAATGCAATATAAATGACTATAACATTTTCAAAATAAATATTCCACATTTCTGCCCAAACCATGTTAAATTACTACAGTACATTCATGGTAAATGTTTGTAAAGGTGGTGATTAGGGGATTCAAAGTCTTCTAATTGAGGCTGTTTCATACGATTTAATACTAAATCATCAAGTGATTTGTGGCTTGTAACAGAGAGGTGTATGTTGTATTGAAACGCTTCCGCTTCGCAACTCTGTTTAATAATATTGTCCGGGACCGGGAGTAAATGCAACTCCATGCTGGGCCGTGCTGAAACAACTAAGCCCCTTCCACACAGTACGTTGATTCCAGGAAATTGCCAGAACGCCTTCTGTGTGAACGCAAACACGACCCGGGATTGATGCCGGGTTGGGGACCTAGTAACATTGCCATGTTCAGTCCCAGAGCCCCGCTGTGTGGACAAAAGCCGCAATCAATGCCGTGTCGTAATGATGACGCTGAAGCCGGGATCGTTCGCCAGCTAGTGAAACAGTATGTAATGTGCTAGTAGAAAAAAATGTGTGGGGGGGGGGTTGAGGACTGGTCCGCCAACCGGAGATCTACGAGTGTTCAACACATCGTAAACATAACGGCAGCTAATAACTGTGGAATACGTGCAGAGACAGTAATGCCGCTACCTTACCTGTAGCACAGCGGAACAACACACGGAGTGAGCGACCCAGAAGTAAGGCGCACTTCCGTCACCATCGAGCAAGAGGGCAGTCAGAAGGACTACTACCTATTTTTATAGGGGGGGGGCCTGCAGCGGTAATTGCCCAAAAGAACGCCAGGTCGTTACGAGTTAAACTCATACTGCTACACATATTATTGTCACATGTCAAACATTGTGTAGGTAATTATATAGTGTACTCCATTCTTTACTCAGCTCACACTTTGTGAAAAAAGTGAACCTAATTGTATTGAATGTGTACTTGCAGGTTATATAATATTAAATAAATAAAAAAATTCACTTAAGTGTGCTTAAAGAGAGTACATGACTTTTAAAAAATGGACTTTAAGTTATATTTTTGAATCATTATTTTATTAGTCTTACATGCTTTAAAGAAATACACGTATTGATATTATTGATATACAAACACACATTTAAATATGTATTATTGAGTATTATTGAGTACAACTGATGGATGTGTCTTGGAGTGGGTTGGAACCACACATCGCTCGATGTATACCAGTAGGAGATTTGAGCGTCACCCTACCTCCTAGGGTGGTTCCGCCTGGGTCAGACATCGCTCTGCCTACACCATGGAATTCCTTTTATTTGGGACTCTCATCTGTGTGAGGACACACCTTTCAGGAGGTGGGAGCTACTTTAGAGGTTTAGTTTCTTTGTGTTTTTGTTTGGTTCTTTTCCTGTTTGCCTGTGTGTCTCCATGGTTTCAGATTAAGTTAAGCATGTGTTTCTTGTTTACGTTAATTACCCCATGTGTATTTAAGCCTTGAGTTCTTTCTATTCATTGTTCGGTGTCATACGTTGATGTGGTTTGCTTGTTTCTTATGTTCCCCCTTATTGTTCCAGAGTGTTCATAATTTTGAAGAAAATTTTTTTGCTATATTCTTTGTCTCGCTGTGCGTGCTAGAGGCCCCGTGTTACAGTACTAAATTATAACATCATTACAAATAAGTAATTTAAATAAATGATAAACAAGTTGACAATAAAATGGCATTACTGTATATTTTAGTTCACCATTGCTTGTCAGTACAATAAGCAGTACACTTTAACCATATTTCAAGGTATAAAACAGGTTTAATTATGAAGAATTGACTTATAAAAGATGTAGTTGTATATTATTTCTGCAATAATTACTTTTTTTAAAGTATGCTGGACTGTACTACTTTTTCATAAGGATCTTTCGTGTTTCTGGGTGAAGTAGATTATTTTTTTTGTAAATCTGACAGACTCTGGCTGCCTGACAGAGTGAACAAATATAACAGCATAGCCTGTTATAACTTACTGATAAACTAATATGATCATAACAAAGGTGTTTAAAACAAACA
Organism: Meda fulgida; assembly: GCA_030578275.1. Classification (NCBI taxonomy): domain Eukaryota; kingdom Metazoa; phylum Chordata; class Actinopteri; order Cypriniformes; family Leuciscidae; genus Meda; species Meda fulgida. Next base: position 22,136,723 of record CM060639.1, read on the forward strand.
AAATCAATTTAATTACTCATATTTAAGACTTGGAATATCATATATTTCACAAACTAGAAACAAGAAGATTCACATTATAACCGGTCGTCAAACTTAAGCTGTGGTCACATTTACCACTGCTCAGTGTCATTTTTAAAAGGAATCAGGATTTTCATGTGAGGGAAGATTTTGATCATGTTCATGTTGATCAGGCAAATTCATTGACCAACCGAAAGCTGCTTGGTTTGAAAGTAACTTATGTGTGAGTGGTGCTTTGTGCATCACTACACTGTTGTGTGGACCATTTTTGTGATCAAAGCCTTATGCTGGGGGCTTAGTTAAAATACTTGAATAAACTATAATAAACTTGTGTGCGAAAAGGTTTACCTGTTTTTCTCCATATAATGAAATTCAAAGGGTGTGACAATACAGTGGTGAGTATTTTGGATGAACTAGCTAACCACATCCAAATGCAGGTACCAGGTTAAACATCAAAACCTTGAGAGGGGAGACTCAGAGATGTGAAGCAGAACAGTAGGACTGTATTGTATATTTCCATCCATTAATCTAAGGCACAGTGTAAGTGTAGTGTCACAGTTTACAGGCCTGTTTACTCTTATCTCCCTCCTGAGGCTGAAAGGGCCCCGATGGGTTGTAATACATTGAGAGCACTAGAGAAATCATCTCTATAGTGGTGTTGTGAGAAAAGTTATTTTTCCCCTTGATAACCTGATCAGAGCTTGCTGTCTTAAGGGTAAAAGGATGAGGGAGAAGAAATTGTCCTGTTATCCTCATGAACTCCATTAAAGAGTAGTTCACAGATTCACTGACTGAGACAATACTACTACTTGATCAATTGCTCCTGTCTGCCTTCCTGCCTGCTGTGAGTTTGTTTGCGTCGAGGCTGTAAGCTCTACGCCTCGTATTAACTTCGTATTTCTTTCTGTTTTGAACCATCATTTACTATCATTTCTAGTTGTTTATATTACTAAATACAGTTTACCCACCATCTCAGATTAACCTTACATCGCTAGCTTCCGTTATTGTTAGCACAGCACGCTAGTGTTTAAGCGCCACCCGCGCTCATTTATTATTATTTATTTTCTCTCGCGCGCCCGCGTCTTTGAGTTCATAAAAGCCCAGGTAAGTAAGAATCAGTCAACACAAACGGTGAGTAATGTCTTGTCCTGTTATTATCACCTGTGTCACATGTCATATGTTTAGTATAGCGCCTTCTCCGATGGCAATATAGGATTTTTTTGTGATAAATGCAAGGAGACAGTCAGGCTGACGGAGAAGATTTCAGAGCTAGAGACACGCATCCAAACTTTAAATGAGGATAGTAAGGATAGTACTAGAGCTTTAGATACTATTTTGGATGCGCCTAGCATAGTGAACTCTGTACATGATTCGGTTCCGGCTGAAGTAGAGCCCACGCAGCAGGGCAGATGGGTGACTGTGAGAGATCGCTCTAGTCGCGGATTAAAAAAAACACTCTTCCATTCCGATTACCATAACAAATCGATTTGCCCCACTCAGTGAAACACCCACTGAGAATTCTGTTGATTGTGTCCTGGTAATTGGTGATTCGATCACACAGAACGTGAAAATAGATACACCAGCCACCATAGTTACATGTTTACCGGGAGCCAGAGCGCCTGACATCAAAGCAAATTTAAAAGTGCTGGCTAATGCTAATCGTGAATTCTCCAAGATCATTATTCATGTCGGCACTAATGATGTTCGACTCCGCCAGTCGGAGATCACCAAAATTAATATTAAAGAGGTGTGTAAACTCGCAAGTACGATGTCAGGCACTGTAATTTGCTCTGGCCCCCTTTCTGTTCGCAGGAGTGATGAGATTGTTAGCAGATTGGCCTCACTCAATGGTTGGTTGTCTAAGTGGTGTCCGTTGAATAATATAGAATTCATAGACAATTGGAAAAGTTTTTGGGGCAAGCCTGACCTGTTGAAAAGAGATGGTGCTCATCCCTCCTGGGATGGTGCTGCTCTTCTCTCTAGTAATATGGCACATAGTCTTAGAGCTAAAACATGACAATCTGGGGCTCAGGTCAGGAAGCAGACAGACTGGCTAAACCGACCGTCTGCTAGCGGCCTCGCGTCACCAAGGTCAGATAAATCCCATCACATAGAGCCTCTTTCACCTAGACATCATCATATAGAGACTGTGTCTGTTCCCCGAATTTGGAAATCCAAAAAACGTCAGGTAAAAAATTTAATTGATGTTCAACAAATAAAAAACAGATATAATACAGATGAGCAAATGATAAAGCTTGGGTTGCTGAATATTCGATCCCTTACTTCAAAATCGCTCATAGTTAATGATATGATTTCAGATGATAATCTAGATGTGCTGTGTTTGACAGAAACCTGGCTAAAACCAAACGATTACATTACTTTAAATGAGTCCACCCCACAAGATTACTGTTATAAACATGAACCTCGTCTAAAACGCAAAGGGGGAGGTGTTGCTGTAATTTATAGTAATATTTTCAAAACCACTAAGAAATCTATTTTTAAATATACTTCTTTTGAAGTGTTGGTGCTTAATGTAAAAATATATAGTGTAAACGATAAATCACGTTTGAGATTTCTGCTGGCAACTGTATACAGGCCACCAGGGCACCATAAAGATTTTATCAAAGAATTTGCGGACTTTCTATCAGAATTAGTATTGGCTAACGATAAAGCACTAATTGTTGGTGATTTTAATATACATGTAGATAATGAAAAAGATGCATTGGGATTGGCACTTAAAGACATTGTAAACTCAATTGGAGTTAGACAACACGTGTCAGGACCCACTCATTGTTGTAATCATACTCTAGATCTAATATTATCACATGGAATAGATGTTGATGCCGTTGAAATTCTGCAGCAGAGCGATGACATCTCAGACCATTATCTAGTCTCATGTAAATTACATTTAGCCAAGGCTGCAAAGCCGACTCCGTGTTATAAATATGTTAGACCTATAACTTCTGCCACTAAAGATTGCTTTATCAATAATCTTCCTAATCAGTTTCATCATCTCAGCATCCCGGATAGCTTAGAAGAACTTGATATTGCAACATAACTTTTAACTCTCTCTTTTCCAGCACTTTAGACGCAGTTGCTCCGTTGCGCTTAAAGAAGATTAAAGAAAATAGTCCAACGCCGTGGTACAACGAGCACACTCAGGCCCTTAAGAGAGCAGCCAGAAAAATGGAGCGCAACTGGAAGAAAACAAAACTAGAGGTATTTCGGATTTCATGGAAAGAGAGCTCGATTGCTTACAGAGAGGCTTTAAAAGCTGCTAGATCTGCTTATTTTTCAACCCTATTAGAAGAAAATAAACATAATCCTAGGTATTTATTTGAAACAGTTGCTAAACTAACGAAAAAGAAAGCTTCAAGCACAGAAGTTTCAGGCCAACACAGTAATGACTTTATGAACTTCTTCACTTATAAGATTGATAATATCAGGGACAAAATTATAACTATGCAACCGTCTACTACAGTATCGCATCAGGGAGTGCATTGTAGTCTCCCTGAGGAAATATTTTATTCATTAGTTGCTATAGGAGAGGAAGAATTCTGCAAACTCGTTAATTCATCTAAATCGACAACTTGTATGTTAGACCCTATACCGACTAAGCTATTGAAAGAGATGCTTCCAGAGATCATAGATCCTCTTCTTAATATCATTAATTCATCTTTGTCTCTAGGATACGTACCAAAAACCTTTAAGCTGGCTATGATAAAACCGCTTGTTAAAAAAACGCAACTTGATCCTTCAGAATTAGTCAATTACAGGCCGATCTCAAATCTGCCTTTTCTGTCAAAGATATTAGAAAAAGCAGTATCCTCACAACTGTGCTCCTTTCTTGAAAGAAATGATATCTGCGAGGATTTTCAGTCTGGATTTAGACCGCACCATAGTACTGAGACAGCTCTCATTAGAGTTACAAATGATTTACTTTTATCATCCGATCGTGGTTGTATCTCTCTATTAGTGTTACTTGATCTTAGTGCTGCATTTGACACAATTGACCACAACATTCTTTTAACTAGAAAACTATGTTGGCATTAGTGGAATTGCACTAGCATGGTTTAAATCATACTTATCTGACCGTTATCAGTTTGTAGCAGTAAATGAAGAGATGTCTTATCGATCACAAGTTCAGTATGGCGTACCACAAGGCTCAGTACTAGGACCGCTGCTGTTCACTCTGTACATGCTACCATTAGGAGATATCATTAGGAAAAATGGAATTAGCTTTCACTGTTATGCCGATGATACTCAGCTGTATATTTCTTCAAAACCTAACGAAACTTACCAATTCACAAAATTAATGGAATGCATAGCTGATTTAAAAAATTGGATGACTAGTAATTTCCTACTACTAAACTCTGAAAAAACAGAGATTCTAATTATTGGACAAAAAACTTCCACACGTAATAACCTAGAATACTGTCTAACACTTGATGGCTGCTCTATGAAGTCTTCGTCGTCGGTTAGGAACCTGGGTGTGCTCTTTGATAGCAATCTTTCATTTGAAAGTCACGTGTCTAGTATCTGTAAAACCGCATTTTTCCATCTTAAAAATATATCTAAATTACGACATATGCTCTTTAAATGCGGAACAATTAGTTCATGCTTTCATGACATCAAGACTAGATTATTGTAATGATCTACTGGGTGGTTGCCCTGCACGCTTAATAAATAAACTACAGCTGGTCCAAAACGCTGCAGCTCGAGTTCTTACTAGAACCAGGAAATATGACCATATTAGCCCGGTTCTGTCAACACTGCATTGGCTGCCTATTAAACATCGTATACATTTTAAAATATTGTTGATTACTTACAAAGCACTTAATGGTTTAGCTCCGCAGTACTTGAGCGAGCTCTTAACGCATTATAGTCCTTCACGTCTTTTGCGATCTCAAAATTCGGGCCATTTGATAATACCTAGAATATCAAAATCGACTGCTGGCGGTAGATCCTTTTCCTATTTAGCACCAAAACTTTGGAACAGTCTTCCTACCATTGTCCGGGAAGCAGACACACTCTGTCAGTTCAAAGCTAGACTAAAAACACATCTCTTTGACCTAGCATACACATAATATATTATAGACTTCTATAATTCAATGTTAGGCTGCAAAGATTAGGTCAGCCGGAACTGGGAACAATTCCCTTAAATCCTGATGTACTCGTTACACCATCATAAGAAGAATGGCATCTGCGCTAATTTTAGTGTCTTTGTTTATCCCGAGGTTTTCCCGCAGCCTACCGGATCCAGGCCGTATCCAGATCTGATTAGGAGCTTTGCCTGGACCCGATGACAACGCAGTGCTGAAGTGCCAACTAGCCTCTCCCTATGGAGGATCCCTTTCCCACTCTACAGATAAAACGTTGTGATTCCGGTTCGCGTACCCACCCCGAAGTGATAAAATAAAACAATAGGTCACCTGATGGAGTTTTAGGACACCATTAGGTCACTTGATGGAGTTTTTCGGTTCCTTGCCACTGTTGCCTTTGGCTTGCTCAGTTGGGGATATTCAAATTAATTAACCAAGCATTAATACCATTGATCAGGCCTACCAAACGTGGATGTTTTTTCCACTAAAAAACAAACATTGTTATGTTATTTGATTGATACTGTGAAGCTGCTTTGATGCAATTTATATTGTGAAAAGCGCTATATAAATACACTTGACTTGACTTGACTTGACTTGTCTCTCACAACAAGATTTTTTGAATCAGTGCCCTCTGTTCTAGTAGTCCATCTGTTTTATTGCTTTTTTACAGAAGTGTTAAATCATTGAGTCATCTCACTTGTTTAGTGAGGATTTCTTTGATCAATTGAGATCACTTAAGTGGTCATTGTTGTAGTTGGTTATTAACAAATGATCATGTCATTGTACACATTGTAACAATCAGATCCCTCTCTGTCTGATTTAATTTAGCATGCTATCCGACTGTTTTCTTCTTTGTATAACTGTATCACATCTCAGAGGACTACGATTATGTCTGGTTTATTCTCATTGTCTTGTGTCCTGTGTTCTACTATGTTTTCAATATGGTCCATCCACTGAGGGGGGTTCAATTGAATCAATCGGTTCACTCTGCAGAATCAGTATTTTAACATTTCTGTTCATGCATTCTTTTGTAACATTACCATTCTGAAAATGGTTTATTAGAAAAAATCTGAAACCTTTTGAACATTCTGGTGACGATAAGTAACGTCTCGGTTACATATGGTAACCCTCGTTCCCTGAGGGAGGGAACGGAGACGTAGGTCATGACTGACCAATAGGAATCTCGCTAGAGAGTTCAATCTACTTCGAGTGAAACTAAAACAGGCCAATGCACATTGGCGTGCAATCATTTGCATCAGCTGCGCGACCTCGTTAGCGCGGGTATTTAACGAGCAGCTGAGCGATTGCACAGTTAGTTTTTTGCTGAGGAGCCAACCCTGAGTAGCTGGCCGCACGGGCGGGCGGCAGCAGATATGGCGACGGGACCTACGTCTCCGTTCCCTCCCTCAGGGAACGAGGGTTACCATATGTAACCGAGACGTTCCCTATCGGTCAGTCACTACAACGTAGGTCATGACTGACCAATAGGAATCCCTACCAAAGCGCCACAGCTGCTGCACCCCATCCAGCGTCCCTGTGCAAGCCTCTACACCTTCTTGCCTGGAAGGACGATAGGAGGAGGCCAACACAGAGAGTTTGACACTGTTGTTCCGTGATAACCCATACAGTGACATATTGGATAACACTGGGAAAGCGTGCCTTTTCTGTTTAGGAAGGAACGCTGCGGAAGCCACTTCTTCAAAGAGTTACGTGGGAATACATATGGACTAACCCGAAGGCTGTACTGCATATGAAATAATAGGTGACTTAGCCCAAGGGAAAGACACGGGCTTCCGATAGGAGCAGCCGTGGAATATATACACATATGGGATCCCCGTAGGGTCACACATATGGAACCCAGCCCAGATCCGGTTCTCAAGGATTCAGCGGATAAGGGCCTGGCGCCGGACGTTCCGCCAAGTCCGGGCCGAGGGGTTTTGGAGGACTCGACAGGTTTTTCACTCTGGAGCAATAAGGGTGCACAGTAGGGTGCAGCAAGCCGACAGAGCCAGACCTCTCAGTACTTCTACCCGTTTAGGGTGAGAACACGGGAGGAGACCGGCTCTACACGTAGGCTATAGTATGTAGCGAACATGTTAGGTGTCGCCCAGCCCGCAGCTCTACAGATATCTGTTAGCGAGGAGCCACGTGCCAGCGCCCAGGAGGATGCAACGCCTCTCGTGGAGTGTGCATGCAACCTAAGCGGGCAGGGCACGCCTTGTGCTTGGTAAGCCAAGGCGATGGCATCCACTATCCAGTGGGCCAACCTCTGCTTGAAGACAGCCTTTCCCTTCTGCTGGCCTCCGTAACAGACAAAGAGCTGATCTGAGGTCCTGATGCTTTGAGTTCTGTCCATGTACATACGCAGAGCGCGAACGGGACAGAGCAAAGCCAGCGTTGGGTCTGCCTCCTCCAAAGGCAGCGCTTGCAGGTTCACTACCTGGTCTTTGAAGGGAGTGGTAGGAACCTTGGCACATAGCCAGGCCGGGGTCTTAGTACCACACGGCCGTCACCCGGCCCGAAATCTAGGCACGATTCGTCGACTGAAAATGCATGCAGGTCTCCTACCCTCTTGACAGAGGCCAATGCAACCAGTTGCAAAGTCTTCATGGAAAGAAGCTTTAAGATTACTGACTGCAGAGGCTCAAAGGGAACATCCTGAAGCGCTCGAAGCACCAGGGAAAGATCCCAAGAGGGTATGGAGGGGGGTCGAGGAGGATTTAATCGTCTCGCCCCCCTAAGAAACCTGACGACCAGGTCGTGCTTTCCAACTGTTTTGCCATGTATGTGGTCATGATAAGCAGAAATAGCGGCAGCATGTACTTTGAGGGTGGAAGGGGACAATCTACGCTCCAACCCCTGCTGCAAGAAGGAAAGCACAGACCCTATCGAACATCTTCGGGGGTCTTCTCGGCGAGAAGAACACCACTCGACGAACAGGTTCCACTTCAGGGCGTAAACATGTCTCGTGGACGGCGCCCGTGCTGAAGTGATGGTGTTAAGTACCTCTGGGGGTAAGTCACCTAGAACCTCCGCGTCCCGAGGGACCAGACATGGAGTTTCCAGAGGTCTGGGCGCGGGTGCCATAGGGTGCCCCGTCTCTGAGTCAGGAGGTCCTTCCTCAGAGGAATGGGCCAGGGAGGGACTGTCGCGAGGAGCATGAGTTCCGGGAACCAAGTCCGGGTGGGCCAATAGGGAGCCACCATAAGGACCTGCTCCTCGTCCTCCCTGACTTTGCACAGTGTCTGTGCAAGTAGGCTCACTGGGGGAAACGCATATTTGCGGAGGCCCCGGGGCCAGCTGTGTGCCAGTGCGTCCGTGCCGAGTGTTCCCTCGGTCAGGGAGTAAAACAGCTGGCAGTGGGAGGTCTCTGAGGAGGCAAACAGGTCTACCTGAGCCTCTCCGAACTCTCTCCAGATCAGCTGAACCACCTGGGGGTGGATTCGCCACTCTCCCGGAAGCACAGCTCGTGATAGCTCGTCGCCCACACGGTTGAGCACACCGGGGACATACATGGCTCGAAGCGACCTCAGATGCTTCTGACTCCAGAGGAGGAGATGGCGGGCGAGTTGCGACATGCGACGGGAGCGTAGACCACCTTGACGGTTGATGTACGCAACGGTCGCAGTGTTGTCCGCGCAGACCAGTACGTCCCTGCCCCGTGGCGGCCTTTTCAAGCGGCTCAGAGCGAGATGTACTGCTAGCAACTCGAGGCAATTGATGTGCCAATGCAGTTGGGGAGCCGTCCACACCCCTGACACTGCATGCCCGTTGTACGTTGCACCCCAGCCGGTGGAGAGGCATCTGTGAATACTACAGCATGCCTGGAGACCTGTTCCTAGGGGACTCCTGCCCGAAGGAACGAAAGGTCTGACCACGGGCTGAAGGTCTGACGGCAGGCCGGTGTGATTGCCACCTGGTGAGTGCCGTGATGCCACGCCCATCTCGGGACTCGGCCGTGAAGCCAGTGCTGAAGCGGTCTCATATGAAGCAAGCCGAGCGGGGTTACCGCTGCTGCCGCTGCCATATGCCCCAGGAGCCTCTGAAAAAATTTCAGTGGGACCGCCGTCCTGCCTTTGAACGTGTTCAAGCAGTTCAGCACCGACTGAGCACGCTGCTCTGTGAGGCGCGCTGTCTGAGCGACCGAATCCAACTCCATACCGAGAAAAGAGATCCTCTGCACAGGGGAGAGTTTGCTCTTTTCCCAGTTGACCTGAAGACCCAACTGGCTGAGGTGCCTGAGCACGAGGTCCCTGTGTTCGCATAGCTGATCTCGAGAGTGTGCTAGTATGAGCCAGTCGTCGAGATAGTTGAGGATGCGAACGCCCTGTTCGCTCATGGGAACAAGGGCCCCCTCCGTGACTTTCGTGAAGACACGGGGGGACAGGGACAGCCCAAAGGGTAGGACTTTGTACTGATATGCTCGACCCTCGAACGCAAAGCGCAGGAACGGCCTGTGTCGAGGAAGAATCGAGACATGAAAGTACGCGTCCTTCAGGTCGATCGCTGCAAACCAATCTTGGGGACGGATGCATTCGAAAATGCGTTTCTGCGTGATCATTTTGGCGGTAGCTTGTGGAGGCTCCGATTCAAAACTCGCAGATCCAAGATCGGTCGTAACCCACCACCTTTCTTGGGTACAATGAAGTAGGGACTGCAGTGCCCTGACCTCATATCGGCTGGAGGGACCGGCTCTATCGCGTCCTTCGCCAGTAGGACTGCGATCTCCGCACGCAAGACATGGGCATCGGCTGCTCTCACTGTAGTGGAGTGGATGGCCCGAAAGTTGGGGGGACGCCGGGCGAACTGAATCGCATAGCCGAGCCTGATGGTCCGAATGAGCCAGCGAGACGGACTGGGAAGCGCTAACCAGGCTCTCAGAGGCCGTGCAAGCGGGACCAAAGGGACCGTAGGCGTACCCGGAGTGGGGTAGCGAGGTGGAACACAGAGACGCGGGTCGGGGGGCTCTCTCTGGGAGGCAGCCTATAGCGGGGTCTGTGTGCGCTGTGCAGCACTTACCTGGTTCCACAGGGCAGGAGGTGCAGGAGGCGGCTCGGTGGCGTTCTCGAACTGCACACTGCTGCTCACTGGCGATAGAGGAGGCGGATGAGAGTGGTGAGGATTCTGTCCCCACACTGCTCTCCGGGTCCCCTTCGGACCCAGAGATGGTAGAAACTGCTCTTTTATTGAAAATTTGGGTACCGGCGGAACAAAAGGAAACAAAAGATTTTCCACCCGGCCCTCCTCCGGGGGAAGGAGCGATGCGGTCATCGTCTCCTAAAGAGCAGTTCCCTCCATCTCCGGGTCGCCCGTCCTAGGGCCGCTTTCTCTTGGCTTTGCCGGCCTTCTTGGCGGGGCGCCGTGCCTGCGACCGGCTCCACGGCGCCGCTTAGGTGGAGGCTGCTGCTGCGGCGCGGGAGCAGGGGCAGACGCAGGAGGACGCCCTCGGCGCCGAGCAGACTGAGGAGCCGCAGGCGGTGGGGTGGAGGCTGCAGCTGACCGCCGCGGCAGGATGTGACTGATCGCCTCAGTCTGCTTCTGTACAGCCGAGAACTGCTGGGCAAAGTTCTCGACCGCGTCGCCGAAGAGGCCGGTCTGGGACACGGGGGAGTTAAGAAACCTGAGCTTGTCGGTTTCCCTCATGTCGGCCAGACACAGCCAGAGATGGCGTTCCTGGACCACCAAGGTGGACATCGCACGACCCACAGACCGCGCGGTAATCTTCGTCGCACGAAGCGCGAGGTCCGTCGCGGTGTGGAGTTCTTGGAGAACTTGCGGGTCGTGACCACCCTCATGCAGGTCCTTCAGTGCCTTAGCCTGATGAACCTGCAACAACGCCATAGCGTGTATGGCAGAGGCAGCTTCCCCGCAGGCCTTGTAAGCCTTGCCGGTTAAGTCCGACGAGTACTTACAGGCGCGCGAAGGAAGATACGGTTCTCCACGCCAAGTGGAGTTAGGGCACAGTTGCATAGCAACGGCCCGTTCCACCGGCGGGATACGCGTGTATCCCTTAGCTGCCCCGGCATCAAGGGTGGTGAGGGAGGAGGAGCCACCGGGACGGTTTCTGGCAGTGAAAGGTGCCGTCCACGTCCCCGTGAGCTCCTCATGCACCTCCGGGAAGAAAGGCACTGGAGTGGGTTGCTGAGAACCAGCGCGCGCCACCCCGAGATACCAATCATCCAGCCTCGAGGGCTCGGGACACGGTGGAGGGTTCCACACGAGCCCAATCCTGTTGGCGCCCCGGGAAAGCATGGCCATCATCTCCGGGTCCGACTCGGGCACAGCTGGCACACCCGAAGGAGGCAGCGGCTCCGAGCCGTCATCCGCGGAGCGGTCTGACCCACCCTCCGATTCAGCGATTGACATCTGGTCGTCGCGGGAAGCGCTGAACGAAACGACCGGTACACATCTAGAGGATGGTCCGGCGCGTTCCGTTGGCAGCTGAACTGGCTGCGGAGCATGAGAGGAGTGAGGGTTCCTAGGGGGTTGGTTCCCCGAAGGAAGCGCGCTCACTGAAATCCTCAGGTCACCCGTGTCACTGCCGGAAGCAACCCGCGAAGGGGGGTTGGACCGAGGTGCAGGCACGGGGACTCCGCCCCTTTGCAGGAACGAGAGTCTCGACCTCAGCTCCGAGATGGTCATCTTCCCACAATGGGTACATGACTCATCCACGAACGCTGCCTGTGCGTGTTCGAGGCCCAGACACATAAGGCAGCGATCGTGACCATCCCGCGATCCCAGGTAACGACCGCATCCAGAAACACACAGATAGAACGTCATCTTGAAAAAGACGCGGACTATCTGTGTTTGCTCTTTTAGGAACTACTCTCACTGGTGCTGAAGCACGCAGGGGAGCAGCCTCAGCGATCACAGGGGAATGTGCACCCGACTGTGCGCTGGGAGGTCTTACCAGCCGTTAAAACAGCTTTTTTTTTGTTTGCTCTTTAAAGAGGAGGCTGCTCACGCTGCCGTGCTGTCGCGCCCAGCACCAGAAAGAAAGAGAGAAGTTCAGAAAAGAAAAGCCTGTAGAAGTTTTCCACTGCAGTAGAGGCATCGAAGTGTTTGGCTCCGAAGCAAAAAGCTAACTGTGCAATCGCTCAGCTGCTCGTTAAATACCCGCGCTAACGAGGTCACGCAGATGCAAATGATTGCACGCCAATGTGCATTGGCCTGTTTTAGTTTCACTCGAAGTAGATTGGCCTCTCTAGCGAGATTCCTATTGGTCAGTCATGACCTACGTTGTAGTGACTGACCGATAGGGAACTTTGCAACTACATGTCAACTAACTCTCATTAGAGTATTAGTGTACTGTCTGCTTAATATCTGATAACTCTTTATTGTGATGGTCCTTCAACAGACAGTCTACTGACTATAAGTAACTATGCAACTACATGTCAACTTATTCTAACCCTAACCCTACCAGTCTACTAATACTCCACTAATACTCTAATGAGAGTTAGTAGACATGTAGGTGCAACGTTACTTATAGTCAACAGAATGTGTTAAAGGGACCATCCAAATGAAGTGAAACCAAAATCTGGGTTTTATTTCCTATTTCCTGAACTGTAGTGGTTCTTAACTAACCTACATTTATTTAGATGGTTTTAAAACACACACCGCGCTGAATATTACCTGCCATTCATTTTCAAATAAATGTAATCCTTTAACAATTGGTGGCATATCCTCGGAAAAACTTCTGAGATCCAAAAGTTAATGCCAGACCTATGATAGTTGTTGGATACGCCAACGGCACATTTGCTTAGGTTGTACTATTTGAATTCAAGATTGGTTGACTGCCAAATTAAAATATTAAACAGAACAATAAAATATGTTCAAAACTCAGGTAAGGTGTGTCAAATGTCATAAAAAAATAAATAAAAATACATACATACATAAAATAATAACAAAAAGATCATTCATGTGTGTGTGTGTGAACAGTGGCCCCACAAAGTTCTTTGACACGCCAAACTGTATGAATGCCATAATAATAACATCTAAAAATAAACTGGATCAATCATGTGTCTAAAAACTCCTCCAGTCTGTTTAGAACCACTTGAACTGCTCTATCTGATTTCATTATCGATATGATGCTCACAAGTGCTGAATTCAGTATTTCTGAAAAGTCAAAAACAGATTATACTTCATTAAATCAAGCTCACTGACAAAAATAATGATATTTCGGCATCAGTTTTTGACTGCTCTCCTTTTTGGGACTGAAATTGTGATGTGCACACATTTAGACCTGTAGATGTTATCCATTCACATCCCACCATGCCAGTGTAAAAATATATGAGCTATGCATGACAGATAAAAATATATTTCAATTCTAATCAGACATTAGAGACACACCTATTTGAATAATATAAATACAAGTATTTACTTTTAATATTTTCAACTCAGTATATTGAACATTTGATTGCTCCAGAATTCAGAAATACACATCATTGTGCATTAAGAATCAGTGGGCTTCAACCACAACATGTTCCTCTGATGTATGACATAAGAATGTAAGACCATCCATCAGAGAGAAACAGCGTGGTGCCTTCTTTTCAATCAGAACACTAAACACCAACCACACAAATATTGAAATAAATAATCTACCCTAAATTTCATTTGATAGCATCTACAATTATCATCAAAGACCACTGCAGAGCAACTCCAATCATTTTGCCTTTATGTCCAATTGTAATTCTGTACATGCACTACTGTAGCTGATTTTAACTGTTTCAGATGTGCTGTAATCATCAGATGAAATACTAGGGTATATATGCTAGGGTATAGAATCTGAGTTAAAAAAAAAAAAAATCTGCCAAAGACAAAATATTTTAAAATATATTTAAAATCAGAGTTTTGTTAACATGTTTCAGTTTAAAATCCCTATAGTATTTTAAGTGGTCATATGATGCTATTGTAAAAGTTCATTATTTTGTGAATTGGGTGTAATATAACATGCATAGTCAAAATAAAAAACATTTTTCACATTCTGCCCTCATATAAAACAATCAATGGCATAACATCCATAGGTAAAGTCATCTAAGGTGAACCTAAGCAAGACTGTGTCATTATTATTGCGACAAATGCGAACATGGTAGCAAAAGTGACTGATTCTGCTTAGTGACTGAAGTCTTACGGGGTTGGAACAACATGAGGGTGAGTAATTACTGACAGAATTTTCAGTTTTGGGTGAACTAACTGTAACGAGTTTAACATATATATTTATATTTATAATTAATTTTAAAGGATTATAATTAATTATGAATATTTTAATTATTTTTAGAATTGACCGTAGCAGAATTAATAGTACAATTATTTAATAAGTTCATCCAATGACAAGGGCATTTTGATTCAGGCCATTTATTACATAACCCTTTAAGCTCTTTAAAGCAGGATGGATTCTGATTCACTGTCATTTATTTTATCATTCATCAGATGGAAAAAAAAATCGTTTTGAAAGTGATTCCAATGATATTGTTCCTCTGTGCTTTTATTGTTATAGCTAGTTGTGGTGTGAACTCTGCACTTCTTTTATATTTTGATTGATTTCTATAACTATATTGTTATAGTTATCATCCTTGGTGTTAATGGGCCTTAAGACTATGATCTGTTTGAATTAAAATATTTCTGCATTCCAAGGCAATTTAAAGGTTTGTTTTTCCTACCTTGGTTCATGGAGTTGTTTAGTTTAATTTTCTGTTGTATTTTTTTAATTATTATTATTTTTATTTTATTTTTCTGGGGGGGCTCTAAGCAAGCCAAAGTTTGCATTGCTCTTCCTCGCATAATCCATATACAGTGTGATCTTTCATTTATTCATTAGCCTTGTGCAGTGGGATATTTCATGTGGTTGCATCAAGGAGGTACATCTGAGAGTAATTTAGTCCAGGGAATTGCAGAACATATTGTCAGCAGTTTCTTAGAAAAAAAGGAATATATATATATATATATATATATATATATATATATACCACATATAAACATACCACAAAGCCTTAAATGATGTATCAAGAAGCTCAGAAGACGTCTTATCAAACAATGCACTATCACAATAGTTCGATCGATTCATTTTCAGAAATCCAAGCATTCCTCCTGAGAGTATATGCAAATCCAAATGCAACAAACATGACACTTTTACTGTAATTGCTGTCAGAGATTTAGCTATCGGATTTATGTCATGCCTAGAGCATAATCAGGTGTTTTCTGTAACAGGTTATGACGAATTCTCAAAGGGGCTAATTACAATGGCACAAAAGTGAAGTTGTCATCACTTCTTTCAAGGAGTTTGCGTGTCTAATGTAAATATTTAATCAACTCAAGAGGTGTCTGTAGAGGAAATGCTAAATATTAAACATTCACATTTTTTGGAAACCATAATGATAATCACCCGTGCATATCAAATAGACACATTTTAAAGCATTTAATTAATACTTAATGCATTTATTTATTCAAGTCAAGTCTTGCATTCACTATTTGTAAATGAAAGCCCTTTAGTGGCAACAAACAAACTATATTAAAAATGTACCCTTTGTGTAAAATGGCATGCTCCAGGAAAATAACAATAATAACACAAATAATCATCAAGCTAAATCACCAGCAACAATGCCAGATGCTGACGGAGGAGAAATTAGATTATTACATCGTAACATCTGGCACACGGAGGATCTAATCTCCCAGGCTGGGGATTCTTGAAGAATGAGTGTTCATGTGAGGCTGACATATCCCCAACATTCAGCATCTTAGGAATCGCATGGGCCTGCTGTGGCATTCCACTGGAGGTGGACATCCCGACTGCAGCCTTTGACATCTTCAAAAAGGGAACTGACTTGCTCAATCAGCACCTGAAGATAAATGCTATTCTTTCAGAAGAGGAAACAAACCTATATCTACAGCATCTATAATGTGCAGGGGTCCTGATAGCTCTACATTTGGCTCTATTGCTTCAGCTCCTCTGGAACGGTAGACCATTTATTCTCTCTGACCTGGAGACTAAAGCAGGACTTGAGGCAGCTGTCAATATTTACCTTGGTTTAAAAGGTGCTAATTTTCAAAGGGCTAGCTGACAAAAAGCATAATGGTGTGATCAAATTCTCCTGTGAAGTTCGTATTTATGAGGTGGGAAGTCGTGTTTATGACTTCAGGGTCGGTCAAGTCACTTTTGTCGGAGCAAGATGGTAGTGTACCATCTCTTAATTAACTATACAATTATACTGCAAGGTTTTAAACTGCAGTAAATGAAGAACAAAACACTGTGTGCCGCCCATCAGGTGTGTTTTGCTTTTTATTGTTTTGAATAAATTATGAAGCCACTGTAAATTTTATCTGTACATATTATGGTGTTATATCACAATGGCATTACATTTTATGCAAGGAATTAGCTTATTTTCTTGGAAATAAAAAAAAGCCTGACAATATCAATTCTAAATACCTAAAAAATATTGTGGTCATGTTTCCCACTGACATGCCTTTCCACTCTTATTTACGACTTAGTGGTGGTGTTCTTGTGCGTTCATCTTGTAAATCTTTTTGACATGACTTGAACACACCATTACATCTATGGTGAACAGGGAAGGAGACCAGAAGCCGGTTTGAATAATCTTCAACATATTTGCTCTTAAACATTCGGTTTGGATTTACCCATTATTAGTTTATACAAAAATCTGTTTTTATGAGAGAAGTCATGGACAATTGCCAAAATGCCTTCACACTATGGCCATATTACAGGCATACCAGGTTGGTCTGCTGAGGGACCTGGAGACTAGCGAGGGGAAATACGAACTACATAGTTCGAGAACTACGTCGGGCTACTGATCTTTCTCTCCAAACCCCTAAAGAGACCGCTTGTGCCATTGGGCAGTCAATGGCAGCTAATGTGGCATCGGAAAGTCATCTTTGGTTAAATTTATCAGACATCAAAGATAAAGATACATATCTCCTTTTGGACGCCCCGCTATTGCTTCCTTGCCTCTTCGGTGACGCAGTAAACACCATTGTCGAGAGGTTTCAGGAGGCTCAAAAGCAAGTGGAGGCTTTCAAACAGTATCTCCCTCGCCGTCAACAGGTCTCTGGGGCTGCTGGGTGTGAGCAGCCCCAGCTGTTAAGCTCCTCATACAGAGCACAGCAGAAGGAGAGTGTCGCTTCTCGCTCCCCACCCCAAAAACCGTGGGGTGTGGGACGGACCCCTTAGCTAAAGTCTTCCAAGCCATAGACCGATCTGAGAAACGTTCTGCTTGTGAAGAAGGCTTCTGCAAAGACGAGGTCCTGACGCCTATGGTGTCAGACTTCTGAGGGCAGCCCCCTCTGGAGTGGAACGGTGTTCACCTCAGTACACGGTGCATCCCCGGGGCCCTAAGGAGGCTGTTCTGCCAACCCCACCACCCTCGGTGACTCTGGGCGCAGCAGTTTCCAGCGGGCTTCTTACTCAGCGCCACTCAGCAACACAGCGTCGGACTCGCACCCTCTGAGGAGGGTTGAAAGTAAGTCAGTCCGGTTATTTCCTGCCAGTATGCTTCAGGTCACCGAAGTGACTGGTCTTATGTCACCAGAGACTGGTTCCCTTAGTAGTTTATCTGTCAGAGTGGAAGATTCTGCCAAACATATCTCAGTGGGTCCTGCATATGGTAGAAAAGGGGTACAGAATCCAGTTTGGTTCTTGTCCACCATGCTACAATGGGGTATTACTCACAGTAGTACATCCAGAGCAGGCTCTGGTGATGGAACAAGAAGTGAAAGCACTATTAGCAAAAGAAGCAATATAGCTGGTGAGTCCAGCCAACAGAGACTCAGGGTTCTGCAGCCAGTACTTCATTGTTCCAAAAAAGGATGGGGGGTTGCGCCCATTTTAGATCTTCATCTTCTCAATCGTTCAGTAAAGAAGGTAAATTTGAAATGCTAACGTTGAAGCAAATCGTGACTCAGATCAGATCTGAAGACTGGTTTGTCACGATAGATCTAAAAGATGCATACTTCCATGTCTCTATCCTTCCACTACACAAGAAGTTCCTGAGGTTCGCTTTCGGGGGAAAAGCTTACCAGTATCGGGTTCTTCCATTCTGTCTAGCTCTATCACCCTGCACGTTCATGAAATGCGTAGATGCAGCCTAGATGCAGCTCAGGCTGCCGGGCATACGTATTCTGAACTATATAGATGACTGGCTTATCCTGGCAGAGTCTGAACAGATGGGAATAGGAAGAAATTGGGGTTGAGATTGAATGCCAAGAAAAGTGTGCTTTCTCCAGCACAGAGGACAGCCTTTCTTGGTGTTGTGTGGAATTTAGTGACATTGAGGGCCGGGCTCTCTCCTGTTCATGTCGCTTCGATCCTCACAGTTTTAAAAGAGATAAAGCTAGGCTAGTCAATCACTGTCAAACAGTTTCAAAGGCTGTTGGGCCTGATGGCAGCAGCATCCAACATTATTCCATTTGACCTGCTTTACCCGAGGCCCCTGCAGTGGTGGCTCAAGACCAAGGGTTTTTTCCCGAGGGGGAACTCACTCCGTATGATCAAGATTACACGGTGGTGTCTCTGTGCCTTGGTTATATGGAGAAAACCTTGGTTTCTATCCCAGGGTCCAGTGTTAGCAGCTCTTTGCCATCAAGTTTCACTCTCGACAGATGCTTCTCTCATAGGCTGGGGAGCGGTAATGGACGGCCGCTCAGCTCAGGGCCTATGGAGGAGTCATCATCTTTCGTGGCACATAAACTGCCTGGAGATGATGGCCGTCTTCAATGCATTGAGACATTTCCTTCCAGACCCGAGTGGCCATCACGTGCTTGTTCGCACAGACAACACGTCGGTGGTCTCCTATATAAATTATCAGGGGGGTCTGCATTGATGTCCACTATGCAAACTGGCGCACCAGATTCTGTTGTGGTCCCTTGGCAAGTTACTCTTCCTGAGAGTAATTTATATTCCGGGACATCTGAATATTGGACTTCCAATCGAGGCAGGGGCTGAGGCCAGGGGAATGGAGGCTCAACACCGAGGTGATGGAGGGGAGTTTGGGGAGTTTATGGCTTGCACAGGTGGATCTATTTGCATCTCATGGTTTGGGCGCACTGTCCACTGGGACTGGACGCATTAGTGTAGATGGTTGCGTCTGTACGCATTTCCCCAGATTGATCTGCTCCCAGGAGTTCTGGAGAAGGTTTGCCAGGATGTATTGAGTGCCCTGTTGGTAGCTCCGTACTGGCCAAGCCAAGAGGGTTTTCGGACCTAATATCCCTTCTCGACGGCTCTCCCCTGGAGCTTCCGGTCAGGAGGGATCTTCTATCTCAGGCGAGGGGAGCAATCCCTCCATCCCCGCCCAGAAACATTCAACCTGTGGGTCTGGCCTCTAAGGGGGCCAAACTCATAGGCTCTGGTCTCTCAACTGAGGTTGCAGAGACCATACTTAAATCCAGTGCTCCGTCCACAAAGAAGCTATACACCCTGAAATGGAGATTGTTTACCTCTTGGTGTAATCTAAGACAATGGGATCCAGTTAATGACACCGTTAGTTCAATACTTAAGTTCATGCAAGATTGTTTTGATTCAGGGTTATCTCCTTCCACACTGAAAGTTTATGTTGCTGCCATTGCTGCCTACCATGTCCATCTGGGTGGTTTATCTGTTGGAAGAGATCCTCTTGTTATATGTTTCCTTCATGACACCCTGAGGCTGAGGCCTGAAGTCCATACCAGAGGTCCAGCTTGGGATCTGGCTCTCGTTCTAGAAGGTTTATCTGTCGCTCCCTTTAAGCCTCTCGATTCTGTCTCAGAAAAGTTTCTTACCTTCAAGACGGTCTTCCTTCTAGCCATTTCCTCAATAAAAAGAGTAGAGCTTCAGGCCCTATCGGTATCTCCTTCATGCCTTGAGTTTGCACCTGGGATGGTCAAAGCGTTCCTCTAACCTAAACCTAGATATCTACCTTAAGTTCCAACCAATGTACCACGGCCTATTATACTGCAGGCGTTCTATCCTCCTCCATTTAAAGATTAGGATAAGGAGAAATGTAACCTCATTTGTCCAGTCAGAGCACTGGACACTTACGTCCACAGAGTTTCCCAGTGGAGGAAGTCTGATCAGCTGCTGGTTTGCTTTGGGACGCATAAAAAGTACTTCCTGCATCCAAGCAGACTGTTAGCAAATGGATAGTCGAGGCTATTTCACTTGCTTATGAGGGTATGGGCCAGCCGTCACCTTTGGCCACTAGAGCCCATTCTACCAGGGGTATGGTGTCCTCCAAGGCCCTTATTTCTGGGGTTTCCCTTCAAGAAGTTTGTGATGCAGCAGGCTGGTTTTTGCCGCTCACGTTTGTCAGATACGATTTAGACATGGATACCACTGGGTCTAGAGTTCTCATGTCGTGACAGTTTTAAGACGACAGGTTCTTGGCTGTATGGCGTTAGGGCATTCACGTTCCCAAAGCATCATCGACGCAGCGCGAGTTCCCTCGTAAGGGAACATCTCAGGTTATGACTGTAACCCTAGTTCCCTGAGTATGGAACGAGATGCTGCGCCACTTTGCCATACTTCCTACATCCCTGTGATCGACTGCTTCGTATCGAAGCTAGCGCCGCTCAGACTGGGTGAGCTTTTATCCTTTCCTGGTCATGACGTCGACCACCTGTGATGCTCATTCTTGCCATTGGACTTGTTGACACATGTGCTTCAGACCACAAACACGCAGTTCCCACAGCGTCATCGATGCAGCGTCTCATTCCCTACTCAGGGACCTAGGGTTACAGTCGTAACCTGAGATGTTTTACCTGTTAGTTTTCATTCATTATTTATTGTCATGGTTACTGATTGCTTTGTGCACCTGTTTCGTGTTCCACTTTGTTTTCTCCTTTGTATTTAAGCCCCCATTTTAGTTCTCCTCATTGTTCAGGGTTATCATTGTTCTTTGGTAAAGTTGTTGTGTTGGTTTTCTTATGTGGACTGGTTTCATGCTGGATTGCCTTTGTTTTTGTTAATAAAGTTACAAACAGCTGTTATTTATCCTACTCACCTCTTTCCTTCCTTCGCCTCACCTGCACGTGACAGCAACTACATGTCAACTTTCTCTCATTAGAGTATCAGTAGACTGATAGGTTAGTTTTAGAAGAACAAGCTGACATGCAGTTGCAAATGTAGCTAAACATGGCAGGCTTTCGTAGCGACTACGCCACCCCGGATTAACAGGTAAAAACAACCCAAATAAAAAGGGAAACACAAGTACTTTCCACTTAGAAACAGTAAGAGGCGTGAGTTTCAGTCTAAAATAGTTGCTTTTATTAAAGTTACAATTGTTGGCCAATAGTAATTTAAGACCAGTAATCTGCACCATTGCCAATGGTTGAAAGAAACAACAACAACAACAAATTAACAATAATAATTGCAGGGGGCTTCCTTTTTGAAGAACAGGCTGCAATGACAGCAACAGGTACAGAAAAGAGACACCACGCCAATCAGAATCACACCCACCTGATTCACTGCAAATAATGGCACAGCAATAATGACAACCCTAGTGAAGTAAAGCCTACTGTAGCAAAAAAAAATGATACAGTAAACACATGCTAATTGGTTATCTGTAAGGTTTAAAATCACGTTATTTAATTTTACTGTAAAATAGTCAAATTTATGTTTTTTGCAAGTAAAAGCTAGAGTATAAATTATGGTGAAAAACAGTAAAAGGACATTCCCAGAAGTCCCTGCATGACACATTACATTTGATTATTGTTATTTGCATTATATGATTCTGTGTTCTCCTTCTATAAGTTACCACCTGTTAGCCAGAACCTGCTAAAAGATTGTGATCTGAAGGATAAGGGCGGGTTATTACCCCTACCAATATATCAGTCAACGATCACTTTGAATTTCCCTTCCACAGCACAAGACTTAAACAGATCCAACACCTCCAGGTATAAAACTCATGCACCCTCATCTCTTTACTGGACATGGTGATCTAATCAGAGCTCTTTAAATCTGCAGGTAATGAACTAAAACACTGCAGCTGCAAGATGCAATTGGGTCACGATTTACTACAAATGAAACAAGGGGAGTGTAGCCTTGGCTGTTCTAGCTTTCTGCAGATTGAATACATGAAGCAACTACTCTAAGCAAAAGGTTGATGTTCCTGATAACTCTAATGGAAAATAGCATTAAGAGTATTATAGTGACAGACATCATTGACTGCACTGGGTAATAGGGGTCAGTTTGTGTTAAGCAGTTCAGGGAGGCTAATAGGTTCTGAGCGGCATATTGATTGGTGTTCAGTCAGCAGGGATAAACAAAACATTTCCCACAAGGAATGTTTTTCTTTTCTCCAGCTGATCTTGCGATGAACGACTGGATATTGAATATGGCTGTAAAAAAGAGGAATTCAAGCCCTAAAACAAAAAAGTCCTCATACCACAAATTAAACTATAATAATTATGTTATGGCAAGACACTAAGGCCCTGTTTACACCTGGTATTAAGATGCGTTTTGGTCAATCAAATCGCAAGCAGACGAGAGAGACACATTCCCATTTACACCTGGTTTTACATTTTAATACGTCTCTTTTATTAACTTTCAACCAATTATGTGCTGATTTCTTCAAGGGGAGAATCTATGGGAGTGTAAATGTATGTTTATTATTATTTTATTTTTTTTCAGATCTTTCGATCTAATAGACAAAATAGTCTTGGAAATTGACATATAAACATGACCGGAGACAATGGAAAAACATACGGAGAGCATCAGCTATCGTTTCTTCTATGACAGCCGCAAGACCATGCAGAACCCTGTGAGTGTGTGTTAGAAATCAGGAATGGCAAGAGTTCATTGTGCTTGGCAAGTTGTTCGTCTTGAAAACAAACTTTAAATTAAACTGAAGTTTAAATCCCATCTGACTAGAGTGCTTCCCATAATGTTTACGCATTAAGTCAGTAGGCATAGAGTAGGTGGTCTTCTGCGGTTGTTGGAACACATTCAACCACATGAGCGTACACTACAGCAATCCGGTCGAATGCGTTTTCGACTACCTCAGGAAGTGGTCGAAAGTGGACAAGCTCAAAACGTTTTTAGTTGAATAAAGTCGTTATTTTTGTTTGCTTTTTTGTGCACAAAAAGTATTCTCTTCGCTTGATAAATTTAAGATTGAGCCACTGTAGTCACTTGGACTATTTTAACAATGACTTTAATAACTTTTCTGAGCCGGCCAGTTTCAATCCCTTAGAAGCCTAAGGCTTAGAAGGCTTAGAAGCCTGTGATCCAGCTCTCAGATCTAATCAAAAATATCTTAATTTGTGTTCCGAAGTTGAACGAAACTCTTACGGGGTTGGAACAACATGAGGGTGAGTAATTACTGACAGAATTTTCAATTTTGGGTGAACTATCCCTTTAACATGCGTTTTGGTCGATCGGATCATAAATCGACAACGTTAAATACAGGTGTAAACGGGGTCTAAAACGTTTTGAGCTTGTCCACTTTCGACCACTTCCAGAGGTAGTCGAAAACGCATTTGACCAGATTGCTTTGGTAGTGTAAAGGCTCAAGTGGTTGAATGTGTTCCAACAACCACAGAAGACCGCCTACTCTACGCCTACTGACTTAATGCGTAAACATTATGGGAAGCGCGCTAGTCAGATGGGATTTAAACTTTAGTTTAATTTAAAGTTTGTTTTGAAGACGAAAAACTTGCCAAGCACAATGATCTCTTATTTTTTCGTTATCATTATCAGAAAAAATTCCTGATTTCTAACACACACTCACCGGGTTCTGCATGGTCTTGCGGCTGTCACAGTAGAAACGAAAGCTGATGCTCTCAGAGCGGTGGGTACCCATTGTCGCTACTCGATCCGTACCGGAAACACAATCTGTACTACGCATGTGCAAAAACACGTCTTCTTCCTGTCTGATGTCAAAACCATTTACGGCAGTCGTTGTTCGGACACTACACAATCCGTATCGTAACTGAAGCACCTTAATGACTTATATTGCTTTTATTTATCCTCTGTCATTTTATTTATTGTTTATTTTAACTTTAATTTATTTTCTTCTTCCTAAAGTTGTGTTATTCTACTTGCTCCGTTTCCTGTTAACACTCATTTTTTGTCAATTGTTTAAGCCAGTTATTGTTGTAAATTTTACTTACAGATATGTGCATTAAGTCTGGGCAGTATGATGGTTGTAGTGTGCGATCAGCCTCCTCTACAGAAGTAATATTGTAATATTTACAATATTACTACATGTAATATTTCATTTTGTAAAGGTTTGTTCTACTTATTTCAGCATATTTTAACAACAAATGTCTGCACTCAAGAAAACACAGAAACACAGGATAACTATTTATTTATTTATTTATTTACATCTAACCTTTCATTGAAGTAAAAGAATTGAAAGTGGGGGGTAAATCACATTATGAAATAAATGTTTTTCTACAAAACATGTTGGCCACAATTATTGGCACCCCTAGAATTTTTTTACGAGTACCCTTTTTTAGCACACCAGGGTGACTGGGAACATGCAATTGTCTTGCTATGAGTTTAAATATGAGTAAACACGAAGGCCAAATTCCCTTAATCATCCATCACAATGAGTAAAACCAAAGAATATAGTTCTGATGTGCATCAAAAGATTGTTGAGCATTACAAAATAGAAAGTGGCTGTAAGAAAAAAGCTAAAGAATTGAAAATCCCCATTTTGAACATCGGGGCAATAATTAAGAAGTTCCAATCAACTAAAGATGAATCTGCCAGGAAGAGAAGATATTGTCTTAATGCACGGTGAGGAGGAAAGTTTGAGTGGCAAAGACTCAAGGATCACAGATGGAGAATTGCAGAGATTACTTGAGTCTTGGGGATCAGAAAGCCTAAACAAATATATCAAACCCCTACATCACCTCTTGTTGTTTGGGAGGGTTTCAAGAAAAATCCTCCTCGCTCCTCCAAAAACAAACTCCAGCATATTCAGTTGTCAGACACGACTGGACCTTCAACAGGGACTGGATTCTGTGGTCAGATGAAACAAAAAAAAAAAAGAGCTTTTTGGCAGCAAATACACCAGATGTTTGGAGCAAACAGGGATAAAAATTACCCCATGCCTACGGTTAAATACAGCTGGATCTTATATGTCGTGGGCCTATTTTTTTTGCTGGAGGTCCTAAACATCTTGTTCAGATTGTACACTCTTAAAAATAAAGGTTCCAAAATAGGGGTCATATAAGAACCATTTTGGTTCCCAAAAAAACTTAGTGAATTGTTCTAAAAAGAACCATTTTTAAAACATTAACAATCTAAAGAACCTTTTTCCACTATAAATAAACTTTTGTGGAACAAAATAGTTCTTTATGGAGTCAATGATGCAGATAAAGAACCATTACATTAAATTTAACAGAATGATTTCTTACACAAACCTTTCTCAAAGTTAATAAAAAATTGACTTTTGGATTTTTGAACTGACACTAGGTGGAATGAGTGGCCAAATCATCTCAGAAAATGGTTATTTTTAGAACGATTCACTAAAAGGTTTTTTGGGAACCAAAATGGTTCTTCTATGACCCCTATTTTGGAACCTTTATTTTTAAGAGTTATGGATTCTAGCCCATACCAACAGATAAAAAAAAATCAAAACCTGACTGCCTCTGCTAGAAATCTTATAACGGGCTGTGGTTGGATCTTCGATCAGGGCAACGGTCCAAAACAAACATCAAAAGCAACAAAAATTGGTCACTGAGCACAGAATGGCGCTTCTGCCATGACCGTCCCAGTCCCCTGACCTGAACCCTATAGAAGATGAGTGGGGTGAACTGAAGAGAAGCACCAACATGAACTTGTGAATTGCAGGATCTGGAGAGACATTTCATAATGTTATTTACCCCCCACTTTCAATTCTTTTAACCCAATGAAAGGTTAGATTTTTGTGAATTTTTTTAATGAAAGATCAAAAGGATAAACAATGCAGATATATTTTTTACAGGCATTTTTGACCATATTTACCAGGGGTGACATTAATTATGACCACCACTGTATACTGCATACTGGGGCCGATGTAGAAGAGTCTGTCGTCTGTTTTAAAAGGAAAAAAGAAAACGTCTGAAAGAGTTGAAGTTCAAAGTAAATAGAAAAATATCATATTACTATCTGATATCTGACAGGTTTAACTGAAGCAACAAAATACCCTCATTTCACGATTCGATACATCACGATACTGAACTCACGCTTACGATATTACTCCCAAGAAATATTATAAAAGGTTAACACAAAATGCACTGTTGATTAAAATGTTAACTTTGATTGTTACGAATCTCTAGTGGAAAGTCTAGGGGAGAAGGAGGTTGTGACAATAACAATAACAACATTTCAGGTTGAAGGAACGAATGAGACAGGTTTATCAGCAAGTCTGGCGTTTATTTACAATATTAATTAACCAAGGTAGTCTTAAAAAAAAAATTACAACAAAAAAGAACTTCCCAAAAGTTGAAGTAACTGATGATAATCACACCAACAACTGAAAAAGATAACAGGAAAAAAAAAAAAAAAAAAAAAAAAAATCACTAAGGGATAAATACCATACAATTTACCACCCTCCCTCCACTGAGAGAGTAAGCCCCAGTACGAGGCTTGATACGCGCTACTGCAGGGACTCCACGACTGCCACTACAGTATCACCCAGCTCTAGTAAGCCGTCTGTCTTGATACGTCCGCTCTCCACACTCTCACTTCAACAGTCTGCCCCTTCTCTGCTCTTTGTACCAGCTCCCGCTGATTACCAACTGGGGACAGGTGTGCACACTAGCTAATTGCCAACTGGAGGCAGGTGCACACAGGACCTAGAAGACAAACCAAACAAGCAGCAGTACACCTGGACAGACACACACACACACACGGCCTAAGGACTGTAACACTCCCCCACATAAAATCAAACTAGGGGTTTGACTACGTTAGAGGTTATAATTCATTAGCACTTGAGACAAACAAACCAAAACACTCCCACCTAATCTCAGTGACCCCCCCCCCCCAGCAGATGAATAGAGAAACCTCTCACCCGCGAGACAATGCATCGGCGATCACGTTGTCAGCTCCCTTCTTATGACGGATCTCCAAGTTGTAACCTTGCACCAACAGAGCCCACCTCATCAGGCGTTGATTGTGGTTATACATTTGGGACAGAAAAACTAGAGGGTTATGATCTGTAAATATAACAACTGGAAAGGGGTTATAACCAACATAGACTTCAAAATGCTTCAAAAAGCAAGCAGTAATCCGAGGGACTCTTTCTCTATGGTGGAGTAGTTCAGCTGATGTTTTTTAAACTTGACAGAGAAATAACTGACCGGATGACACAGATCTCCTTCTCCATCCTGCAACAGCACGGCACCAGCGCCCGCGGCACTCGCGTCAACCTCGAGCTTAAAGGGGAGAGAAACGTTTGGTGCGGCCAGGACAGGGGCACAACAGAGGAGAGATAACAGAGGAGAGATTTCACTGCTTCAAAAGGATGTCGACATTCATCCGTCCACACAAACGGGACAGTGGGACTACACAAACTAGTTAGGGGGGGCGACGACCACTGAGAAGTTTTTGCAAAAACACCTGTAATATCCAGCCATACCAAGGAAACGACGAAGCTCACGTCTGGTCGTGGGGGCCGGATAGGCTAACACAGCCGTAATCTTGGCGTCAACAGGACAGACCTGGCCATGGCCTACCTGCTCACCCAAGTACGTCACAGTGGCCTTTCCAAATTCGCACTTAGCCAAGTTCAGTGTCAGTGACGCTGCCGCTAACCTCTGGAACACTTCGGCCAAAATCGACATGTGACTAGTCCAGTCGTCTGCATACAGTACCACGTCATCTAGATAGACATTACAGTTTGGGACAGTCCCTAATACTATCTGCATTAGGCGCTGGAAGGTGGCAGGCGCATTCCTCATCCCGAAGGCCATAACCGTGTACTGCATGAAGTGGTCTGGGGTAACAAACGCAGAGATATCAGATGCACGAGGGGTTAATGGCACCTGCCAGTACCCCTTCAGCAGGTCTAACTTAGTGATGTACTCCGCGGGACCAATACTATCAATGCAGTCCTCCATTCTGGGCAAAGGGTATGAGTCTGCGACTGTCACTGCGTTTACCTTACGAAAGCCTGTGCAGAAACGTAGCGTACCATCTGACTTAGGAGTAAGTAAACATGGGGAACTCCATGGGCTACAGCTGGGCCTGGCTAACCCATTTCGCACCAAGTAGTCGACTTCCTCTTTCATCATCTCTCTCTTAGCCAGCGGACAACGATATTTATTCTGCTTTATAGGGACAGCTGCCCCTATGTCGATATCGTGGCGCAGTACAGTGGTCTGGGATGGCACATCGCTAAACAGAGAGAGATGAGAAGTTATTAGCATCATTACATCACTGTGATCTGGGGAGAGATATGACAAATGTGCCTTTAGGTCAGACAAGATCTCCGAGTTGGACAACCTACCACCCTGGTGACCTTCACCGAGCCCTGCTAAACCATCATCAGGTTGTTCAGCCCTGTCACAAATCAAGGAAGCAGAGGGGTTGCCTGGAGCAGCAGTCTCCGGAGTTTCTTCCTGCTTCTCCTGAGCCGCTTCTCTGGAATGATAGGGCTTCAAAATATTAACGTGACACAAGCGTTTCTTTCTCCTACGGTCAGATGTGTGAATGATGCAATCAGTCTCCGATACTTTGTTATCCACCACATAGGGTCCTGAAAAACGGGCAGTGAGGGCAGCGCCAAGCACAGGCATTAAAACCAACACTTTTTCACCTGGTTTAAATTGCCGTTCCACCGTTTTTCTGTCAAAACGCCGCTTCATGCCTTCTTGTGACAGAGCCGGCGCCCTCTTGGCCAGAGAGGTGGCACGGTGTAACCGCTCCCTGTTCTGGGACACAAAATCCAATACATTAACCTTCGGCAAGGAGTCAGACACCAACTGCTCCTTCAACACCTTAAGTGGCCCTCGTACGCTATGACCAAACACGACTTCAGCCAGACTGAACCCCAGAGACTCTTGCTTAGCATTGCGAACAGCAAAGAGCACGTAGGGCACACCTTCATCCCAATCTCTTCCTGTGTCATAGCAGAATTTCTTTACCGTGGACTTAAGCGTCTGGTGCCAACGTTCAAGCGCACCTTGTGATTCAGGATGATAAGCGCTAGACACGGAATGTGAAATTCCCAGTGCTTGCAATGTCTGACGGAAAGTGTTGGACAGGAAATTGGTACCTTGGTCGGTTTGAACAACTTTTGGCAGTCCGAAAGTAGTAAAGAATTTAATTACAGCTTTTGTGATGGCAGGGGCGGTGATCCTCCTTAATGGCACAGCCTCAGGAAAACGGGTGGACACGCACATCACAGTTAACAAAAACTGGTTCCCTGACTTAGTCCTAGGCAGGGGACCAACACAATCCACAATAACATGCTCAAAGGGTTCACCAATAGCAGGAACTGGATGCAGTGGGGCAGGAGGCACAACCTGGTTTGGTTTACCAACGATTTGGCATGTACTGCAAGTTTTGCAATAGCGCGCTACATCTGCCTTAATGCCTGGCCAGAAGAAATGCTCGAGCACACGGTTGTAGGTTTTGGTGACGCCTAGATGACCCGACCATAAGTGTTCATGCGCTAACCCTAGCACGTACTGGCGCCATCCCACCGGAACTACAACCTGGTAAACAATATCACAACCCCCAGTCAGATCATCCGCCGTCCCACCACGAGGAACCCACCTACGCATCAACACCCCATCCTCAATTAGAAAACGCTGCTGACTTGAACACCCACTAGCATCACACCCAGCCGCAACAAAACATTTAGCAAGGGTGGGCTCACTCTTTGGAGCATCGATAAGGACTTCGCGGGTTAACGGCAATGTTCCCTCAGGAACAGTGACAGAGGGAGCAACACTTACAGGACCCTTCTCAAGACCATTCTCTGACTCTCCACTAGAGGGTAACTGGTCCTCCCTAAACAGAGGAGAACAGCGAATTCGAAAGATTTACCCCTTTGGCCTGCTTACGAGCCTGCGCCCTAGTTAATACACTGACCGAAAAAACTTCAGGATGCTTCTGAACCAATTCATCAGGTTCAGGTTCAGAGATAGGAGTATCCACCACCTCTGGGTCCGGATAAACCTTTCCGCCAGCAATGTCATTTCCCATGATAAAATCTACACCCTCAATAGGAAAACGGGACCGAACAGCCACGGGAAAAAAACCAGAGGCTAGCTTAGACTGCACATGAATGGAATGTAACGGAGCAGGCACAAAGCTCATCCCGATACCTCGAACTACAGTGCTCACATCACAGGCAGTTTGAGGGGTCAAGGGTAGTACACTAGCCAGGATGAATGAGCGTGAACAGCCTGTGTCTCTCAGCACTGTGACCGGACGCTGATCCTCAGGTTTACCTGTGAGGGATACTAGTCCCTTGGAAATGAATGGCCTGAAGCATTCATCAGGTTCTTTTAAAACCAGCTGACTGCCACAGGGAGAGACAGTTTGAACTAACCCAACTCCTTTAGGTGGTCTGGACACTTGAGACTGGGGCTTTCGTTTATACAGAGCACAATCTGCAATAAGATGATCAGGTTTGTGACAAAAAAAAAAAAACAACGCTTGTCCACCTGGGCCCCTGAGCTAACATGAATACTCTGAGTGTTACTAGGCTTCTTTACAGTATCATCATAAGAGGACGAGTAATGTCTGACAGAGGTGTTCTTGTGTGTCAAAGCGAACTCATCAGCAAGTGTGGCAGCCTGCTGCAGCGTGGTCACTTTCTGTTCGTTGAGATAAACAACAAGTTTTTCAGAGACACAGTTCTTAAACGCTTCCAACAGCATCAACTCGCGAACTGAGGAGAAATCATTGGCTTTACATGCAGCACACCACCGATCAAACAAAATCCCTTGTTCTCTGGCAAAATCAATGTAAGTCTGGCCTCCCCCTTTTCTGAGAGCCGTGAAACGTTGCCTGTACGCTTCTGGCACCAGCTCATACACCCGCAAGATGGCGCTCTTAACTTTTTCATAGGAGAGGCTATCTTGCACAGACAACGATGAGCAAGCCTCCTGAGCTTTCCCAGACAATTTACATTGTAACAGGATGGCCCACACATCTTTTGGCCACCTCAGGGCAACAGCAATGCGCTCAAATGAAGTGAAATAGCTCTCAATGTCGGTTTCACGAAAGACAGGGACCAAAGAAATATGTTTACTTACATCAAAGTTACTAGTAGCGTTAGATCCTGGTGACACTGTAGGGACAGCAGCAGCTGGAAACTGCGCTGACCGCAACTCCAACTCACGCATTCTTATGGCTGTTTCCGCCTCCAACTTCTTTAGCTCCAACACCTTAGTCGCCTCGGCGTCTATTTTTTTAAACTCTAAGTCTCTCCTAAACTGGTGTTCGCGTTAGCGCTCCTCCCTCTCCAAATGGAGCCGAGGCAAACGAACCTTCAGCCGCGCGTCCTGTCCAGACGTAGGAGGGGACTCGATGGACAATGGGTAAAACCTTGGCAGGGTGAACTGTTTACCCTCGCCCTGCTTCACACCGGGTGCACCTGCCACATCGGTTGCCGTGGCCACGTCCTCTACCACAGAACCGGATTGTTTCGCTGCGGCCCCAGCGGGCGAATCTAATAAACTCAAAACACCGCCCTGCACTAACCCGTCAGTCACAGCTGCGCGCAACTCTGCTTTAACCAGAGAACTAGACGCAGAGAAACC
Organism: Meda fulgida; assembly: GCA_030578275.1. Lineage (NCBI taxonomy): Eukaryota > Metazoa > Chordata > Actinopteri > Cypriniformes > Leuciscidae > Meda > Meda fulgida. The sequence continues at coordinate 22,168,534 of CM060639.1, forward strand.
ATAATGTTTAGCGATAGCAAACAGGTCAGCTTTCTTACATCTACCCAGCTGCTCTAGCGTAGGGTTTGCTACAAACTCTTCTACATTAAACCCAGCCATCCTCACCACAATAGCTAACACCAACGGAAGCCCTAGCACCAATCAACAGCGCAACAAACGACAAATGTTCGCAGATCCGTAACAAAAAGATCGCCTAGGTTACACAATAGAATAGCCACACACCAGTTTCCTCAAAAGAATAACCACTTCCCCAGGGCCTGCCTACCCAAAGCTTAACCTAAGCTGTCTTCTGGGGCTTGCCGGGCTCGAGGTGACTTTAAAGGCGAACTTCGGCGGCCAGGGCTCCGAAAGCCTACCCCCGACAGGGATCTTGTCCCCACCCAGGATTCACCCCGAAAATAATAAAGGAAAAATAACAACCAAGTGCCCGATGGAAAGACTGCATAACAGCCTGACTGGACACTAACTAGCTGGGGAAAAGGTCTTCTCTGGAAAAACTGGAGAGTGAAAACCTACTCACAACAGTCAATGAAACACCCACACACAACGGTCAATGAAAACAGTTTTCGTTCAACACTAAAAAAGACGATAAATGCTTACCGCTTTCTTCTATTCAACCCGAAATGTTTGGGAAAAACAGATCCCGGATGAGCCCCCAAATTGTTACGAACCTCCAGTGGAAAGTCTAGGGGAGGAGGAGGTTGTGACAATAATAATAACATTGCAGGTTGAAGGAACGAATGAGACAGGTTTATCAGCAAGTCTGGCGTTTATTTACAATATTAATTAACCAAGGTAGTCTTTAAAAAAAAAAATACAACTTCCCAAAACAAAGGTTGAAGTAACTGATGATAATCACACCAACAACTGAAAAAGATAACAGGAAAAAAAAAATCACCAAGGGATAAATAATACCATACAATTTACCACCCTCCCTCCACTGAGAGAGTAAGCCCCAGTACGAGACTTGATACGCGCTACTGCAGGGACTCCACGACTGCCACTACAGTATCACCCAGCTCTAGTACGCCGTCTGTCTTGATACGTCCGCTCTCCACACTTTCACTTCAACAGTCTGCCCGTTCTCTGCTCTTTGTACCAGCTCCCGCTGATTACCAACTGGGGACAGGTGTGCACACTAGCTAATTGCCAACTGAAGGCAGGTGCACACAGGACCTAGAAGACAAACCAAACAAGCAGCAGTACACCTGGACAGACACACACACACACGGCCTAAGGACCGTAACATTGATATTACATTGTGGGTTTAAATGAATAGGTTTGGACTTGGTGCTTGTAATCCGAGGACAATGGTGCAACCAGAATAAAAATGTTCATGATTCTGAAGCTCAAGCTGAAAATACTGAATTATTTTAGACAAATATGCTTAACATTCTGCTAACATATTAGTTTGGCATTATCAGGACCCACAAATATTCCCCATTGCATTATTATACATTATAATCAACATTATATTGTATTTTAATGTAGTACTTGCACAAAAACTCTAAATACATTTTTTTTTCCTCACACAATAATTTTTTTATTTTGGGTGAACTATCCACGATACATATTGTCACCATCCACGATACGTATTGTTGCATTTTTGTATTACGATATATTGTGACACGATATTTTGTTACACAACACAATTGAAGGCCTAATCCTGGATTAGTCTAAGCCTTGCTTGTCATAGATACCTTTGATGATAAAATTCGCAGACGGCCGTTTCATTTTCCGACGCTCTGCATGATTGTCAGGCATTTCTTCTTTTAAGAGAAATTCTTAAACTTTCACATAAAACGCAAAAGAATCCATGTTTTTTTTTTCGCACATGCAGGACAGTACAGTACAAATCGTGACAGTAAAGCACGGATCTAGTAGTGACAGCGACGTTGTCGTAAAAACATTGACGATGACAGGAAGTGGCAGAAAAACGTCGTTTTCGCACATGTACTGATCGCATTGCAGTACAGATCGTGTTTCCTGTACGGACCGAGTAGTGACACCCATGACCAGTAATGAAAACAGCATTAGCTTTAAGTGGCAGTATTTCCTTGGAGAAAAAAAAAAACAAAAAAACACAGTAGAATCTTAATCAACAGTCTATATCAGTAGACACTGAGCACAACATCTCTATTCTGATGATAAAATGACTTACTCCCAGCCATTTTTATTGCCTAATTTATTGTCACTTTAACTGAGGTTGTTTGTTCATTCATAAAATGTTTTTTTTTTGTGCCAGAAAAACACAATTCTGATCAAATTATTTAATCAGATAATCATATATTTAAAAAGATATTGCCCCCTAATGTAGCTTAAATCTAAAATGGATTGAATAAATGAATATGACAATGAAATATTGACTAAACTAAGTCACAAAAGACAAAACCTATGACTAAAACTAAAATAACTGTAAAAAATGATCACAGGTCAAATTAGCATTTATTAAACTAATCATACATCATACAAAGCATGATTTAAACAACTTTCCAGTCAAAACATTAAGATTAAAACCTCTAAGAGAGGCTGGAGCGAGGCTTAACTCATTTGATGGAATGCCATTTCTGCCCCTATAAGGAAAAGCATTTTTCTAGCTATTACTTTTACAGCCCAGTCTCAAAGTTGCTTGGCAATTAAACATTTGGCTCTCCTAGTTTTTCTTGTTGCCACATAATAGATGTAGCAATTTTCTTCCACCTCGAGCCCCCCTGACAGAACATTGTAATCAGTTTGTTGCTTCCATTCTTCTCGAGCTGCCCATTTAAGCCCATAGGACAGTCTGGGTGCTTGTCGCAGTGCCCCTCATCGGCATTAGTATGCTAAACTCCACCGTCCATGCTAATCAAAGTCAACTACACATTTCTCAACCACAACTCAGTCAAGCCAAGCAAGATCTAGACAAGAGGAATGTTTAAATTCCCATGACCGATGGGTCTCATTATGAGCACCAGGAATAAGCAAACTGATTAGCCCCTAATTTGTCACGCCTAACTGTTGCCTGCTCCTGGGTATTGTGAGGCATTTTGTGCTCCAAACACAACAATTTATTCACTGCGGACTTTAATTGTAACCCCCCCATCCCCCATCCGCCAGTAAAGTTCTTGAGTGTCCATTGCAGGGTTTCTTAGAGATGTTATTTTGAAAATCAGTGTTCATGATAAACACAGAAATAAATCACTTCCTGATGGAGATGGAACACATTATATAAGATAAACAAGCTAGATCTTCATTAAAAAAAGAAAGAAGTAAAAACTATTAAGAAGTGTCTTTGAAAAATGAATTAAGAATGTGTCCTGGAAAATAAATAAACTGAACAAAACATTATAATGATTTGACTGCTAAAGAATGTGTCCTGGAAAATAAATAAACTGAACAAAACATTATAATGATTTGACTGCTACTGTTTACATCCTTCTGTCAGTGATTTGCATTTTTCTAACTGTAATTGGCTAAAATGGATGGTCTCTGTGGATTTACATCATTCTGACAAACAAAAACATGCTAGAATATGAATAATAATAATGAAACTATCTAACTGGTTTTGTTGAGATGTTTACACCACTGAAATGATGTAACACCACTATCACAAATGTATATTTTAGATGTAAGTGGCTAGCTGACATAGCATATTTATGGGGAGCTGACATGTCCTGTGGTGTGACATGTCCTTATCAATCTTAAAAATATTTTTAAAAGCATTTTAGATTATTACGCATGCAACTTTTATGAGCTCATATTTATTTAGATACTAACTACATGAAATATTTGTACATTTAAATATGTATTTGCCAAGTCTGCAGACACGTTGCCGTAAACAAATCTCCAGTGCACAGTGTGGTATGTCAGGACTAATTTTAGCATCACTGTTAGACAATTTTAACAACTCTCTTTTCACCAACAGCTTGAAACAGCCCATTCTATTTTTGGCTCTTCCCTTGAAAATAAACATTCTATATACAAGAAAATTAGGGGTAGGGTAAGTGCAGGGGGGGTAAAATACAATTTGTACAGATTACAAACCATTACGTCAATGTAAAGTCCACCTAAAATATGGAATCCCAACATTTCTTACACTCCAAAAAAATGTTCTTTAAACTTACTTAAAGTCCCTGTAAAGTCAAAATTAAGTATGTGTTCTGAGTTTGTAACACCTAAACAAATGTGTTATTAGCCACCCAGCCAAATTTGAATGATAAAAAAGCCGGCAACTACATAAAATAAGCTATGGGCTATGGGATGGGCTTCGAGATGTCCTAAACAATTATCAATTATTAAATATTTTTTAAAAGGTGGTGACGGTTAAGCTGAAACCAACGTTAGTAAAGTCAACGTAGAGCAAGGTAAACAGCGCAGCCAACGTTTATGAGTGTGTTGTCAAAGACCCGGTACTTCGGTACCAAGTCGGTACTAATTTTTTTTCAAAACGTCACGCCACGGTACCAGGATTTCTCTAACCCGGTAGCCTACTTGATGCGCGTGTAGTTGCGTCCTCTTCATAAAAGCGCTGAGACATGGCGACCGGCGGTGCTGCTGATGTGGTGGCTGTAAATCCACTTGTTGATAAGAAAGGAGGAAAGAGCCACATATGGAAATATTTTGGATATTAGCTAATAATAGCGATGCGGCGCGCTCGTTTTTACAGGCTCGCCTAAGTTCATTGTTGCATAGCAACGACAGACGACACGGGAGAGCAAGCGCTTGTGGAAAGGAGAAAGCGGTAAGAACTGCGCTCTCCATGATGACGAGGAAGTATTAGCAAAGAATCCATTGATTTCTAGCCCTTATTAGCTTTACTACTAGATATATTTATGGAGATGAGAAATAAAAAGCCGGCTGAAATGCGTCACTGTTGGCATCGGTGAACAGATAATGGGCCAAATCCGAGTCTGTTTTTGCTTAATTAAAAGTGAAAGCACACTTTTGATGGACAAACAATAAATATGATTTCACACAAAAAGTGCCCACAAAAGTGCCCAAAATGCACAGATTTTGCATGTCTAGTGTCTTTTAACAAGAACTGCAGGCTATATGTCAGAAAAGAAAATTAAGACATTTATAGAAAATGTACCATGGGGAACAGGGGAGGGAAACAGGAGAGGAAGAGCAAGGGAAAAGGAGAGATCTGGGCGTGGGGGGGGGGGGGGCATCTAAGATTATCTTGTCCCGGGCCCAGGCAAGACTGTCAGCTGGCCTGACCTAGGCTACTATAATTATAACATGAGCACACAAGGCAACTTACTCATTGGTGGGCACGCACTGCCGATGATGGCACCACCAGTGTTGTCGGCTCGACGGGAGGATGAAGGCCGAGGAGGGAGATGTCGGTTCGGCCACATTCACCAGTAACAGCGGATTATCAGTGAATCCCAGTTGTCTCCGACGACAGTTTATAAAACTATCCCGTGTAAAATGATCACTACAGAGGTGGGTTTTGGCGTTTGATCGTTTTTCATTTGAAATAAGGACACCGATCTGTTTTGATCGCATCCAGGTAGTACGCATTTCCGTGACGAAGGCATAGCTAGCTAGAAAACTGTAACGTTAGGCTGTAGTAACTAGTATTGACGCGATTGAGCGGTAAACTGATGTGAATGTGCTCCAGTTATATTCTTAGGGGAGGGGCCAGCCTCAGTGGCTCCAGTGCGTCATCGAGCCCCCGTTTTTTTGTTTGTTTTTTGTTTACTCACCATTGTGAATTGTATGAACGTGTTGGATGGCCCTCACTATCAACACGGAGACTTCAAGACGGGCTTATCTTCATCTACAAGGCTATTTTAGGTCTCCTCCCATCCTACCTTCTGACCTATATCAGTAGTACTGGGACTTATAATCTTCGTTCCCAGGATATTTTCGTGCTATCTGTCCCAAAGGTCAGAACTGAGCAAGGAAAAAAGGCTTTTAGGTTTGCGGCTCCCTCTACTTGGGGCAATTTGCAGAAATCCATGAAACTTACTGAGCTCGTCTCATTGGCTGTTTTTAAGAGGTTGTTGATTGACATGGAGGCAGCCACATCTGGCTGCAGATGTTTTACCTAATGTGTTTTTAGGATTGTGGCTGATTTTGAAAGATTTACTGTGTCAGTTGTTTTATGTATCTAGTGTGTTTGCAGTTTTTATGTTTGTATGTACTGTATATGTGGTATAGTACTGCTGCTTGTCTTGTCCAGGACACTCTTGTAAAATATATTTTTAATCTCAATGAGTCTCTTCCTGGTTAAATAAAGGTTTAATAAAATATATATATATATATAATAATAATAATAAAAAAGTTCTTCATTAACTAACCACTTATAAATGACTTACAACTGAACGTTATTATAAAGTGTTACCGAAACATTAAAATACTGCCATTTTTTTAAACATTAACATTTTGGCATTCCAGGAACATTCCTTACACAAACATATCAGAAAAGATATCTGTCTTCAGTGTTTGCACTTTATTGGATAGCTTGTTGCCATCTAGCTCCAGAATAAGCTTTAGCAGTACCTCAAATGTGTACCTGAGTTCAGGAAGGTAGCTTAAGTTCAGACCATATATCAATCCCAGCAACATGGCTGTTGCATATGGGACACTGCTAAGGTCCTGAAGAACTGTTTGACCCTCTAACACCCCTCCGACATCTGTTGGGCTGTCTTATATATCTGCACCTTCAAGTCTTCAAGACACAGATAGATTTTATTATGCATTCTCTCTTCACTTGAATTTCATCAGTCTAAAGGTGCAAAAAACAGCATTAACAAAATATAGCCTTTACAGGATAGGCAAAAAGATAATGGTTTCGTCCAAGGGTGGAAAAACAGCTATTCTAGAGTGTCTTTGAATATGATGAGCAATGAGATTTAACAAATGAAATATAGTTGACAAAGGAAAAATTGTGTTTTGATAAGATAACCCTGCGATTGCTACAATTGTACTCAACCACCTTGAGTTATCCATCCTCATCACTGCATTTTCTTATACTTTACATCAGGGGTGTTAAAGCCTGCACCTGGAGGACCACTGTTCTGTGGAGTTTAGTTAAATGAAACACACCTGGACCAGCTAATCAAGGTATTAAGGATTTCTTACACTAACAAAGTCTAACTAGAACTTCCAGGCTGTTGTGCTCGGGTAAATTGGAGCTAAACTCTGCAGAATACTGTCCCTCCATGAGAAACATAACCTGAAAATTTAGACTGCCTCAACAGTTCCTATTTATGTTTTGCAGAATATATATTGTATTTATCATTGTAATCATCCTAATCTTATTAGATTACCATAACACCAAAACCAAAAGTGGCAAGTGAGAGAACACTGGAGTTTTCCGTACCTGTGTAGTAGGCACCAAGAGATTCTTAATTCTTTGTCCAAGGACTTTGTCCAAAACTCTTGTCCATCAGCATTCTTACATTTTTCTCGTTGTTCTTCTTTTTTACTTCAGTCAGAAGTGTTTTTCTGACTGCTTCAACAGTTGCCTCTGTTTCTCCTTATGGATGTGGAGGTCAGTAGTTCACCTCAACCTTGCGTGTTTTTTTTATACGGTATGCAGTTTTCATATGATCTTTATGAAGATCTTTATCTCTGAGGTTGAATGCACCGGACCAAACTTCTTTTGCCTGTACATCAGAACTCTTTACCACACAAAACCAACAAAAGAATTCTGCTGAAAATCTTTCAACAAAGCCAGCAATACCATGTGCTGCCAAGTTGTCTGCAACCACACAAAAAACAGTACCTTTAAGAAAGGTTCAAAGATGAACGAATATGCCATCTTTTTCTAGAATTGAAAGGTCACGCAGAAGAGGATCAAGGACTTTCTCATACCCACAGTGCTTCAAATTCTCACTTTAGAGACAGGACAGGAGAGCCAAATAGATTGAGGAGAGAGATGAATTGGAGCCTGGGGGTAAATTGCTCAAAATCCAGTACACAGCAAAAAGCTTGTGTTTTTTTTCGGGATGTCCCAAGTGGGTTACACACCTCAAAATCATCTGCATACAAAGTCAAAGAAATTGTTAAGTCTTCCCCAGACAACAAACTGTTTTCTTTGAAGTAAGTACCATCTTGAAATGATCTCTAAAAATGGCTGTCACAACTCGCTGAACTATTTCTTGCTCTGTGGTTTTCAACAACTTTGTCAACAATGTCCTGCTTAGCCAAACGAAGCTGTAAAGATTTCAAAATTGGAACGTACTGAAATGTGTTTTTCTGTTGTTCATTAAGAAAATATTCAATAGGTTCCACAACACTTAAGCTGTCTTTGTAAAACTTTTTACGCTTATGGGTAGTACTTAAGGAACCACCTCTGCCTATTGCTGAGTGGAATGGGTTAGATGCAGAGATAGAAGTGGCCATTTCTTTTATAACCGATTCATCAGCATGAATATTATGTTTCTCAAACACCTGCTGTACTGAAGCAACTGAGAGAGGCACCGACACAGACTTTAACAGGTAATGTAGTTCTTCTAAAAAAATCATCAATGGCAACAGAAGGAACATGTACACGATGTTCCAATTTCAATAGCATTGCTGCTAAATTCTTAAATATATAAAAAAATAAAAAAATAAATATTCTGTCAGTAATCACTCCCCCTCATGTTGTTCCAACCCCGTAAGACTTTCGTTCATCTTCGGAACACAAATTAAGATATTTTGATTAAATCTGAGAGCTGGATCACTCCTCCATAGGCTTCTAAGGAATTAAAACTTGCCAGCCCGAAAAAGTTATTAAAGAAATCTTTAAAATAGTCCAAGTGACTACAGTAGCTCAATCTTAAGTTTATCAAGCGACGAGAATACTTTTTGTGCGCAAAAAACAAACAAAAATAACGACTTTATTCAAGTATTCATTTCCTTCTCTCTTGGCCTCGAGATTGTTCACGTAGTATAATTGCGTAGCGCGTCTGTGTTGTACGTCACACATAGGCTCACTATTGGCCGACTCTGGTCGTGTATGATGGGTGTGACGTTCAACCAAAAGCTCTACGCAATTATACTACGTGAACAATCTCGAGGCCAAGAGAGAAGGAAATGAATACTTGAATAAAGTCGTTATTTTTGTTTGTTTTTTGCGCACAAAAAGTATTCTCGTCGCTGATCCAGCTGTCAGATTTAATCAAACATATCTTAATTTGTGTTCCGAAGATGAACGAAGGATTTACGGGGTTGGAACAACATGAGGGTGAGTAATTACTGACAGAATTTTCATTTTGGGGTGAACTATCCCTTTAACAACAACGCCAGGCAAGTCATTGGCCTCTTCATCGCAGTCATCATTCAAACTAGCATCACTAGCTTGATTGCTGCCAAAATCTTGATCCTCGTCAGGCTCTCGTATATGTTCAGAGATGGTAACTACACCAGGCTTAAAATCACTGAGTGAATGTGGGTTGTGTTTTCTGTGTTTGTCTGACTTAAAGGTTCCACAAACATTTGACTGGAAATTACAACCAGAAAACATGCAATGGACAGTTTCATTTCTCTTTAAATGACTATTTATGTGAATAAAGTAATCTCTTTTTAATGCAAGATTATTCTATGTAAACAAATGACAAGTGAAGGTGGACATTTGTCTGTCATTTCCTCCAGAGTATGCAGCATGGTTTTTATTCAGATGAATCAGTAGAGCATTCCATGTCTTGAATGTATATGTACAAGGGTATCTCTGACTGCAACCATAATGTCTGTGCTGCAGTCTGTGATGTTTTAATCATTTAGACCTTGCAGAAACTGCAAGTCCACAAATTTAACATTTCCACATTTCTGAAAGAGAGAACACATTTATAAACACTTACAAGAATAAGGAATAAAGCAAACAAAGACGTACTTACAATTCCATTAGCAGAAACGCAAGGCCAGCATCTGTTTTGCTTTCTTAACTTTCTTTTAGCTCTCGCCACTCACTCAGTGGACGCACAACCAATGTTTACTCTTGTGTGGTCCCTCGCACGGTCAAAACGTTTCTTCCTCTCTTTTTCACCTAACATTGAGGGGGGCGTGTGTGTTTATGTCAAATTGCCGTAAAGCAGTTTGTGTTTCTCGCTCGTTCTCGCTTCTCACCAGACTTCCAATTTCTATCTTGCGGGGACGGTACTCCTCAAGTTGCAAGGTTGGTTTTCCGCCTGGGAACGATGGGGGGAGCGGGGAAAGTCACCAATTTCACCAGAACAGGTTGTTTAACCATCCAAATGATTTCTGGACAGTTTTATTAAGTTAAAAAAGTTGCCAAGTTCCCCTTTAAAGGTTCACTATGTACAACTTAGTTGTAAAAAAAAAAAATCAATGCATTAATCCTTCTTTCAATTTTTTTTTTTTTTTTTTACCCTTATTCACTATTCATTGCCAGTTATAAGCATTTATATTTCAGACCTATGGTAAGGTTTTCGTGAGTAACAGGGATGGACAAGAATACTCGAACGTGACGGTGACAATCGATCATGAAAATCATGAAATCGATCGGCATGACAGTTGTAGCTTCTGTTCTCTAACTGAACTAAATTATTGTATTAAAAATAAAAATCGAAGCAACATGGGGGTGGTGCCACGGTTGCACCTGAACACTGGTAACACTGGCAACACAGACTATGGCAGCAAGCAGAATTTGTAAAACATTAAATACTATCATTGTGCCGAGCCGTGGATTGTATCAAAAGTTGGTAAAATTACTACTGGTGTTTACTGATTTTGGTTTTCCACAAGAAGCACATTCAACTCATCTTTCAATCGCATGAAATCACCCAATAATGACACAATAAACACATTTCACACAATACTCGATATTTAAACAATATATTAAAAGCACCCCAGTACAGACTTTCCGAAGTACTAACAGAAATGAAAGACTTTGCCTTTAGATTAACTTTATATTTTCTTACCTGGCTGATTTTTGTAGCTCTGACGCCATGCACCTTGCTTGCCACCTTCTTCGTGTGCGTATTCATCCAACACGTTGGAAATTGTCACATCCGGTTCCTTTAAATTGCTAAATCAAACCATTTACATTAGTTTAACGATTGATAATTAAGTATAGTGGAAACATATACAAGTTAAGTTCATTAAACGCAATACAATATTGTTTTAGTGGTAAAATAAATATATGTGTGTTATTTTAACAAAACATATTTATGTAAAAAGAACAGTGTTGCAAAACCCTTTTTTTAGCGGACGGTGCATTTCACACCTAGGCCTTCAGTGGTGTCCTACCTGAATTTATAACTTTTAATAGTGTAGCGCAACAGACTCTTTATAATTGTTGTGAAATTGCTGTTTTATTTGCACCAGCAGTTATAGGGTTAATGCGGTGAGTTTGGAAAAGGCCAAGTACATAGAAACAAGCGAGTGAGTTAGGCTGGTGCACTGTAACAACTGGGAATGGCGTCAATTCATATTTAATAATCAAACATTAGTAACATATACATAATAAAAAAGACTATTTGTAGTTTGGAATCACACTGATCGACTTCAACAAATTCTAGTTATTTATTAATAACATTTTACTCAGTTTTGTTTGAATAAAATCAGCTGTGAATCGTTAAGTAGAGTTTAATTATATTTTATCAGGAAAGTCAATGATGCAGAAAATTGGTAAATGTTACTCATTGGGAGGTCTTTGGATTTAATCACCTTACACTTCCGCTCTAGCTATTTTCAGCCACATGGATCGTCAACATTTCAGAGACTGCCATTTTCCCAAAGGTAAGACTTGTATAAGTTAATAATCATTTTACAAGGAGTTGCTGTAACAGTTAGCAGTTGAACATTGTTTTGCATTGCTGCAAGTTATCCAACATTCCAACTTTATTGGTTGAAAGTAACTTAATGTAACGTAACAGTGATTCTGCCTACTGTTTCGACTAAAAACGTGGTAATTAATGACTGAAAAAGTAAGTCGTTTAAATATCGCAATGTTTTTTCAAAGTATAATGTTATAGATAATGGTCTTTAAGATACCAGCTATGTTAATCGACTTTTGCCAATTTTCCTGGCATCGGCCTGCACCTCCATCCCTCCCCACCCCAAGCTAGCTAACGTTAGTTTTGCGCACCTGCATGGTGTGCTAATCCCAAATTCAGAGAGGCTCCATGTTAAGTAATGTTAGCCACGCATTTTCAAGTCGTAATTCACGGTAACATACAATGAGGCACAACGGGAGATGGCAAAAAGTTTTCCTCTGTCGGAGTATGCATTGAAGCCGGTTTCAGCACGTGCTGACAGATTACACCGGCGAGCTACGTCTGAGGTCACTAAATTAGAGCATGATGTGGACTTGCGCTGCCAGAGAGAGGCATCGTCCGTCTGTTTGCAACAACAGATTTAATACTATTATGTTAGCATTTCATGCTCAGTATATCCTCATTCTGTGAACGTGTCTCCACAAAACAGAGTAAATAACTAATTTAGGCGATGGACCTTCTTGTAGAATATATAACACCCTTGTAGGTTTAAAAGACAAATTATTAAAACGTCAAATCACTGTATATTTGGAATTTTCTTTGTCAGGTTCACTCTTCATTCTTATTTGCATAGTACATGTTTCAGTGTTCTTAAGCTTTAATGATTACTGTTGCAAACCATTTTGGTTTTTGGTTTGACATATTTTATGTAAGTAAATGTCCTGTAAGTTCGTCTGTAATAGTTAGACTGTGTGTCAGAGGCTACTGGGTTATTTTAATGCAGTTCTGTACTTACTGTAAGTATAGTTAATTATATAGGTGTTATCATGGTATGGAGGTCTGTCACGGACTAACTACTCTTTACCTGAGAAAGATCACCTGTGGTTGAAACAATTGTGGTACTATGAATGCACATAAAGTACAAGACAGTATGCCAGGTTCAGCTCCTTGTGGTTACACATTTTCACTTTGCTGCTTATGTGTTTAGTATGTTCCTGACAGAAATGTGCATGATCATTTTCTAGTACTTCAGTGACTATGTTTGAATAAGAATAAGAATAAAAAATAAGGTTTTATTCATATGTAGATAAACTTTTGGTGTTTGTTTAATTACTGCTTATGTTTCCTCTTATGTATGTGTAAAATACAATTTCAAATTAAATCTAAGCTCATTTATCAATTCTTTTCAGATGCATGAAGAAACTTTGACTGAAATTTATCAACAAGTATGTATTTGACTTGTATGAAAAACACAAAAAGCTGTGATACCACATTTCACATGTTGATTATTACTATTTTTTGTATCAACATTTCCTGGTTAAAAGCAGATTACCTGCAGGTTTTTTTCAATTATGTCCAAAATCTGTAGTTCCAACTTAAATTTGAAATTTAAACAGCAGAAAAAATAGAAATACTGATAACATATGTCTCATAGACATACAATTAAGTTATGATAACCCATTGTTTGTACATAATTTTCACATCCTAGTTACCATTTAAGGGAATTTTATTACATTGACAATAATTAAGCAGATTTTCTTTAAAATGGTTTATTGCAAAAATTAGATGTCAGACAAAAACTTAATATTTAACATAATATGTACCTAAAATCAAATGTGTCCAATCTCTTACATGTCATGATCCATTATTGAATTATTAGACCTATTAGTGATGTAGGTTATTAGTTAATAAGACCTTTTTATCTCTTAATGCCTTAGGTTTTGGCCGATGGGATGGCAGTGGAAGATCTGGAAGTCTTTGTCTGCCACAGGTTTTCTTGTCCAAAGGGTTGAAAAAAATTTGGGAGTTGTTGAATTAGAATCTTCTCCTTTGGTGGTGCTGTCTGAAATACCCAATGTTGTTGCTTTTTCAGGACGCTGATAAAGACAGTGTGTCACAGGACCTTGCTGTACAAAGGATTAAAATCTACAACATCAAGCCTACTACGCCAGAGGGTCCTGATGACATCGGTATCGTAGTAGCGGGCGTGAAAGTTCTGACTGCTCTGGGTAACTTTCCAAGGGCTTGCTCCATGGTCATTGGCTTGGCATATGCAGTGAATCTTACCTATCCCAAGGAGCTCAGGTACACGCTTGAAGTCTTCTAGAAACTCCTCCTTGAGCTGGATTGTTCAAAGCTGTCCCCAAAAGTGAACAGCCTCAAGAATAAGCTACTAGCTTAAGGAAAGGGACCCTCGCAGAATGAAAGGGGACAATTAAGTCACTGTCAAAACTGTCACACAGTTACCCACTCACTGTGAAGGAACTGCAAACTGTTACTGAAGGAGACCTTTGGACTTTCTGATGAGTTCAGTCGTTAGTGTTCGGACTTGGAATTTGAAGATTACTTTACTCCTCATAAAAGTGACCAAATTAAACATAAAGGCACCATAAAGATAGTTCACGCTGCCCTGACTGTTCTTAACTTTCTTTCACTTGATGAATGTTTGGGCATTTTCTTTTTCAACTGTTAAGTAACTGAAAAATATTGATTTTCAGTGCAACATGGGGTTGTTCAGAAATATCAAACCAACCATACTCATTTGGCATTGTGTTTTTGAATTTATATTGCCACAGGCAGCTGTTATTGTACATTGTGATTCCTCTGTGTACACCAGGGGCATATTTTGCATCTTTTAATTGAGAAATTTGAACAAATTCATGTGATTGTTTAAGTGAGACCTATTTAAGCAAAAAGTAAAGTAAGGCTAATGGAATTACTTGACCTTATCCCAGGTTCCATGTGATATTTTAATCAATTACTATTAGCCGTTTGAATAACATAATGGCCCTGACGATTTCAATTGGCACATGTAATAAAATATTTTAAATGAAAATGTTAGAAAAATTTGTAGACTAAAAACTGTCATAATAACTGTCATTGTCATAATTTAAATGCAGTAACAGGACTAAACCGTAAATCACATCACAAATCACTGGAACATTTAAGCCAATGATGTAGCAGAAATTAAACACCATTAAATGAACAAACATTTATTAACATCCAAATCCCAATTATATTGTCCCTATTGTATGCATACATGTTTTCTGCCTTTGTTTTCTTAGCCTCTTTCTGTGTTTTATTGTTGTATTTTGACATTCTGCACTAAACAACTTGAAAAATGTCAGATAAACATGTTTAGATAAAAACTGACAAATACATGTTTACCTGCTGTTATGCATGATGATTTATTAACCCAATTTAAGTTACCTGTGGCACCAAGAAGGCATGATATTGAGTGTATTATACATAGACAAATTATGGCAACAAAGTGACATCCAATATAATTGAATAGATTTAAAGCAATGTGATACCAATTAAAACTTCAATTTAATCAATTCATTTAGGTAAGGATAAATATGAAACACAGAATAAATGTGTTGAATTAGGCAAACATGTGCTATAATATTACTTAATATAACTTATTTTTATCCAGATATTTAGTAAATCTAAATTCACTTATCCTAGATATTTAGTGAATCTAAAGCAATTTCTCCTAGATATTTAGTAAATCTAAATTACTTTTGCTCATATATTTATGAAACATAAATTGCTTTTCCTTGTGAAACTGATTTGGATTTACTAATAATATTTTGGCTTAAAATTTTGCATGCTATTACTAAATTCAACACATTTTAAGTGTTGCTTTTATGAGCATGTACTAATTTTTGGGGGTTTAAATGTAGTTAATTTATTCAGTACTTTTTAATCAAAGATGTAGAACTTAAAATCTATTCAATTATATTGCGTGTCACTTTGTTGCCATAATTTTAAGTAACCATTGGTCACATTTTTTACGGTGTGCATTTGTTGGACCATTGTAGTTAGTTATTTTAGACGATAAAGTTGTAAAGTTTTAAATATGGATATGTTTCTTACACGAGCGGATCGCTTTGCTTTAGAAGGACTTTATTCCCAGGGCCACGTGGAGCACTTTTATCATAAATGGATGCACTTTGATGGATGCACTGCCATTATAAAGCTTGGAAGAGCAAGGACATTTTTTAAATTTAACTCCGATTGTATCTGTCTGAAAGAAGAATGTCATATACATGTAGGATGGCTTGAGGGTGAGTAAATCATGGGGTAATTTTCACTTTTGGGTGAACTATCCCTTTTAGTAATAGTTGCTGAATATTCTGCTTCGTCATTACAGATACAATAATTTTAATATAATTTTTGTATTTAAAATGTTTTCACAATATTACTCTTTTTGATTATAAGTCAAGTCACCTTTATTTATATCACTTTATACAATAGAGAACGTTTTAAAGCAGCTTTACAGTGATAACAGGAAAATTATGCATTTCAGCTGTTGTTCAGCTGAAGTCAGTTCAGTGATGATTCAGTTATGATGCAAAGATCATCAATTATTAAATTAGTTAATTTCATCTATAAAGCAGTTCTGCTAAATAAAAAAAAAAAAAAAAAAAAAAAAAATATATATATATATATATATATATATATATATATATATATTATCTTCCAGCTCAGTTCAGTTCTCATACAACAATATCAGTACAGTAAGATATATTTTTGATCAAATAAATGCAGCCTTGGTATGACTTTTCTTAAAAAGATAAATATTACTGAGCCCAAACTTCCCTAGCTAAGTTCACCTGCCTCTAATATAAACCAGGCCTGGGATGTATAGATGGTACAGTCCATCACCCGTGTAGCTGACATTACTAAAGGTAATTTGGGGCCGGTATAATCTTAAACTGTTGAGCTTTGTGCTATTAATCAGTCCAATGAGGAACAAAGTGGCTTCATCAGCACAACTGTTCCCCACAAACCAAAAGAATCCCCAGCCAGTCAAAACTGTCCAGTCCCATGTAATCTAACACCCTTTCAACAATGGCAAAATGCACAGAAACAGAGAGAGAGAGAGAGAGAGAGAGAGAGAGAGAGAGAGAGAGAGAGAGAGAGGGGAGGAAAACTTGACCAGTAGATATGTTAATAATACTGAGGATATATCTCATATATAATGAGATAAATATCTCCTCTTTCTGTCTGGTGAGTCAATCTAGTACCTGAGCTGAAAATTGAATTAATGATAGCAATTTATTCTGTATGTCCACTTTTTGTCATTTTAAAATGTGTCTATCCTACATAGGAGACTGTAATATGATGCTGGTCCCTTTCAGTTGGAAATATCAGAAAGAATTTCCTGCCTGAATATAAATCCAGTCAGGATAATAACTTCAGCGCCTCACCATCAGTCTTTAGTCCTCCTGTGTGCACCATAATTAACTGGCACCCAAAGGGAAAGCATACAAACTCTGCTTTGCAAGTCAATGTGACGGTAATTGTTGCTGGTGAGTTGAGGTGAGGACAGGGATATAATTCTGTGGCTGTATTTGACTGTACTCATTGCTCAGGGGATCAGAGTTCTACGAAGTGGCCTCTTTTTTCGGAATTGCTATTTAGGCCCGATGCATACAGATGCATGACCTCCCAGCGAGGAGAAGATCTATTTTGCTTTTGCGGCGCCCTGCTCTCCTGAGACTGTTTAGAAAAGAAAAGGCCTGATTCAATAAAGGTCTTGAAAAAGTTTGTCTTCCCCCTAGCGTCGTTAGCATATTAATGCATCGAATATAAATGTGATTGTCAATTGTCAATTAATGGTTACAAAGAGGTACATCTTCTACTGAAACTCAATAGAGTGCAACACTGGCCGCTTATTTTTTCAGCACTTTTGGCTCCATGAATATTTTCCCCATTCATTTCTCCATAAGTAATACAAAAAAAAGTTCTAAGCCATGAACTAAACTACATTTGAGACTAAGTACAACATAACTTCTGAAGGGGAAAAATGTTAGAGATTAGAGAATGATTTCTGAAGGATAATTTAACACTGAAGACTGGAGTAATGATTCTGATTCAGCATTCAAATTCATATTAAGATGGTTTATATTTTTTTACTTTCAGAATCTGACTGTTGCCTTCTGTTTTTCTCTGGAAGTACAATGAGTAATACAGAAAGTTTTGGATGGTATTACCGAATATCTGCGTTTGGTAAAGACTGGATAAACTTACTTGTCTTTAGATTTTTGTTTAGGAAGGAATGTATCTGACAATTTCTGCTGAACTGGGGTGAGTTTCCCAAAAACATCATTAGCCAACTATGGTCGCAAGTTCCGTCATTTTCAGCATAGTTCAACAAGTTGTTGTTTCCCGAAACCATCATTCCAAAGAATATATGCAAACAGCATCGCAGAGTTGTGTGTTTGGAACGACAACTCTCGACCTGCGGTTAGAAGCATAGTTTCTAGTTTGCATGACATGTGCAAGTCAATACATCCTTACCTTAAGTCAAATAAGCAAACTGACACTCAGTACAATCTATATATTTTATTTAGAATACATACAAATGTAAGTTTGTTAAGACTTTTAGTTTGTCAACAGATTTAAATCGTTGTTTTTGAATAGTGTGCATGTGCGAACACGTACGTCTAGTACGTAAGAATGAGCCTATGATTGAATCTGGAAATAAAGCAAAATAACTGAGAAAAATTAGAAATAGTCCTCAGATGCTATGTCTGTAATTTATAGCAAAACATCTAGCATTACTTCTATCTCAAACAGATTCATTAAAAGAAGTTATTACTCCACCACCTGCGTGACGTCATTAACCAACGTGGTTGAACGACCAATGTGCAACAATATGGTTTCGGGAAACAGTCGTGACTAGCTAGTTGATTTCTTCAATGATGCATTGTACAACGGTAGTTAAGCTGCGAGTTACGCCGTTGTTCGGGAAACGCACCCCTGTATGGGGATGAAAGGGGATTTAGACATGAGAGAAATCTATTCTAGAAATCTATTGTTGAGTTCATCATCCTTTCAAGCATACACGTCATTGTGAGTGGAGGCCATCATTTGAATCGAGGCCTGCCTAAAGCACTCTACAATTCAGCCTGACATCTCACATATTTACTTCGTCCTACTCAAGAGGATGTAAAATCAAACTAATGAACTATGATAAGTGGAAAACCCAAATGCTCTTATTTGCCTGACAGAATACAAACAGGTTCATAAATGGAGGATCAAGGTTTGGCCACAGGCTTCTTTATTAATGAACATCCTTTTCAAAGGTACAGAATGTCCTCCATCTGCAGATTCTTAATTCTGGATTATTTTTATAACATTCAACAATCCATTTTTTAAGTATTTACCAGAACAGCCGCAATTAAGGAAATGCCTGATAGCAGGAAGATCTTGAAAGCAAAACAAAGGTTTGTAATTGTCTTCTATCTTTAGAGGTTTTAAGGAAAATGACTTTTACCAGAACAGAATGTTCATCATGAAAGCAGTACTGGCAGGCATGAGGAGTGGACAGTGTTCTGACCTTCCCTCCATGAATGGACCCCTTTCTTTATACCCAAAATAAGGTCGTTTTTTTTTTCTGAAATTGTCTTCATCTCACAGCTGGACACATGGTTTTCTTTTGAGAGAGAATAACTATTTCTATTAAAAAAAAAACTTATTCATACATATTCATCAACAAATTTGCAACTCATAAGAATAGCCAAGCTGCTAAACATATTACACTGAGCATATGTTGTTTATGAACAGAAATTGCCAGAAATGTTATCCAGATTGAAATATTTAGCAGTTTACATAACTTATTTCGTAAAGAAGAGTCAAACGATATAGATTGATGAATTGATGAACGATCAATCAGCGCGTCACGTATTACCTCACTTCTAACCATTCAGGTGATAACACTCACAGTATAAAAAATTGGTACTTACATTTGTCTGAGTTCGCAGATACTTACCTCCATCCTCCAAGATGGTACCTTCCCCTTCATCCTCCCCACCACCACCAGGATGGCCCCTTCCTTTACCTCCAGGGGGGTCGGCTGCACCCCTGCCTTCCTCTTCAGGTAGGACATGCAGATTCCGCTAACCTTGTATTGCTCGCTAAGGACGGGGCCTACGCCAAAGAACTTTATAAATTTATGCTTGCCGAGCTGTCAATAAATATACACTTGTTATTCAATTTATCTCCTGAGTCTTTCTTGGAGAACTTCAACAAAGAGTAACTACACGTAACAAAAAAACTACATGGAACATTGAGGAAACAGAACTCACAAATAGACAGGATAATCACTGTATTGTTCCAAATATAAGAATACCTTGATTATAAGACAATTTTTTCAAGATGTATCTTTTGGAAAATTGCTTTTATTTAAAAATAATTTTCATACTGCATATTTAAAAATGTTTGTATTGAAATTATGATAAATATAAGTAAAAGTCTAGACCCTGAATATAAGACGAAACCTGATTTTCGTCCAGGGTGGATCTTTGACTGAAGGGCTGGGTGGAATCCAGGGACTGACTGACTGACGGAGGTGGACCGAGGTTGCCTAGAGGAACCAGTGAAGCAGAGAGGCCAACGGAGAAGGGCGACATCCACGAACCGGAAGCCCAAGGCGGAGCTGCTGGAGGAGTCCCAGGGCAGGCGGGCCATGGTGGAGACGAGGGAACACAAAGCCGGGGCCGAGCTGAAGGACTGATAGGCCGAGGTGGTGGATAGGAGGAGCCTGGTGGAGCCGGAGTGGTGGTGGGTTTGAGACGAAACTGGGGACCCGAAAGTCCATGGCGGAAGATGAGTGACGACCAACCATTTCCGTAAGGGATGGGCGAAGAAGGCGAGGATTCAAGGGTGGGGACTTGGGTGGGAACTGGATCTTTGGAACATAGATATATAAGGGCACTCCCAAATTCCGGTGTTCTGGGAGGAGGAGAATGAAGCACCACACTGGTGATCCATACTATATCTTTTTCGGTTCCATGTTCTGTTACGTGGTGTGGCAGTATAAATAAGGACCATGATAAAGAACTTCAATAAAAGGGGAAGTTTTGATCCAAAAATAGCAAACACACAACATGGAACAATGAGCAAACATAACTTTAATTAATAGGAACTGAAACAGGTGTAGAGTTAATTAACTAATGATCATGAACACAGGCAAATGGAGACAGTGCAAACAAAACCAAAACAGAACGAAACTGTTACACCCATAGGCTGATCATTATTTTCATGTTTTGGCTGAAAATAATTAAATAGATGATATAAAAATGATGTACAATTTTGTCTGAATAAATAAAAACTAAAGATCTAAAAACTGAAATCAGTCATTTTAGGGTGCTTTCACACTGGCACGCGCATGCGTTTTACCTGATTGTGATGTATTTAGTAAAATAAAACACATGTAAGGGAGGATAGTGTTGTTGATTTACCCTGGATACGAGCCAGCATTGTATTCGCGCATATCGCGTGGAATCAGGGCAGCAAATATGGAAATCCACTGTCTCCTCAAAAGAGTCCCTATGCAAGCAACAGAAAGCCACCTTATGTGACAAACACTCACAGTAAACCTGTATTGTTCACTCAGCTGTGCATAATAGCACCGAATTAATAAAAAACACAACATATTGACCCATGTTTTCTATCATGCGCCGTGCACGTTTGCGATGACGCAAGATGCACGCAAACACACCAGGGTTCGATAGAATCAAGTTGAGTGTGAAACCAGACCGACGCTGCGGAGGGGCGCCGGGAACAATCGCGCTCGGGCTCGGACCGCAGCAAACGAGCCAGTGTAAAAGCACCCTTAAAAATTACAAGTGAATCCAGACATCACAATATTATAATGAATAGCATGAAAAACATTTGTTTTGAAAACTGATTAAGAATAACATTTTAAAGTGGTATTAAATGATCAGGGTTTTTAAACAGTAAACATAATATAATATAATTTCAAATTATATATGTTCGCAGATAACTGATATGGTACCAATATATTGTGTATCTCAAATAAATAAAATCCCAGAACACCCTTGTAACTACCTTGTACTGCACAATAAATAAATTAATACATTTAAAAAAAAGACAGAACATCTTAGCTACTACATAGTAATATCTTTACAGCAATTCACAACATCTTTAGACACATGCACAGACAATCACCAACCACATTATCTTGAGACAAAAGTTAAACTCAAGTTTGACATTCTTCTCCATCATCTCTCAGGAAAGTAAACTGTCATTAGCCACTGTACTTTTAAGTGTGAAGAGTTTTACATCTCTTTATATCTCCTTCCTCCCTATGGAGTTTGTCCTCCAAATGAATGTCCATTGGGAGACGGCAATTACTGTGGTAAAAACAGATTCCAGGTAGCTTCAATATTTTTTAGTAGCATGCAACCACTGTGTTTTGGGAAGGTTGAGGAGGTTGCGTGATAAACATGATGAAAAAGAGTGTAACTCGCAAGAAAATAAGTACATTTAAAAGACACGTGGAAGACATCACTATAGAGATGTCGGTGATTATATGGTTTGTGGAACTGGAGGACCATGATGATTGGGGTGATTCATAGGTTGAAGCGGATGTCTTATTGTTTTCTGAAAAACAGCACAGCACACCTGTGCTGCACACTCCATGTGTACGATTAGTCATCTGCCAGGTTTCGCCACACACACAACCATGAAAGTGATGATAAAAGAAAGAGAGATGAGAGATATCATTTATGATTCCACAGAGCTTCCCACACCTGAGGTTTCCATTTGGAATTGCATGTTTTTCAGTGGACACCTACCACCTCCACCCACTCATACATATTTATGGATCCAATGTTTTGGTGTGTAAAAGATTTCCAACTGTGCTCAGCCAGCAGATGGATCTCTTTTTGCTTCATTTCCTCAACACGGTTTACTACATCCTGCGTTACCTAAAAGAAGGAAGACAGAACTCTGAGTTCTTCCAGGCGATTATTACCCTTTGTGTGTGCATGGCTGGACTCGATACCTCAAAAATGCTGTTGTCTAAGGCAGTATCCAAAATCAAGAAGGTATAAAGCAAGTCGGAATCTAATGTTTGTGTAACATGTCCCTTAAGATGCATCTATACATCCTATTACAATCCCATGTGTGCAAAATCGTAGAAATATTAATCTATAAATATTTTTTTTTCATCTGATATGTAACTTTCCACCAAGAAGCAAGCAATGTATGCTTTAATGGAATAGTTCAACCCCCCTCCCCCAGTAAAAAAAAAAAAAAAAAAACAGTAAGATGCAAACTTAGAATATTAAATAAACCTGCAATACTTAAATTGGTTAAACAATACTAATATACTTCCTGTTTTTAATGTCACTTTATTAACCAATGATCATGGTTATGTTTTGATCAATGTGTTTTGGTACTGTTCTCCCTGTGCTTGTCATTTGAATTTGTTAACCAGTGTGTCTGATTATTGATTCTATTCACCTGTCCTATTAATTATCTCATTAGTTCCTGTGTATTTATACTTTCTTGCTTCTATTCTTTGTCTGGTGTCATACTAAAAGAAAAGAAAAAACACAACTGCTTAACTCCAATCAAGCCAGTTGCTGCGGAAATAGGTTGCGTTTACGTACTATGATTATTAAGGTAATCTGCAGACCTCACAAAACGACAGCATGCTTTTCATTCAGTTAATCAGCAAGTATTCAGAAAGAACTGCCAAAAAATTGGATAAAACCAAGGCCTGTCATTTTCTGCTTAAGAAAAAAAAAAAAAAAGCTTAAATAATTTTCAAGACTTCTGAAAAATTGCACTTAGGAACATTCTTACGAACTTTGAATTTAAGAGGTACCTTTATACAGAAATGCTGTCATTTAAGTTGCTGCCTGACTGGGAAGAAAGGTATAGCGGCCCCTCCCCTTCAAACATAGCCTATGTGTCCAGACGTAATGTATCTGCTGACCATGAGTTTAGCACTGACAACAATGCACCTGTTCACTTATTGCAGATTGGTCACGTGAGTGCAGTGATGTGATCATGAGCCTGTTTAATGTGAATTATTTGTCCATAGCATGCATACTTACTGTTCTGCAACAACGTGATTTATTTTGCTGCTGATTTGTGGAATCGTGGGCTTCTGCTCCTTTTGTGATGCTAATACTTGATGTCGGATCTCTGTGGAGGTGACTTGCTGTTGCCCAGTTACGTGTTCGGATCTGGCCTTTAGGTAGAGCCTTGCCTCATTACAGCATCTTGAGCTTGTTATCTCTCACTTTCCATCCTCTGGCCTTTAATAATGCATCTAAAGGTAAGGTGTCGCATCATTCTTGAATGTCTGCTGTTTGTCATCCTGCTCTGGTATGTCTGCCCTGTGTCTGTGAACATTGTTTTCAAGCCTTCACCTTTAATGCAGCTCAAACACATTCACACGAGCATAACAAGATAAAGTGAACAAAGAAACTATCTCCTGATTAACTAAAGTGGTAACACTTTACTTGAAGCTTAGATAATGGTTTTATCTGTCACATTCATTATTATAATGCATTATAATGCATTACAGTCTTTAAAGGTGAAACATGAAAAGTATCTAAATAAATCTTTATAGAAAGATACAAAAACAAATAAAAGATTTAGAATTCAGAATGTTATTTATGTTTTATTCTAGATATGGCTCAAATGTTGAAAAATGCCATTTTGGCCAGACTATTAATTCTTGAGCCAGAAGTGTGGTCTGTTTGATGCCATTGTTCTCTACTCCATTGGGTAAGACAAATAAAACAAGCCTCTCTCGTGTCAGCGAGCTTTGAAAACCCAATTACTCCCAAAGAAACAATTATTGTCTGTTTGTGCCAGCGCATTCGGCTGCTTGAGTCTTCCGCTTCTGTTCATTTGAGACTAGGTAAAAAGAGAAAAATGGTGAAACTGAGATGGAAAATTATTTCTGGGATGATTCACATCGCTGTGTTATTCTATTTATGTCTGGTTAGATTAATAAGAATTCATAAATATGTTGTTCCCTTTCGTTCGGGAACTCCTACGTCTCGTCGGAGGAGTTTCCAACGAATCGGGATCACGCTTGGGAGACCAATCGACTTCGAGGGAACTAAAACATGCCAAACATTGGCATGCAAGATTTGCATTCCGCGACCCGCCTACCAGTGCGGGTATAAAAGCGAAAGCAAGCGCATACACAAACGTTTTTAGCTTCGGAGCTGACCGATTGTGTCCTCTCTGAGTGAGTGAGCTTTAAGATTGTATTTTTCTTACGAGCTAAGAGTCTGCTGTTTCGGGAGGGGATCTCTCTGTGTTGGTGAGATGGCGTTTCAGCGACCGCGCGGTTTCCTGTCTGCCGGCTACATCTATATGCTGTTAATTCAAAAGCTGTTTTCACAGCTGGTAAACGGTTGAGTGCGCACAGCGGGCTTGCAGTTTCCCCGCTGTGTTGCCGCGTTGGGTCCCTGTGTGCTTCAGCACGATAGAGAGTACTTTCTTCCTGAAAGAGCAACAAGAGTGAAGATCGCGTCCTTTTCAGGATGTCGTTTCTACTCGTGTCTTTCTGGATGCGATCGTTTTCCTGTCCTTATTTGATGGCCACGTTCATTGTTTCACATGCCTAATCAGTGTGTGAGACTACGTTCGTGGGTGGTTCATGTTCTCTCAGGAGTGCATGACCACGTCGGCACGTTGTTCGTCTCCCCTTTCTCATAAAGGCTTGAGCCGCTCAGCGTGCCGTGTGCCGTCGGGTTGTCACGGCAACCCAGCGCGTGTCATTCGGCACTCAAGATGCGCGGTCAAGATCAAGACTCGCATGCCTCTGTGGGGCGAGTCCCTTTGCTTATTTCCCGATCTAGTTTCTCTTCTGGTGCACCAGAGGAGGGCTACTTTGGCGAATAACATTGGTGATCTGAGGGTTTCAGTGAGCACGAACCACTCACTCCTCTAGAGCATCGCAAACATGCTGAGACTGTGTTCGTGGGTGGTTTATGCTTTCTTGTGAGAGCATGACCACGTCAGCACGTTGTTCGCCTGCCTGAAGGCTTGAGCGCCCAGCGTGCTGTGTGTCATCAAAGGGATGGCCACGCTCACTATCTTGCATGCCTGGTTGACGGCCACGATCACGGTTTCACATGCCTAATCAGTGTGTTGAGACTGCGTTCGTGGCTGGTTCATGTTCTCTCAGGAGTGTATGACCATGTCGGCACGTTGTTCGTCTCCCCTTTCTCGTAAAGGCTTGAGCCGCTCAGCGTGCCGTGTGCCGTCTAGGCTTTCGGATGGGTTTCTGGTCCTTCTCATGAGGGACTAGGCATTTCATTCGGGGCCCCAGGGAGGACAGATGTCGATCGCTACATCGGAGAGAGGGCTGTTATACTCTGAAAATGATGCTGAGTTTCTATTATAATGGTGTGTTCTCATGCTGAAGATTCAGACTTAACAGCCACACTTTCCTGGGCTGTTCTAAAGTGCCCGGATGTGTGTGAAGAATTTTGGCAGTAGAGAACCATTTTGGTGCCAATATGGCAAGCCAAACATGCCTAAATCTGCAGAAGTTTTTCCTCTCTCACTACCACTGCACGTGCGTAGTTCTAACTCGGGGTTGAGCTGTGCTTAGTGACTGACCGTGATAAGTCACAGCGCTGGCCCTCGGTTAGACGATGTCCACACTGGTGGTCCAGAAGCACCTCAAAACCAGCCCGCTCTGAGTTTGTTTTCCCCCAGCAAAGGGAAGGGAAACAACCATGAGAGGAGCGACCCAGAGTATGTGACGTTCTGCTCTTTGGGAGTGAGTGTCATCACCACACCTTCCCCCGGGGAGGGCTGGGT
Organism: Meda fulgida; assembly: GCA_030578275.1. NCBI lineage: Eukaryota > Metazoa > Chordata > Actinopteri > Cypriniformes > Leuciscidae > Meda > Meda fulgida. The sequence goes on from CM060639.1 coordinate 22,195,026, forward strand.
GGAGAATTTCGTTTCTGTTCCGCCGCTGGTTATCCAGAATCAGCGGTACCCAAAGTTTGAGCAGTCCACTTCCTCTGAGTAGTTCACGGGGCCCCAGCGCTCAGATGGCAGTGAGGGCTACGGCCTTGTCACTCTCGTCTCTCGCTGGGTGAGGGGAAACCAGGACTCGATGCCCCCGGGCCGCGTTCCTCGTTTCCCCTCACGGTTGAGACTGGCAGTTAATAAGACCAGTTTCCTCCATCCGAGAGGGTCAGAGTGGCAGTGCGTGCCGCCCCCGAGCTGCACCACTCCCGTTCCCCTCTCCCAGCCCCAGCGCTCAGACGTCAGTGACGCCGCCACGGCCTCGTCACTCTCGTCCCCCGCTGGGCAAGGAGGCGCGGAAACCTGAACCCGACGCCCCCAGGCCTCGCTCCTCGTTTCTCCTCCTTCCTTCGCCTCAGGACAGCCAGCAGTCGAACGCCTCTGGGCCTTCCCTGCCGTCTACCCGTCCGTGGAAGCAGGTAGGTGTTGCCCTGCACACCCAGACCTCTCTCTCGGCCGCAGTAGTGCCTCCGGAGTCTGGTCCCTGCCTTCCTCTTCGCTGCCCCTCCGGGGGTGCGCTGGTGGTCCGGGTGGGCGCGTTGGTACGGTCTCTCGAAGCCTGGTTAGCGCTTCCGAGGCCGTCCCGCTGGCTCATCCGTACCATTCGGCTCAGCTATGCAATTCAGTTTGCTCGCCGGCCTCCCAAGTACAGGGGTATCCGCTTCACTCGGGTGCGGAGCGTCGATGCCCCTGTCTTGAGGAAAGAGATCGACGTCCTGCTGGCGAAGGACGCGATCAAGCCGGTCCCTCCAGCCGAGATGAAGTCTGGGTTCTACAGCCCCTACTTCATTGTACCCAAGAAAGGCGGTGGGTTACGACCGATCCTGGACCTGCGAGTTTTGAATCCGGCCCTGCACAAGCTCCTGTTCAAAATGCTCACGCAGAAGCGCATCTTCGAATGCATCCGTCCCCGGGATTGGTTTGCAGCGATCGACCTGAAGGACGCGTACTTTCATGTTTCGATTCTTCCTCAACACAGACCCTTTCTTCGGTTTGCGTTCGAGGGTCGAGCATTTCAGTACAAAGTCCTACCCTTCGGCCTGGCCCTGTCGCCCTGTGTCTTCATAAAAGTCGTGGAGGCGGCCATTGTTCCCTTAAGAGAACATGGCGTTCGCATTCTCAACTATCTCGACGTCTGGCTCAAAACAGCTCACTCGCGAGATCTGTTGTGCGAACACAGGGACTTGGTGCTGTTACGCGCCACATGTACTTACACAGAGAGCGTCCTGTTAAAAGCAACGCCCGGAGTTCCGTCTCCTGCTCCCGTTAAAAGAAAACTTCACGACTCAGAGCAATCAAAGGGAAAAATCAATATTTATTCTTTAACGCAGGGGTAATGTTCTCGCTGACTTGAAACATAGGATACGTAGGTCAGAAATGAGAGGATTTTCGGTTGGCCACCAAAACAATAAACAAAACAGGTCATCTGACTCTGGTTTAGGACATCTTCCCTAGAGTTGAGAAAAACAAACTAAAAGTACAATTCTTACCTCCCTGCTAACCAATAAACAGGAGAAAAAGGGGGTGAAACAAAACAAAGGGGCCTTTGGCCTCTCAAACAGTCTGAGAAGTAAATCAAAATAACAATTACCGGCCTATACCGCTAACAACGTTGGTGCTGCACACCAGCAGCTTACTCTACACCAAAGAGCACTCGACACACTGTGATCACACACTGTAACACCGTGAAGCAGGAGGGGGAACTCGAGGAACAAAAGCTTCCACACAGCTTATATCCATTTGACGAGTCCATCAGCCCCGCCCACTAACACCGCTGCACCTGTAACCCAATTAAGGGAAAGGAGAGAGAGAGAGAGAGAGCAAACACACAAAAGAAACAAGCACACACACGCTCACTTGTTCCACACATTATCCAGACAAAGATTAATGGCTATAGCCCATTGATCCCTTAATCTATTCAGCACTGTGCGCTCTGGACAGCGCATCGGCGATTTGATTTTCAGTGCCACGCTTGTAGACAATTTCCAAATTGAATTCTTGAAGGGCAAGAGACCAACGCATTAAGCGTTGGTTTGCGTTGTACATGCGAGAGAGAAAAACCAACGGGTTGTGGTCTGTATAAACTTTAATAGGGAGAGTCGAGCCACCCAAATAAACCTCAAAATGTTTCAACGCCATCAGTAAGGCGAGAGCCTCTTTCTCAATAGTACTATATCTGTATTGGCAGCGGTTAAACTTCTTCGAGAAGTAGCACACCGGTCTCTTGACGTTCGTTTCAGATGTTTGTAGGAGGACAGCTCCCGCGCCAACCATACTGGGGTCAACCTCAAGTTGAAAAGGACGTTCGAAATCAGGGGTGGCCAGGACTGGGGCGTTACATAACAGATCTTTCACTCCTGCAAAAGCTGTTCACATGTAGAGGTCCATTGGAAATTTTGTGTCGGGCGGAGAAGGTCTGTCAGAGGCGAAACAAGAGTAGCAAAATTGCGGCAAAATCCGCGATAATACCCAGCCATACCGAAAAAACGGCGTAACTCACGTTTGTTTGTGGGTCTAGGGAACTTCGTGATAGCCGCAACTTTAACATCCAGTGGACATACCTGACCTTGACCCACACGTTTGCCAAGATAGGTAACGAAGGCTTTGGCGAATTCACACTTCGTCAAGTTTACGGTTAACGATGCACCAGCTAACCGACGGAAGATGTCATATAACGTTGCAATGTGTTCTTCCCACGTGGAAGAATACACAACAATATCGTCAAGGTATACAGTACAATCTTGTACATCACGTAGAACCAGCTGCATTAGGCGTTGGAAAGTGGATGGAGCGTTCCGCATTCCAAACGCCATCACGGAGTATTGACAGAAGTAGTCAGGTGTGACAAATGCTGAGATTTCAGCAGCGCGCGGAGTAAGAGGCACCTGCCAGTAGCCTTTTAGAAGGTCAAGTTTCGAGACGAACTTGGCAGGTCCGACCCGATCAATGCAATCGTCTATTCTTGGTAAAGGGAAACAATCAGGTTTAGTGACAGTATTAACCTTTCGAAAGTCAGTACAGAACCGAAATGATGAATCGGCCTTAGGCACCAACAGGCAGGGAGAACTCCACGTGCTCTGACTTGGTTCCGCTAACCCATTATGTAACATGTATTCAACCTCTGTTTTCATGATATCACGTTTAAGCGGATTAACTCTGTAGGGGTGTTGTTTAATCGGAGACGCATCCCCAACGTCGATATCATGGAACAGCACATTAGTGCGAGATAGGACATCAGAGAAAATACTGGGAAAACTCTCAATCAATTTAATAACATTTTCTCTTTGTCGATCTGGCAAGTGAGCAAGGAAGGAGCGCAAATCGCTGAGTATACTAGAGTTTCGCAAGCTATCCCCCGGCAGCGTTGGAATATATCCTCCAATTTCATCCACAATGTCGTTCTGGAGAACAGAAGGGGCCACTAAGGTCACACTCTTAACTAACGCTTCAACTTGCTCTCTCGTGTGATAAGGCTTTAGCATGTTGATGTGACACATTTGCATTTTCTTCCTACGGTCCGGCGTTCTTAATATGTAATTTGTCTCATTCACCTTTCTTTCTACAACGTAAGGACCAGAAAATCGGGGCTGTAGAGATGTTCCAGGAACCGGTAACAAAGCCAGTACCAACTCACCCGCACCAAACGAACGAGTCACGCTTTTGCGATCATAATAGTTTTTCATGACATCCTGTGAGCTTGCCAGATTCAATTTTGCGAGATCACAAGCGTGTTTTAAACGTTTGCGGAATGTAGCGACATACTCAGTCACCGGCGTCGGCGCAACCTCGTTCTCAAGAAACTGTTCACTCAAAAGTTTAAGGGGACCACGAACAGAATGACCGAATACCAGCTGCGCTGGACTGAAACCGAGAGAGTCTTGCACAGTTTCACGAACGGCGAAAAGTAATAAGGGCAAACTGTCAGCCCAGTCTCTGCCCGCTTCTACACAGTAAACACGCAGCATGGTTTTGAGCGTTTGGTGGAACCGCTCCAGCGCCCCCTGCGACTGTGGGTGGTAGGCGCTGGACATCTGATGTGACACTGAAATCCTAGTTAGCACCTGCTTGAAAAGTTTCGATGTGAAATTAGTTCCACGATCTGTTTGTATTATACGCGGCAGACCAAAAAGAGAGCAAAATTTGATGAGCTCCCTCACGATCGTCTTAGCTTTTAGATTACGGAGAGGGATCGCCTCAGGGAACCGAGTGGTTGCGCACATCAGCGTAAGAAGATATTGGTGTCCGCTTTTCGATCTTGGGAGAGGTCCTACGCAGTCCAATATTAGACGTTCGAACGGCTCCCCCACCACAGGAATTGGGTGTAAGGGCGCGGGCCGAACGACCTGATTAGGTTTCCCTGCGATTTGACACGCATGACAAGAACGGCAGTATTTCGCGACACTCGATTTCACTCCGGGCCAATAAAAATATTTGGTAACACGTTGAAAAGTTTTATTGACCCCAAAGTGTCCTGCCATTAGGTGATCGTGAGCGAGCTCGAGCACTACTGACCGATAACACAAGGGTACTACAATTTGATAAGCATGGTCCTCTAAGCTAGCCTTGTCCCCAGATACTGGAAGCCACTTACGCATTAAGACATCCCCATCCCAATAGTAACCTATCCTTACACAAGCAAGGTCATCCCTTGTTTTTGCCGCGTCTTCAATACAACGCGACAAAGACGGATCTGCTTTTTGTGCCATACTAAGCTGCTTTCGCCCGACGACATTAGAGCTTGACATTAACACATTGTTCTCATCCACTGACAATGACAGCTCCGTAGCTTTCGAACCCGACAGGAACGAGTCAGACAGATCGAACGTGTCTGCGAACTTACGTGACTGAGAGCGCGTTACCGCACACGCTGAAAGTAGAAGAGGAGAGACATCGAGTGAAACTGAATCTCGCACAGGACCGTCGGATACTACTGGAAAGGGAAAAACATTGCCTCCTGCCAAATCATTCCCTAGAATAAAATCGACACCTTCAACTGGTAGTTTGACACATACTCCCACGTTTACAAGACCTGAGACTAACTCGGATTTTAAAGAAATGGAGTGCACAGGGGTTTTCACGCATCCGAGCTCAATTCCACGCACTAATATATCAGACCCTGTATATGTGTCCGCGCACAACGGGAGTACATTTTCGCGAATAAACGAATGAGCAGCGCCAGTGTCGCGCAAAATGGTAACATATTTTGACGCACCGTCTGGAGGAATGGCAACTGAACCGCTCATCAGGAAAGGTTTAAAAAGCTCCGTTCCAGGTGAAAACGCCTCAGCCATTTCTACCCGCGGTTCAAGAACCAAATGCGCAACGCTCTTTGCTTTAACATCCGCATTCTTTTGTTTCCATGCCCTGCAGTCTGCAATCAAATGACTGGGATCAAGACAGAAGAAACACGCGCGTTTAGATTCCGTGTTTTTAAACGTACTTCTCCCAGGCGCGCACGCACGAGTGTCGGTTCTTGGGGAACGCACCTCCGAAGAACTCCTCTAAATAAACCCTCTAACGTTTTGACTCTGCCGGGGCATGGGAAGAATGGTTCGGTGAGTCAGCACGTACTCATCGGCAAATACTGCAGCTTCAGACAAACTAGAAACCTTTTGTTCGTTCAGGTGCAACACTAAATTTTCTGGGAGACAACCTTTGAAATCCTCCAGTAATATTAATTCTTGGAAGCGCTCAAACGTCGTAGCCTCAGACGCAATACACCACTTCTCTAACATTGCCTTCTTATCATGCGCGAATTCCACAAAGGTTTGTCTAGCCGCCTTAGTATGATTTCTGAATTTTTGCCTATATGCTTCCGGCACGAGTTCATATGCTCGTAAAACCGCTGTTTTTACCACATCATAATCGAGGGAGTCGTCAATGGGCAAGGCAGAGCAAACCTCCTGTGCCTTGCCCACGAAGCTACTCTGTAACATCACTGCCCACATATCTTTGGGCCAGCTCAGCTTCGTTGCAACCCTCTCAAAAGCCGTAAAGTAAGCATCTACCTCCGATTCTCTAAACTGGGGAACGAGCTTCATATAACGAGTAGGATCAAATTGGTTTAATCTATGGGAACCTTGTGGCTCACTAATGGAAGGTTGTTCACGTTCCTCCCGTTTAGTTAAACGAACCAGCTCCAGTTCGCGTAAACCTAGTACACGCGTTTCGTGTTCTTGACGTTTAATTTGTAATTCTAGCTCTTTCAATTTCAGTGCCACCTCAGGATCAAACTTGCGTGCAGGAGGAAGTACTCCAGGTTCCTCGGTCAAGTGACCAAGAGAGATCATCTCGGACAGAATTTCATTTTTGATAACAGCTTTTAATGCCGAAGATGACACAGATATTTTAAAACTCTCCGCAATTTGCAGTAATTCTTTTTTTCCAAAACGATCCAACTGCTCCATAGACGGAGAGCTAATAAAAGCTTAAATCTCACTTTCCATAGTTATGCTCCTCCCTACCCAAAATTATTTAATCTAAAGTTAAATAGGCGGGAGAAAAAAAATTAGTTTTTACTCACCAAATTTGAGGTTCTCTTGTACTTCGACCGAAGAATTATGAACTTTGATGACGAGCCCCCATTATGTTGCGCGCCACATGCACTAACACAGAGAGCGTCCTGTTAAAAGCAACGCCCGGAGTTCCGTCTCCTGCTCCCGTTAAAAGAAAACATCACGACTCAGAGCAATCAAAGGGAAAAATCAATATTTATTCTTTAACGCAGGGGTAATGTTCTCGCTGACTTGAAACATAGAAAACGTTGGTCAGAAATGAGAGGATTTTCGGTTGGCCACCAAAACAATAAACAAAACAGGTCATCTGACTCTGGTTTAGGACATCTTCCCTGGAGTTGAGAAAAACAAACTAAAAGTACAATTCTTACCTCCCTGCTAACCAATAAACAGGAGAAAAAGGGGGTGAAACAAAACAAAGGGGCCTTTGGCCTCTCAAACAGTCTGAGAAGTAAATCAAAATAACAATTACTGGCCTATACCGCTAACAACGTTGGTGCTGCACACCAGCAGCTTACTCTACACCAAAGAGCACTCGACACGCTGTGATCACACACTGTAACACCGTGAAGCAGGAGGGGGAACTCGAGGAACAAAAGCTTCCACACAGCTTATATCCATTTGACGAGTCCATCAGCCCCGCCCACTAACACCGCTGCACCTGTAACCCAATTAAGGGAAAGGAGAGAGAGAGAGAGAGAGAGCAAACACACAAAAGAAACAAGCACACACACGCTCACTTGTTCCACACATTATCACTTACGTTCTGACACGTAACAGTGCTTTGACACCTCAGCCGTTTGGGTCTTCAGGTCAACTGGGACAAGAGCAAACTCTGCCCCATGCAGAGGATCTCTTATCTCGGTATGGAGTTGGACTCGGTCGGTCAGACTGCGCTCCTCACAGAGGAGTCCCGAGATGGGCATGGCAGAGCGGCACTTTCCGGGTCAACATTACCCCACGCTGTCGCCAAACCTTCAATCCCTGGTCGGACCCTGCGTTTCTACGGGCCGGAGTTTCCTTAGTCCAGGTGTCCAGGCATGCTGTGGTTTTTACAGATGCCTCTGCCAACGGATGGGGGGCCACGTACAACGGGCATGCAGTTTCAGGTCTGTGGACGGGGCCTCAACTGCATTGGCACATCAACTGCCTAGAGTTGCAAGCAGTACGCTTAGCTCTGTGCCGCTTCAGGGCTGCTTCTGCACAGACATGTACTGGTCTGTACGGACAGCACTGCGACCGTTGCGTACATCAACCGTCAAGGTGGTCTGCGCTCCCGTCGTATGTCGCGACTCGCCCGCCATCTCCTCCTTTGGAGTCAGAAGCATCTGAGGTCGCTTTGGGGCATTCACATCCCGGGTGTGCTCAACCGTGCGGCTGACGAGCTCTCACGGCAGCCGCCTCTTCCGGAAGAGTGGCGACTCCACCCCCAGGTGGTCCAGCTGATTTGGGGAATCTTCGGAGCCGCTCAGATAGATCTGTTTGCCTCTCCGGACACGACCCATTGCCAGTGGTTTTATTCTCTGACCGAAGGATCTCTCTGCACAGATGCACTGGCGCACAGCTTGCCCCAGGGCCTTCGCAAATATGCGTTCCCCCAGTGAGCCTTCTTGCACAGACTTTGTGCAAGGTCAGGGAGGACGAGGAGCAGGTCCTGCTCGTTGCGCCGTATTGGCCCAACCAGACTTGGTTCGCGGAACTCATGCTCCTCGCGACAGCCCCTCCTTGACCGATTCCTCTGAGGAAGGACCTCCTTTCCCAGAGACGGGGCACCCTGTGGCACCCGCGTCCAGACCTCTGGAGACTCCATGTTTGGTCCCTGGACGGGACGCAGAGGTTCTAGGTGGCCTACCACAGGCTGTGGTAGACACCATCACTTCCGCTAGAGACCCCTCTACGAGGGGCCTCTATGCGTTGAAGTGGAACCTGTTCGACGATTGGTGTTTTTCCCGCCGGGAAGACCCCCGAACTTGCCCGGTCAGAGTCGGGCTTTCCTTACTGCGAGATGGGTTGGAGCGAAGGTTGTCTCCCTCCACCCTCAAAGTGTATGTTGCCGCAATAGCCGCTCATCACGATGCAGTTGAAGGTAAGTCATTGGGGAAGCACGACCTGGTCATCAGATTCCTTAAGGGTGCCAGGAGGCTAAATCCTCCTCGTAATTTGCACCCCGTACCCTCTTGGGACTTATCTCTGGTGAAAACAGAGCGCTCCAGAGTCCCCCTTTTGAACCTTTACCTTCGGTGGAGTTGAGTATCCTGTCTATGAAGACAGCTCTCCTGTTGGCTTTGGCTTCTTTTAAGAGGGTAGGGGATCTGCAGGCTTTTTCGGTCGACGAATCGTGCCTAGAGTTCGGTCCGGGCCTTTCTCATGTTATTCTGAGACCCCGGCTCGGATATGTGCCCAAGGTTCCTACCACTCCGTTCGTGGACCAGGTAGTGAACCTGCAAGCGCTGCCCTTGGAGGAGGCAGACCCAGCCCTAGATTTTCTCTGTCCCGTCCGCTCTTTGCGGGTTTATGTGGACAGAACGCAAAGCTTCAGGACCTCAGATCAGCTCTTTGTTTGTTACGGAGGCCAGCAGAAGGGGAAGGCTGTCTCCAAGCAGAGGTTAGCCCACTGGTTAATGGATGCTATTGTCCGGGCTTATGAGTCCCAGGACATGCCTTGCCCACCCAGGTTGACGGCACACTCTACTAGGAGTGTTGCCTCTTCCTGGGCTTTGGCTCAAGGCGCCTCGCTAACAGACATCTGTAGAGCTGCGGGCTGGGCGACACCTAACACGTTCGCTAGGTTTTATAGCCTCCGTGTTGAACCTGTTTCCTCCCGTGTACTCGCTACGGCCAGTAGCGCGAGGCATTAGGTTGTGTCGGCTTGCTACGCCATTCCCGCCCCATGGGCCAGATACGTGCGTCTTTTTGCTCCGTTGGTTCCCCAACAAACGGTTAACCTCGTGAGTTCCTCCATCACCCCTCCGGCACCAGGCGAGGCGGATCAACCGGCGCCATGTCTATTACCTCTCGTAGGAGTTTTTATTAGACTGGGTGGCCTTAACAGTGGTCCCTACGGCGACCCATTTCTTCCACGTTCCAGCTACCCTCCGGGTTAGCTCCGTGTCTTCCCCTCGACAGACCCATTCTGTCGTCCTTGCTGAGTACGCTCCCACCCCTCGGGCTGGGACTACCTCAAGGACTGCCGTATGTGTCACTACCCTACGGGTTAGTACATACGTGTATTCCAGTGCCTCCCTTCGGGCAGGCAGGGTCTCCGCAGCGTTCCCTCCTACAGGGTGGGCACGCTTTCCCAGTGTTATCCAATCCACTGAGCGGGTCTTGCGGAGCAGCAGTGTGATTCTTCCTAGCTAGCTCCCCTCATATAAGTAAGAAACTGCTATGCCGGGAGCTAAGCTGGGCGCTGGAAGGGGTCAGCACCATGGCGTTTTGTTAGGGATCCCAATTCGTTGGAAACTCCTCCAAAGAGACGTAGGAGTTCCCGAACGAAAGGGAACGTCTCGGTTACGTATGGTAACCCTCGTTCCCTGAGGAGGGAACGGAGACGTCTCGTCCCGTCGCCATGCTTGCTGTACCTTCGCAGAGGACCGGACACCGTTCGGCTCCTCAGCGAAAAACGTTTGTGTATGCGCTTGCTTCCGCTTTTATACCCGCACTGGTAGGCGGGTCGCGGAATGCAAATCTTGCATGCCAATGTTTATTGGCTCGTTTTAGTTCACTCAAAGTCGATTGGTCTCCCTAGCGTGATCCCGATTTGTTGGAAACTCCTCCGAGACGTCTCCGTTCCCTCCTCAGGGAACGAGGGTTACCATACGTAACCGAGACGTTTTCTTTTTAAACTCACATGGCTCATAAATATTTCACATCATCCTTTAACCAAAGGAAATATAGAAAGTAGTTTAATAAGTACCGCATCACCAATATTCTCTATATTCATTGCTTTTTCAACAAAATTCAACAAAAAGCTAAACTCAAAGTCTCTCTCAGTTTTCTCATTGACACATCAGCTATAAACTTGAATTTATTAATATTTATTAAAAATATTAATAAATTGGACCAGTTGAATTATGAACAGGCGCTAATAAGCAATAGTAGCTCAAGCTTATACTGGGAAATGAAAGCTTTAGCATAAGTTCTGCTAGGAAGACTCAATTACTGCGTCACTTGTTACCTTCAAGTTATCCAATCACGCCCTTATTCTTATCGTATAAAAGATCGGTACTTACACATGTTTGAGTTCGCAGATGCTGACGCGACAACAACCTCCACCCTCCCCACCACCACCAGGATGGTCCCGTCTATACTTCCCTGGGGGGTCGGCTGCGCCCCTGCCTTCGTCTTCAGGCAGGAGATGCTGATCCGCTACCCTCGGATTATGATCTATGGACGGGGCCTACGCCAAAGAACTTTACAAATAATTGCTTACTGGGCTGCCAATAAATTAATGCTTGTTACTTAATTTTATCCCCCGAGTCTTTCTGGTAGAACCTAAACACTTCCTCCGTTGGCAATAACTCTGAGGCCCTGTTTACACCTGGTGATGTCTTTTGGTCGATCGTATCACAAGAGGACGACGCTAAATACAGGTGTAAATGGGGTCTAAAACATTTTGAGCTTGTTCACTTTCAACCACTTCCAGAGGTAGTCCAAAACACATTCGACTGTTGTTTCAAAGCAGAAACGAAAGCTGATGCTCCGGATGTGTTTTCATAGTATCCAGGTGCATTCATATGTAAATTGTGCAAGCTTCTTTTGTCCATTAGATCGAAAGATCTGAAAAAAAAAAAAAAAACATACATTTACTCGATCACAGATCCTCCCCTCGAAGAAATCAGGACAGAAGTGATTGTAAATGGACAAAAGAGACCGATTAAAATATCTGTCTCCCTTGTCTACTTGTAATCCGATCGACCAAAATGCTTCATAATACCAGGTGTAAACAGGGCCTAAGAAAGTACCTTAACTAATGCTGCTTGTTTCAAGTATAGAGAATCCCTTTGACCTTGTTTTATTTTCCGGAGAATTGAGAAGTTTCCTTTTTAAGCTCTTTTTGTTTTTAAGGAAATAAAACCGCTATTGAAGGACAATAAAAATACAGGATTGTTTTGTGCGTGTCAGAGCATTTAACATGGACACCTTTGCTGCTGCTTTTAAGTTATACTAGACAGTCTTTAGAGTTAGTCAGAACAGAATAACACATAATTGGTATTTTTATGTTGAACTAGGGGAAATGTGTTAACGTGTCAATTTGATTCTCTAATTTAATCTTGATTACACCCTGCGGCTTCATTATGAACCCCAACTCATTTGTGAACACCAGTTTTGGAAAAAAAAAAAAAAAAAACGTAGTGAGAAACAAAGGGAAAGGGAGGGAGATGATGAAAAAGGTAAGTGATGGATGAGGGAAAAACAACTTGACTCTGTCAGTGGCTTTGCAGGCGCTAATAAGCAATAGTAGCTCAAGCTTATGCTGGGAACCTAAACACTTCCTCCGTTGGCAATAACTCTGAGGCCCTGTTTACACCTGGTGATGTCTTTTGGTCGATCGTATCACAAGAGGACGACGCTAAATACAGGTGTAAACAGGGTCTAAAACATTTTGAGCTTGTTCACTTTCAACCACTTCCAGAGGTAGTCCAAAACACATTCGACTGTTGTTTCAAAGCAGAAACGAAAGCTGATGCTCCGTATGTGTTTTCATAGTATCCAGGTGCATTCATATGTAAATTGTGCAAGCTTCTTTTGTCCATTAGTGAGAAAAAAAGGGAAGGGGAGGGAGATGATGAAAAAGGTAAGTGATGGATGAGGGAAAAACAACTTGACTCTGTCAGTGGCTTTGCAGCGTGTAGATGAGTGACCTTGTTCAGAGTGATGAGAGGTCACGGCACCACTTCAGTCTGACTCCCCCTTCCCTTCACACTCCAGACACACACACACACACACACGTTGTGTTTTCATTTTTTATGGGGACTTTCCATAGACATAGTGTATATTCTATTCCCTTACACTAACCCTAACCTATAATCTACCCATCAAAGAAAACATTTAGCTTTTTTTACATTTACAAAAAACAAAACATCACTTAAGTGTGGTATGATTTATAGGTGTGGCAGGAAGGGCAATTTTCCTTTCGTCATTTTCCAATTCGCCATTCCAGCCTATTATTTGCACCCCTGGGCTATAAAAACAGTAACGTATTGGCTGCCTGTTGTGCGTCACCTTTGTGAACTGCCGCGTCGTTAACACGCTTTCGTCACCGCTTCCTGGAGACCGGATGCGAGAACCCGAGCCAAGACGCTGATTTGTGTTGGAGAGCGTGCTTCCGCTGAACGAGTTTGTTACTGTTATCACTGTTTGCCCGAACTGGATGTAGACCCTGGAGACGCTGTGAGAATCTGATGCAGTAACTGCTGTTTCTCTACTCTGTCCCTTGCCAGTGAAAGCTGCGGTTTCACTGTCTCTTGGTAAAGCATTCACCAATTTTCTCGACGATCGGTTTGTGAAGGCCCATACCTGCATTCCAGTCAGGGTGCTTCGCGTTTTATCATGGCTGTAGTGCTGTTCTGTTTCCAAAATAATTTGGGTTTTCAGTTTATAGATTTGTTTTTAATTTTCAACTGTTTTGTTTTCTTGGTTTATAGTGGACTTTTCTTGACTTTTAGGATCGTTCCTACAGATCTGAATTGTCTATTGTTTTTTTTCCTTTCATTCTAATAATGTTTCTTTGTTTTTTTTTTGTTTTTTTTTGTTTATTGAACTTGTTTTTTTTCATTGCATTATATTTGTTTATTTATATGTAATTTTGTGTTTTATTCATTGATTTATTTTGAAATATAATTGTTTGTACTTTTGTTGCCATTTGTCTTTGCTCTAAGCAACTGGTTATTTACTTTACTTATTAGTGGCAATATTTATTTTCCTTTTATTTATTTGGGGGGGTTTGACTAAGTGTATTGAGTTGTATACACAACCCATAAAAAGTGACTATTTATTTTGATGTACATATTTTTGTGTGTTGGCAGGACTTGGGCACTGGGGGCAGAAGATTGGCTTATTAAGGTGGTGGTATCTTCCTCACCGTGTGTTGTGACTGTGTGTGTGTGTGTGTGTATGTGTTATTAATTTATTATAACTCTTTAGGAAACCCCCCTTACTGCCCTCGTCTCTCCCGCCACATAGGTCTAAGCTGTTTTCCTAATGGGGACAAAAAAATGTCCACTCAAGGAGGATTTCGGATTGTTGCCACATTTGTGGGGACATTTTGTCCCAATAATGTAGGGTTTACCAGGCTACACACACACACACACACACACAAGTTGCAGGAAACACTCACCATAAAAACACACTCAAAGGGAGGTAGTAAAGACATTTGCAATGTAACAGAAGGAGTGACAGACATTTTCTTACAGGAACTTGGTGGTTGTTGATTGAATGGAGGCATATCTTAACGTGAGCTTGAGGTCGAATTTACAAAAGCACCACAGTTTAAGTGGAAAAAATGGTTGGTGAAATACATCACCAAAAACAAGTCAGTAATTTCATGTCGAAGATCAAGTTATGACATTTTGATTAAACACTACAAGCTCAAAAAAAAAAAAAAAAAAAAAAAAAAAAATGCATGGATGGATGTTCACAATTTAGAAAACAAATGAATACATTTCCATTTCATGCTGACAAAAAAAAAACCTGAATAATGATGAAAGAAAAATGAAGATTAGGTATCATACCCGGCAGAGGTGTGAAAGATTTGTTGAGTGAGACCAATAGAAACATGAATGGGGCAGTTTGCCATGCCAGACATAGAGAGTAGAGTGCAGGGGAGCTTACAGGAGTAATATATTATTTTATTAGCCTTCTCTAAAAACACATATGACAAAGTCTTAGACTCGTGGCTTCAGCTTCATTGTGTTTCTAAGACCACACACTACAGCCACATCATTTTTTGTATGTTTTAAAAATATATATTCCTATGTTTGAACTTATATATCTCCATATTAATAGTGTAAATTTGAGTCTTGAACTGTAAACTTTCAAGTGTTGGCTATATAAATAAATGTTGGTTATTATGTGTCTATTCAGAATGTCTTAAAAGAAGCAGATGAGTCTGCTAATAATTGTTCCTCCCATCTCGTTTTTTTTTCCCTTCATCATGTCCGTTTAGGGACTCCGTACTGTTGTATTACAAATTCTGTACTATGTGTTTTACATTTTGAGGCATAGATGATGAGATTCAAAGAAGATTAAGTCAAGCAACCCAGGTGTCTGGCATTAACTTTTTGTCTATATGCACCTCCTGAACAGTGTCATTGTCCCAAGTTAAGCTATGATAATGTGAAGGTATGGGTGATACTGTCAGGCTGATTGGATTAGCATCTATGCATTTGAATGAGACTGTTATGCTGATGAGATCAGGTAAACGAGCTGACTCCTGTACTTCATTTACATGCCACCTCTATGTAAATCCCTGCCCCTTGAAAGGTATATAAACTACAATGTAAAGTTCCCTAGTCAGACTTGGATGACTACAGTGACACACAGCGAAGTCCTCAATAAAGAATAACTTAAAAAAAATGAAAAAACAGGTCCCAGGCACTCAGTCAAGTTTAAACGAGAAGGATAAAGTTAAAAAGCATTTATTGGAAATGGCTTAAATCATTATAAAAATACATGAGCCAACATGTTTCGACTAACAATTAACCTAATGAGGCCTAAAACAATAAATCTACTGGATGCACTCCGTTATCCAGGTCTGAATGAGGACATTGAGTTTTAGTGTTTTTTATGATATGGTTTTTGTCTTGAGGCCCTTTCACACTGGACGCGATTGTGACGCACAAATAATTTGCGCGATGGTTTTATTTTTTGAGCAGCTGTTTGTGTAATGAGTGCTTCCACACCAAACGCGAATGTGCTGCGGTGAAAAAACAACTTTTATTTTTTTTCTCTTCGATGACGATTTTTTTTTAAACTTTTGCGGCGACAGAAAAGGCTTCAGCCCATCACATACAAGGAAACAAAGGGTAAGCTGTTGACGCTTTGGCCGCTCTGAGGTAGCAGCATGATGTGCGAGAGAAGCGTCACGTATATGAAATGTAAACTAAAAACAAGCAATAGGCTACATTGAAACTAGAAACCTTTTATAATGACAGCATTTTATATTGCCTATTCCGCATCTCAACGCACGCATACCCTATCATTTATGACATGACGTTGTTTGCTAGGGACCAGTTACAAAAGAACGAGGCATGGTATAAAATATCTGGGATAGTTGGTGTCTCCGGTGAGTTGATGAAGAGTGTGCTGATGATTTATAACATTTGTGACTAGGAGGGAAATAATTGATTTTGAATATTTTCAACATGGTTGTTTCATATTATTATACTATACATGCATGTATAGGCCACACACCAGAGCATGTGAGTAAAGCGGAGCAGGGTGACGCTTAAATATAAGTAAAAAAAACTTAAACACACATTTCATATATGTTTAAATAATATAATGTTTTTTTTTTTTTTATTTCATCTATGTTGATTAACTATATGAAAAGGGATCCGCATGAGATGAGTAAGGATCATAAGATGCCCAATAGCCTATATCGAAAACATTTGGATTGGGTCAGACATAATTTTGGCCACTTATTAAGTTTTGTTTTGTAGAAAGCCTTTCTTTAAAGTGAATTTCGTTGTGTATAAATTGTATCTTAATTTTTATAAATGTTTCATCAACAAATTGCCTGGATTAATAAATAAGAAGCAACTATAGTAGACAATTAGGACACGGAGGCTCCGGCGAGTGAACTGGAGCGCGTCTCATACCGAAAACTGACAGAAAACACTAGTTTATTAATAAAAAATTCAAATGTTTAATGCATAATCCTTACTTTGGCCGGTTCTTTGTGGCAAAGTTTTAGCTCATTTACAATATTAGCATACTCCCCTTCAGACTCTCTGTTCTTTAAGATTGGGTGCACACAAAACCTTCTTTTCTGTCTTTTAAAGAAAATAAAAAGCTTGTCTTCACTAGATAATGATGATGATGATGAAGTGTCCATGTATTCTCAGCTGTCAGCGCGAAGGTTTTGGAATATTGACGTTCTGAACATCGCAAATTCGCGTCGCGGCTGATGTGAATGGTTTTGACAGGAACTATTCGCACGCGAACTATTCGCTTTTCCGTTTCGGTTTTTCGTTATGCGTCCGGTGTGAAAGGGCCTTTATACTTATGTTTTTTTTATTTTTTTTTATTATTTTTTTTTATGCTTAATACATGATTTTTGTCTTATTTTCCTCTCCAGATTACCTTAGTTGAGGGAGATTGCTTTGGATTACTTTTTTCTTTTTGCTTTGGTGTTTCACCTGTTGTTGTACTCATTATGTCTGTTTCTCCTATCCTCTAAGACCTGATTGCCTTATTGGGCTATTTAATTGTATTAGGCCTCAATAGGTTAATTAAATTCCTTCTGGTTATATGTGGGACTTAATGTATATTGTTGTCATTCTTATAGCTTGTTACTTTGCCCTGAAGAAGACCACTTGTTGGTCGAAACATTTTGGCTCATGTATTTTTATAATGACTTAAGCCATTTCCAATAAAGTCTTTTAAACTTTATCCTTCTCATTTAAACTTGACTGAGTGCCTGGGACCTGTTTTTTAGTTTTTGGGATTCTTCCCCCTACCCCAAGAGCACCTATCACAGACTTTATATACTTTACCTGAACGCCTGCTTGAACCTTTTACAGCTCGTTAAAGAATAACTTCAGCTTGAAAGATATCCCAACGTCTCCTGGTCTCTGATTCGATGAAGGAAAAGTTTCCAGCGGTACAAAACTACTTCTTTAGTTACATCATTACATAAATAGGTAGAAACTAATGAGTCTCTTTTTGAGACTTTCCATGTCTACAAATACTGTCTTTACAAATGTTTTTTAACATCTGATTAAGCATTAAATGAATGCATTTTTGTATATATTATATTTATTATAATCTTTTTTTAAATAGCAGACTTAAAAATAGCTTTTTTAAATAACTGGAGACTGAGGTGAGGGAAGCCAGGGCAGAGAAGGTAGAGCAAAGAGGAACGACCTCTGTGATCATGTAGAAGCAATACAGGCAGCTCAAGAATGACCTCCGTTGTCCTAGCTGGACAGACAAAAACTCAGGGATGACCTCCATGGCCGCATCAGGGCAGACAGGAAACTCAGGAGTGGGAGTGGGCCCTGAAGCGGACTCATGGGCTGAAGCAGGCTCTGGAGCAGACTCATGGGCTAGTGTGGGCTCTGTAGCAGACTCGTGGGCTATGGAGAAAACTCATAGGCTAGTGTGGGCTCTGTAGCAGACTTGTGGGCTAGTGTGGGCTCTGGAGAAGACTCATGGGCTGGAGCGGGCTCTGGAGCAGACTCGTGGGCTGGAGCGGGCTCTGGAGCAGACTAGTGGGCTAGTGTGGGCTCTGGAGAAGTATCATGGGCTGGAGCGGGCTTTGGAGCAGACTCGTGGGCTGGAGCGGGCTCTGGAGCAGACTCGTGGGCTAGTGTTGGCTCTTGAGCAGACTTGTGGGGTCTCTGGAGCAGACTCGTGGGCTGGAGCAGGCTCTGGAGCAGACTTGTGGGCTAGTGTGGGCTCTGCAGCAGACTCGTGGGCTGGAGCAGACTCGTGGGCTAGTGTTGGCTCTGGAGCAGACTTGTGGGCTAGTGGGGTCTCTGGAGCAGACTCGTGGGCTGGTGTGGGCTCTTGAGCAAACTCACGGCCTGGAGCGGGCTCTGGAGCAGACTCACAGCCTGGAGCGGGCTCTGGAGCAGACTCACGGGCTGGAGCGGGCTCTGGAGCAGACTCACGGGCTGGAGCGGGCTCTGGAGCAGACTCACTGGCTGGAGCAGGCTCTGGAGCAGACTCACGGGCTGGAGCGGACTCTGGGGCAGACTCACGGGCTGGAGCGGGCTCTGGAGCAGACTCATGGGCTGGAGCAGACTCACTGGCTGGATCAGGCTCTGGATCAGACTCACTGGCTGGAGCGGACTCTGGAGCAGAATCAAGGGCTGGAGCGGGCTCTGGAGCAGACTCACAGGCTGGAGCATGCTCTGGAGTGGACTCATGGGCTGGAGACCAGTGTGCGGCCCAAACACACAAAATGACCACGGATATAACAGGCAGCATTGCGGATAATAGCACAGCCTCAGAAACAGGCAGAGCTGTGGTAGACAAGTTAAGGGTGCAGGCCTTGAAATGCCAGCTGCTTTTGCCGAGATCAGCAATGGGCCTGCCATGTTAGAAATCAGTCTCTGATGGCCTTGAAACACCTGGATGTTTTCAAATGCCACATTCATGACAACCAGGAACACTGGTGTGGCATCCATGATGGCTGAAGACTCTGGCGTGGCGTCCATAATGGCTGAAGACTCTGGAGTGAGGGCTACTGTGGGAGTACTGTGTTCCTCGTCCATGACTTCCACAGTAAATACAGAGCCACTTAACTGTAGTGCAAGATCGATGTAATATTCCAGCATCCAGTCAGGGTGCCACAATGGCACACACAAACTGAGGGGCTCTGATATACTCTGAGATTTTCAGTCAGACTTATTAAATTACATTTTTAAATAACCAGTCATACAATTAAAAGAAATATTTAAAAAGAATCAGGAAAATAAAATATTTGCCTTATTCTTCTATTACATCATATTGATATTCATACTGGCATTATATACCACAGCTTAATAGTTAAAACAATTTATCACAGAGAGATTCAACACACACACACGTTTAGGCTTTTCTTTGTGCACAGAACATGAAACTATCTAGGGAATGCGTGGTGGCTGCTTCGTCCGGTTTTCAAAACTCTTGAAGCTTTTAATCTATTCCCGCAACAATCAGGGGAAAGCCTCAGTGCTTCACGAGGCTTCAGTTGCCCATCCCTATCTGTAACGTAGTTGATGTAAGGAAAAGGAGAAACTGGATCCAAATGCAAGTAGACATTTAATAAAACAAGAGACAATCCAAACATGAACAAGAAATCCAGAACACAGGGCAAAACATAATCACAAAGACAACAAATTACCATGACTGATCAAAAGACAGCTTTATACACCGGGTTAAGAAGGTTATGATGCACAGGTGGGTGTAATCACACAATACCTGTCCAGGCAAAGGTTTATGGAAAACGTAGTTTGTGATGAAATGTTAAAGGACTAGGGAAGAGTGTCCTCTTGTGGAGATTAAGGGCACTACAGCTGGTGAATGTGACACATACATCATCTTTCACAACTTTCACACTTCATTTGTTATACCGAGGTCCGGACTCTCTGTGGTTATAACAAATAAAAAGTAGGGATCTAACCCTGGCATCCTGTACAAACTTGTCCATTGACCTCAATCCATTATCATGGCTTATGAATCATACACATAGTATATACTAATTGGCTTCATCATTTGGTCTCACGCTCTAAGCTGGTGTACGGTGAGCATTCTAGTGCTCTATGGCTGTCATCATGTTCCATATGTAAAGTACGTTGAGTGTGTAATTTATTATTATTATTTTTATACAAAAAAGTTGTGTATTCAACCCCTCAGACCAAAGCACCAGTCCTATACTCTCAGCTATCACAGGGGCCCATTGCACCCCCACACAAATGTTGACAGAAAGGAGGAGAGGACACAGAGAGTAATGAAGTCGTTCTGCAATAAGTGTGCGGGGGAGAGGACCGGATGCATTACAGATAAGAGGATTACAGGCCCAGCTTCCTCTAACTCTTCATTTGAGATTTCAAAGCTCCTTCAATCCTCTTGGGGAGCCACCATATCTAGGGTGCTAATCTTCAGGGCAAAGTCAAAGGGTAAATTTCAAAGTCTGGGCACATTTGTCCTGTTATCTTCACCAGACCACAGATGGTCAAGGTTTTTTTTTTTAGCAAGTACAATTCAGGAGGTTAGAAGAGCTGCTGGGGTAAATATAGTTACTCTAAAGTGAGGATTATATGTAAATCAGAGTTACTGTGAACTATTTCACACCTCAGAGCTCTTTAAAGCTTAAGTGTGTATTTTTTCCCCCATTTTGAATAACTTTCTATTTCAGCTTAATATGCAGCGACAGCAATAAACAAGCTATTTGTATGTTCATTTTCCCCCCAAAAAGTGTAACTGTATGGTCGCTATCAAAACATTGCTCTATTTTTTTTCACATTCTGACCAGCCTGGCACGGCAACAGTTTGGGTTTGGAGGCTGGGCCACCTATTTATCTGGCCAATGGCTGATCTACTGCTTTATAATGTTCCTGGTATTATTGAAAATCATCACCACCATTATTTAATATAATTAAGTTGATCAAGTTAATTCAAATTGATAATAGAATGTCTCAACCTTTGTTTATACATATATATATATATAGTAGCGGGCGCTTGGGGAAAAAGGAGAGCAAACACATTAGTGGTTAAACCCAGAGGGTGTGTTTTATTTGTTGTGCAATAGTGAGGGCTGAAGGAGTATTAGTGCTCTTGTGCTCCTGTGGTGAGTGCTGGAGAAAGTGGATTGAAGACAGCAAACTTCAGCCAGACAGCAGAGAGTTGGCTTGTATGGCAGAGAGTTTGTCAAGGCTTCCTTTGTTCCAGGCTCCTTCTCAGTCACTTTCTGTAAGAAACAAAGAGATAAACAGACGTTAGTGAGTGTCTGGGAGATCACAAAACCCACTTGGCCTTTCTTCACTGGTGTTTATATAGCCCCAATGACGAATTGGTCAATGGCCGTCAGGTGTGTGTTGATTGCTGCTCTGTGTGTGTTGCCGGGGGCGACTGATGTCAGAATGATGGTAGTCCGCCACATTTCCCTTTCGACTGATGTATGTCACAGGGTGTTCTTCTCCATTGATGGTCTGCGATAAGACCACTCCTAGCTCAGTATCAGAGGCATCGGTTTGAAGAGTGAAGGGATGAGAGAAGTCTGGGGTGTGCAGCACTGGAGAGGAAGACAAAGCGGCTTTTAGGTTTTGGAATGCCTCTGCTGCGGGACTCCACTGCACCTTGTCGGGTTGGCCTTTCTTTGTTAGGTCTGTGAGTGGAGAGGCCAAAGAGGAAAAACCCGGTATGAAACAGCGATAGTACCCTGCCAACCCCAGAAATGCACTTACCTTTTTCTTGGACATGGGCCGGGGGCATTCAAGGATTGCCTTTACCTTGTCTTCCTGTGGTAGGATGAGGCCCCGGCCAATTCGGTACTCCAGGTAACGTGCTTCAGAGAGGCCCAGGTGACATTTTCGGGGGTTGGCGGTCAGTCCAGCTTGACGCAGTGCCGATAGCACCTCCCTCAACTGAGTGAGATGGTCCTCCCAGCTCTCTGAGTGGATGACCACATCATCCAAATAGGCGGCAGCGTATTGCTGGTGTGGCCTTAGAACCAGATCCATCAAGCTCTGGAACGGGCTGGGCTGGACCAGGGGCTGTTTGAAGGTTCTATGACCCCCAGCTGGAGCATCTTCTGGACCTCGTCCTCAATGGCTTGTCGACGGGCAACCAGAACCCTATACCGGACAATGACACCAGGTGGGGTCCGAATCTAATGGGAGACAACTGTGGTGTGACCTGGAAGATTTGAGAAGACATCTTTGAAGCTGTGAACCAGGGACTCAAGCTCCTTTCGCTGATTGGCCGAAAGCTGGTTCCCGAGCTCCATGACACGTTTGTCCTTCTCTGCTAACAGGGCCATGGCGGTGGGGGCTGTGACCCACTTTAAGAGGTTAACATGATAGATCTGCTCTGGCCTTCGTCTCCCATGCTGGCGGAGACGGTAGTTCACAGGGCCGACCTGCTCTATGACAGTGTAAGGACCTTTCCAGGAGCCAAGGAACTTGCAGGTAGTGTCAGGAATCAAGGCAATGACCTTGTCCCCAGGTTGAAACTCACGGGGGTTGCGCAGGCCGGTCATACAGGCGTTGTTGAGCACGCTGGGACTCGGGCAGATGTTCCTTTACCAGAGGCATTACCCTGTCAATTCTCTCCCTCATGTTACGGACATGCTCAATGACGGAGCGATGGGGAGAGGGCTGTTGCTCCCAGGCTTCTTTGGCGACATCGAGTAGTCCCCTGGGCTGGCGTCCAAAGAGTAATTCAAAGGGGGTGAAACCAGTGGAAGCCTGGGGGACTTCCCTTATTCCAAAAAGCACATAAGGCAGCATCCGGTCCCAGTCGCTCCCATCCTCAGAAACCACCCTCTTCAGCATCTGCTATAATGTCTTATTAACCCTCTGAGACCCAAGGGTATTTTTAAAATTAATTTTCCGTCTGGTGTTATTTACTAAAAAAGCTTGTAAAAAATCAACCCTTTTGTGCAAAGACAATTGATACAGCTCTTTTTTTTCAGGACAAATTGAACTTTCAGCATATTTGTGTTGCATTGATGTCACCTGAATGTAAAATAAGTTATGGGACCACAAAGACAAATGAAAAAATAAAACGGAAATTGAATCACTCAAACATTTATTGAAATCACACACAAATAAATAAAAGCCAAGCAATTTTCCTCTGGAAAATTGTTTGTTTATGTCTTTGGAGTCCTGGATCACAGGAATAAACATTATAAATTGAACAGAACCAAAACTATTTACATTTTTTCAAAAGAAGTCCAGGCGTTTTGGGCCTCATGAAATTCACTGATGCCAAGCCTCAAAACAGTTCCTATCAGGAATCACACAGAGGGCCACATCAAAGGCTTTGCATTTCCAGGGGTAGGCCTGTTTGACCTGCCTTGTCTGCTTGCAGTTCACACATTGCCTTCTACCATAGGAGAACCTGCTTCTACCTGCTTCTTGCTTGCTTCAGTTTGGTCTGATGTTGGCACAGGCACATGGTCACTTTGTTGCTGGGTGGGGGGAACAGCAACTGTAACACCACAGAGTTGGGCTGTCAGCTCCTCCAGAAAAGCCCTGTGGGTCATGGGCTGTTGCTGCTTCTCTGCACAAACTTCCTTGTGAAGCAAGTAACTGTTGGTCGCAGCAATGTCCAAAAAATGGAAAAACAGTATCTGTAACAAACATAGAAAAACGAAATACTACTTTTACAAAACTTATTTTTACATATTTAGAACATGTATATTTTATTATGTTTTTTTTTTATTTTTATACTTTTACAGTAAATAAAAAACTCAGACAAACAATGGCTGAGAGACAAAGTGTAATCCACAACTCTTACTCCTCTGTAACAAACATTGAAAAACGAAATACTACTTTTACAGAACTTATTTGTACATATTTATAAAATTTATATTTTATTATATTCGTTTTTTCATTTTTATACTTTTACAGTAAATAAATAAATGGAACTTACTCTTCAACAGGGTCTAGACCATCCTGGTAATCCAGTTCCTCATCAGTCAAAAAGCTCTCTTCTCCAGAAAATCCATCATCGTCCATGGCATCAAAAAAGGCCAGCACTTGTTTTAGATCCATGTTTCTCTGACGATCCATTATTATCCGTGTATTATTCAAAACTCGCGTCTCTCTGTGCGTCTCTCTGTGCGTCTCTCTCTCTCTCTCCTCGAAACCACTGTGTCGTGCGTCTCTCTCTCTCTCCACAATAGTAGCCTTGGTTCATGCGTAAAGACGCACACCAACGTGGGTGACGGTTCAGCCTGTCATTGGTCAACAACCTCACGCAAAGCATGACGTAATATCCAAAATGGCAGCGACCATCGAGCTAGCGGCAAAATGACGGAAAATGTATAAATTATGGACATCAAGTGAATAAAACTTGGATATAAGCGTTTGGATTTATTGCTGAAACACTCTGAAAGGACGCACAAGTTCCAGGCTGGATAGAAAACCTTCTGTAAAGGCTAGAAAGACACCAAAGACACCCCAGTGACGGCTAGCTCGTTAGCTTTCTGCTGCAAAAAACGGTAAGAAAATCGATCAAATTTTCATAAAATAAAATAAATATTTATCGGAGGAGTCGTGTGGCGTCGTGGACGATGCCGTCGGTTTTTAAGGGTTAAATCGCTCCACTAAACCATCAGTCTGGGGGTGGTAGACTGATGTTCGAAGATGTTTTACTTTTAGCAATCTGCAGAGATCGGCCATTATCCGGGAGACAAAGGGAGTCCCTTGGTCAGTCAGGATTTCTGTAGGAATCCCCACCCGGCGACACAACAGGAAGAGTTCTTGGGCGATGCCTGCTGATTTTGCTCGTCTGAGGGGGATGGCCTCGGGATAGCGGGTGGCATAGTCAACAATTACTAGAATATGCTCGTGACCCCGAGCTGACTTGGGTAGTGGTCCCACGAGATCCATCCCAATACGTGTGAACGGTACATCAATAACAGGAAGCGGCACCGGGGGGGGGGGGGGGGCTGGCTTCTGAGGAGCAGTTCTTTGGCAGACAGGACAGGCTTGGCAGTACCGTCGCACATCCGCATTGATTCCTGGCCAATGGAAGCGGCCCCTGATTATTTGAAGAGTGTTGTCCGCTGCGAAGTGGCCAGCCATTGGGTGTGTGTGAGCCAAAGAAATCACCATATCAGTTTCCCCCTTGGCAGGACTAGGAGCTCCTTCTCTTCTCCCCTCCTGGTGGCCACGCAATATAACGGGCCGTTCTTTACCACAAAGTGCGGAGAGGCGTGGGGAGGTGGCATATGGTCCTTTCCCTCTAGAACTCTGATCTGTTTCCAGCAGTGTTGGAGTCTGTCATCCTCGCACTGCTCTCTGGCCAGGGAGCCCCCCTTTGCAACCTGCTGGAATAGATCAGAAAAGACATCCAGGTGGTTATTAGTTGACTCACCCGCTCTCTTACTTTCCGAGGCTAGGTAAGCCGGGTGGCCGCGTAACTTCCTGGGCCCCGGGGGTCCTTTCCGGCGAATAGGCTTCTCTGGTCGTTTTAGTAACTGGTCAAGCCCCGGCCAGTCTCTCCCCAACAGCAGAGGAACAGGAAGATCCCTGATGACACCCACCTCAAATCGACCAGGTACCTGGGGCAGCTGAAACAGAGACAGTGCAGGCAGAGACATACTTAGTGTCCCTGTGGACACAGGTGATGGGAGGAAGTGCTCGGCCTGGCCTTTCTGGTCTAAGGAGCTGAGGCTGGATCAAGCTCACGCTGCTTCCTGTGTCAAGAACGGCCCAAACACGGCGTCCGTTGATTTGAACTTCTCGCTTGGGGTCACCGTCTGGGACATTATGGTGAACAATGCAGCCCGCCATCCAGGCTTTTCCCACTGGTGGACCTGGGTCCGTGGGCATCGGTTCATCAGGCATACTCCCCCGGGGAGTCGTTAGGCTCACCGGCTCGGGGCTGCCACCCACAACACGACGCTCGCCAGCGCCCTTTGGATAAACGGAACCACTCTCTCTCCGGAGTCTCTGGCTAGGGCTGCCTCTGACAGCTCTGCGGCCTCCACTAATTCAATCAGGGTCCGTGGGTTGGTGAGACTGACAGTGCGGCGATGAGGGCGAGGCAAAGCACGTAACAGCCGGTCCACAGTGACGCTCTCTACCACTTCCTCAGCAGAGGCTTGGAAAAAGCCAAAGTTTGACCATTTGGGCAAGCTGGGCGGCCTGGACACGTACGGGGACCCTGGGTTCGAAGTTCCACTCATGCACTTTCTGGGCTGCGCACACCGGAGACAGTCCTAGCCGGGCAAGGATCTCCTTCTTCAGTGAGTCATAGTCTGCAGCATCCTCAAGCGGGAGGGAATAATACACACGCTGAGGTTCACCAGTCAACAATGGGGCCAACAAACGTGCCCACTCACGCTGGTTCCATTCTTCTCGATCCGCAACAACCTCAAAAGTGTGAAGAAAGGCTTCCACATCCTGGTCTGTCATTTTCAGGAGAATTTGCAGTGCTGAAACTCTTGGCTCCAGTGGTGCAAGCCGGGCAGTCTCTGTTCGTAGGCGCAAAAGCTCCCCAGCCACCTGGTTTTGGCCAGCAACCAACTGTTCAGACAGCTGTTGCTGCCGCACGGAGACCTCAGCAAGGTGGCGTATGACGTCTTCCGCGCTGGGGAGGGAAGCTGCCTCTGGGGGGGCTTTGTGTCGTTGATCTCCTGCCCGCATTCTCCACCAGTGTAGCGGGCGCTTGGGGAAAATTGAGAGCAAACACGTAAGTGGTTAAACCCAGAGGGTGTGTTTTATTTGTTGTGCAATAGTGAGGGCTGAAGGACTATTAGTGCTCTTGTGCTCCTGTGGTGAGCATGCTGGAGAAAGTGTATTGAAGACAGCAAACTTCAGCCAGACAGCAGAGAGTTGGCTTGTATGGCAGAGAGTTTGTCAAGGCTTTCAGGTTCCTTCTCATTAGTCACTTTCTGTAAGAAACAAAGGGATAAACAGACATTAGTGAGTGTCTGGGAGATCACAAAACCCACTTGGCCTTTCTTCACTGGTGTTTATATAGCCCCAATGACGAATTGGTCGATGGCCGTCAGGTGTGTGTGTTGATTGATGGTCAGCTGCTGTGTATGTGTTGCCAGCGGCGACTGATGTCGGGATGAAGAGAGATAGGTGTCAGGTGTGTGTTGATTGCTGGTCAGCTGCTCTGTGTGTGTTGCCAGGGGCGACTGATGTCGGAATGATGGTAGTCCGCCACAATATATACAGTATATATATATATATACAGTATATATATATATATATATATATATATATATATATTAGATTTCCTGTTTCACTATAAATGTCAGATTACAAAAGCATATTGTATGTGAGCTGCGTTTCATATATGTTATATGTTATATATGATATATTATATATTTATGAAATTCTCTTTTAGAAATGTATACGGAAGGCTCTTTCTTCCCTTTTAATGTTGTGACAGGGTAATAAAATTTATAATACAATCATAAAAGATCTCTAGCAATAAAGGGCACTTATATTAAAAACATCTAATGCTTATTTTCCCAGTGTTCCCTCGTCTGTGTAAAAACAGAGTACTGCTAATTTGCCGGCCTTCTGTGCAAGCGCTAGTTTGACAAGTTGCAGTAAATCACCTAAAAAAATGGCCAGCAGGTTTTCCACAAAGCCTATAGGGTCTAAAATGTGTTTAATCTCTAGCACTCGTGTGATCAGCCTTTTAAGGAAACCAGCAGTGTGGTTGCAATGTGGACATGTTTGCAGGGTTGCATATGGTGTTGAAAGACAGACATAAAGACAGCTTTATGAACATAGTGCTTGAGAGGATTCAGGGAGATTAGCATTAAAGCTGGTGAAAATATGACAGCAGTACAGAAGATTTAATAATTACAGTTTGACTGAAAACTTAATAACCAGCAAGAACTCTCTCCAGAGAGCTCAAACTTCAGCATTTGACTATAACATACACAAATGCTAGTTTTTTCATAATCTTTTACTATTAAAAAATAATCAGAGACGCACTATTGTTTTAACAAAATTATTTTTGAATATTTTTTCATCTAAATCAATGGTTTAGATGAGCAGACTTAAAGTGTAACTTCACCGATTTTCAACCAGCTTTGAACTGTCGCTAGTATTTGTAAATGAGCAATATTTATTTGTTCTCTGTGTTAACTGGACTGATAAATTCACGTTTACTTTTCAGTAAGTCAGCGGGATGATGCATTTTGAAAACTTTCATAAGAACTACAGTTAATACTTCCGCATTTCTGCATTTTTGTATCCCCACCCACAGACTGTCAGATCGACAGAGAGTTATTAACAGGACAGTTATAATTGTAATGGTAGGTCTATCACTGAAAATTGTATTATACTACTATTTCTACTCTTTAAACAACATTATGGTAAAAATAAAACACTGTGGCAACAGCTTTCTTAAGCCCAGACAATACTTCGTTCCGCTACAGTCTGTAGACTGTTCACGTGACATCATTCTTGTCATCAGGAGGGTCCACGGACATCCGCGCACATCGTCTGCTTGCAGCCCAATGTTTGTGTCCTCGTGATGGTGCTCGTACAACAACGCATGCACAACGTAAATGTTGAGACAGAAGAGTCCACTATAGGTGGCAATACACAGTTGTGATGTATTGTGCAGTAGTCAAGGAAGAGTGCGAAAAGAGATATAAAAAAATAGCATGCTGTTCCAAGAACAATAAACAAAGGAGGATACCCTTCTCCGTCGTGTTTGTTTTGGTTCTTGTTCTAAACTTTGTATTTGTACTCTTCCATCTGGGCTCATCCGTGGTTGAGTACACTTTGAAAGCTTTGCGGAAATGATTGTGCTTGAATCGCCAGACTAACTTGAGTACGTTTTAGACGGGATGGGAATATACATGTATAAAAAAAATTCTTCAATCAATTTGAGGGAAATAGATGCATCCAATCTTCTTATTTATGCTCATGCACAACAGAAGAAAAAAAAGGAGAACAAAATGGGTACATGAAACATGTCTTAACTGGGAAGAGCAGGGAGACTGTGATCATTTGGTACAAAATCTGTACAATGATCCCCTCAGGTTCAAGACACATCAATAACCTCTTTGATGATTTTTCACACCAGAGGCAGCTGCCACTGCTGCTCACAAAAATATACAATATTTGTATCTTTATCGGCACCCGCCCATTGGGTGGAAATACCAACGCTATCTCATGACCGATTCGTAAGAATTCGTACAAAAGCAATTGTACTGCGCATGTGTCAAACTTGTCCATCCACGCTCATATGCAGTTGAGTATACTTTGAACGCTGTGCGGACATGACGTGGAAACGTGGAAAAGTATATCAGGGCTATTACTGGGCTGTTCGTGAGGACGTTTTGCTTCAGAGAGTTGAAAGTGACAGTTTCTTTCAGTTTTTCCTCTTCGTTTGTCCATTCTCTTTGTCATCAGGGACCATTCATTTTTTTTGTGCGTCATGAGCCAACCGTGGAGCGGTGGTGGGGGGAAATGTCACATATGCTCTCCATCTGCTCATCTTCAACAGTCCAGTCATCTAGTCAAAAACTACATTTCCCAGCATCCTTCCTGTTCATCACCTGTACTCATTGAGCCATCACCCACACCTGTTTCCCATCAGCACTCCAATCTGCACCAGGATAAGAGCACACACCTCACAATTACTCATTGTCTCAACTACAGTTAACACTTATCTGCTTTATTTACCTATTGGATTGCCTACTGATTCTCCAGCAATCTCCTGTAAGTTACTCTTTGGAATATTACATGTACCTGTCTACTGAACATAATTCTGTGAAGTGGTGTCTGCTCTCTCGCCTATCATGCTCCAGTCATCAAATGTTCATCATATCACAATCTCTGTATTTGTCAAAATAATGATTCCTATAATTCACTCCTGCTAACACTTTACTGAAAGGTTACAATTGCTAGCATTAGTTTATGCATTAAGTATTTCAAACTAATACATTTTTTCAGTCATGTTTGCTCATCATAAACGAATAAAATTTTATGTATACAACTTGAAATGCTGCAAGCGTGTTTATTTTTTTAAATGACCATAAACCTAGATACATTTGGACCAATACTGTTAATATATTATACCTAAGACATTAACTGTTGTTAATCAAGTGAAGATTATGCTGTCACCAAATTCTTTTCACAGAACCTCAAGGCTTTTGCTATAGGACTCACAATGCATTTGCAATAGATGATGGGCTGGCCAAGGTGTCTTCTAATGCTGTACTCTGTCCTAGTGAACGTCCTGGCAATAAGGTTAAGAAATCCTCTTGGTTATAGTTAAACCACTTCCTCTCTTTCAAAGCAGGGAAGGATATGACAATATTTTTTTTTACAAGTCTTCCTCAGAAGGCTTCATATCTAAGAGTCAACCTACCACTATTAATTTACCATGTGTAACTCGCTTGAGGGGCAGAGGGGCCACAGTACTAAGATGCAGGGAAGTGGGATCAATAAAGCATGTCTAGAGGCTCGTCTTTTAGGTCCAAATTAAAAAAGTTGTCACTCATTATCTATTTTATTACGTTATCTGCTCGGTCTGGCAGATCCATCACTATGAGGGTCTGATAATGCGATTTAGCATTCAGGACACATCTGGGGTTGTTTCCACCCATGCACGCATGAAACCTCAGTTCCCACAGTTCAAGGATTTCCTGTTCATGTTTATGCATCAACACCCTGGTCAACATCAAAATTGCCACCACATAGATCATGTTTTGTGATTTTGTACTTTTCTCAGTACTAAATAACTTTCTAAAACCACATTACGGTTGTGTCAAATGGCACCTTGACTGATGTCCATGTTTCTGCGCTCTTGTTGGCTCAAATCAAAGGTTAATGCTTTGATAAAATCCTGATATTGCAGTACAATGCCTCAGTGCTCATGCACACTTTTTCCATATTTACTGAATGACGGCCCATTGCCTGCACCATGCAGATGGTATCAGCTCACCATTTACTAATGCACCAAACAATTCAGTCAGTTTGAATTCAGTCTACATTTAACTGCCACCAGTCATTAAGTCGGTGTATACAGGCCTTCTTTCCCAGAGGTGTTTACATAGCATGATCTAGATTCATTTGGAAGTGATGATGGGCCCAATTACCCTTAATCATGTGCTATAGCTGTGTACAAATGGAAACACTGAGCCTGACTGCCAAGTGAAGTTTTGACTGCCCTTCCGCCCACTTTCAGATTGCACGTCTTCAATTATTTTGAGATGTGACTGTGCTTGTCCTATTTTAGTTTGCTGAAATATTCTCGAGCTGTTGACAGGCCAATGATTTCAAGTACACACTAATGACATCAGGGGGCATGTGTAGAGTAAAACTTTCACCCAGGAATAGTTACTTCTGCATTTACTTATCAAAAATAAAAACTTCTGGCATTTACTTATGTCAACATGTTGTTCTAAACCAGTCCAGTATGATTTTTTTTTTCTTATCCATCGAGCATTAAATGTTTTGTTAAATTTTCTGTGTTGTAATCATTGTTCACAACTAATTACTTTGACGAGCTCACTGTAACTGTGATTTGTATATGTAATTTTTTTTAAATACATTTGTAACCCTCCCCAGCCGGGTAAACTTGTATAATGCTATTAAAGGAGCTATTATCCCAGCAGTAGTAAAGGGTAATGTCTGGTCCTTCCCATAAAGAATGGATAGTTAGCTACAAGAATACTACAATAATTTGTTATTCTGTATAGCACGGTGCCTCCAATTAATAAACATATTTTCTCATGTGTTTGAGAATTTAAAAAAAAATAAAATAAAACGGTTGACCATAAGAAAGTTATTATAAACCCTGAGGTTTATTGAATAACCCCCAAACAAAAACAATACAATTAAACAAATGATAGGAATATGAAACTCAGGAAAAAATAACTTACACAGTGATGGAATCTTGAATGGTTCAGGGAAACCTACAATACAAAATACAATGTTGCCACATTTAAATAGTGCAACACTTTAAGTGACCCAAAACGCAGTACTGCAGTGACTTAAAATAGTAAGACACCAAAAAAAATTTTTTTACCTCAAATACAAGTAAATTACTCATTTTAATATCAATTAATACTTATTTGAAAATATTTGACTCTTAAATTTAGTTGGTTGTAATAAGATGACTCTTAAATTGATTCGTTTCCCTAAACAGAGTCTTTGATAATCAGTTCACTAATTACAAATCTCATTCACATATGTCAAAACAGATATTAAACACTCAATACCTCAATAATAAAAGTGAGAACCCCCAAAACTTAGTCTCTAAACTTTGCTGCCGTACCATGGGTGCAGCAGGTGCAATATTGTGCAGCGCCTGAACACACACACACACACACACACATATATATATATATATATATATATATAACTTCCAACATGACCGGGACTAAGTTTCAGGCGCTGCATAATATTATTGCGCCTGCTGCACCCATGGTACTGCAGCAAAGTTCCTTGATTATTACACAGGAATGAGAGTATAGTTCCTAGCCATATCGGTCTAGAAAATCGCAACTTTTCATTTTACGTCGGCCTTAGTATACGATGCAACTACAGAAGAGTCATGTTTTAAATAGGACAAATATCGAAACTCTTTGGTCATTTTTTTTTTTGAGAGAGAGATGTTAACGGTCTAATCAGATTCAATGATCTATGCTAAGCTATGCTAAAAGTTCTACCGCTAGACCCGGAGATCGGCTGAATGGATTAGAAAACGGTAAAACTCAACTGTTTAACTTTAGGGGAGTTGAAAAAGGAGTCTATTTCCAAAAAAGTGGAGTCTTCCTTCAACAGCATGTTTTTACTATAGAGTTAGGACTAGGGTGTGGTTTAGAGTTAGTTGCATGTAGTTAAGCATAATTTACTGTTATTACTTTAATAACGTGTAACAAGGTCACTAAATTAAATTAATAACAATGTTCTTTTCATTTAGTGTAAAAGAGCAGCACTGAGATTCTACAAAACATTTTATATAATATTCCATGTAAAGCCAAAATCAAGTTCTAATTAACACAAGCCTGGTTATATACTGCCAAAATTGTACTTTTGGCTGATGTATTATTTTAAAAATGACTTGGCTCTTATGAAAGCAGTCCCTTTCTCTCAAATAGTCTTTATAGCACCATAGTTGCACAACCTCATTTAGCACAAAGGCGCTGTTTGCTGTTTAATGCATTCCTTAATTACACATCAAGTGCTGACTCACTGCTTTTAAATAAAGGTGCTTGAATGGTGACCATCGCAACAAAGTGTACAATAGTTGTGCGGTTGATACCAATGTATGTACATAGAGACGAGTGGAAAGGCGAATGGAGCGTAACAGGCCGATCAATAATGCATTTGAAGTGCATTAAGGTGGGAGGAAGTATTGCGGTGGGCGTGTTGTGTATGGATGGCTGATTCTAGCTCATAAATACTGGAAATGCATTTCAAGAAGCCTTATGTTTCAGATGACAGTTATAACCACGTGATGTCACTTTCAAACTCACTTTTGGCCAAACTCTTTATTATATGATCTGTTGCAAGGCTATTATAGTGTATTATTCTATTTTTGCAGTAGAAAGAGAAGGCAGAACTTCCATTGACACAATTAAACTGCCTTGGGGATGTATTTATTTAAAAACATGGGGCTAAAAGGAATACAATGTAAATCCAGTGACAGTCCACTACACCACTGATATGTTTGGTTTTCACAAATGACCCACCTTTGCATTGTCTTCCTTTCCATAAACCTGTTATCTGGTGTCTGTCCCATGTTCACTTTCTTAGAGATTATCCTTGAAATAAAATTCCACATTCATACACTATAATCACATAAATAGTAGCATCCTTCATTGGAAGACCCCTTGCAAGAAAAGTGAAGACAAACCATATTTTGTCATAATTATTGCAGTGTTTTTTAGTACTGAAGTGCTTTTTATAGTAATTTTAAAGTTTAAAAATGAAAAGGAGTGTATTTAAGACTGAAGGCTGTACTTCAAGCTTGAATTGCCTCTATTGTTCTCCTACTACTTGCACTTTTGGGCCTGTGGACTTTTAGAAAATAAAGTATTTTCAAACAATTTATTACATTTCTCTACTGTGACTATACAGTCACAAACACAAATATTTGGGCTCTGTAATATTTTAAAATGATCTGAATTATCAAATAATTTGATCAAATATAATAACACAAAAAACTGCAATATTGTGAAATACTATTACAATTTAAAATAACTTTGAGTGACATTAAAACATTAATGCTCTATCGCATTTGGAAAATAACCTATAACTAAATAACGATATAAATAAATACACTATATAAATGCCTCATTCCTTTATTCATTCACACTATATAAATACACTATAATGCCTCCATTCATTCATACACTAAATCGTACCCTAAACCTAACTGATAGTGGTAACAAAAGCAAATGTGAAATGAAAAATAAAATAAAAACTTCTGAAGAAAGGTACATACAGGTCTTTGAGCTCATTTACCGAGACTCATGTTTCACGAAACTAATACAGAGTGCTCCGCATCGCAATGCTGTACCAGGTGAGCTACCTAGCAAGTTTAGCATGTTAGAAAAGCCATACATATGGTGCTGGTAATGAAATGCAAACATCAAAAATCTTCCCAGCTAACAGGGAACATTCTCATAACTTTAGATAATGTTCTGGCAAGGTTCTCTTAAAGTTGTGAACAAACATTATCCCAGTAACGTTAGGGTTTAAGAGTGTTCCGTTTAAAGAGTTTTAACTTGCTTCAGAGAGTCGTTCTGCTGAAGCCTCCACTCACCTGAGCTCCAGTTAGACAGTGACACCAAGTGTTTCCGGCCTCTGTTAGGACACCTTGGTAAACTGTCTCTGAGGTTGAGTATGGTTGGCCTCCTCTCGCCATATAGAGTCATTCTGCTGAGGCTTCTGCTCACCTGAGCTCCAGTTAGACCATGACACCAAAGCCCCTTTCACACATACCCCTTTTCCACCAAGGCAGTGCTGGTGCCGGTTCGGAGCCGGTGCCTACTCGCGAACCAGTTCTTTGTGTTTCGACAGCCAAATAACAGGTTCTTGACGAGGAAAATTAGTTCCAAAGTGGCACCAACTCTTTTCCGGACTAGAACCGTTATTTTATCACGTCATACTTACGTCGGGGGCTGGGGGCAGGGTTATTGTCGAACTTCTTCTCAAACATAACCTCCGTCTATACTATAGTAATCCAAACGAGCAGCACAAATGTGTTCTAAAGGTCTTCTTCTGACCCCTATATAGGATCGCAAAGACAGGAGAAACATTTGAAGAAAGACAATGTAGTCCGCCATTGTAATTGTTATGCTTGAAGTTGGCGAAAGCTGAGACATATGGCAACATACACAGCGTAACAACGTCGTTCGCTGGGCTCTCTAGTCAGTGGAAAAACAAACAGGTTCTGAGAAGGTTCGCAAGGTGAACCAACTTTTGAACCAGCACCAGTTCCGAACCAGTTCTTTTTTGGTGGAAAAAGGGTAACAGAGATTCCGGAAAATACACGGATAATGTGTCCCGGGATCGTTTGATTTTGGTTCATTCAAACCACGCTTGTGTATTTATGATTCGATCATAAACTAGCTTACTGCCTACCGTTCCTCTAACTGGACGAATCTTAGCTTTAGCGTCGTCACTACGACACACCCCTTACGGCATTGGTCCTGGCTTTTGTTCACACAGGGCGCGTTCCAGGACTGATCACGGCAATGTTACTAGGTTCCCATCCCAGCATCGATCCTGGCATCAATCCCGTGATGTGTTTGCACTCACACAGAAAGCACTCTAGCAATTTTACCAATTTTACAATTCCCCGCGATCAACGCGGGCCTATTTCGGGCCTATGTGAGGCCACCTTGGTTAACCGTCTCTGAGGTTGAGTATGGTTGGCCTCTTGCTTTAGAGAGTGGTTTTGCAGAGGCCTCCGCTATCCAAAGAATCCGTCTTGGGCTCTATTATGTGGTTCTGAGATGCTGACTTTAAGTCAGGCATGGTTGAGCATTTTGTTAAATAGCTCCCCTGGGTTTTTTGAGGTTGAACCAGATATATACATATAGAGCAGGAGAAGGAATTTATGTTTTTTTTTTTTTTTTTTTTTTTTTTTGCCAGTATTCACCTGACAGGAAGGCTGGCATGACCGGACCTTGAACTCTGCCTTTAGGACAGGCATTGGCACCCACCCCAGTGAAGAAGAATTAAACGGCATGTTTTCCTTGCATAATACATGTAGCTTAGATTGTGGCCCTGAATAGTCACTGACAGCTCCATGTTTGACCCAAGTGAGGCATTGATCTCCGGCATCTAAGTCCGTTGAGCCTTTTTTTGTGCTTGTCATAGCCATCTAGGCAGTAATTCCCTCAGCATGCCAAAGTGGGTACTCGTTCCCCAAAGCGTTCCCATTCGAAAGAGTCTCAGGGAACCATGGTTAGGTGGGTAACCTGAGAAAGGGAATGAGACGCTGCATCTTGCTGCCATGCTGAGGGCATACCTGGTCATGTCTCCTTCCAACAAAAATACTGATGACGGGTACTGTAGAGGTGCCCTTTTATACTCACGGTTGCAATAGACTGATGTCTTAGGCTGTTGCAGGCCAATGCCATTGTTGCATTTGATACAAGTATTTCAGACATACAGGTCCTTCTCAAAAAATTAGCATATTGTGATAAAGTTAATTATTTTCCATGATGTAATGATAAAAATTAAACGTTCGTATATTTTAGATTCATTGCACACCAACTGAAATATTTCAGGTGTTTTATTGTTTTAATACTGATGATTTTGGCATACAGCTCGTGAAAACCCAAAATTCCTGTCTCAAAAAATTAGCATATCATGAAAAGGTTCTCTAAACGAGCTATTAACCTAATAATCTGAATCAACTAATTAACTCTAAACACCTGCAAAAGATTCCTGAGGCTTTTAAAAAGTCCCAGCCTGTTTCATTACTCAAAACCGCAATCATGGGTAAGACTGCCGACCTGACTGCTGTCGAGAAGGCCATCATTGACACCCTCAAGCAAGAGGGTAAGACACAAAGAAATTTCTGAACAAATAGCCTGTTCCCAGAGTGCTGTATCAAGGCACCTCAGTGGGAAGTCTGTGGGAAGGAAAAAGTGTGGCAAAAAACGCTGCACAACGAGAAGAGGTGACCGGACCCTGAAGAAGATTGTGGAGAAGGACCGATTCCAGACCTTGGGGGCACCTGGACCTGCACCTGCTCACAGTGCCAAAACCACTGGTAAATGGTTTACTGACCATGGTATTACTGTGCTCAACTCTCCTGACCTGAACCCCCTAGAGAATCTGTGGGATATTGTGAAGAGAAAGTTGAGAGACGCAAGACCCAACACTCTGGATGAGCTTAAGGCTGCTATCGAAGCATCCTGAGTCTCCATAACACCTCAGCAGTGCCACAGGCTGATTGCCTCCATGCCACGCTGCATTGAAGCAGTCATTTCTGCAAAAGGATTCCTGACCAAGTATTGATCGCATAACTGAACATAATTATTTGAAGGTCGACTTTTTTTCTTTTGTATTAAAAACACTTCTTTTATTGGTCAGATGGAGTATGCTAATTTTTTGAGACAGGAATTTTGGGTTTTCATGAGCTGTATGCCAAAATCATCAGTATTAAAACAATAAAAGACCTGAAATATTTAAGTTGGTGTGCAATGAATATAAAATATATGAAAGTTTAATTTGTATCATTACATTATGGAAAATAATGAACTTTATCACAATATGCCAGAGGCATCCCCCAAAGTGTCTTTGGATGCAGACTCTCATTCCCCTTCTTAGGGAACTATGTTTGTATGTGTAACCTGAGACGCTATCCTTAAATTTACAAAAGTGATTCAGTGAGTAGTGAGAGATTTTCTGTTTTGTTGTTTGATTAACAATGACACATACTGCAGCAGAAATATACTACAGAGTGTTTTCATTCTCAACTATTTACATTCACTTAAGACATAACGAAATTTTTAAGAGGGTACTAGCAAAAACAAGCATTTTGACACATAAGTGTGCATATTTGACCATTCAAACACAAAAAAGTAACAAAAATAATTCAGTTCAGACTGCAAGACTTTAATTGGGTGTGTCCGATGTGAGAGAGATACAAAATGTGCAGTGGTGGGTTGTCCCCAGTTTGAGAAACACTGCACTATGATACTTTAAAAGTGTTTTGAGGTCAACATAGTATTGTGTAATGAACCATGTGAAAATACGTCTTTTCATATAAGATTCTGCCCCCATAATCATAATTTGTGTGAAAACGCATGACAATTTTGGGCACTTTACTGTTTCTAGAGTCCATTTCAGCTAGAAACTGCAATGGCTTGTGTGTAAATGTAGGCTAGGTCTTTGGAGTTTTGCAAAAATATAGGTTGAGGCACATAATTCCAATGATCCTATATTAGTAAACAGTTAAACAACTTTTGCTGCTTTATATTTTTTGTGGAAATGTTGATACATGTTTTTTTTTTTAGTATTATTTGATGAATAGAAAGTCCAAAAGAACAGCATTTATTTAAAGTAGATTTTTTTTCTAACATTTTAAATTTCTTTTCTGCCTCTTTTGATCAATTTCATGCATCTTGTCAAATAAAAATGTATTTCTTAAAAAAAAAAAAGAATCATACCCCAATCAAACTTTTGAACACAAGTAAATAAGCTCTATACACACATGAATAGTAACATCATATTTCATGTTCTTCACTCACACTGTTGTCTCCCTGGTAAACAAAATCACTTTAAAAATTAAAATTTCTTGTTTTTTTTTTCTTCTTTTTGTGTGGTGTATGTCCTGTTGTTGGGCCTAGAGCCTGTAATAAAGTTTATTTATATATAGAAATGACTTCAAAATCAATAGTGATTGAAAATGTTTTCACGCAATAAATATAGAAATAGTTTATTTCACTCTTTGGTTAGATCATCATATAAATATAGTTTAACAATCATTTATATTAAATTGTAATGTGACCTTGATATAACAAAATTAAACGTAAACATTTTTATTTAAAAAAACAAACATCAATCCAGCACATTAAAATGCCTGACATTGCAGAAAGTAATTAATCACACTAAATTAACAGCCCCGGCAGAAAAGAAGACGAGAGGAGGATTCATCCTAATGCCACTCTTGTATGCAGGTCATGCCCTCCGATGGCACTCACGCACATAGTGGCGCATATTGCGATACACCTCTTATCTCATAGTCCTGTAGACCGACCACCCAGGTGCTTTTACAACCTCAGCTGTGCTAAAAACTTATGTTTTACTGCTTAGTCATTTGGCAGTGTTCCTGATAACAACGTGTTTTACAGTTAAACTAAATCTTCCTGTGGCACCGGTGTCATGGTGGACACCCTAATCAGCATGCAAGGCATGTTGTCAGAGATGTTGAGTTCAAACTAAATTAAACTCATCTCAGCTCACTGAGTGGCTTAAAATGGGATTTGGTGCGCAAATGTGATCTGAATCTGAGGTTAGAAAGAAATGTTACGTATCTTTCATTCAGGAGATAACAATTTCTTAGCTGTTTAATTTGATTAGTTTTGAAGCCCTCCACTGAGCTCTTTGTAAACAAGAATACATTGAAGATATTAGTATTCAGATGGAATCATTGCATCTTGAGCATCACAATGACACTATTTATTCCACACCTCACGGTCTGGTCAGTATAGAATGACACTTACGGCTTGGATTTACTGCCTTGGATGGTTTCCTTGACAACTGTGCATTTTATAGACCTAATGTTTGGATAAAGAAGTTAAATGTGTGTTGGACGATAATTGATGCCAAGAAGTCAATCATACCTTTTCACGGCGAGGACTTTTGCCATCCAGCAATGAACAAAAAGCTTCTCAAATGTCTTGGAAGACCAAACTCTTAGCCTGTGGTGACTAGTGAGACAATACATTTAACTGAGGCTCATTGCTTCCTCGCCAAACAGGAACCGGTGAGTTTTAGGCAATGCTAGAGGCGCCAAACGTGAAGTCTGGAAAGCACTTGTGATGCAAGTAAAGTGTGTCCCTGGGCCCTTGCTGTAAACAAAGAGCTTTTGTTAGAAATAAAACTCTGAGACAGATCAAGGCTGAAAGCCTCAACAAGACTAGAACAACAAATCAAGGTCCTGTCGGTTTGTGTTTGCCCTGGGACTCTACATGCTGTATATTACGGCATTATTCTGTAGCTCCACAGGGGGCTTTGGTAGAAAAAAAAACAATTTTTTGTTTTTGAAATCACCTCCATAGGTCTAGAGATAGCTGGCCGGTGGCCATGTAAAGTGGACCAAAGTGTATCCAGACTTTGCCACATTGTATTAGATGAAGACCCTGCATTGAAATGCCCAGAGACAGCAGGGATGCACGTTTTTGTCCGCTTTAGTCTCCGGTCAGCAGGGCAGATTCTCTATGACATTTCTCTGAGATTCAGTTTGCTCTCCAAAGCAGAAGACCAGACTTTGGGTATTCTGGGAGAATGAGGCTGTAATATTCATCATGTTCTGGTTGGTTAGTGGCTTGACATTTTCTAATATGCATGTCTACTGTCTTGTAATGCTCTGTGATTTATTTCCCGGGATGAGATTGGGCTGCACGACTTGGAACAAACAATAATATTGTTTTTATTTTTTGACAAATATTGCAGCTCCAATTTGTACTGCGTTTTGGTAAATATTTAACAACTCATATTTTTGGTGCCAAGATATTGTGGATTAAAGAACGAAAAAACCTAGTATCACACTAAAACAGTTCTCATCCAAAGCTTTTTGTCTCTCATTGAAATCATGTTTGCCTATGTTCTGCTGCCAGTAAAAACAGTTACTCCATTGTGTTCATGTGTTTAGAATTGTTCTCTTTGCATCCACATTGACTTTTGGCAAATCTACTTTTCACTCCTTTTTTTTTTTTAAAGTTGAAGAGAGTCAAGTTATTATTGTAATAATAATAATAATTGCTATTAATATTCTTATAATAAGTAGTATTACTGCTACTACAATTTGGCCATGTACACACTGTGAAGTTTCAGGAGTGACAACCGCATTTTAATATGACCAATAGATAATATGATATTTAATATGTGTGTATGGAACATGACTCAATAGCGATAAATGACAACATGATAAATATAGCAAAGTTCTGGCATCCCCGCATTTCGTATATTTTTGCCAAAAGTGACCAAAAACTCATTATCTTCTGCAATTTTAACTAAACCACCAATTACAGAGGTGTCATGTTTTGTTTCTGTTTGTAAAGCTGCTTCACAGACATCTTGCAATGTTGCCATGTCCACATTCAGAAGAGAGACACATCTCTGATGTTCATTTAAATACGTTATTAATAACTAGTTGTTCAGTTCAGTTCCATACACACAGCGTAGAGTTTTTGTAAAATGTAGTTGTCACTACCTGCATTTATCGGGAGT
The DNA here is from genome assembly GCA_030578275.1 of Meda fulgida. Classification (NCBI taxonomy): domain Eukaryota; kingdom Metazoa; phylum Chordata; class Actinopteri; order Cypriniformes; family Leuciscidae; genus Meda; species Meda fulgida. The sequence goes on from CM060639.1 coordinate 22,236,415, forward strand.
TAATTTGGTTATAGAATGCTGTTGTCACTCCCATAAATGACTGAACTCGTATGTACAGAAAAGGATTAAGCACTATAAGGTGATCTGACAATTGAATTTATCTGCAGAGTGTACGTTTGACACTGGCTTGGGAAATAAGTCACCTAGTCTGCTGTTTAATGGTCATCCATAATGTCCAGCCTTATTTAATGAACAACCGTGTAAATGTAATGCTAGATATAGACTTAGTAACTAGCATTCACAGATGTCACAGATGTCAAATAAAAAAGCAGTGCAGAGAAATGTGAGAGAAGGGTTTGAGAATTTGTACATGCTCTGCAGGGTAGTGAGCTAATCCCATTAAATAAGGGAAGCAGAATAAATCCATGTCAAACATAACCAATTAGCAAGCAGATAAGGACTGCATGCTTTGCAGTGACAGAAACAGCACTGTTAAAGATGCTGCAGGTATATTTGTCTCCATGAGTGACTGCGTCTCACTTCAGTTTCAAAGTTAACTTTGAGCCTCATGACTTATTTGCTTCATCAATCACTGTGATGCTAGCTAGCTGGGGACATACAATATTAAAATGTTTTCTAGAAGTGGGAAAATGAGCTGGGAAAGTCCTGGAGGGAATTTGTTTGGCAATGTCTCGTAGTAAAATCTAACTTGACTTTTATATTCTTAATATTTTAATCTAATTGCGAGTTCTTGGCTTAGAAGGATTGGGAAGCATGGTAAATGAGAATCGGATGGTGCACATAGTGAATTCACATGACATCAAGAATGTTTGGATTATTTAAAGTTCTGAGATATTTTGCCATCGACTGGACCAAGTACCTTCCGTTCTTAATATTGTGGTAAATGCTGTGTTTTGAGTTACAGACATGTTGCCTAAAGGGAAACATGTGGGAAAGTGCACAATATCACCAATATTTCTTATAAAAAAGAACAAGAGTATATGTTTGTCATTGCATCCGCCAGACAGAGTCTTTATGTTAAACCTGCATATTGGAGCAGAAGGAGAAGTTGGGGAAAAAAGGCAGGCCTGCATCCACCATGCTAGATCAGCCATTTGTTATGAACCTCAAGGTCAAACGCAGAGCTGCTGCTGTCTGAGCACTGAGACTGCCAGGGGAGGAAACTGACTGCAGTAGTGAGGAACTGTAAGAAGAGAAAAAAAAACACAGGAGCATATATATAAACCAAACCAGACCAAAACCCAGCGAGCTGCTACCATAGACAGCATTTAAGGCATCATAAGTGTTGCTTCCTAAGATGCTTCACATGGCTACATTCAGATGCAGAATTGCATGTTACTCTACCAGAAAGGGTAATCAGAATGCATTATGCACAGTGAAAAAATTAATTCAAAATGGGCTATTGATAGAGATGGTGCCTGATCCACCACGGATATAGCGGCCAGTAACATCCCAACCACTGGATCCGTCTCGGAGCGGACGTGTTCACGTTATTAAACAGGTACTAATTTAATGCTAATGTTAAGCATGTTTCCGTTCGCCATCTCAGAGTCTGACAGCTGCCTTCAAAAAATCAGCATCCTTAGAAACGCTTTGAACATCACAGAAAGTCAATGGAGAAAAGCCCCACCCCATGCATTGACAGGATTGGTGACATGTTTGTAACAGTAGGAAAACACTTAAAACTCTCTTTGTTAGTCAACACATGAGTTACATTTGAGTTACACATTTAACACTAGAACTACCAGAAGTCCGTAACTACTAGAACGACCATAGCGGTCATTCTGACCGTTCATACTTCAACGTTCATATGGCCGTACTGAACGTCATTTTCGTCATGTCATATCTACATTTGAAACTTCTCTTTAAGGTTTCCAATGAAGTGTTTAATTCCTGTCGTCGTGTTACGAGGTCATTGCCCTTAAAACAAGCACAAAAATATATTTTTTTCACCGCACTCACCACGTGAATAGATACCGTCTAAAAATAAATGGATTTACAATGTTACGATAGTAATAATAAAGATCAGGACACAGAATTTTAATTCAAATGAAAGTGAAAATGTATTTTCCAGCCAAATTGATAAATATTTCCTTTGTACAATAAAAACAAATCTTATGATACAATAACTTATAATACAATAACAAAAACACTTCCTATATATAATTGAATACATTGTTAAAACGTTCATGGACACGTATGCAGCAATACAGTACACACGAAAACAGGCAAAACATTTATAGCGATTAGTTTAAGTGAACAACAATTATTGACAAACAAAATCAGGTTAACACGTTTTCCTCCAAGTGGGCTCATTTGAACGGCGCAAACACCCCGCATCATTCACTTACGCTTACGCACAGTCCACACAGGTAAACACCGCCTTTTGTGTGCAGCTCAAAATTTAGAAACGGTCAAAATGACTGCCTTGTTAGTTCTAGTGTTAAAGCACAAAATATTATTAAAACCTAATGATTTTTCATTTGACATTATTACAAAAGTGCACTTTTTTCAAGTGTAAAGTGTCTCAAGAAACAGTCCTGAAAGTGACTCTTAATTTGAAGTACACTACATGTGCACAGAGAAACAATAAGTGGAGAGCAGCCTAACCCAGCACCTTGGCACGTCTAGTGTTGTCGATCTGTTTGGCATGTTGGGAGTGTTCTGGAATTCTGTTTCAAAACAGAACTTTTTGTAATTTGGAGGCACTGGTGGCACACAAGTGATAAACTTTAGCTTAAAATAACTACATTTGTTTAATAAAAACTGTTGCTCCCGCTACAATGAAAACTGATAGCATTTTGACTCGTGTATTACAACAAATGATACGTGAATGCATAATCAACGGCAACCCAGTGAAACAGAAGCCACAACAGAACCTCCTTCCCTTGATTATTTCATTACAGTCTGTTTGTTATTTGTTATTATCTGGCAATTTTCCCCTTTAATTGTCTGATTACAAATATCAGCTGATGCCCACCTAAAACATTGCTACCATCATTATTGCAAAGTTATAACTAATTAATTTTGCATCATTTGGAGAATCTTTTTTTTTATTTTTCATTTTGTATTATGGAGATGAATGAAATTCTTCCATCTGATGAAATGATAATTACCAGCAGGCGTGTGTAAAGTCATGGTTTTCTCTCTCTGTCCAGGGTTAATATCATCAGGGTGCATTACGCCCCTTATGCCCATTAGCTTGTCTTGTGTTTTATGGGTATTTTTAAATAGAACACCTACAGTACCTGACCAGACACTTATCTCAGCTTGTATGCACAATGTCATAACGCCTGTCATGAGGAGCAATGTGTTTTCATTTTCCTGGGAGGTTAATGGGGGTAGGTGTGATTCATTAGTGTGTTGAGAATGCACCGGCATGGATAACACATGCATAAAATAACAGACACGCTATAGAGAAATCTGTATTTGAAATGCTGTATAAAAAGATTCTGGGACATGAAAGAGAATCATCTCTATCTAATCCAAATGGACTGAGGGAAATACATAAAGCTAAGAGATGTATATCTTCCCTGCAGTTTGCACAAACTTTATTTTAAATAAAAGGACACAAGCAGACCATCAAAGAGATGGCAAATTTCAGACAGTTTAAAAGGCTTCATTTGATCAGGGTTTTCCGGGGATTAAGCCCAAACACAGTTGAGGAGGGAGGTCCTGTCCATTTGAAGTACTTTAAGATTCTCAGATATCGTTTGGAAGATCCTGATTTCTCTTTCTTTTTTTTTTCACAAAAGTCTCAGAAATATAACCAAAAAAAAAAAAAAAGAATAAATAAATAAAAATAAAATAAAATAATACTTAATTAAAAATCATATTCCATCAAAATAGTATTATTGAGGAATGTGCTTTGAAACTGTAGTTTAGTCAAACTGTTTTTTAAAAGTAAATAAGTTAAGGAGAAATATGGCCTATCTGATGTTAATGTTCAGATAGTGTAGTGTAGCCATGACTTTCAGAATGATGGCAGAAGGTCTGGACTCCCAACATGCAAATCAACCAATCACAGTTTGTTTTGTGTTGGAAAATAATCATTAAAATTATCAATATATATATATATATATATATTACTAATACTAAAATGTATGGCTTAATGTGTATGTATTTCAAACGTTCAAATTCTGCAAGCTTTTATTTTTGGGGAGTACCGGTAAAATACTATAAAATTATCACTAAACTATGATAAAAACCATCCACAGAAAATTAAGCAGTTATGTACATAAAGTAAACCTAGTGCACATTGTGTTCCCAAAATGCTTGTTAAATTCACTGCACATACAGAGATGGAACTGGTGAGAAGCAGCATTAAATGTGAACCGAGGCATTCTGTAAGCTGCTCACGTGAAACACAGCCTCTCTGAAACACACCACAGACTGTTTACCTAATTAATTTGCAGCCTTTGATTTGCTAATGGTACTAAGCTATACCACAATTTCAGTTTTTATTTAAATTAATGCTGCTGCCACATTTATTTATTTTCATTTTACAGTTAGCCTTTTCATCAATGCACAGACCTCTTGCAGTTCCCTAACAAACCCCCGGGGGTTCTCAAACCCCATTTGGGGAAACAAAAACCTAATTTACATAGTAAAAAACAGCACAACTTTAATCATTTATATTAGTTGTCCATATAAAGCATTTCACCTTAATGAATATTTGTGTGTAGCCACACTTCAGACTATTAGCATAAGTCTGTTTCACATTGCAGCTTATTCTGTGCAATAACATCGTGTTGAATTGTATTCATAAGATTAGTGCGCATGAACAACCATAATGTCATAATTACAGGTAAATGTTTTGAGTTGTGTGAAAAGAATCATAAGCCCTTAACACTTGTTCTTAGTTACACCTCTTTTAAGAAAGTCAAGCTCGATCCCCGCTCATCAAATACATAAAACATTAGCCTTTATACACTATTTAGTGTTTCTTGAGTAAAGAAAACACTGTACTTATTCAAAGAACCAGTTCTTTATTTACCCTTGCATTGCAAACAAGCAGAGAGGGTCCAAACATTCACAATAGAGGCGGTGTGGAATCATAAGGTTTCACTGACTGTTTGAGGATCCAATAGAGTTAAGTAGTTTAGTCACAAGCTGTTTTTAATACGTTTCATTGGTTAAATATTTGCAAAAGACAGATGTTAAGGGGGACCAATAGTAATTATTTCTTGAAAAAAAAATGATGAAATGCGGAGATATGAGGTTTCCTCCCGACAGCGAGAATATGGCACATAGAGGTCCTTCTCAAAAAATTAGCATATTGTGATAAAGTTCGTTATTTTCCATAATGTAATGATAAAAATGTAACTTTCATATATTTTAGATTCATTGCACACCAACTGAAATATTTCAGGTGTTTTATTGTTTTAATACTGATGATTTTGGCATACAGCTCATGAGAACCCAAAATTCCTGTCTAAAAAAAAATAGCATATTTCATCCGACCAATAAAAGAAGTGTTTTTAATACAAAAAAGTCAACCTTCAAATAATTATGTTCAGTTATGCACTCAATACTTGGTCGGGAATCCTTTTGCAGAAATGACTGCTTCAATGCAGTGTGGCATGGAGGCAATCAGCCTGTGGCACTGCTGAGGTGTTATGGAGGCCCAGGATGCTTCGATAGCGGCCTTAAGCTCATCCAGAGTGTTGGGTCTTGCGTCTCTCAACTTTCTCTTCACAATATCCCACAGATTCTCTATGGGGTTCAGGTCAGGAGAGTTGGCAGGCCAATTGAGCACAGTAATACCATGGTCAGTAAACCATTTACCAGTGGTTTTGGCACTGTGAGCAGGTGCCAGGTTGTGCTGAAAAATGGTGGAAGTGGAAGCATGAAGTGCTCCAAAATCTCCTGATAGCTAGCTGCATTGACCCTGCCCTTGATAAAACACAGTGGACCAACACCAGCAGCTGACATGACACCCCAGACCATCACTGACTGAGGGTACTTGACACTGGACTTCAGGCATTTTGGCATTTCCTTCTCCCCAGTCTTCCTCCAGACTCTGGCACCTTGATTTCCGAATGACATGCAACCACTGAGCAACAGTCCAGTGCTGCTTCTCTGTAGTCCAGGTCAGGCGCTTCCGCCACTGTTTCTGGTTCAAAAGTGGCTTGACCTGGGGAATGCGGCACCTGTAGCCCATTTCCTGCACACGCCTGTGCACGGTGGCTCTGGATGTTTCTACTCCAGACTCAGTCCACTGCTTCCGCAGGTCCCCCAAGGTCTGGAATCGGTCCTTCTCCACAATCTTCCTCAGGGTCCGGTCACCTCTTCTCTTTGTGCAGCGTTTTTTGCCACACTTTTTCCTTCCCACAGACTTCCCACTGAGGTGCCTTGATACAGCACTCTGGGAACAGCCTATTTGTTCAGAAATTTCTTTCTGTGTCTTACCCTCTAGCTTGAGGGTGTCAATGATGGCCTTCTGGACAGCAGTCAGGTCGGCAGTCTTACCCATGATTGCGGTTTTGAGTAATGAAACAGGCTGGGATTTTTTTAAAAGCCTCAGGAATCTTTTGCAGGTGTTTAGAGTTAATTAGTTGATTCAGATGATTAGGTTAATAGCTCGTTTAGAAAACATTTTCATGATATGCTAATTTTTTGAGACAGGAATTTGGGGTTTTCATGAGCTGTATGCCAAAATCATCAGTATTAAAACAATAAAACACCTGAAATATATCAGTTGGTGCGCAATGAATCTAAAATATATGAACGTTTAATCTTTATCATTACATTATGGAAAATAATGAACTTTATCACAATATGGTAATTTTTTTAGAAGGACCTGTATATTTTAAGTAGGAACCCCACCAACATTTGCTTTAAAACATTAATTTTTGCTTATAACCATGCTAGGTCCACTTGGACCAAGGATACAGTAGCAAATTTAAACATGGTCTTTGAAAAACCCTCCCTCCCCCCAACTATTCATTTATCCAGGCGCTCCATCTGGTCCCCGTGAATGAGCTTGGCTGCGGAACAAGCCTCAGGTGTGGGGAAGAGCATCCCATCTTTGGAGGATTGGAAGAAGCTGTCATTCCAGCAGTGCTCCACTGCCCCACTCTTTCCTCAAGGCCAACTCTACACAGGGACGTTTGCTGCTCTACTTGTTTTTGATCTGCCTTTCTGCCCTTGAAATTGGATGATTTTTCTGATCTCCTATGCTCCTCCCTAAGGGTTAATGTGATGCTTTTGGTACTACAGAATTCCATTTAATTTTTGATGGTCATTTGTTTAATTGGATTCATGCGGAAAGAGAGGAAAACACATATAGGGTCTGACAAAAATTATTCGAAAAGTCGTTACTGTTTATTTTCAGTCTTTTGGCTAGAATTTCCATCCCTGAAAAGTCTCCTCATCTCATTATGCATATCCTCGACTTATGACAATACTATCTCTTTGGTGCAAGAAAAAAAAAAAAGTGAGAGAGACCCTCGCTCTTATTACTATGTCCAAGAGTGTGATCCTGTCAAAGTCATTTAGATTTTCAAGGGGTTTTCGTGGCTGCCTTTCTCAATAGTGGTTACTGAGTCAATCTTTGGTGACTGCTAGCCCTCGGCATCATGCCTGCAGTGTCTGATGCATACATCACACAAAAAAGACAAGAGATTTTCCAAAACAGCAAGCTCCAATTCCAATGGCAAAGTAAAATTCACGCTTATAAGCCACAATGGGCACTTCCATGGAAGAACTAGCCACTGCATTTGCAGGTTTACAATGTTTGTGTCAGTGATGCAGTACCCGAGAACAGAATCTGTCTTAAGTCAAGTCACCTTTATTTTTATAGCGTTTTATATGTAAGCAATAAGGTACGGGAGGCTGCGCTGTATCGTGAATAAGTAACAGCCATGAGTACCTTATTGCTTTTTTAAAATGGTTACCGCACAATACAAACATTAAAGCTAAAAAAAAATGTATCAATGCAACTTTCATGAAGTAAAATCAATAAAATGTTGTTGCCTGCTGACTTATGTTTGACTGAATCGTTTACTTTATGTCTTGACTTGTAGCTATAGCTTCTTATACCTTTTCGGCTACTTATACCTTTATAATTACATTTAACAACAATAAAAGACAGGGTTGTGTAATTTTATTTTATATATTATATTTTAAAATATATCATATTTATTTATTTTATGTACATTCTCTTCACTGTATGTACATAAAATTAAATGACACAATCCTTTTTATTTTTTGTTAAATGCCAGTTTTAATGATATTTTTAATGACACAAAAAGAGGCAGGGTTGTGTTTTAGCCTACAGGTCCTTCTCAAAAAATTTGCATATTGTGATAAAGTTCATTATTTTCCATAATGTAATGATAAAAATTAAACTTTCATATGTTTTAGATTCATTGCACACCAACTGAAATATTTCAGGTGTTTTATTGTTTTAATACTGATGATTTTGGCATACAGCTCATGAAAACCCCAAATTCCTGTCTCAAAAAATTAGCATATCATGAAAAGTTTCTCTAAACGAGCTATTAACCTAATCATCTGAATCAACTAATTAACTCTAAACACCTGCAAAAGATTCCTGAGGCTTTTAAAAACTCCCAGCCTGTTTCATTCCTCAAAACTGCAATCATGGGTAAGACTGCCGACCTGACTGCTGTCCAGAAGGCCATCATTGACACCCTCAAGCAAGAGGGTAAGACACAGAAAGAAATTTCTGAACAAATAGGCTGTTCCCAGAGTGCTGTATCAAGGCACCTCAGTGGGAAGTCTGTGGGAAGGAAAAAGTGTGGCAAAAAACGCTGCACAACGAGAAGAGGTGACCGGACCCTGAGGAAGATTGTGGAGAAGGACCAATTCCAGACCTTGGGGGACCTGCGGAAGCAGTGGACTGAGTCTGGAGTAGAAACATCCAGAGCCACCGTGCACAGGCGTGTGCAGGAAATGGGCTACAGGCGCCGCATTCCCCAGGTAAAGCCACTTTTGAACCAGAAACAGTGGCAGAAGCGCCTGACCTGGGCTACAGAGAAGCAGCACTGGACTGTTGCTCAGTGGTTGCATGTAATTCGGAAATCAAGGTGCCAGAGTCTGGAGGAAGACTGGGGAGAAGGAAATGCCAAAATGCCTGAAGTCCAGTGTCAAGTACCCACAGTCAGTGATGGTCTGGGGTGCCATGTCAGCTGCTGGTGTTGGTCCACTGTGTTTTATCAAGGGCAGGGTCAATGCAGCTAGCTATCAGGAGATTTTGGAGCACTTCATGCTTCCACCTGCTGAAAAGCTTTATGGAGATGACGATTTAATTTTTCAGCACAACCTGGCACCTGCTCACAGTGCCAAAACCACTGGTAAATGCTTTACTGACCATGGTATTACTGTGCTCAATTGGCCTGCCAACTCTCCTGACCTGAACCCCATAGAGAATCTGTAGGATATTGTGAAGAGAAAGTTGAGAGACGCAAGACCCAACACTCTGGATGAGCTTAAGGCCGCTATCGAAACATCCTGGGCCTCCAGAACACCTCAGCAGTGCCACAGGCTGATTGCCTCCATGCCACGCTGCATTTAAGCAGTCATTTCTGCAAAAGGATTCCCAACCAAGTATTGAGTGCATAACTGAACATAATTATTTGAAGGTTGACTTTTTTTTTATTAAAAACACTTCTTTTATTGGTCGGATGAAATATGCTAATTTTTTGAGACAGGAATTTTGTGTTTTCATGAGCTGTATGCCAAAATAATCAGTATTAAAACAATAAAACACCTGAAATATTTCAGTTGGTGTGCAATGAATCTAAAATATATGAAAGTTTAATTTCTATCATTACATTATGGAAAATAATGAACTTATCACAATATGCTAATTTTTTTAGATGGACCTGTATATTTCATGTTGTTATGAATATAGGCTATGCAGTGAAGATAATCAATGTGCGCGTTGCCTGAAAAAGTTTGTGTGGCTTTTAATGTTTTAGATTTTTTAAATGAAAATGAAAAGAGGCAAAGTGGTGTTTTATAAAATATTTTATTTTATTGTTGCCTAAAATATACATACACAGTTAACCGGAGTAACCAGAGCGAGCTGAGTGACGCTATCAAGAACGCTGCCGTTCTGTTTGTAGAATTCGAGTTCAAGTCCTATCAAGGACGCAAGTCCAAAGTACGCAACTTGGTATTAAGAAACGGCCACATAGAACCATTGGGTGAAGCGGTCATATCTGTGTTTTATTGTGAATAAAACAACTATTGACCAATCAGAATCAATGACTGGAATAACCTTTTTATAAAATACAAAATGTTTCAAAGCCGCTTCCCAATAATAAAAAGGAAATTAACAGAATTATGTAGCCTAAGCAGTACACCGATCACAACGGACTAATGCATGTAAACCTATTGTAGGAGACCTCCTTAAACAAAATTAGGTACCTTTAAAATAGCATAGAATGGGAACTTTAATATTAAGCTTTCTAAAGTATGTTTTTGCAACAGTCCATAGAAAATGAAAACAATCACCACAGTATGGTGTTCAAAATGGTTGTCAAATCCATTGAATCTGCCCATATGACCTAAAAGCACATTGTGTTCTCTCTAACAAAGTGAGTTTCTCCACATCAGCCTCTGTTGAATGGTGAGGTGAACAGGATAAAAGGATCCCACAGCCACATTACAACTAGAAAATAAGCTTGTCATTGTCTAGAGACACAAGCCAGTTGGAGGAACAAGGCCAGCATGATAAAAACATATGAAACATTTTGTATCAAAGAGTCACACCATTAAAGACACAAATAAATAACCACAGCATTCTGGGAAATAAATTGGCTGATCTACTAAGTTTCTTCAAATGTGTCACTATAACTAAATAAAACCTGATGGGTCAAATTGAATTACACAAGCAAGACTTTGAGACATTAATTATTTCACTGGCAAATCATGTGCTTGCAGTTTTGATGTCGGTTTAAGGGTGTTTTAGGGCACTTTTATGTCACAGAGAGAGGTTGACTTTCCTATGAAGGTCACATTAAAATTTGAAACCTTTATTGATGGTTTTCTTTTCAGTTTACCTTTAAAAATGTCTAATGTAATGATTTCATTTTTCATTGTATTGACACATTGTATTCATTTCCATTGTAAAATACATGCTTCCACATTCCACTGTATTTAAAACTTCTGTTTTATTTTTTTTATTATTTTTTTTTTTTAAATATAGTATCTTAAATGTACACTATTGTTTAACGTTTGGCCCTCTAGTGGTTAACTGCATGCATTTTGCAGAAGAACATAGTTTTTTGGTTGTGCTTAGTCTCTGCGTGACTGTGTGGATGAATTTGGTTCTTATAACTAAAACACAAAAAGAGAGAGATTATACTACTGGTGATAAAACATTCACTAAAAGGCTAAAGAGATATAACCAGTTTAGAGGGAAATGATCTCAAGCTGAGTAGCTGAAGACGTTACCAGGGCACATTAATGCACAGGCTTACACGGGCCCCCAGGGGCCTGCAGTGGAGAGGGGACTTCTGACTGCATGAAAGTTGTCTTTATGACAACTAGCCTATGCCACACCGACATCAGACATGCACTACCTATTTCTAAATATGATGAGACACACATGGGCGGGTGACGTATGTACACAATTTCTCATGAAAAGCAAGATCTAAAATATAAACGCTTATAATGGCCTTATCATCGTGAATCAGATTAAGACAAAGATAGTTTGGAAGAAGGATTGATAATGTATTGAATCATTAAAATTTTGTAAACTTTTAACAAAAATTTTACACAGTGTACCTTTAATTATTAAGAGTTTAGATTTCACCACATGTGTTTTAGTTTCTTTAGTTCTGAAACTAATTGCTAAAACCAACAATAATTGATCATTAAAATAATACACAACTTGTTTTAATACTAATTAGTCATATTTTTGCACTGAACATGGTGAAATCCATCAGTGATACCACTGTAAAGTAAAATACATATGAGGATAAAACACATTTGTAAGCATTTTGAAAAACACTATGCCCTAACAACAAGAGATAAATTACATGTTGCTCTTTTCATTAAACAACATTTTCAAAATTTATGAAATCCCATGTGCAGTCCAAATATTGTTAAATGTGTGAAAATATTCAATTCTGAATTGAGAATATGCTAGCTATAAAATGAGACTTAAATGAGTCTATAATTTTATCCCAAAAAGTGTCATTTTTATCATGGAAAGCTGTTAAACATAATACACCATTTGTTATGGAAATTATTTGTTGAGAAAATGAAAGCATGCATGTACCGTTAGAAGTACACTACAAGATGTAGACAAATTATACAAACAAGTGAGGGTTTGTTTTAAGCAAGTTTATTTTTGAAAAGTACACAAGGCCAGAAGTGCCCTGCGCTGAAAAAAAAAAAAAAAACTAAATCAGAATAATGAGTTTAATAACACTGACACAGTTTAAGTAGCAAGAGTTGTGGAGAATTACAGAGCAGATGTGAAGTAGAGACTTCATCTCACTTAATGGAGAAGCTGAACGTAATGCAGCTGCTGATTTGGAATGTTGCTCACACAGTTGCTGCTGCGTTTGTGCGCCACGCTTTCAGGGCCTTCATCACAGCTAGCCAGAACTCCTACAATAGAAAATATGTGCTTCACTGCATGATGCTGTCGGCAAACGGTGGGAATTTAAACATTCAATTTCATAATTTCAATGAAATAAAGCAACATGTAATGCTGTCTGCTCAAGGGTAACACAGCCTGGCTGAGTGCTTGAGTGTGTGTGTGTATGATACGTGGCAGTGAATGAATGCATGCAGGCAAACTCACACAGACAAAACAGCCGCCGCGTTGCCAAGGCGTGAAAAATGGGTCCCTTGTTCATTCACCACTGTCATTCTGATTATTTTCTCGGCAACAGGGGTCACTGCATCTCTGTCTGGTCGAGCCTGCGGAAGGTAAAGTTAATTTAGCGCTGTATCTCTTTCCGTTAGCAAGATGCGCATCCAATACCACATGGTTCCCAAACATAATCAGTTATCTACACTGAAATGGTAGAGAATACTGATAAGGGTTTGTTGACTCTTCCTAATGAAGAGTGGCGAAGTAAAAACCATTTGATTTGGAACCTTTGGGGTGATTTTAGTCTTTTTTCAGGGAATAAAAAGAGCTGGAAATTGATGTTTCCTCTCAGGAAAAAAATAAACCGTAGATTCTCACCCTTATCACTAAAGGAACATAGTAATATGGTTTGAAATATATTGTAAACATTGGCCTGTTGTGGCAAAGTTCCCTTTCTTTTTAGTCAATTGACCTTTAATGTTATTTTTGACCAATTTCTGGATTAACAGTTTATGGAATAAACATTTTCTACATTGCATCAGTGATACATGTTTTTACAAACTATTTTTATTTCTTTTTTTTTTCATGAGGAGGTTATGGGCAGATATGAATGGGAAGTTAAATGTATTTTATTTTTGGGGTTATCTTGTTCAAGGTCATTTATAAATAATTTTGGATTAGTTAGTTAAATTTTGTTTGTTATTTTGGCCTAGCTCTCCCCTGAAGTTTATTCCCTATGTTTGTTAATTTGTAAAGCACCCCTCACTGGACGTTTCACTTTGAAAGTGTATAGCAAAACGTCTCGGGTTATGACTATAACCCTTGTTCCCTGAGAAGGGAACGAGACACTGCGTCGAGATCGACACTTTGGGGACGCTCCCTAAGCGTGCGCCTCTGAAGTATGAATAAAACTAATCCAATCCTGATTGGTGTTGCGTCATGACGTAACATGTGACGGCATACCCGGAAGTATAAAAGTGACGCTGTCACAACACACACTAGCCTCGCGATGAAGCAAGACGCTCAAAGGCCTCGAGGGGCGTGGCAGAACGACGCAGTGTCTCGTTCCCTTCTCAGGGAACAAGGGTTATAGTCATAACCCGAGACGTTCCCTTTCGAGGGAACTCAACACTGCGTCGAGATCGACACTTTGGGGAACGAGTGCCCACTAGGCCACGCACCGAATAGGCCTGTCCCGGAGTGAAACTGTCTAGGCACTCAGCAAGGACTGAGCACGTGTGCGCCAGGCATACTTGGAAGGTGGAGACTGTAGAACCTGATAAAAGTATGCGGAGTAGCCCAACCGGCTGCCTCGCAGATCTCCTGTAGAGGTACTCCCGAAAGAAGGGCCCTAGAAGAAGCCATGCTTCTAGTTGAATGGGCCCTGACGGCTAAAGGTGAAGGCAAACCGCGCACCTTGTAAGCCGCAGTAATAGCCTGGACTATCCAATTACTAATAGTCTGCTTAGATGCCGGGAGCCCCTTCTTAGGTGACCCAAAACATACTAATAACTGGTCCGACCTTCTCCAAGAAGAGGACCTCTCAAGGTACACGCTCAAAGCTCTAACGGGGCAGAGCAAATGAAGCTTCTCTTCTTCTGCCGACACATGAGGTGGAGGATGGAATGCCTGAAGGACTACAGACCGAGCCGTGTTCGAAGGAACCTTAGGCACGTAGCCCGGACTCGGGTGCAAAAAGGCCTTTACTCTGCCAGGGGCAAACTCCAAGCAAGCTGGTGTTACTGCCAGGGCTTGGAGATCTCCCACCCTCTTAAGAGAGGTAATGGCCAAGAGAAAAACCATTTTCTGCGTTAAATCCCTAGGCGAAGCCGACTCTAGAGGTTCGAAAGGGGCCAGGGATAACCCTTCCAGAACTATAGCCAGGTCCCAAGCAGGAACTCTAGACCTGGTTGCCGGCCTCATCCTCCAAGTACCGCGGAGAAACCGAATGACCAACTGGTGCCTCCCCAGGGGCCCATCACTTAACGGAGCGTGGAAAGCTGCAATGGCTGCCACGTACACCTTAAGCGTGGAAGGGGAGAGACCCGCAGAGAACCGATCTTGAAGAAATTCCAGAACTGAAGCCACCGGGCAGTTTACTGGATCCAACTCATGTTCTCTACACCAAGTGGCAAAAACATTCCACTTGAGGCCATATAATCTCCTAGTAGACGGAGCTCTGGAGCTAAGTATAGTTTCAACCACTCCAGCTGATAGACCAGCATTCAGGTACTGAACCCCCTCAGAGGCCAGACCCACAATTTCCACAGCTCTGGCTGAGGGTGGAGAATTGTGCCCCCCGCCTGAGACAACAGATCCCTCCTCAGAGGAATCTGCCATGGCGGAGCTATCAGGAGTGATACTATGTTCGAAAACCACACTCGGGTCGGCCACATTGGGGCAACCAGAAGAAGACTGATGCCCTCCTGACGGACCCTCTCCAGGACTCCCGGGAGCAGAGCGATCGGGGGAAAAGCGTACAGGCGAAGCCTCGGCCAGGCCTGTACCATGGCATCCAACCCCAGAGGGGCTGGAAGTGAGAGGGAGAACCAAAGTGGACAGTGGGACGTCTCTCGAGACGCAAACAGATCCACTTCCATTGGTCCAAACCTCTCCCATATCAACTTCACCACGTCTGGATGAAGTCTCCATTCCCCGGGCCTCAGCCCCTGCCTCGACAGGATGTCTGCTCCCTGATTCTGAACCCCCGGAATATACATTGCCTTGATAGACAGTATTTTCCCCTGGGACCAAAGAATAATCTGATGCGCCAGTCTGCACAGAGGGCGCGATCTGAGTCCCCCTTGTCGGTTCAGATAGGCTACCACCGACGTATTGTCGGATCGTACTAAGACATGGTAACCCTCGATGTCTGGGAGGAAGCTCCTCAAAGCCCTGAACACAGCCATCATCTCTAGGCAGTTTATATGCCAAGAACGATGATGGTCCTGCCACAGACCCCTGGCAAAGCGGCCGTCCATGACCGCGCCCCAGCCCGTGAGGGAAGCGTCTGTCGAAACGGATTTCCGGCGACATGACACTCCCAACACCGGCCCTTGGGATAGGAACCCAGGTTTCTTCCGTATTTGCAGAGAACGAAGGCATCTGCGCGTTACTCTGATTAAACGAAACGGATTCCCCTTGGGAGAAAACCCCTTGGTTTTCAACCACCACTGAAGGGGCCTCATGTGCAGAAGGCCCAAAGGAATAACGTTGGATGCCGCTGCCATGAGACCCAGCATTCTTTGAAATTGCTTTACAGTGATGGCCTGGCCCAGCCTTAACCCAGATACCATCGCCAGAATTGACTCGACACGTGCGGGAGACATTCGTGCCTGCATCGTAATCGAGCTCCACACGATTCCCAAAAATATCGTGGACTGGGATGGTTCTAGCACACTCTTTTTTACATTGAGTCTCAACCCTAATTTCTGAATGTGGCCAAGGACGACATCTCGATGCCGAACTGCCATTTCTCGAGACTGGGCCAGAATGAGCCAGTCGTCGAGATAATTCAATATACGGATGCCTTGAAGTCTCAGTGGAGCAAGGGCTACATCCATACACTTGGTGAATGTGCGGGGAGAGAGTGCTAGGCCGAACGGAAGAACCCGATATTGGTAAGCTTCGCCCCCGAAAGCGAACCTCAGGTATCTCCTGTGACATGGAAGGATGGAGATGTGAAAATAGGCGTCTTTTAGATCTATCGTGACAAACCAGTCCTCGGATCTGATTTGACTCACGATTGCAGGAATGGTTAACATCTTGAACCTGAACCTCCTCAGAGATCGGTTCAAAACCCTGAGATCTAGAATTGGCCTTAACCCCCCATCCTTCTTTGGAACTATAAAGTACCGGCTGTAAAACCCGGACTCCCTGTCTAAAGGATGAACACATTCTATGGCTTCCTTTAGCAGCAAAGTCTGTACTTCCTGTTCCATCACCTGAGCCTGCTCTGGAAGTACTGCAGTTTGCACCACCCCAGAAAACTTGGGGGGGCGGCACGCAAACTGCAGTCTGTATCCTGATTTTATTATATGCAGGACCCATGCAGATATGTTGGGAAGATGATACCATGCCTCTACAAAATCTACTAGGGGTACCAGCCTCTCGAGACTGGCCTCTGGTGTTCTTCGAGCATCTTTCTCGACTGCCTGAAGCGGAATACCGGCAGGCTGTAGTCGATACGGTTCTTTTAACCATAACTGATGCTTTACTAGAAAATTTTCGCTGGAAAGAGATGCGGCCCGAAGCGTCGTTGACGGCGGGCAACCTACATCGTTTCCTAGAGGGCTCCGCTGCGAGAACAACCTCGGTTGCCCTGCAGTGGAGGGGACCGCCCTCAGAGGTCCTACCATTCCGGTCAGGACCTCTTCCCCGAAGTCCTCCTAGCCTGAATGACTTCCCTCAGGTCACCCCTCTGGCTGGAGGACTTCGATTTCTGAGAGCGCTTCCTCTGTTGCCAAGCTCCAGGAGGAGGGGCTCTAGAGGAAACGCTCTCTTTCTGCTCTGCCCGGTGAGAGTAGCTGGCTGCTGGCTGGGGCTGATCGCTCGGCCCCACCCTACTCGATTTGGACTTAGCCTTACGGGGGAGGTACTGCTGGAACGCCGCAGATTGTTTCTTCGCCTCCTGAAACCTGTCGACGACCGAAGTAACGGCGTCGCCAAACAGGCCAGAAGGCGAGAGCGGCGCATCCAGCAGAAAAGACCTATCTTTATCTTTTATTCCAGATAAGTTCAGCCACAGATGCCTCTCCGTAGCCACCATAGCTGCCATAGAGCGGCCAATGGCACGGGCCGTCTCTTTTGTGGCCCGGAGAGACAAATCTGTGGCCTTCCTCAACTCCGCAATATCCTCAGGAGTTGGCCCCTCCCCCTCATCCAAATCTTTCAGGAGGTCGGCCTGGTATGCCTGCAAGACAGCCATAGTGTGCAGACATGAACCAGCCCGACCTGCCGCCATGTAAGCCCTGCCTATTAAAGCTGATGTATCTCTGCAGGGCTTACTAGGCAGCGCCGGGGTTTTTAGGGAAGACGCCGATTCAGGGGAAAGATAACCCGCTAAAGCTTCCTCTACTTTCGGCATCTTCCCATAACCCTTGTCCCGTGCCCCCACAATATTGCTATAATCAACCATACTGGGACTGGAGACACGAGACGAGTGCGGTTTATCCCACGATCTCGAGATTTCAGAATGGAGATCGGGGAAAAACGGCAAACCCCGGCGCTGAGGTTGTGCTCTCTGCTGCAGGAAACGCTCATCAAGCTTGCTTTTCGCCTGCGTTCCCTGCTCATGATGTGGCCAGCTAATATTGAGTCTGGCCACTGCACGAGTCACAACCTCAACCAGCTCCTCATAAGCTTGGCCGTGAACTGGCGCGCCAAAATCACGGTCATCCGCATCAATACTCAGCACATCTACTTCCTCAGAAGCAGAGAGCTGAAGCATTGGGACCTGATCGTGGGCAGGAGAAGCCGCGATGCGGGCTCCTGGACCACTCTCAGGGGCTACGGGATCCTCAGACGAAGAATGAGAAGGTGCCTCAGCAGCCTCATTCTCATCTAAAAGATCCCGCTGCGAGCCCCACGATCTCAATCGCCGCGCCGCCTCAACAGACGCGGGACCAGAACCGCGGGGAGCGCGAGCCTGACCGTGCTCATCAAAGCACGCCAGCCGGGAGCGCAGCACTCTAATGGGTAGTGCTTCACAGTGAACACAAGCAGCTCCCTCGAGAGCTGCCCGTGCGTGCTGCGCTCCCAAACAATTCACACACAAAGAGTGTGTATCCCCACCCGTAATAAAGCGAGGGCAAGGATGCACACACTTCTTGAATTGTTCGCTGGCCATCATATATATATATAGATATGATATAAGGACAAACAACACCAAATAAGACAGACAGTTTTTCAACACAGAGCGCTTACTGAAGAGCGAAAGCTAGTGTGTGTTGTGACAGCGTCACTTTTATACTTCCGGGTATGCCGTCACATGTTACGTCACGACGCAACACCAATCAGGATTGGATTAGTTTTATTCATACTTCAGAGGCGCACGCTTAGGGAGCGTCCCCAAAGTGTCGATCTCGACGCAGTGTTGAGTTCCCTCGAAAGGGAACATGCAATAAGCAACATAATATAATTTTGCAGATGTCGCTAGAGGAATTTTCTTTTTTCTAATATGGTTAAATAAATGTTGTTAGTGGTCATGGATAACTACTTGATTGCTCTACACCTCATACCCACATACTCACATACCACTTTACATTAAATGACAAAGGTTTATCGGTAACACTTTATTTTGATGGTCCCTTTTGAACATTCTGGTGACTATAAGTAACTTTGCAACTACATGTCAACTAAGTCTCATTAGAGTATTAGTGTACTGTCTGCTTAATATCTGATAACTCTTAATTGTGATGGTCCTCCAACAGACAGTCTACTGACTATAAGTAACTATGCAACTACATGTCAACTTATTCTAACTCTAACCCTACCAGTCTACTAATACTCTATTAACACTCTAATGAGAGTTAGTAGACATGTAGGTGCAACGTTACTTATAGTCAACAGAATATGTTAAAGGGACCATCCAAATGAAGTGAAACCGGTTTATCATATGACTTCACCTCACAAAAAAAGTAAAAATCCATCAATCTTATAAACAACATCTCTATTATAGCATAAAAGTGTGTTTGTTCCTTGATGGATGATTACTTCCTTTGCATTTTTGACTTAAACTTATTACACAACTCAGACCATGACATTCATATTTCATTTATTATTTCAGTAATCATTTATTTCTTTGTATTTGCAGTTAGCTGCAGCAAAATGTTCTGTGATCGTATTTACAATGCCTTGCAAGCTGATTCACTTGATTTATAACTACCAGGAAAAGCTAAAGAAACCTGTTGCCTGAGCACTCAAATGTAGAAGAAAACACTAATATTATTTCAGCCTGTAAAATGACCCAACCTCACACTGACCTTTAATAAATACACAGAATCTGCAGGAAGTTGAATATTTCTGTTTGCTTTTGCACCACTCGAGGGCCGGGTTCCAGGGCAGGACGGCTGTTTGTTTAACTGTATACAAGAATTATGTGTCATAGATGTTTTCTGGCATTGAGCGTCAGTCAGTCTCACATTGAGCTGAGGAATCAGTAAAATACTAGGGTTGGCATAATATCATTCATTTAAAAGGTGAAGTGCACTAGTTCTGCACAAGCAGCACTCACTATGTAAAGATTCTTCAAAATGATCTTTTTGTGCTCGGAATGTAAAGAAGTTGAGTAAATTATAATTGGTTAGTTCCTTTAAATTAAGAAATGTTTAGAGAAATAGCAAACCAAGTCTTATCTGGTCTTTTGTAGCATATGTTTTGATGTATCTCCCTTTTAAACGGAGATTGTAGATGCCGTCATCCTATTGTGCAGTGACTGGAAAGAGCTTTGCTACTGCATGAGCCGTCTAAAGACATGATGACTGTCTAGGAACACTGCTGGTTTAAGGGCAAATCCTTACAGTTACGCTCCACTGGCTTGACTGTGTGACTCAGAGCAGAAGGACTCAGCACCATTGAAAAAGACCCAGATGTTGGGGGTGAGGTGTTATAAACAACATGCTTGACAATCATCTGAACTAAAAAAAGAAAAAAAGAAAAAAAAAAGAAAAATCAGAATTGAGTTACTCTTGTGACTCGCTCTAAATAATGCTGTGTGTGGTCATGTACGCTTATGTAATACCCTCTTTCTCTTTAGGTTAGTTTCTAACGATATTATACATTGCATACACTCTACAAATGCTTCAGTCAAATTGAATTTATTTGGACTGAATGCTTATTCTAGCAAACTCGATTTCATGCTTTGCTGGACAACAGATGCATATATCTTAAATATAAATAGGAAGCTGATGGCAAAAACTAAACAATAAAACATGCACGGGGATAATAGTGTTTATCTGGTTTTATCATGGACTCTTGCATTTCTGCAGGGTTTCATGATGTTGGTGTCTAGTGTACAGTACTGTCTATTGGACTGTAAAGGTGTATACAGTAAATGTCCTTCATCACTGATTCCTCACAAATATGATGCTACACACTTAAAATAGAGGTAACAATTAAACCAATAGTGGTTTACAGCATGGTACCATATGAGACATTTCTTAAAGGGATAGTTCACCCAAAAATAAACTGTCATCATTCACTCATCATCAGGTTGTTCCAAACCTTATTTCTTCTGTGAAACACAAAATAAGATAGTTTGAGAAATGTCTTTTGTGTGTGTGTGTGTGTGTGTGTGTGTGTCCATTCAATGAAAGTCAATTATTTAATAGGTGAAAAAGAGTATGTCAAAAGAGCAGTATGTCTACTTCTGTCGAATTTCTGGAGTGTGCGTCTGATGGACACTTTACTATCCCATGATGCTACTGGAGTGGTTTTGTGAATGGCGGTGAATCATTGCCAGAGATGGTCTAATTATTTAGAGATAGCAGGGTCTGTTGCTCTATTGGAGAAAGAATAACGGTAAACTTTTGATCACATTAAAGCCTTGACGTAACTGCATTTCTTTCAGAATTGTGCGACAGTTAAATTATTGGTTGCAGATTCCTTAGAAATGAATGAGAAGTTCCATAAACAGAATCCTTACTGTCTAAGGGTACGTTTACACGACAACGATGTACAAATAACTGTTTTTCTTGTTTTTTTTTTACAGAACTCCCGATCAAAACACAGGCAAAAAGGAGTAGAAACAAGTGATAAAAGCTTTGTTTATGCACGTTGTAGTCTTTGGGGAAAACAAATTGTTCAAAATGTTGCATGAAACTTACCCACATTCAAGTGTTGATAAAAAAAAGGTATCATTAACTAATACAACCTTAATCAAAATTATTCAACCCCCATTGCAAATCAGGTTTATTGGCAAAATATACAGACTTTCAGTTTGCAATGACCAAATCAAACAAAAGTAATTGAAATTGCTCATCACAAAAAAAAAGTTTCAAGTGGTTTCCCTAAATTCAAATGAAAATGCAACTTTTATTATTCAACCCCCTGAATAGAATCTCTCACAGCAGCACAAATCTGTAAAACAGGTGTTGTCTCAAGAACACATTATGCAACTAATCAAGGGCTTCATTAATTGCACCAGGTGTGCTTGAGCTAGAACACATGAAAGATCTGAACTGGCTAGGTTTGTTGAGTGTTTTTTGACTACATGTTAAAAACATGGCTAAGTCAAAAGAATGGTCCAAAAAGTTAAGAGAAGATATCATCTCCCTTCAAAAACAAGGAACAGGATACAAAAAGATAACAAAGGCACTAAATGTTTCTAGAGACACCGTTGGAAGCATAGTTCGCAAGTTTAAAGTTTAAAGATCAGTGGTTAAACTAACTAGACGAGGAAGAAAAGGGAAGCTATCAACGGCTGCAACCAGATTTCTGAGAAGGCAGGTTCAGAAAAACCCTTGAGTGACTTGAAAATACCTTTGAATTCTCTGGCACTGGAAACCTGCAGCGTGTGGAAGGCAAGATGGATTCATTGAAGTATCAGGAAATCCTAGGAAAAAACGTCATACCATCAGTGAGGAAGCTGAAGCTTGGGCGTCATTGGTCCTCCTAACAGGACAATGATCCCAAGCATACCTCAAATCCCACCAAGGCTTGGTTGCAGAAGAAGTCCTGGGAGATTCTACAGTGGCCATCACAGTCACTTGAACCCTATAGAAAATCTCTGGTGAGATTTGAAGAAGGTGGTTGCAGCACGCTAATCCAATCATATTACTGATCTGGAGGCCATTGCTCATGAGGAATGGGATAAGATTCCTCAGAAACGCTCCCAGAAGCTGGTGTCTGGTTATACGTCTCGTTTGCAGCAGGTCATAACAGCAAAAGGGTGTTCTAAGTGCTAAATATGCTTGCCATGAAAGGGTTGAATAATTTTGAGACTGCAGAAGTTATTAAAAGTTGCATTTTCAGTTGAATTTGGGGAAACAACATGAAACATTTGTTGTGTTGAGCTATTACAATTACTTTTGTTTGATTTGTTCATTGCCAATAAACCTGATTTGCAGTGGGGGTTGAATAATTTCGATTACAACTGTAATT
This sequence comes from Meda fulgida, assembly GCA_030578275.1. Lineage (NCBI taxonomy): Eukaryota > Metazoa > Chordata > Actinopteri > Cypriniformes > Leuciscidae > Meda > Meda fulgida. The sequence goes on from CM060639.1 coordinate 22,259,276, forward strand.
GCGTACACTATTTTGTATGTATACGCACATTTACACTCTTTATTACGTGATAAGGTAGTGAAAGACCGTCCCTGCAGAAGAAAATCAACGCCTACTTCATGTTCGCAACTTTGGCCCCGCCCACTGGCGTGTTGAGATGATAAGAGGAGAGCTATACAGGATGGATCACAAATGACGTGGATTATTTGCCAAAACGGTCGCAATTTTGGCACAGGCTTTGCAAACAGACTTTTACAATATGGACTTGACAGTAATGCCACAACATGTAAGCAACTGTTAATTCTAATCCCTGATCTGTGACCAGTGTTTTCTGATATGTAATGAATCATGTCAGATGATCTTTGTCTATGTGCCAGTAAATCAAACCAGTGAGTGACTTAACGGTCTAATGTGAACGGTCTTCACAGTGTTTCTCCTAAAGTAGGATGAAAATAATCTGTTATTTAAACTGTGATTAAATAAAATATAGAACGTGATAAAAGAAAGCTCCCTTTGCAATATCTGGAGCTATCAATCAAAGAGCGCGTGTTTATCAATGACTGGGTTCTGGACTCGTGCCATAATAATCAACTAATCTCTTATTTAAGGTGAAAGCATCCGTTAGTGTGCAGAAATCGAGTTGCAATGACGAGATCAGATTAATGCGCTCAACATGTCTGTGATCAGATCATTGAAATCATCAAATTTTGATGAAAAAAATAATACATTATAAATGCACCACAGGAAACATTATAAAACAATAAACAATGCAGTTCATGGCCCCTGTAACCTCTTTCTATAATGTTGATGAATTCGGAGTATTCTAAATGAGTGACCACGTGCCCGAGGTAAGTAATTTGCATAAAACACGCCCAAACCATTTCCATTTAAGGCCGTTTCACGCACCCTTTTCTTTCGTCACTCTCAGCAAAAATGTAGACGCGCTGCAAGATCCTCAAACAATCCCAAGACTGCCATCCTAAAAACAAGTTCAAATGCATTAAACCCATTTTATACAGACATTACAGACCTCAGATTAGCCAGCTGTGCATACTTGTGGCGTACGCAGTATGGCAGAGAGCTACAATGAAAATTCATAAACTGAATTATTAGCAAACGATCACTATCCAGTTTCAAATATGAAGGCTATCATTCCCTATATAAGACCCTATATGAAGGCTATAATTCATTTCAAAGGTCTTGTAAGAACATATGCTTTGGTTGTTCTGTGTCCGAGGTGCGTTAGTACTGGGAAGAGAAATATGTCCTTCATGGTTATATTCAGCAATTCAAGGTCAGAGCCCAGGCAGTGAGCCTGAACGGTTCATTTAGAGATGGGAATTGAATTGTGAAGGCGTAGCTGCTGGCAGCATGCAGGAGACTGGGGAGGAGGACAGCTAAGGGTCGTCTGCGCGGGAAGTGAAAACACATTGTCCCAACAGAGACCTTATGGGACACAGGAAAGCCACATTTCTCATTTCAAATGATACAATGCTTTGAACTTAGGGCTGCCTATCTATTTGAATGTTGAATCGAATGAAATGCCTATTAATTAATCAAAATATTTACAAATAGTACATAAAAACACCTCAGCGTGTCATGTTTTCCTTTGCATTTGCAAATGATCTCTTTATGGTAATTCCAATTTTAAATGAATTTCAATGTGATCTAATGCACACAGGTCAGCCAATTAGCCAAGTGAGCTTGTGAAATCCAGCAAGCGCATGGGTGTATGTGTGTACTTGGCTATAAGAACCATAGACACCTTCCTTCCACCTGACATCAGCAGCACTGTTCATCTTCAGACAGAGAAATACTGGATGACAGCTCTCTCAGACTTGGAAGCGTGTGCATTATTGAACACTTTCCAATTAGAATTCTCAAAGCACTTCTTAAAGGTCTTAGCAGCATGTATGAACTGAGAATTTACTCCATTCGGGGAAAATAAATGACTTGTGTGAGATTTTGTAGGCTGTTAGCACGAATGGCAGGTTTGCTGCCGTGATTAGGGATCTCAAAAAAATATTTAGGAAGCCAGCTAAATATACCGCCCCTGAGACACTTCTCATGGTCTAGCTAACCAAGTGTGAAATAGCTTTGGCTAAGTAAGGAGAGGGAACCATTAATATTGATAAAAACGGGTGAGGTGCTCTCAAGGTGGAATGAAAGTTCTAACTAAAGAAAATGATTAATGTCACCTTCAGTTGAGGTTAGAGAAATACATTTATTAAGGTTTTGTAAAGTTTGGGTTCACAAACACACACACAATTTCTCACTCACTCTCTCTCTAGCTCTGTCCCTGTATATTTATGTGGCCCTAAAAGTTATTTAGACATAAAAAGCCATTCAAAATCCATTTTACTTTCTGTAATCTAAATATTTCCAGGGGCTGAAAAAGTAAACAGATGTGTGATGTGTGGCAGATTATTATAATTAGATTAAATATTACACTGACAAAATAAAATACAATAAATGTGTATGTATGTTTTTATGTATAACATATATGTTTTGGGGATTTTAGTAGATGTAAAAGTTATTTATTTTAAATTAAAGAAATTACTATTATTCAGCAATGAGTGACCAAAAGTGACAGCAAAGGCTTTTATAATGTTACAAAATATGTATTTTGCACATTCATCCATTAAAGAATCCTAAAAATGTATCACAGTTTTAACAAAAATATTAAGCAGCAGAATTGTTTTCAAAATGTATAATAATAGTTGTTTATTGATCACCAAATCAGCATATTAGAAGTATTTCTGAAGGATCATGTGACAATAAAGGCTGGAGTAACGATGGTGAAAATTCAGCTTTGACATCACATGAATAAATTACATTTTAAAATATATTCAAATAGAAGAGAGTTATTTTAAATCGTAATAACATTTCACAATATTACTGTTTTTACTGTATTTTTGATCAAATAAATTCAGTCTTTGTGTGGAATCCCTAAATCAACACCAAACATTTGAACGGTAGCATAAAAATGGATTGATTGATTGATGTTTGACCAATGCATGTAAATGTATATCAATGGCTTTAAGACCATGGATTGCATTTGGATTCACATGGATTGTACATACAGTACAGGTACTGTATATGTGCATGCATGAAACCAACTTTAGTCCAATCATCAGCCTGTTTGAGATGACTACCTTCTGGGATCTTGTATTATGACTTGAAATGTACCATAGGGCATCGGTGAATATGTTGTGACAGTCTAACAAACTACAGCCCTTTGAATGTGAAGCGTGTCAGCAGCCGAGGAGGTTACATCTGTTCTTCAGCCTGGGGTTAAAAGCTCAAATAAACACAAAGTCCTGTGTGGTCTGCAGAAAACATGGCCTTGGCAGGGCCAGCAGCGTTGGTTGTTGCTTCAGGCGCAAAGATATATGTGTTACTTTTTAGGAGTATTTTCCCTGGTTTCACAGACAAGGATTACGATCCCAGATCAAAATGCATGTTTGAAAGAAAGCAACTTGCACTGACAAATCCTGAAATATGTTAGTGCCATTGTTTTGTCTCAAGATGCACAGCAGAAATGCTAAGGAATGTTCATAAAAGCTATATAATTGTCCTAATTGAACTAAGGACTAATCCTGGCTTAATCTAAGCCCTGTTTGTGAAACCAGACCATTAAGTATTGGCATGTCATCATGAGCTGTACTTGGAAACCTTGTTTGTCTAAATTCTCAAAATCTTTGAATCAGCACAACCAGGGATATTGTCATGTTGCCATGAACTGTAAATATATATAAAACAATAATTATAAAAATACAAACAAAAACAAAACCCCTTACAAATTCCCATGGAAAAATCAGTGCTTTTGTTGTTAACAACTACTAACATAACTAAATGGAAAGATTTTTGTTAATTGAAATACAAATTAAACGACTAATTTTCTTGACTCCAAAATACCTTTGTGGAAAGAAGACTTTAATACTTTTAAACTAAAATTTACTTGAAATTTATATTGAAACTTGTATGTTGTGTTTCATGTATTTACTCTACCTAACTCTACTCTAAGTTTGGAAACATTACTATTTTTGCGTCTCTTTTGCGTAGTTCTGTGGAAGCAATAATAATATTCAAATATTTGTGGTAAGCTTAAAAAAAGTGAGAAATTAATACTTTTATTCAACAAGGATGCATTAAATCGATGAAGAGACAGAAGAGACAGTGAAGACATGCATAATGTTAGAAAAGATTTCTATTTAATTTAATGTAATGCTGTTCATTAAACTTTCTATTCATCAAAGAATCCTGAAAAAAATATCAACATTGTTAATAATAATATGAAATGTTACCTCAAATCAGCAATGATTTCTGAAGAATCATGTTATACTGAAGACTGGAGTAATGATGCTGAAAATTCAGCTTTGGACATCACAGGAATAAATTACATTTGAAAATGATTCAACAGTTATTTTGATTTGCAATAATATTTCAAAATATTACTATTTTTGCTGTATTTTAAATTATATAAGTGCAGCCTTGGTGAGCAGAAGAGACTTCTTTCAAAAATCCCATCCAAAAAATGTAATGTTTCCAAGCTTTTGACAGGTACTGTATATATATATATATATATATATATATATATATATATATATATATATATATATATATATATTTGTAATTACACATTTGTAATGATGATGTGGCAATTTAAGTACATTTAAAATATATTAAGTTAAAATGTAATATCAAAGTACAGTACAGTAACAATTATAACATGTCCATTAGTGTGTTGGTCAATAATTACAAATAGTAAAAGCATGACAAAATATTATCAAAACTTTGCTTTATAAAACTTTTAATTCGGCATTACTACAAAGTGCACTTTTACAAAGTGCTCTTTTTAAAAGTGTACTTAAGTGTGTTAAGACACATACTCTCTTTAAGGACACTTAAGCGGCCTTGTATTTCTTTACATGCAGATAATAATAAATATGTACTTTTAATAAAATTTAAAAACTTATTTCAATACTAGTGCACATTCAATACAATTAAGTACATCTTTTTCACAAAGGAAACTACATTAAAGAACAGTGGATTTGTTCATTATAATATAAATTAATTTCTGTTTGTGTTTTTATACATGTTTGTTATAAAACTTCACAACCTGCAATAAACACCTAAAAGTCCACAGTACTTAATAGAAATAACAATAGAAATATGAAGTTTAAAAAAAAACTAAATTACATAACGACACATTGAAAATATAGAAGAAATACAAACTAAATACAACATTCAAAACCCTGGATGAAATTGTGTTATGATGCCATCTGATGTTCATTACTGGTGTCTTGTAACTACCAAAGAGCTTCTATTAGACACACAGGTTCATTGCAGTCAGCTGTGATTTGTGTGCTTCTATTCACAGGCTGTTTTATTGTGACCACATGTTGTATACAGCCAGTTCAAGGTTGTTGTGTATAGTTGTTTGTAGCATAGGCAGTAAAAATGTGTTCATGCAGTGCAAGCGAAGCAGCCTTACTGTTTCCAGCATGTCCTTCCTTCTGTCAAGGCTTACACACATTAATGAGGCACAGAACACATGCAGACTTCATCATTATGAGCTTCAGGAAGAAGAGGAGGGGTTTCACACACTCACTCCCTTCCTTTTCTCTCCATTATGGGAGATATTTGAGAGATTACATCTGTCACTTATTTGGGTGCTAATTGGGCAAATAAACATGTTTCACATACAGTATATCTGCATCATCCTAATCAGGCCTCAAGTGAATACCTCATGCTCTCTGCAATGCATTATGGGAGGAGAGAGATTGTGTCTTGTGTCAGAGTTTCATTTGTTTGCTGCCTTATATAGCACATGCAGTGCTGTGGGGGAGGATGATGAATTTCCACAGGTTTTCACACTGTTAAATACTGTATCGTGTTAGTCAATTGGCCAAGGCTGCAGGGAATCGCTGTTATGACAATAAACACAGAACAGACATCCCGATGAAAACGTTTTCAACCTTGTCTCGTAATATGATTTTAGCTGGAACAATTTTTTTTTTCTTTCTGTCTTTTCTTTAATAGTCTTTTGTTCACTTTCCAACATATTTCCATTGCTATGGTTTCTCTCAGAATTAAAAATAAAAAAAGGTAATTGCAACTTTTTATTTCACAATTAATTATTGGTATTTTTACCAAAGTTATAAACTCGCAATTGTGAGAAATAAAGTGTGAGATATATACAAATATAGATATATTTCTTTTTTTTGTTTGTTTGTTTTATCTCAGAATTCTGACTTTGTTTCAAAAGTTATACAATTATTTAAATCTTGTGAAATAGTTAACTCGAAATAGGTAACTCAAAATTGTGAGATAAAATAATATCTGAATTGTGAGATTAAACATCACAATTGCCTTTTTTGTTATTCCGTGGCAGAAACAAGCTTCCATACTTTACATTGTTAAAACTACACTGGGAAAAAAATCCTGTTGTTTTTACAGAAAAATAAAACCCTGTAAGCTGTGGTTTCCAGAATAATTCTGTAAAAATACAGTAAAAATACTACCTGTACATTTTACAATTTAAAACTTTAATTTGCATTAGATCATTTTAAACTGGTAAATCCAACAGCTGAATCTGATGAATGTCTGCTTACATTAAAACCAGTGAATATAGTAGTGTAGTACTGTAGTAGTTTTTTTACAGTGTATGGTAGTTTAGCTCAGTTGCTTGGGAGAATATACTGTAGAAGGGAGTTACATTTCACACTTGTTTTACAAGTTCTGTGAAGCGCTTCCGCTGTCGACCCTGCGGGCTCGACTCGAAGCCTTCTACTCGGAAGCAGTCACTTCGCCTTGTCCGGGACCGCGCAAAAAGAAGCGGCGCTCCCAGAGACAGCCGGAAGCTGTGGCCACAGCGACTCGCTCGCCGGAGGACCTCCCTCGAGCTTCGCCTTCACCTCCCCCCCTCACCGACGCGCAGCTGCCGCTTACGAGCCTCACTGCCGTCGCATCTGAAGATGAGGTCGAGGAAAACGCCACAAGGGACTGCTGCTCCATCCTGGCATTGGATAGCGAAGAGTGGTCTCTTCTCTCCGACTCCTCGTCGATCCGGGAATCCGGCCGTCCCCGCGCTGGAGCTGACGCGGAACTGATGCGCCTGTTAACACAGGCTGTTGACCGACTCGGGCTCGAGTGGTCGCTGCCGAAGGAACCCGTGCCGAACAGGCTCAACGGATGTTTCCTCCAGAGCCGCCGTCGTCCAGCTTCAGCGAGCAGTCCCGCCCCGTTCCTGCCTGAACTGCACACGGAGCTAACGAAGTCTTGGAATGCACCGTTCTCCTCGAGACTTCAGTCCCATGCCTCCGCGTCACTTTCCCAAGTGGACGGCGCCGCCGAGAGAGGGTATGCGGCTATTCCCCCGGTGGAAGAGGCGGTCGCAGCGCACCTTTGCCCGCCCTCTGCGAGATGGCGGTCACGGTCAGCCCTCCCGTCAAAAGCCTGCAGAGCCACGTCCGCCTTGGTCGGCCGCGCTTACGCCGCCTCCGGCCAGGCCGCGTCTGCTCTCCATTCCATGGCTGTGTTACAGATCCTGCAAGCCGACCTCCTCCGGGAGTGGGACGAGAAGGGCCGGGATCCAGCTGCGGTCACAGACCTGAGAAGTGCGACGGATCTCTCCGCGCCACCAAAACAGTAGCTCAAGCCATCGGACGAGCCATGGCCGCTTTAACCGTCACAGAGAGGCACCTCTGGTTGACGCTCGCGGATATGAGGGAAGCTGAGCGCGCCACTTTTCTGAACGGGCCGCTCTCCCCCACTGGTCTCTTCGGCCCAGCGGTGATCGGGATCATTGACCGTTTCTCCGAGGTACAAAAGACCACGCAGGCCATGAACCTCTTCCTACCGCGACGCTCAAGCTCCGCTACAGGCCGCTCTCATGAGAACCAAGGCCAGACTCCTGTACGAGCCAGCACACAGCGTCCAGCACAGCCTCAGCCTTCGCAGCGACGCCAGGGCGGCCGCCCTAGGTCACGCTCAGACAGCCGTCACAGACCGCCACCCCCCAGAGGGCCTCGGCAGAGGATTGTGTTGAAGTCTGAGCACGCGAAGCCCTCCTTACAAAGAGAGAGAAACGACGCGCGTGTCCCGCTGCGGCCGGTCCACCGTCAAAATTAATTTCCCTGTCAGTCCCCTACAAACAGGCTACTGCAGTGGTTCATTTAGCAGCCAACGAGCCGGTTTATTCACCCTCTCGCCTGCACACAAACGCCGTTTTCACGGCGAACCAGAGAAATCTAAAAAAGAGTACAATATCTGGTCCGGCTCGCGCCGGTGGTGTTTTAAGTGTAGTGAAAGTGCCCGTGCCCCAGTGTTCACCCCTACACACAAGCACATCAAATCTCAGGTCGATTACAGAGCACACTCTCATAAAGCGCAAAAAAGCCGCCCGAGTGTTGAATGTAAGAAATGTGTCCACAGGTCTGTGCCCACTATCTGCCCGCTCTGTTACACGGTCAAAGAAGCAGGTTATGAATGGGAGTCTCGTGCCCGCCGGAGAGCGTTCAGGCTTACTAACACACACCTCCCCTCGGGCGCCGCCCGCGCGTTTAAGTGTTATCACGAAATGCAGGGCATTGATAAGACGCTCCCCATCCAGTGCGATCGGGGCGTCAAATACACTTGTAAGTTACAGGAAGGTTTTCCGCCCAGAACGCTGCTCGCGCGTCAAAAAGTGAAAAGAAAATGTTCCCCATCCCTTATGATTGGGACATCTCACATAAATCAGCCGGTTTCGGGTTTCAGCGAGCAGCCATTGCCCAGAACCGACAGCGCGCGCGCCGCGTTTTCGGCTCCGGTTCAGTTTCACAAGCCAGCGAATGGCAGCGAGTTGAACACGGAGGCAATTCGCCCCCTAGCGGCTTACATAGCTGCGTGGGAAAATATCCCAGAGATTTCAGAATGGGTGTTGGGCATAATAAAGCAGGGCTATACACTCCAATTCCGTCGGCGTCCCCCGCGCTTTCGAGCCCGGACCGCAACGATAGTGAATGCGGAAGTAGCACACCTACTTCACGCAGAAATAGCGAAGCTGCTATGCAAAAGGGCCATAGAAAAGGTACCGCCTTCTCTGAGCGAGTCAGGCTTTTACAGCCGATATTTTCTCGTACCCAAGAAGGACGGAGCCTTCAGACCTATCCTAGATCTGAGACATTTGAACAAAGCGCTTGCGAAAAGACCGTTTGTGGCGAGGGGGGCGTGGTTCCGCGAAGTCTGTAGCGGGAGAGAAGTCAGCGAGCCGCGCGGTGAGTAAGTGGGTCAAGTGCAGATAACGAACACCTGTGTCTGATTGCAGTAATTGGCGTGGAGACTGCATATAAGCTGCCGGCGGTGAGAGAGAAGCTGAGAGAGACCTGGGACTCGCACCCCGATTGCCGACGCGTGAAGCAGTGAAAGACTGAGTGTTTGTTTTTTTATTGTTTATTGCCTGTGTGCAGCGAGAGTGTCACGGCGGCCGCGCACGAGCGCACCCTTTGCTTTTCCTCGCTGTTTGAGGGTTTTTAATAAAGTGCGAGTCCCAAACTTCGCCGACCCTGTCTTCTTCTTCCTCCAACTACATTGAACACACTACACTGGTGCCGAAACCCGGGAAGAAGAAGACTGCCGCCGCCATGCAGACCCCGCCGGGAACGCCATTTGCGGAGCTCATTCAAACGCTCGCGGGTCTTCACCGGGAGCAACACCACGCCCTGCTGGCCGTAAAAGAGGAGCAGGATCAACGGTTCCAGATGCTCCTCCAAGGCCAGCAAGAAGACCGCGAGCTGTTCCGGAGCTGGCTCGACCGGGAGGTTCGGGCCGTCCCCGCTCCAGCTACGGCCTCGGCCCCGCCCCTGCCTCTCAGCAAGATGGGACCCCAGGACGATCCGGAGGCGTTCCTGGACCTCTTTGAGAGGTCGGCCGAGGCCCGGGGATGGCCCCAAGCGGACTGGCCCCTGCGACTCATCCCACTCTTGTCGGGCGAGTCCCAGATCGCCGCCAACCAGCTGCCAGTCCAGAACCTCCTGGTCTACGAAGATCTGAGGCGCGCCATTCTCCAGCGGGTCGGCCGGTCCCCCGAACAACATCGCCAGCGGTTCCGGTCCTTGAGCCTGGGGGAGTCTGGCCGACCCTTCGTGCTGGCGCAACAGCTCCGGGACTCCTGCCGCAGATGGCTGATGGCCGACGGAGGCGACGTCGAGGATGTCATCAGCAAGGTGGTACTGGAGCAGTTCGTCACTAAGCTACCGAAGAAAACTGCACAGTGGGTCCAGTGCCACCGCCCGACGTCGCTGGACCAGGCCATCCACCTGGCGGAAGACCACATGGTGGCGTGCTCAGGGGTCGGCGAACCCCTACCATCGGCTTCTCTCTCTCCATCTCTCTCTCTCTCTCTCACTACCCCCTTCTCTCCCCAAACCTGTGCCCCTTCCCAGGTCTCGCGGGGGGCTGGTGCCCCGGCCGGCGCCGAGATGGAGGACAGGGACACCGGCGGAGCCCGTCCCTGCGTCCCGGGCCCCACCCAGGGGGCCCGCTACAACCGACTACCCCGTCCCGAGTCCGGCAGCCTTGCACTCTCCACGCCAATTCCTTGACCCGCTTCCCGCCACTGGAGCGGCGGGGAGGCCTGGGCCGGCCTGTTGGCGCTGCGGGGACCCGGGTCACTTTGTAGATCGGTGTCCGGTTATGGAGGTGGGGACGCTGATCCGGGTCCCCGACGCGCCGCAGGCTGCCCCCGATCAAACTGGCCTGTACCAGATACCAGTGAGTATCAAGGGGGGTACTTATCAGGCTTTGGTGGATTCAGGTTGTAACCAAACCTCTATACATCAAAGTCTGATACAACCGGGGGCATTGGATAACAGCCGCATGGTTAAGGTGCGGTGTGTTCACGGGGTGGTGGTGAGATACCCGTTAATGCCGGTCGTAATTCAATTTAGGGGGCAAAAGCATAGTGTGGAGGTGGCTGTTAACCCGCACCTCCGGCATCCGCTCATTCTGGGAACGAATTGGCCGGCCTTTAATGAATTATTGGGGGTATTATCAGCGGGTGCCTCTTGGAAAAAGCAAAATAGGCGAAAGACAGCGGTTGTTCAGGTGGGGGATGCTGAGCCGGGACCACTGGGTCCTGCTGCAGGGGAACAGAGGGCTCTGGCGAGAACGGTTCTCTCCGAGCGTGATGATTTTCCCCTGGAGCAGTCCCAGGATGAGACGCTAAAAAATGCCTTTAATCAGGTCCGCTCCATCGACGGCCAGCTCCTCCACCCAGACCAACCGCTCTCTTATCCCTATTTTGCTGTTTTGAAAGATAGGTTGTATCGGGTGACCCAAGACACCCAGACAAAAGAAGATACAACTCAGTTGTTGGTTCCTAAAAGCCGCCGGGAAATGCTTTTTCAGGCGGCTCACTCTAACCCAATGGCCGGGCATTTAGGGCAGGCGGCGACACTAAACCGTCTCATGGCCCGGTTCTTCTGGCCGGGCATTCACGAGAACGTGCGCAGGTGGTGCGCGTCTTGTCGTGAATGTCAGTTGGTGAATCCACCGGCCAATCCAAAAGCACCATTGTGCCCCCTTCCGTTAATGCAGGTCCCCTTCGAGAGAATTGGTATGGACCTCATCGGGCCATTAGAACGGTCGGCACGAGGGCATCGCTTTGCGTTGGTTATGGTAGACTACGCAACGCGATACCCAGAAGCAGTTCCGCTTCGCAACATTTCGGCTAAAAGTGTTGCGAGCGCGCTCTTCTCGTTAATCTCCCGAGTGGGAATCCCCAAGGAGATTCTCACTGATCAGGGCACGGCGTTCATGTCACGAACGATTCGCGAACTCTACGAATTGTTGGGCATTAAATCGATTCGCACTAGTGTCTACCACCCACAGACAGACGGCTTAGTGGAAAGATTTAATCGCACTTTGAAGGCCATGATTCGTAAGTTCGTTCACGAGGACGCCAAAAATTGGGATAAATGGCTAGAACCCCTCTTGTTCGCTGTACGCGAGGTCCCACAAGCCTCCACAGGGTTTTCCCCCTTCGAGCTCCTCTACGGACGGCAGCCCCGCGGGGTGCTTGACGTTCTTAGAGAGACTTGGGAGGACGGACCGTCCGCTGCTAAGAATGAAATTCAGTATGTCCTGGACCTGAGAACAAAACTCCACACTTTGGGGCGGCTATCAATGGAGAATTTGTTACAGGCCCAGGGCAGACAGAGTCAGCTTTACAACAGGGGAACTAGACTCCGCCAATTTGCACCGGGAGATAAGGTACTTGTATTACTCCCTACTTCCAGCTCTAAATTACTCGCAAAGTGGCAAGGGCCCTTTGAGGTCACACGGCGAGTTAATGATCTTAACTATGAGGTAGCCCGTACAGACAGAGGTGGAGCACATCAAGTTTATCACCTCAACCTCCTCAAAAAGTGGGTTGAGGCAGAGTCAGTGATGCTGGCGACGGTGGTGAGCGGAGAGGAGGATCTCGGGCCTGAGGCGAGTTCAAAATCGCAATCTCTCGCGCTGGCTCTTGGTGGAGATCACCTCTCGCCCTCCCAGCTCACTGACGTGAAAAATATTCAAGCTGAGTTTGCGGATGTGTTTTCTCCCCTGCCTGGTCGGACGAACCTCATTCAGCACCACGTTGAGACAGAACCTGGGGTAGTGGTACGCTGCCGCCCGTATCGTTTGCCTGAACATAAAAAAAAAGTAGTTCAGACTGAATTAGAGACTCTGTTGGAAATGGGGGTAATAGAAGAGTCGAGCAGTGACTGGGCGAGCCCGATAGTCTTAGTTCCTAAAACTGACGGCTCGATCCGCTTCTGTGTCGACTATAGAAAGGTGAACGCGGTGTCCAAATTTGATGCTTATCCAATGCCGAGGGTTGACGAATTGCTTGATCGGCTGGGTACGGCTCGTTTTTATTCGACATTGGACTTAACAAAGGGTTATTGGCAGATCCCCTTGTCTCCAATGTCCAAAGAAAAAACAGCTTTCACGACGCCGTTTGGATTACACCAATTTGTTACCCTTCCTTTCGGGTTGTTCGGGGCTCCAGCGACCTTCCAGCGTCTGATGGACAAGATTCTCCGGCCGCATGCTGCATATGCCGCTGCCTACTTGGATGATATTATCATCTATAGTACCGATTGGCAGCGTCATATGCAGCATTTGCGGGCTGTCCTAAAGACGCTGAGAAGGGCGGGGCTCACGGCCAACCCGAAGAAGTGTGCAATTGGGCGTGTGGAAGTGAGGTATCTGGGTTTCCACTTGGGTCACGGACAGGTGCGTCCCCAAATTGATAAGACGGCAGCAGTTGCGACCTGCCCGAGACCCAAGACCAAGAAGGAGGTTAGACAGTTCCTGGGGCTAGCGGGATATTACAGGAGGTTTGTGCCTAATTATTCGGACCTCGCTAGCCCGCTGACTGATTTAACTAAAAAGGAAGCGCCAGATACGGTCCAGTGGACGGAGCACTGCCAGCAGGCCTTTACCCAGATAAAGGCTGCTCTGTGTGGCGGCCCGCTTTTGCATGCTCCTGACTTCTCTCTTCCTTTTATCCTACAGACGGATGCATCGGACAGGGGGCTGGGCGCGGTCCTGTCCCAGGAGGTGGAGGGTGTAGAGCGGCCGGTGCTGTACATCAGTCGTAAGCTCTCTAAGAGAGAGACGATGTACAGCACCATTGAGAAAGAGTGCTTGGCCATCAGGTGGGCTGTTCTCACCCTCCGCTACTACCTCCTGGGGCGGGAGTTCACCCTCTGTTCGGACCACGCTCCCCTGCAGTGGCTCCACCGCATGAAAGATACCAACGCGCGGATCACCCGTTGGTATCTAGCTTTACAGCCTTTTAAGTTCCAGGTGATCCACAGGCCGGGTGCACAGATGGTTGTGGCTGACTTCCTCTCCAGGAGGGGGGGGGGGAGGCTGCAGGCCGGACGGCTCCCCGGCCTGAGACGGGCGGTGGGGGTATGTGGCGAGGGGGGCGTGGTTCCGCGAAGTCTGTAGCGGGAGAGAAGTCAGCGAGCCGCGCGGTAAGTGGGTCAAGTGCAGATAACGAACACCTGTGTCTGATTGCAGTAATTGGCGTGGAGACTGCATATAAGCTGCCGGCGGTGAGAGAGAAGCTGAGAGAGACCTGGGACTCGCACCCCGATTGCCGACGCGTGAAGCAGTGAAAGACTGAGTGTTTGTTTTTTTATTGTTTATTGCCTGTGTGCAGCGAGAGTGTCACGGCGGCCGCGCACGAGCGCACCCTTTGCTTTTCCTCGCTGTTTGAGGGTTTTTAATAAAGTGCGAGTCACAAACTTCGCCGACCCTGTCTTCTTCTTCCTCCAACTACATTGAACACACTACACCGTTCAAAATGCTTACGACCAGAAAAATCCTCGCGCACGTTCGCCCGAGGGACTGGTTTATTTCTCTAGATCCGAAGGATGCCTATTTTCAGATTCAGATAATACCCCGTCACAGGCAATTTTTGAGATTCGCCTTCGACGGTCAGGTATATCAATACACCGTCCTACCGTTCGGCCTGTCTCTAGCACCCCGTACATTTACGAAGTGCATGGACGCGGTGCTCGCCCCCCTGAGGAGTCAGGGGCTGCGAATAATGAACTATCTGGACGATTGGCTGATATTGGCGCAGTCAGAGACAGAACTGCTATCTCACAGAACAGTGCTTCTCAGTCACCTGGAAAATTTGGGTCTCACGGTCAACTGGACCAAGAGCTCATTAATGCCCAGCCAGTCGATTTCCTTTTTAGGAATAGAACTGGATTCTGTGGCCATGACGGCTCGTTTATCGTCACAGCGCGCGCGCCGTGTTCGCCACCTAGCCGCATCTTTCCAGAAGGGCAGCTTTATCCCTTTGAAAACGTTTCAAAGGATGCTAGGCGGTATGGCATCAGCTGCAGCGGTGCTTCAGCTGGGGCTTACTGCGCATGCGCCCGCTCCAACGCTGGTTGAATGCTCGCGTGTCTCGCCGAGCTTGAGTTTCTGCCGGCCAGAAAATCAGAGTGACTCAGACCTGCATAGCGGCTCTGCAGCCTTGGTTAGTAGCCGATTGGTACCATCAGGGAGTGACGATGAGAACCTTCTCTTATCGGAAAGTCGTTTCGACAGACGCGTCCAACTCGGGATGGGGCGCGCTGTTTGAGGGCAGACCGGTCTTTGGCCAGTGGTCAGACCAGGAGAAGTGTTTTCACATAAACTGTCTGGAAATGATAGTGGTCGAGAACGCGCTGAAGTGCTTCCTCCCGTACATACAGGACCAACATGTTCTTGTCCGCTCGGACAACATGTCTGTGGTGTCCTATGTAAACTGTCAAGGCGGTGTCAGATCCAGAAATCTCTGCAATCTGACGGAACGCCTCCTTATTTGGTCCCAGATGCACCTGCGCTTACTGAGGGCGGCGCATGTGCCTGGCCATCTAAACGACGGCCCAGACAGACTATCCAGGGACAATGTTCTCCCAGGGGAGTGGTCCTTGCACCCCCAGACGGTCCTGAAACTGTGGCGCCTGTTCGGCAGAGCGGAAGTCGACCTATTTGCGTCGAGAGACAACGCTCAATGTCCGAGGTTCTTTTCAAAGGACGAGGACGCGTTGGCCCAGGTTTGGCCCAGCCTCCCACTATATGCTTTCCCTCCGGTTTCTCTGTTACCACAGGTGATCATGAGAATCAGGGAAACGCGCCACCCGGTGCTCCTCATAGCCCCGCGTTGGGAGAATCAGATTTGGTTCCCGGAACTAGCACGGCTGTCACGCACAGCTCCGTGGCCGATTCTGGTGAGGGCGGATCTCCTCTCTCAGGCTCGCGGTACGATCAGGCATCCCCATCCAGAGCGGTGGTCTCTGCACGCATGGTTGATCAAGGGGTACTCGTTACCCTGCCAGAAGGAGTGATGAACACGATCACGCAGTCTAGAGCTCCTTCCACGAGAAGGCTCTACGCGTCTAAATAGTCGGTGTTCTCCAGATGGTGCACCGTCAGAGGTCTGGACCCTCGGACATGCGGGGTGGCGCATCTGCTCACTTTCCTACAAGAGTTTTTGGATAAGGGGAGATCCCCATCCACACTCAAAGTATATGTGGCAGCCGTAGCAGCGTTCGCAGAACCGACGCACGGCCAATCACTAGGAAGGCATGAATTGGTCATCCGCTTCCTTAGAGGAGCTAGAAGGATGAACCCGCCGCGCCCCCGTCGGTTCCTATGTGGGATCTTTCATTGGTCCTCGAGGCCCTGAAAGCTTTTCCATTTGAGCCACTAGAATCCATGGAGTTGAAATATCTATCTCTGAAAACCGTTTTTCTGACTGCACTGTCGTCAGTGAAACGTGTGGGGGACTTGCACGCGCTGTCTGTCAACGCGTCGTGTCTCGAGTTCGGGCCGAATGACTCTAAAGTCATCCTCAGACCTTGACATGGCTATGTTCCTAAGGTGATGGGCAATCCCTTCAGAGCGCAAGTTATTTCACTATCAGCTCTGCCAGCATCTGACAGTGAAAACGATGTGAATCCCCTCTGCCCTGTCAGGGCGCTGAGGTGTTACGTTACGCGCTCCGCCTCCTTCAGGCGTTCAGAACAGCTCTTTGTTTCGTTTGGTGGGTGGACCAAGGGTCTCGCCCCCTCGAAACAAAGCCTGTCCAGATGGATAGTGGACGCTATAGCAACGGCATATACGCAACAGGTCTGCAATGCCCTCTGGGCTCACGCCACGAGCGACTTTTCTTCAGTCGACGAAAAACCAGGGATGTCAGCCTACAGCCCCTATTTTTATACGCTAAGCCACGCCCATTCTGGCGGGCTGTGACGCTATGAAGGCGCGGGCGCCCTTCATTGGGCGTGACGTCACGCCGGGCTCACTGGTAGGCTGCAGCAGTTGCCCGCAGGGCAGCCAATGAGCACGCGAGATGGCCTGCTCTAGGTCTGCTAGCTGCTGCACTGCGTTGACAATGAATACAAAATTAAGGATAATTTTTTGGCTTCAATATCTCGAGAAGATGAATCTTTCCCGTAGCGTAAGCTAAACTTACGCAATACTCGTTCCCTCTCTAGAGAGAACCGAGGTTACGCAAGTAACCGAGTATCTTTATTTTGATATTTAATCGCATAATACTTGTAGTTACTTTAAGCTTGTTTTACACATTTATAGTTTATTATTAGTTTGTGTCATTCTTATTCATATCAAAGTGAAACTCCCTTGTTCAATAAACTCCTGAAATACAGTATGTCACAGAAAATGATAACAAAAAGCTAACTGACATTATTTTTACGCTGACATTACAGTAATCAGATAATAATGCTCAATGAAAATACACAAACGCGCTCAAACATCATTGAGTGCATTGTAATTACAATCTACACTCACCTAAAGGATTATTAGGAACACCTGTTCAATTTCTCATTAATGCAATTATCTAATCAACCAGTCACATGGCAGTTGCTTCAATGCATTTAGGGGTGTGGTCCTGGTCAAGACAATCTCCTGAACTCCAAACTGAATGTCAGAATGGGAAAGAAAGGTGATTTAAGACATTTTGAGCGTGGCATGGGTGTTGGTGTCAGACGGGCCGGTCTGAGTATTTCACAATCTGCTCAGTTACTGGGATTTTCACCCACAACCATGTCTAGGTTTTACAAAGAATGTTGTGAAAAGGGAAAAACATCCAGTATGTAGCAGTCCTGTGGGCGAAAATGCCTTGTTGATGCTAGAGGTCAGAGGAGAATGGGCCGACTGATTCAAGCTGATAGAAAAGCAACTTTGACTGAAATAACCACTCGTTACAACCGAGGTATGCAGCAAAGCATTTGTGAAGCCACAACACGCACAACCTTGAGGCGGATGGGCTACAACATCAGAAGACCCCACCGGGTACCACTCATCTCCACTACAAATAGGAAAAAGAGGCTACAATTTGCAAGAGCTCACCAAAATTGGACAGTTGAAGACTGGAAAAATGTTGCCTGGTCTGATGAGTCTCGATTTCTGTTGAGACATTCAGATGGTAGAGTCAGAATTTGGCGTAGACAGAATGAGAACATGGATCCATCATGCTTTTTTACCACTGTGCAGGCTGCTGGTGGTGGTGTAATGGTGTGGGGGATGTTTTCTTGGCACATTTTAGGCCCCTTAGTGCCAATTGTTTAAATACCACGTTTAAATGCCACGGCCTACCTGAGCATTGTTTCAGACCATGTCCATCCTTTTATGGCCACCATGTACCCATCCTCTGATGGCTACTTCCAGCAGGATAATGCAACATGTCACAAAGCTCTAATCATTTCAAATTGTTTTTTTTTTTAGTTCACTGTACTAAAATGGCCCCCACAGTCACCAGATCTCAACCCAATAGAGCATCTTTGGGATGTGGTGGAACGGGAGCTTCGTGCCCTGGATGTGCATCCCACAAATTTCCATCAACTGCAAGATGCTATCCTATCAATGTGGGCCAACATTTCTAAAGAATGCTTTTAGCACCTTGTTGAATCAGTGCCACGTAGAATTAAGGCAGTTCTGAAGGCGAAAGGGGTCAAACACAGTATTAGTATGGTGTTCTTAATAATCCTTTAGGTGAGTGTATAACGATATCAAGCATTCTTTCACGTCGCAATCCCTCGCATCCACTACAGCATCCACTACCATGGGCGAGTTGACCGCATTCCAGCCACGTGTGAGCCGATGCAGTTATTTTAATCGATTTAAAGTACATCAAACAAACACGTAGAATTCACATGTCTTTTGACATTGTAGGTTTTGCATATGCCAAGTACTTTACTACAGAGCAAACAGAAAGGCTGCTCATCTTGCTCATTGACAGCAAACTGTTTATTTCATTCTTCCAGGGTACTCTCCTACCATCGCTGCTGATTCAACGACTCTTCTTGTTTGCATGTGTTCCTATATTGGTATGTTCCTCTTTTCGTTTTTTTTCTCCTCTAATATCAAATTTGTCAATTTTGATCCCTAAATTTACAAAAATAATGGCTATAATGGCTTAGCGTCTTGGCATGCAGGGTATGCACGTGCAAATTGGCCCTGGCCGATAGGCGCCAAGAGTTGGGGAGAGAAGAAGCAGTCGCAGACGAGCCAAAAGCTGGATATTCGGCGGCAAATATGTCAGCGATAAAGGAAACTATCCAGACACACTAATAGATGGGCAAGTAAATCATTTTAGGTTCATGCAAACCCTCCGGTCCATATCCTCGAGATCAATTGCAAGGAGACAGGTGCTTTTCGAGTTTTTACACCACCACATCAAAAGCTGGTATTCAGCTACCGAGATCTTGGCTGTGTTACTTGCCTCAGCATATTGTGAACCATGCTGGTTATTTGCAGACCGCAGTCACAAAAGCTACAACATGGCATGGACACAAGAAATAAGAACATGGCAGACCCTGTCAAATAAAATTTCCAAGCATGAAGGCACAGATTCCCATGTAGCAGCTTGCAGTGTTTATGATCGGTGCATTGGCACTGACTGCATGGCACTATCGACGAGGCGTCAGAACTGCAAATCCGCCAACAAGTACATTTTTTGGAGGCAGGTTCTAAACCAGATCATAAATGTCACCTTAACTCTGGCATCAAACAACCTTGCCTTTCGGGGACACTTCGAAGACACTGAGAGTGTCAACAAAGGTCATTTTCTCTCCATCATTGACCTACTGGCTAAGTATGATCCATATTTGAAGGAGCTGCTCAGTCGCCCTGCTGGTTCCGTTCAGTATTTCAACCCAGAAATTCAAAATGAACTGATTGGAATACTCTCTGAGTCTGTCCAGAAAGAAATTATCAATGAAATTAAGGCTGCGCCGTTTTTCTCAGTGATCATGGATACAACTCAAGATGTATCTAAAGTGGATCAGATGAGTCAAATCTTTCGGTATGTAACCATAGAGAGAGATAGCCAGGGTGCTGCAATGGCTGTGAAAATCAACAAGTCTTTTCTGGGATTCCAGCAAATGCCTGACTCGTCCGCTGGCACAATAGCCAATGAAATTATACATTAGGTTGAGGAAAAAGGTCTTGACTTTTCAAAATACCGTGGCCAAAGATTTGATGGGGCTGCGAACATGAGTTGCATATACACAGGAGTTCAGGCAAGCGTGACCTACCAGCGTCAGTTGTGTCGCTTCACTGTCATTCACAAATCTTCTCCCGTGGCCTCATGGGATAGTCAAGTGTACAAAGTTTTCAAATATGAATAAGCTGTTTTGTTTTTTCTCTAAAAATAATCATAAAAGGATTATCCCTAACTTGTGATCACTACTATTCCCTTAATTAGTTTTTCATTTCCTGTATTTCAAACTGTTAACGGTTTTCTTTGGAATAATTTGCAAGGATGAATCATGCAAGTCCCGGAACATACAATATATATATATATATATATATATATATATATATATATATATATATATGTAAAGTTTTGTTTTTATTTTTTTATTTTTTAAACAAATTTTTATTACTTGAATGTGTATACAAGGCAACATGCCTGTGTAGGTGTAATATTTATAATCAAAGCCACTGAAAGGCAAGCCCGCAACATTTAGTCAAAAAAGCGTAACTGCAAATGCTAACGCTGCGCCTTTGGCGGGACGCAGGGAAGGAGACCAGAGGTCAATAGAGAAGAGGCTTCACTACCACTTTTGTGAGGAAATAGCTTATCATTTAATGAATCTACTACCGGTCTCCTAATCTTCAACATGTTTTACGCTAAACAATACTCTTGTTGGGAACGATATGTAGATTTTACTATGATAAAAAAGTTATTTTATAAGGCAAGGCAGAGAAGAGGATGTCGCGACAGGTAGGACTAATTTATGGCATTACAATAGTATTTAATAGTAATATTGAGTGATATTGTATATTGTCAAAAAAAAAAATCTTTCTTTGGCTTTCGGGTTTTACCAGTTATGATAAGACTTGAACTGTAATGAGTATTATAACTGCATGTTTGCATATGATGCGGAGATGCATTTTAATGAATCATTTAATTTAAGAAATATTGTGTTATATTGTATGCTGTTTAATGAAAAAAAAAAGAAGTGTTCTTTCTATTGCTGCCAGGTTAGAATGTATTGTAATGATGTATGACTGCTGTGTGCCTAATGATGATGATATAAAGCTTTTTAATGAATGTAGGTATAAACAAAATACATGTAATTTTAATGAATTAAATATGTATTAAATAAATTACAATTAAGTTTTTAGTGCAATCGTAAATGGAGTTTGATGAGCCCTGCAGTGACTAGTAATTTGCAGCTAATAAAGATATTCACACTCTTTTTTAACGCACTAATCCATAAGAAACTGATTGACGAAAACTGTAACTGACTGCCATTACACGATAGGCTGAGTTCCCTTTCGTGGTCACTCCGAGTTACGTCGGATTGGCGACGAATGGGGTTTCGCTTAGAACACCTATCGACTTCGAGTATACAAAAACGAGCCAATGGCAAAGAAATGCCATGGGTCTGCGGAATTTGCATGACGTAACTCCGCGCCACCTCGTGGGTATAAAAGGAGGACGCCGGCAACATGCAGTTATGTTTTCGCTTCGGAGCCAAGAGTATCTCTTCACTCCACAGCCATTTCTGACTTCGCTCTACGAGACGAGCCATTCTCTCAGGTGTTGGTGTGACGGCGATCTTCAGCGAGTTCACATTGCCTGCTGATCTGTTTAGTGATCTGCCAGTGAGTGTGTTTTCTCCCTGGTTGCCTCAACATCGCGGAGTTTTTTCTCCGCTCACAAAAGAGCTCGCACGCGGCACGTCTTTTTAAAGACGGCTCGCCCGTGCATTTCTGGTTGCGGCAGATTGGTATCGGACTCTGATGGGCACGTGGCTGATTCATGTTCTCTCTGTGGGAACATGATCATCGCGTCATTTAGGTCGAGACTCGGTGAACTCGCAAGAGTGAGAGTCCCCTCATCCACCCCCCGATCTTCTGCTGGTGGCCAGAGTGGCCTGAGGGTGATGGTCTGGAAAAAGGCGCCGACTCTGTGTCCGTGACCCCAGCCCCCCTCTTCAATGACGGTGCCCGCTAGCGATCAGGTGATTCCACGAGTCTACCTTCGGGTGGCCCGTGTGTTTTCATTTGAAAGCTACAGAGGATGGTGCTATGTCTGTAGCAGCATCACTAGGTGGGCTTTATTCTTCTGGAAGTGACGACTCGTCACAACTGCCACCTTCTGGTGTGCTGTGGCTGTGCCTGAGTCTGATCCGGAGATGACGGCCATGCTTTCCTGGGACGATTGTTTTTTGGGTAAGGCCGCCGACCCGCGTCCACGGCAAACCCCAATATCTTTCTTCCCGGACGTGCATGATGAGATCTCGACGTCCTGAAAGATCCCCTGAAAGTGTCTTCTCAGGGCCGCTCGTTGGTCTCATCCGCCTTTCCCTCCCCTCAACGGGGCCGCTGCCCATGGGTACACTGGGGTCCCCCTGGTTAAACGCTCTGTTGCGATGCTACTGTTGTCCTTCCCAGCGCAATCCTAAGCACCCGTCCGAAGCCTGTAGTTCTTTTTCGTCTACACTAATCTGTGGCAAAATCCTATAGTGCCACAGGACAGGCAGCCGCCTCACTGCATCCCATGACCTTTCTGCTGGTCTTCCTGACCCAGATGCTCATGGTTATGCATGAGGGCGGGACTGACTCGAGGCTCTTTAATGAGCTACTAAAAAGCGCGCCGCCACTGACCTTGCTCTCCGAACGACGAAGGTGGCCGTGCGCTCTCCGAGTCAGGTGATGTTTACCACTCTGGGGCTGACCGGTCTGATGTGCAGGATGTCGGCGGACTCGTCTGCTCGACACCCCCATATCCCAGGTCGGCCTCTTCGGCGGTGCGGTTGAGTACTTCTGCCCAACAGTTCTCAACCGCCCGTGAGCAGATTGAGGTTATTCTGCCGACGGCCCCGCCGTCCGCTCAGATCCCTCAGTCTGCCAACCGCCGTAGGCGCCCTCCCACGGTTCCAACCCCACCCGTTCACCTGGGCTGGCTTTGGAAGACCGTGGGGGGATGTCTCAGCCCTCTCCAGCCCCGCCCCCCGCTAAACGCCGGGTTAAGCGGCACTTTTGAGATGGGCTGCTCAGAGATGGGACTCAGTTCTTTCCAGGAGTTGGTAGCAGGGCCACTCCTTTCCCCGGTGGAGGGCTGGGGAAGAATCCTTATTCAGAAAGAACTGACTCTCTCGTCTCTGAGCATACAGAATTTCGGATGACACGGTGCCCCGCCTCCGAGCCGTGCACCCCTCGTCCCCCTCCGTCTCAGAGCCGGATGACAGTTTGTGCCGTCCCTGGACCGTACCGCTCTCATTCCCCTCTGTCGCCAGACCCCTGGCAGAGCAAGCCCCCGCGTCCACCTCTGGGCCGGTCATTCCGCTTCGCTGCACCACCGAGGGGACGTCGGTGGTTCGTTGACTCCGCTGGCACAGTTCTTGGGAGCCTGCCTAGAACTTTCCTGTCTGTTCCGCTGGGTCGCGCGAACCATCGGTTTGGCTATGCGATTCAGTTCGCACGGTCTCCTCCCCGCTTCAGGGGAGTCCGCTTCACTATGGTCGTGGCTAATCCCCTACCATGAGAGCGGAGGTTGCTACCCTACTGGCGAAGGGTACGATTGAGACTGTCCCTCCAGCCGAAATGAGGTCCGGGGTTTCGGCCCCTACCTCATTGTTCCGGAGAAATCTGGTGGGTTATGGCCAATCCTGGACCTACACATCTTAACCGCCCCTTCACAGGCGGCCGTTCAAGATGCTCCTGGCCAAACGCATTCCGGATGTGTGCGGCCACAGGATTGGTTTGCAGCGATCGACCTGAAGGACGCCTACTTTTATGTCTCCGTTCGACTCCGTACCTCCGGTTTGCTGTCAGGACGCGCGCATATGAGTACGCTGTTCTCCCATTCGGGCCAGCCCTGTCTCCTCGCGCCTTCTCAAAGGTTGTCGAGGCAGCCCTTGTTCCTCCATAGGAAGACGGAATTCGCATCCTGAACTATCTCGGTGACTGACTGTCCTAGCTCACTCTCGAGACCAGGTTTGCGAACACAGGGACCCTGTGCTCCGGCACCTAGCTCGTCTGGGCCTTCGGATCAACTGGGAGAAGAGCAAACTTTGCCCCGTGCAGAGGATCTCTTTCTCGGTGTGGACATCGATTCGGTCGCCATGTCCGCGCAGCTTACGAGCGAGCGCGCACAGTCACTGCTGACTTGTCTGAGACAATTTCAGAGCAAGAGTGCGGTTCCACTGAAATATTTTCACAGGCTCCTGGGGCATATGGCATCTGCAGCCACGGTAACGCCGCTCGGATTGCTTCATATGAGACCGTTTCAGCTTTGGCTTTGCGACCGAGTCCCGAGGTGGGCATGGCAACAAGGCACGCTTCGAGTATCAGTTACTCCGACCTGCCGTCAGATCTTCACCCCGTGGTCGAACCTCAGTTTTCTCAGGGCAGGTGTCCCCCTGGAACGAGTTTCCCGGCATGTTGTTATCTCAACAGATGCCTCCACCACGGGCTGGGGCGCCATGTGCAATGGACATGCTGCCGCGGGCTCCTGGACAGGACCCCAGCGCCTATGGCATGTCAATTGCCTCGAGTTGCTGGCAGTATGCCTTGCCCTGCACCACTTTCGGGCGTTGCTCAAGGGTCAACACGTACTAGTCCGATCAGACAATACCGCCACTGTAGCGTACATCAACCATCAAGGTGGTCTACGCTCCCGCCGTATGTCGCAACTCGCTCGCCACCTCCTCTTATGGAGTCAGAAGCATCTGAGGTCGCTTCGAGCCATTTATATTCCCGGAGCCCTGAAATGTGCAGCCTACGAGCTCTCATGCCTTCAGCCCCTCCCTGGAGAATGGCGACTCCATCCCCAGTCGGTTCAGCTGATTTGGGACCAGTTCTGGGACGCACAGATAGATCTGTTTGCCTCTCACGACTCGACCCATTGCGACCTGTATTTTTTCCCTGACCGAGGGCACGCTCGGCACGGATGCACTGGCGCACAGCTGGCTGCGGGGCCGCAAATATGCGTTTCTCCCAGTGAGCCTTCTAGCGCAGGTCTTGCGCAAGGTCAAGGAGGATGAGGAGCAGGTCCTTCTGGTTGCGCCGTACTGGCCCACCCAGACCTGGTTCTCCGAACTGGTGCTCCTCGCGACAGTACCTCCTTGGCCAATCCCTCTGAGGAAGGACCTCCTTTCTCAGGGACAGGGCACCCTGTGGCACCCTCGTCTCGATCTTGGAACCTCCATCAGTGGCCCCTGGACGGGACGAGGCAGGTTTGAGTACCCTACCACCAGCGGTGGTGGCTACCATCACTTCCGCTAGAGCGTCGTCCACGAGACACGCCTATGCGTTGAAGTGAAACCTCTACGTCAACTTGTGCTCTTCTCGCCGAGAAGACCCCCGGAGGTGTTCGGTCGGTGTCGTGCTTTCCTTCCTTCAAGATGGGTTGGAGCGAAGGCTGTCTCCCTCCACCCTCAAAGTTTGTTGCCGCTATTGCCGCGCACCATGACTTGGTAGAAGGTAAATCCTTAGAGAAGCACGACCTGATCGTCAGGTTCTTGAGAGGAGCGAGGAGACTGATTCCTCCTCGTTCTCCTCTCGTTCCCTCTTGGGACCTTGCGGTGGTTCTAAATGCCCTGCAGAGTGCTCCCTTTGAGCCTCTGCAATCAGTGGAGCTTAAGTTCCTGTCAATGAAAAAAAGACAGCGCTCCTGGTTGCACTGGCCTCTGTCAAGAGGGTAGAGGACCTGTAAGCATTCTCCGTTGACGAAGCGTGCCTGGAATTCGGGCCGGCTTACTCTCACGTGATCCTGAGACCCCGGCCTGGATATGTGCCCAAGGTTCCTACCACTCCCTTCCGGGACCAGGTGGTGAACCTGCAAGCGCTGCCCTTGGAGGAGGCAGACCCAGCCTTGGCACTGCTCTGTCCAGTACGCGCTCTCCGCGCCTATGAGGACAGGACGCAGTGTTTCAGGACCTCAGACCAGCTCTTTGTCTGTTATGGTGGGAAGCTGAAGAGAAAGGCTCTCTCCAAGCAGAGGTTGTCTCACTGGATAGTAGACACCATTGCTTCGGCACACCAGCAGCAAGGTCGACCGTGCCCCCTTGGTGTGACTGCCCACTCCACCCGGAGTGTGGCATCCTCTCGGGCTCTAGCGCATGGCGCCTCACTAACAGACATCTGCAGAGCTGCAGGCTGGGCGACACCTAACACATTCGTCAGATTCTACAATCTCCGAGTGGAGCCAGTGTCCTCTCATGTACTCGCTTCAAGTAGCTAGTACTGGACCCGCTCAGGTGTCTTCGCTTGCTCGCCATTCCACTCAACGGACTGGATACGTGCTATATTCTCCTCAGGTGAGCTTCTCCGCAAGCCCCTCCAGCACCCCTGCAGAGTTCCTCCAGCACCCCTGATGCTAGCGCCAGTGTCTATTGCCTGTGCGTCGGCTAGGTGCCTCCCGTGTGCATGGTCCCTCCCCGGAGCTACCCCCACACGTGTATTTCCACTGTAAGCCTCTCTGAGCATGTGTCTTTCCCTTGGCAAGCCACCTTGCCACCCCTGGGGTTGAAATATTCCACCTGCGGCTGGACAACCCAGTATTCTCCATATGCTTCCTTCAGGTCATATGTGTATTTC
The DNA here is from genome assembly GCA_030578275.1 of Meda fulgida. Taxonomy (NCBI): domain Eukaryota; kingdom Metazoa; phylum Chordata; class Actinopteri; order Cypriniformes; family Leuciscidae; genus Meda; species Meda fulgida. The sequence goes on from CM060639.1 coordinate 22,285,877, forward strand.
TAAATGGGAACGGAGACGTCACGTCTTCCTGCCACTTCCACTGTACCGCGGGGATCGCCTGAGCTCAGTCTTGGCTCCTCAGCGAAGAAACATAACTGCATGTTGCCGGCGTCCTCCTTTTATACCCACGAGGTGGGGCGGAGTTACGTCATGCAAATTCCGCAGACCCATGGCATTTCTTTGCCATTGGCTCGTTTTTGTATACTTGAAGTCGATAGGTGTTCTAAGCGAAACCCCATTCTTCGTCAATCCGACGTAACGTCTCCGTTCCCTACTCAGGGAACGAGGGTTACATACGTAACCGAGACGTTCCCTTACGTGATCCAAGTTAGCCGTTACGCTTTCTCCGATGTTAAAACCCCAGACCCCTTCATCTCCCCAATAATAAGACAATCTGTGTTATAATCATTTCCTCTCCGCTCTTCTCTTTTTTCAATCCAATCTGACTCCTCGTGCCCCCCACCCGTTCCCTAAACAGTTTTAATCAGCTACCCCATTGATTAATGTTCTGCCAAACCCCCAAAAATGTAAACAGTTATTACTAATCAAGCAGACCCCCGGGAAACAGCCATGTTTACAGCCATGGCCTAGAGGAAACACTGTACTGAGATTAACGCAGAAAGGGGGGAATTAACGCAGAATGAAGGGGGAAAGATTATCAAAAAAGCAATGACGGAGCTCATCTGTTGCTGCAAAGGGAACAAGACACAATAAATGTTGTTTCCCCCCCATTTGCCTGGATTTTATTTGTTTGCTTCTGGCTGTAATAAGGATACTGTTAGGTGCATGAAAAGGAGGCTTAATTGACAGGCTGTGGTGAGCTTTGAAACAATTGCTTCTGACATGTTTGAAGATTTATTGTGTATGCTTTTTCATTTCTCCCACTAATGCTTAGAATAAAGATAGACGAGTATCACTGCACCAACAAAACCAACAGCAAGAGCATCTTTAGGTACATCAACTGTGCTTATAGACTGCATATCCTTATAATGAGCCACATTGTGTGTAATCATATAGCATAATTGTATCTTTTTACATGAAATGTCCTTGTTTGGCTGTCTCTTCACGCCATTTCTGTATTGGAATGGCAAATTTCTGAAGATACAGGAGAAGGTTTTGAAATAATATCAGCACCAGTGTCATGACAGGTCACACAATGACATGCACATTCTGCTTAGTAAAAGAAGATATGAAGAGAGAAGAGAGAAGATATTGTAGAGAAGAATGTGTTGTTATTGTTGTTGTTGTTGTTGTTGTTGATGCTAAGTGGTTAGTTTCGGTGTGGGTTGAATAGGGTACAAATATTAATAATAAAGTATGTAAAATAATAATAATAGTTATAATAATAATAATACAATTGAATGCCGCATACCCCAACATGCCGCAATGACAAAATTATAATTCAACATTTAATTTCATAATAGTGCCATTTGTGTATTCGGTCAATGGCAGCGTCAACTATTGTTTGTTCTACATAATTTTTATAAGGTAAACTCTGCTAAGAGTTAGATAGAGGGGTAGATAAGACAACCAACAAATGCAATTCAATTAAATGTATTCTAGTTTAATTTATATTAAATGCAATTAGGTGTGTGTTTGCCTTAGAAATTTTGTTACATTTTCTTGTTGAATGTACTGACAAGCTTTTATGGTAAACTAAAATATACTTTAATTTACTGTTGAAATGTGTATGTCATGTATTTAGGGGTCCAAGCACCAAAGGTTATATCTCTTCAGATCTTCATATTTCTTTCAGCCATTTGGTCAAAAATATTAATTCAGGTTTTCTCATCAAAAAAATATTTCTGCTGATTCTGATTTTCAAAAAAAAAATGTTGTTAAACACCTTCTATGCCATTCATCCGATCCTCCACCAAACTTTTCACCAAGCAGCTATGGACTATGCTGGCAAAAAAAAAAAAAAGAATACATTGAAGCATTGCAAAGTAGAAATAATCAAATTACTTTGTATGGCATTGTGCATTTTCCAGAATTTACCCTTATCTGACAAACGTAATGTCCCAACTTGATACACGAAAGTTGAAACACATAGATAACATGAAATTCTGAAGACATTAAATATTGTCAAATTATTTACAAAAGTTAAGGGACAACTGAAAATGCTTGTAACTCGATGGCTGTACGAACAATCAAGTTTAAAAGGGCTATAATTTCAAACCTGAATGGCTGACCATTACAAAATTTGGCAGAATCTTAGAAGGTCTCAAGATTAGGCTGTGTACTAAATTTGGTGAGAAGCAGTAACAAGGTGGCACTTTTATCCTATAACTCTGAAACTGTCTTTTCTCAGATTTTTTTCTGTGTCCCTAAATCATTTGATCATATACTTTTGCATTTGAAATAATGCATAGAATAAAACTTTCATAAAGAGACACTTAAAGACTTATTATATTCAGAGCCGGTCCGAGCCTTTTGGGGACCCTAAGCAGAATTTGATTTGGGGGCCCCCTCCCACTACGCGAAGTCACCTGTGCTTGATGATTATTGACACAAATGTCACGCAATAATGATACATTATAAATTAATACAGTGAGGTTATGTATTAATACAAAAAAACCTGAATAAAAAATAGATGCCTACTTAAATAAAAAAGTTTTAACTTTTACTTTACTCTTTTACTAACTCTTTGAAACTTCTTAAAACAAACTGTCTCAAAACATATCAAATAAAGTATTTGCTAAAATAACGACAAAACTGAGAAATCAGAAACATAATAAGAGCAAGGGTTCAACAATGACAATTATTGTTTAAAACTGTAAAAATATTATTATTTCTCAACTGTCTCAATACAGTGTAACTGTCCTCAAAATCTTTTTTATTATTATTATAGTAAACGACTTTGTTGGATTGTACATGACAGAATCCAACAAAGTCTGTTACTATAATACCGGTGATGTACTGGCGCTCATTGTATGTGTGTATGCAATGTCTTTTTCCCCTCGGGGCTTGCCGTAGACAGGAATGGGTCATGAGCACTTGGTACTGGACTGTCGCGGGTTTTTGGAGTTAGTGATCTGATGTGTGGTATAATAAAGTGGAGAAGAGTTCAAACTGCTATGTCTATTATTTATTCAAACTGCTACCCTTACACCTAGAAGGTTAAGTTCCCCTGCGTCTATTTTCTCCAACTTAAACCGATACCGTGACTATGCGCAGAACTTTGCGCACGGATTGTCTATGCACGCGAGAGGTGTCTATATTATGCGCATGACTTAAACGCTAGCAGACACAGCCGCAGTTGTAGGCAGGTATATTGATCATGAAATCAGAATTTCCTTGTCTTGAATTATTCATTCAGTCAGTCATATTCATTCATTTATGTCCCTTGTTTAAGTCAAATAAAAAAAAAAAAAATTAAACTCGGTTTAATAAATCCCAAACAGCCGCTTAGTTCGCTTATGCCTCGGGCCGGCCCTGATTATATTTGAAAAGAGATTTGACAATTGTAGTTGTTGCAATTTAGTATATTTAAAATATATTAACTTTATATATTATATCAAATATCACATATATTTGAACTATTTTACATGTACTTCAGTATGTTAGTCGACATCAAAATACATGTACTTCTTAAAATCATGACAAAAGATTAATTAAACAATTATCAAAAATGTGCTTTCTTTTTGAAAAAAGAGTGTTCATGAATGTGTCCTTTCCTTAAGTACAGTTAAGTGGCCTTTTTATTTAGTTAATATTATATTATCTGCGAGTACAGTTTAATTGTTTTAAGTTTGGTTGAAAGGACTAGATGTTGCAATCCCTAATGTTTGCACCACTTCTCATTCGGGAGTTCTTGAAGGATGGCTGCTATAAGGCTTCTTTATCCAAGGGAACCTTGTCATCAACATAACATATTATTTAATGGTGATCCATAGCGTATGTGTCACGATTAGCCACTCACTCCCTGGGTTATCACGGACTACAATTCCCATCATGCACCTCCCTGGACTGATTACACCAAACACCATACACCTGCACGGTACTGATTACACACACCTGCATCTCATTCACACACACACATATTAACCACTTCCACGCACCACACCAGTGCGAAGTTCTGTCCTTCCTGGCTATCATTTCTGAGCGTTATTTCCCTGAGTTTGTTTCCTGTGTTTTGATCTTGGATTGTTTATCGTTGCTGTCCGCCGCTTCACTACAGAAGACTTCGCCACCAATGGATCCAGCAGTTGTTAGCAACCAGGTCTTAGGGAAATTCCTATCATCTCTGGCTCAAGATGGCCAGCCCTTGGAGAGGTATGTGAGGGACTTTTTGGCGTGTTGTCATCTGGGAGCGCTAAATGACGCCCAGCTCGTGGACCTGTTTTGTAGCGGGCTGGATTGGCACATCGCCCAAGTGATGCCGGAGGATCATACTGGCTGGACCCTGCAAGGGTTTGTTGATTTGGCCCTTTCCTTGGGCGGTTCGGCACTTGCAGAGCCTGAGTTTCCCCACGTCGCGGCAACCGTCAACCGAGCCATCGGATCGGTCTATGGCCATCCAGGACTTGTTTCCAGCGTGGCTGACCCCCTGCTGATGTCAGTTCGTGCTACCAAGAGAACCATCGCTCCCGTGCCCGTCCAGCCAGAGACCGTTCAGCCAGAGCTTCACGTCAGCCACGTCCAGCCAGAGCTTCACGTCAGCCACGTCCAGCCAGAGCTTCACGTCAGCCACGTCCAGCCAGAGCTTCACGTCAGCCACGTCCAGCCAGAGCTTCACGTCGGCCACGTCCAGCCAGAGCTTCACGTCGGCCACGTCCAGCCAGAGCTTCACGTCGGCCACGTCCAGCCAGAGCTTCACGTCAGCCACGTCCAGCCAGAGCTTCACGTCAGCCACGTCCAGCCCGCCCAGAGCTTCCTTCGCCGCTGGTCCCGTCCAGCCCAGAGCTTCCTTCGCCGCTGGTCCCGTCCAGCCCAGAGCTTCCTTCGCCGCTGGTCCCGTCCAGCCCAGAGCTTCCTTCGCCGCTGGTCCCGTCCAGCCCAGAGCTTCCTTCGCCGCTGGTCCCGTCCAGCCCAGAGCTTCCTTCGCCGCTGGTCCCGTCCAGCCCAGAGCTTCCTTCGCCGCTGGTCCCGTCCAGCACAGAGCTTCCTTCGCCGCTGGTCCCGTCCATTCCAGAGCCCTCACCGCTGGCCCCGTCCAGTCCAGCACCCTCTCGGAAACGGAGGAGGAGAAAGAGGACTTCCTGCATCCTGCAATGCCTGGAGGCCCTTCCTGAGCCTCCGGTCAATCCAGAGACTGTCCACGTCACGTCTGCACAGCCAGAGACGCGTCACGTCTGCACAGCCAGAGACGCGTCACGTCTGCACAGCCAGAGACGCGTCACGTCTGCACAGCCAGAGACGCGTCACGTCTGCACAGCCAGAGACGCGTCACGTCTGCACAGCCAGAGACGCGTCACGTCTGCACAGCCAGAGACGCGTCACGTCTGCACAGCCAGAGACTGTCCGCGTCACGTCTGCACAGCCAGAGACTGTCCGCGTCACGTCTGCACAGCCAGAGACTGTCCGCGTCACGTCTGCACAGCCAGAGACTGTCCGCGTCACTTCTGCACAGCCAGAGACGCTTCGCGTCATGTCTGGTCAGCCAGAGACTTTCCACGTCACGTCTGCACAGATGCTTCACATCACTTCTGCCGAGCCAGTGTCTACGGACAAGATGGCCCCCTCCGAGCCGGTGTCTACGGACAAGATGGCCCCCTCCGAGCCGGTGTCTACGGACAAGATGGCCCCCTCCGAGCCGGTGTGTACGGACAAGATGGCCCCCTCCGAGCCGGTGTCTACGGACAAGATGGCCGCCGTCACAGAGTCTGTTCCCGTTCCGGAGCCAGAGCCTGTTCCCGTTCCGGAGCCAGAGCCTGTTCCCGTTCCGGAGCCAGAGCCTGTTCCCGTTCCGGAGCCAGAGCCTGTTCCCGTTCCGGAGCCAGAGCCTGTTCCCGTTCCGGAGCCAGAGCCTGTTCCCGTTCCGGAGCCAGAGCCTGTTCCCGTTCCGGAGCCAGAGCCTGTTCCCGTTCCGGAGCCAGAGCCTGTTCCCGTTCCGGAGCCAGAGCCTGTTCCCGTTCCGGAGCCAGAGCCTGTTCCCGTTCCCGAGCCAGAGCCTGTTCCCGTTCCCGAGCCAGAGCCTGTTCCCGTTCCCGAGCCAGAGCCTGTTCCCGTTCCCGAGCCAGAGCCTGTTCCCGTTCCCGAGCCAGAGCCTGTTCCCGTTCCCGAGCCAGGGTGTGTGTGATGGCTGTTCCTGAGCCTGTGCCAGTGTCTGTACCTGTTTTTATGTCTGTCCTTGTGGCTGTTACTGTTCTAGTGTCTGTTCCCGAGCCCGAACCGGTGTGTGTGATGGCTGTTCCTGAGCCGGTGTGTGATGGCTGTTCCCGAGCCGGTGTGTGTGATGGCTGTTCCCGAGCCGGTGTCTGCTGTTCCCGAGCTGCCCTGGTTTGTTCCCGAGCCACCTGCGCTGCCCCCGAGCCGCCCTGGTTTGTTCCCGAGCCACCTGCGCTGCCTGAGCCGCTGTCTGTTCCTGATCCGCCGGCACTGCCTGCTCCAGCCTATGTACCCGTAGCTGGTCCCAAGAGAATTTTTTGGGGGGGCAGTAGGTCCCGCTATGGGACCATGGAGGCCGCGCCGCCATGGCCACCTGAACTGCCTGGTCCACCGGGGCCACCTGAACTGCCTGGTCCACCGGGGCCACCTGAACTGCCTGGTCCACCGGGGCCACCTGAACTGCCTGGTCCACCGGGGCCACCTGAACTGCCTGTTCCACCATGGCCACCTGAACTGCCTGTTCCACCATGGCAACCTGAACTGCCTGGGCCACCATGGCCACCTTAACTGCCTGGGCCACCATGGCCACCTGAACCACCTGCTCCGCCCTGGTCGCCTGCACAGCCGGCTCTGCCCACGCTCCACGACCCAGGTCCGCCCATGCTCCACGATGGGACCATTGCATGCCCTGGTCCTGTTCCCCTGCATGGACCTGGCCCTCCATCCCTCCCCCAAGACCACCTCCGCTTCACCACCCTCCTGAACTTGTGTTTTTGTTGTTGGTTTTTTTTTTGCGTCTGGAAGCCGCTCTTAAAGGGGGGGCTCTGTCACGATTAGCCACTCACTCCCTGGGTTATCACGAACTACAATTCCCATCATGCACCTCCCTGGACTGATTACACCAAACACCATACACCTGCACGGCGCTGATTACACACACCTGCATCTCATTCACACACACACATATTAACCACGTTCATGCACCACACCAGTGCGAAGTCCTGACCTTCCTGGCTATCATTTCTGAGCGTTATTTCCCTGAGTTTGTTTCCTGTGTTTTGATCTTGGATTGTTTATCGTTGCTGACCCTTCTCTGCCTGCCCTGACCCCGGACTGTTTACTGGACTCTGATTCCCTCTGCCTGCCTCGCCCCTTTGCCTGGTTACCTGGTTTGTCTCTGCCTTGCCTTCTCTGTTCTGTTTGCCACTGTTTGACCTTGCCTGTGTTGACTATTCTAATAAATGCTGCAAATAGATTCTCCTAACTCCGCCGCTTCACTACAGTATGATACTGGTGTCCCCTCACTATCTTAACCTTTATATAACTTTATCTCAAACCTTTGAGCTATATAGACCATTCTGCTTGACCATTCAAGTTTTGTTAGTGTCCAGCACCAAACCAGTCTAAACCAGAATGATTCTTTTTTTTTTAATTTTTTATGCTGCTGTAAGCTTGTCTTTAGCTGTCACAAAGAACCTTTGAATCTTTTTGTCTTCTAGCCAGAGAGAAAAACTTGGCCTTGCCCCTGTTGGATCCGATTCAGCTGTTGTTTTCTGTTGCAAGCACATCTTCATAATTTAAGATCCTGCAAGGTTAACAGATCCACACACATGAGTCACAGTCTAGTCTCTTTCAGCTTGATGTATTGATTTTTTTTTTGAAGCACCTCAACTAGCGTCTTGGCTTTAACAAATACTCAACTGGCATTTTCTGAGAGCGCACTCATGAAAAATTTACTTGTTCAGGAGCTTGTTCAGAAATGTCACATATAGCCTATTATTATCCAAGCTTCTTGAGCCAGCCATTATTGACACATGTATCTGGCAATAATTTATAAGGCCGCAGATGGTTATCATCAACATTGTGAGACCACATTCAAACATTATTGATTCAACTCTGATTTATCAAAAGCAATGTTTACATTAAGATGTCCTTGTTACAGTGTAATTATACATTTAAGAACTGAGTAATATTAAGCAACTACATGTACTTACTATAGGGTTAGGATTTGGTTTAGGGTTATTTGCACGTAATTATGCATAATTTACTTTTATTATTACGGTAAGTCCATGTAACATATGTAACAAGGACACTGTAAAATAAAGTGTTACCAAAACAATTAATGGACAAAGTCAAGGCTAATGCTAAATCTGTCATCATAAACTGTTTTCAAAAGGGCTGCTTATAAGACACCCTGAATAATCACTTTTTGTCTGCTATGCTACTGTTAAGGTTTTCTTAGAACTGGCTGTTGATTCTTAGTAATCATTATGAGCTGCTGACCTAATGTTTTTTCCACTTTGTAGATTGAATGATAGTAATATTCATGGCCACTTTGTTGTGAAGTAATGATGCAATGGGATCTTTTGAAATTGTGGCATGAGTCTCCATCTAGCAGGTCACTCTTTACCACACGGGCAATCAAAGACCCTATCGGAATCAGGCCTAACAACCAAACCGTGTCCTTACACTGCAATCAGTCTCACATAAACACTTATGTGCCACATGACAGACTTAGTGTGAGGCATTTTCATAATCACCCACTGCAGAGTACACACAAGAAGCAATCAGCCAGGCCGAGCACCTGACACAGCATGGAGCTCTCATCAGCTGAGCCCGCTTTCGGCCTTCTGTGGAGAACCAGATGGACTGGTACTCCTGTTGCACTGCGAAAACGGATTTATCCGACCTCTGGAGAAGGTCTCTTATGCTTTAGTACATGGATATTTTAAAATTCTCAAATTAGGTTGGGCCTAAAGCATAACTCTTTGCATAAATTATTATGTGGAACATCATATGGTCGTCTGTGATTTTCCGTGAATCAGTCGGTAAAGTTCAGACCTCATGCATTCAGAGTCAGAGTCCACCAGGGTGGTTCCCCGAGAAATATGAAAAGGTTTCTCCGGTGCGAAAGCCCCTAAACTCTGAGTTCACAGATTCAATATTACTCTGTTACTATTAAACTGTAGAAAAAACTGAAATGCAATCTCAGAATAAGCAAACCTGCATTAATTAAATATATCGAATTACACACATATACTTTATGTATTTAATCTTACTTTATTAACCATTGTCTTTGCTGCTGACCTTCAATAATCCACTTCAATCCTTATGGCTTTAGATAAACATCACATTTGTATTTCGTTTTTTTAATTTTTTTAAAAGCGTGTTAAACGTTCTTCTCCTGCATCCCATTCTTCTTCAATCCAGAATGGCAGCACAACTGAGAGTTTTATTTTAAACTGCGCCCCCTCTACTGTAATAATAATAATTTGTTACATTTATATAGCACTGTTCTGGGTACTCAAAGCGCTTTACATCGAAGCGGGAATCTTCTCAACCACCACCAATGTGCAGCATCCACCTGGATGATGTGACGGCAGCCATATTGCGCCAGAACGCCCACCACACAGCTTACTGGTGGAGAAGAGACAGGGATGAAGCCAATCGGTGTATATTGGGATGATTAGGAGGCCATGATGGACAGAGGCCAATGGGCAAATTTGGCCAGGATGCCAGGGTTACATCCCTAGTATTTTTCAAAGGACATCCTGGGATTTTTTTTAAATGACCACACTGTAATGACCACAGTATAGGTGTGGATTTGCATTTCTTTCAGCCTTCTATTCATTTAACTTTTGGTGTTGTAACGACTGAGAAAAATCAGACACAATTATTTGTTATATTTAAGAAATACTCTTTAAAACTCACTCTGGGATCTATGGTCAACAAGGGCAAGAAGGGTCTTGGTTACCATGACTACCATGAGAACCAACGGTCAATGTAGCCCCACCTGTATCGTGTCTCTTATCTAATTAATCCTCATTTAATGACTCACACTTTAGTGTATCACCTTCTAATAGAATGCAGTGTGTGTTTGTTATATCTATCTGAGTATAAATGGACACAAACAGCAAGGCCTATGTCTAACCACACTTGAGACAGAGCCATAAATCCTCCCAACAGAGAAATTTCCCGCTTGGAAATCTTATTGGTTGAGCCAACCCTAAGAGGTGGGACCTTTATCAGATTTTAAATGGCCTCTACACAAGCCCTTCCCTCTCTTGGCCTTCTCGGTACGTTCGCATAGCTGTCCTGCACGGCCACACTAGGCCCCAGGGCAGCAGGCCTTGACCCACAACCAGACATGTGATCATTCAGGAGAGAGAGGACTCTCTCAACCAGAAAAGAATCAAAGGACAACATCAGGAGTGTGGCACAATGTCTTCATTCAATGCAGAAGAAGTCCATCGTAACTCCAACCATCAATTCTTCTGACTTTCTCCCTTCTCCTGTTTGCGGAAGTTAAACTAACCACGCAAGTTCATCAACAATTCTTCAGTCAACGCAGAAGAAATCGATTGAGACCATCAAAATCGTTATTCAGGAACTTTACGAAATGTTTCACCTCAAAGGCCATGCAAGTATACATTTAATGAGGTGTTCTGAAAATTATAAGCTGATGGTTCTTCTCATAGTTAAATGGATCTTTTCCATAGTTCCATTTCCTGCTTCCGGTTTCATTCTGTCACTCACCATTTTACCTATGCGTGCATGTATATGTGTTTAGATTAGTTATGTTTGTGATTTAGTTAATAAAACTTGTGTACAATACGTTTTGGTTCTGATTCTCTGCGATTTTGATTTTGACTACAGGCTCTTAGTACTGTACAGTAAGAAAGACATTTTCCTCCCCCGGAAATGAACATTTCTTAGAATTACTAAACAAATAACAGTGAGTCTTCACGGGACGAACAGGTGGATTGATTGTATTATTAATTTTACTACATTAAGTTAATTATATTAACTGATCCAAATAATCATAATCAATTATAACAAGTTATGATTGATTATTAATATTTATTTAGAGCTAATTTTCTACCGCGTGAAAGATCCCTTACATTTGCCAAAAATTTTAAATATATATATTTTTGTTGTAATTAAAAAAAAACAAGCAAGCCCACCCAGGTGAGAAAAAGGAACACAAAAGTAATGTAACACATTACTTTCCATAAAAAGTAACCAAGTAACACAATTATTAACTTTTTTAGGGTGTAACGCAATATTGTAATGTTTGAAAATGTATTAATCAATAATCTACCCATATAATAATATTTTTGTGCAAAAATGACTAAAATATGCTACTGTTTTGCTGCCTCTAGTTCATTTTAGCTAGAAACCTGCATTGCACTTATTGAAGAAAATAAGGGTCTTCTGAGATGCTGGGACCTCTAAGCAAAGGTTTTCTGTAAATTAGATGTTGTCATAGTTCTTTGAAAGTGACAGTGACAGAGGAGAATGTACGATAATGTCGTGGAGGACCCTGATAATGAGGCATCCTCCTCAGATAGAGGAGGCTCCTCTATCTGAGACTCCTAGTGTTGACTCCTAGTGTTGACCCTTATGTTGTCTAGCAGATAAATTACCTTCCAAAAATGGAACGTTATTATGGTCCCACTTCCCACTTGAATGACCGGGTACAGCTGTGGCCAAATTTGAAGATTTTGCTGCTTCAGTTGATGTTGATTCACATTTTTCTAGATTATTGTGCAGAGTGATCAGAGGCATTTTACATATTTGCAAAAAGCTTTATCACAAAACTCCAAATTTCACTGTTTTTGTCCATGGCACCAAATGACCAGTTAACATAATTTTACTAATCATACCATCAGCACAGGATTACTATAAAAGGAAGGAAGAAGTGCTTCCAATCATTTTGTTCTTCTGTTAGCAATGGTTTCCTCCAAAGTAAGATGGAGGATCATCTTTGCATCAAAATGTAAGGAAATATCTGCAAAGAATTTTGCACCTGAAAGAACCATTTACCAGATCATCAAAAGCTTCAAGAATTGAGGTTCGGCTGCAGTGAAGAAGGCTTTAGGATGTCCCAGAGTGTCCAGCAAGTGCCAGGACCTTCTCCTCCTGAGGAATCAGCTAGGGAATCGTGTCCCCACCAGTGCAGCACTGCTCAATATTGGCAGCAGGTTCTATAAGTGCATCTGCACACACAGCGAGGCCAAGACGTTTGGACAACGACCTGGTGTCAAGAAGGGCAGCAAAGAAGCCAGTCTCTCCAATAGAAACATCAAAAGATGGACTGAAATTCTGCAGGAAATACAAGCATTGGACAGCAGAAGACTGGTGCCAAGTTAGTGTATCTGATGAAGCATTGTTCTGACTGTTTGGCACATCTGGAATATCGATTGTCCAGAGAAGAAAATATGAATAAGTCCTGTGTCGTGCCAACAGTGAGGCATCCTGAGACTATCAATGGGAGTGTCAAATTGACCCCAAACCTATCCTTGATAAAATAAAATTGTATAATATAATAATATAAAGCTTTTAAAACACCAAAAATATATATCATTTTAGAATTGTATGTCAATCAGTGACATTTTGTAGTAATTTGCTAATTTGTCCATAGTCATGCAATATGTATTCTGGATGTATAAGGGACAGGGGTGGGGTTGGGGAGTTTTAAGTAGTCAACAAAGAAATATAAAGTACGTGACTTAACCCTTTAAAAAAAATCATATTCGGGGGGTTTGAATTGCTCCTAGTGTTGAGACTCCTGGTGAGACTCCTAGTGTAAAAAATGTTAGGGTAAAAAATCCTAGGGTAAAAAATGTTGGTAGATTACAGGTAGGGTATGTAATCACCAAAATGTTGGTAGGGTAACAGGAGGGTTAAATAAATGTGTCTGGAATGAATGTTGTGAAGGATGAAGCAACGGTTAATAAAATGATGGACAGTCAAAAATAGATTACAAATAAAATAGCAAGAGTCATAAATAAATCACCAAGACCTTGAAATCACTTTAAAATAATCTGACAGATTCTCTACAAGAGCCAACACTTGATTGCTGGAATGCTAGCATGAGAGCAGCACGTTTTTCAGCGCGCAGTTGAATTAGCCTTTAATAAATCTGCAGACATTTCTGTGTGCCTGGAGCTGTTCTGTTGATGAGGCTCAAACAGGACTCGGTTGGCAGATACAGCAAGATTCCGAAGAGACAGATGACATTTTTATTTTTTTCCCATCCCACAATAATGAGACCTGCTGTGCTCTGACCCTTCAAGGCTGATTCAGAGACATCAACTTCCTGTTCAATCAGAAACAATTGAACTGGATTTAACTGGCAACTCCAAATGATCTTAAAATACCCTAATATATATATATATATATATATATATATATATATATATATATGGTAACAATTTTGACGTTTTACAAAATAACACTTGCTGTAAGAACTTTTTAGATTAAAAGATTTTCTCAGAGAGAGCACACATACATTACAGTGCTTCAGATCTTATCAGTGAGGGAAAGTGACATCATTTCCTGTATCTCACATAGTTGTGGGAGATAATTTGACCAATTAAAAGGCAAAGTATGGTACGGTAACAGAATTGACACAATATTTATAGACACATTTTTATAAGATAATTTTTTTAAACAATTTAGTATTGTAGAATTAGGAAAATTACAATTTAGAAATACATTTAAATTTAAATAATAGATTAATATCCCAGTCCCCTGACCTGAGCCCTATAGAAAATGAGTGGGCTGAACTGAAGAGAAGCGCCAGCATGGATATGGGAATCTGCAGTATCTGGAGAGCTTCTGTATGGAGGAATGGTCTCTGATCTCTTGTCAGGTGTTCTCCAAACTCATCCGGCTTTATAGGAGAAGACTCAGAGATGTTATCTTGGGAAAAGGAGGTTGCAAAAACTATTTAATAAAAGGGGGCAAATAATTTTTCCCAACGTGTTTTGGAGAAAACCATTTATTTCATAATGTGATTTTCCCCTCACTTTCAATTATTTTACTTCAATAATAAGGTTCGATTTTTGCTAGTTAAAAAAAAAAAATAATAATAATAATAATATATATATATATATATATATATATACAGTATATATAAAGGATAAACAATGCAGATTTATTTTTTACAGCCATCTTTGATCATATTTACCAAGGGTGCAAATAATTCTGAATAGCACTGTATGAGTTGGAATGAAAATATAAGTATAAAAGCAATAATTAAAATAAAGATTAAAGAGATTATTCGAAAGTCAAAAGAAACCTACCTCTCTCATGCAGTTACAATGCAAAAGGGATAGAGGAGGAGACAGAACAGGAACTTATGTAGATTCGTGACAGCACAACAATTAAAGGGGAAAGCACTTTGATCAGGCAGCAACATCAGGTATATGAAAATGCACAAGTTTGTGTGAATTCCACAATATATATTTAACAGTATAATTTCTAGTATAATTTCACTTTCACAGTGGCTCTTTTTTCCAACATCATAAATGACTTATGATATAAAGAAATAAACCCTGTCATGTTATCTTGCATTCGGATGCCTGGTGTTTGGGAACATGATCTTGGGAGATGATTCTGGGAGGGAATTAAACCAAATCATTTTGATGACAGACTTTGGCTCAGGCATTTCAGAATGAGCAAACCAACATTTGAGATGCTGTGTAAAGAAATTGGTCAACTGGTTAGTTCCGTTCCCTTTCGTTGTCACTCCGAGTTACGTCGGATGACGACGAATGGGGTTTCGCTTAGAAAGCCTATCAGCTTCGAGTATTTAAAAACGAGCCAATGGCAAAGAAATGCCATGGGTCTGCGGAATTTGCATGACGTAACTCCGCCCCACCTCGTGGGTATAAAAGGAGGACACTAGCAACATGCAGTTATGTTTTTCGCTTCGAAGCCAAGAGCCTCTCTTCACTCCACAAAGCCATCTCTGAATTTGTCAGCTTTTCACATACGAGTTCCTCTGGTGTTGGTGTTTGTGGCGATATCCAGCGAGCGCGCGCTTCCTGCTTATCTGTGCAGTGGTTTGCCAGAGAGTGCGTGTCTCCCCGGGCGCTTCGACATCAGAGTGTTTCTCTCTCTCATAAAAGAGCTTGCACGCGGCACGTCTTTTTAAAGATGCCTCGCCCGTGCACTTCTGGTTGCGGCAGATATGTGTCTGACTCTGATGGGCACGAGCGTTGCCTAGTGTGTTTGGGCATGGATCACGCTAGAGCAGCGCTCGTGGATGAGTCATGTTCTCTCTGCGGGAACATGACCATCGCGTCACTAGGGTCGAGACTCAATGAACTCGCAAGAGTGAGAGTCCCCTCATCCACACCCCGATCTAACGCTCCCCCGAGGAGTGCTACTTCGGCTGGTGGCCAGGGTGACCTGAGGGTAACGGTCTGGAACCAGGCGCCGACTATGTGTCCGCGACCCCAGCCCCCCTCTTCAGTGACGGTGCCCGCTAGTGAGCCTCCGATTCCCGCGGGTCTACCTTCGGGTGGCCCGCGAGTGTCGGTTGAAGCTACAGAGGAGGATGCCATGTCTGTAGCAGCATCACAAGGTGGGCTTGATTCTTCCGGAAGTGAAGATTCAGCGCAGCTGCCACCTTCCGGTGTGCATACGGCTGTGCCTGAATCGGATCCGGAAATGACGGCCATGCTTTCCCCGGGCAGCCGCGAGCATTGGTTTAGAGTGGAGGCCTCCACCCTGTCCCGAGCGCTCGCGGCTGGACGATTGGTTTTTGGGTAAGGCTGCCGACCCCCGTGGTCCACGGCAAACCCCAATACCATTCTTCCCGGACGTGCATGATGAGATCTCGAAGTCCTGGAAGACCCCCCTGTCTTCCCGGGACCGCTCGCTGATCCCATCCGCCTTTCCTACCCTCGATGAGGCGGCCGCCCGTGGGTACACTGGGCTTCCCCCGGTTGAACGCTCTGTTGCGATGCAACTGTGTCCTCAGAGTGCTTCTTCTCGGGGCGAGCCTAAGCATCCATCCAAGGCCTGTAGATTTTCGTCGTCTATGGCGGTGAAGTCTTACAGAGCGGCGGGACAGGCGGCTACCTCTCTGCATGCTATGGCCACTCTGCAGGTCTACCAGGCCCAGATGCTCAGAAACATGCACGAGGGCAGGACAGACCCAGGGCTCTTCAATGAGCTGCGTGCCGCAACCGACCTCGCTCTCCGGGCGACGAAGGTAGCCACGCGCTCCCTGGGTTTGGTGATGTCCACCGCGGTGGTCCAGGAGAGACACCTGTGGCTGAACCTGGCTGACATGCGGGATTCCGAGCGGACTCGTCTGCTCGATGCGCCCCTGTCCCAGGCCGGCCTCTTCGGCGGCGCAGTTGAGGACTTTGCCCAACAGTTCTCAACTGCACAGAAACAGACTGAGGCTATTAAACACATTCTGCCCCGCCGACCCGCTGCTGCCTCGTCGTCGGTCGGGCAGACGTCTCAGCCTGTTTCCCGCCGAGGGCGCCCTCCTAAAGCTCCCGCCCCTCCCGCTCGGCCAAAGCAGCAGCCTTCACCCAGACCGACGCGAGGAGGAAGCCGCAGGAAGGCGCCAGAGCCCTCTCCAGCCCCACCCCCCGCCAAGCGCCGGGCCAAGCGGCGCTCCTGAGACGGGCTGCTCAGGGATGACGTTTGTTTCTCAGGAGATGGTAGCAGGGCCACTCCTTCCCCCGGTGGAGGGCCGGGGGAGAATCTTTTGTTCTCCACTCCCCGCTGCTCACCCACGGGTGGGCAGCACCCTAATGTGGTTAAAGACAGAAACAAACCTCTCACCCCTGAGCACACAGAGTTCTCGGACGACACAGAGCGCCGCCCACCAGCCGTGCTCTCCTCGTCCCCCTCTGTCCCAGAGTCGGTTGACACGGCGTGCCGCCCACGGGCCGTTTCGTCCCTGTCCCACTCTGTCGCCAGACCCCTGGCAGAGCAGGCCCCCGTGGAACGCTGGTCCTTCCCTGGCCTCCTCTGTCAGGGCGCGGATGTTAACTGCGCCCCCACACCGGATCGCTATGCCGTCCACGTCCGGGCCAGTTACTTTGCTTCGCTGCCCCCCCCGGGGGGACGCCGGTGGTCCGCATGACCCAGCTGGTGCAGTTCCTAGAAGCCTGGCTAGAGCTTCCCCAACTGTCCCGCTGGGTCGCCTGCACCATCCGGTTCGGCTATGCGATTCAGTTCGCACGGTCTCCTCCCCGATACAGGGGAGTCCGCTCCACTTTGGTCGGTGGCAACGCCCCGGTCATGCGAGCAGAGATTGCCACTCTGCTGGAGATGAAGTCCGGCTTCTACAGCCCTTACTTCATTGTCCCCAAGAAAACCGGTGGGTTACGACCAATCCTGGACCTGCGAGTATTGAATCGCTCCCTTCTCAGGAGGCCGTTCAAGATGCTCACCGCCAAACGCATTTTCGAGTGTGTGCGGCCCCAGGATTGGTTTGCAGCGATCGACCTGAAGGACGCCTACTTTCAAGTCTCCATTCTCCCTCGTCACAGACCGTTCCTCCGGTTTGCGTTCGAGGGACAGGCATATCAGTACGCGGTTCTCCCGTTCGGGCTATCCCTGTCTCCTCGCGTCTTCACGAAGGTCGTCGAGGCAGCCCTTGTTCCCCTTCGGGTTCACGGGGTTCGCATCCTGAACTATCTCGACGACTGGCTGATTATAGCTCACTCTCGAGACCAGGTTTGCGAACACAGGGACCTTGTGCTCCGGCACCTAGCCCGTCTGGGCCTTCGGGTCAACTGGGAGAAGAGCAAACTTTGCCCCGTGCAGAGGATCTCTTTTCTCGGTATGGACATCGACTCGGTCGCCATGTCCGCGCAGCTTACGAGCGAGCGCGCGTAGTCACTGCTGACTTGTCTGAGACAAATACAGGGCAAGAAAGCGGTTCCACTGAAACATTTTCAGAGGCTCCTGGGGCGTATGGCATCTGCAGCCGCGGTCACGGCGCTCGGATTGCTTCATATGAGACCGCTTCAGCTTTGGCTTCGCGACCGAGTCCCGAGGTGGGCATGGCAACAAGGCAAGCTCCGAGTTCCAGTGACTTCGAGCTGCCGTCAGACCTTCACCCCGTGGTTGAACCTCAGTTTTCTCAGGGCTGGTGTCCCCCTGAGACGAGTGTCGAGGCATGTTGTTGTCTCAACAGATGCCTCCACCACGGGCTGGGGCGCCATGTGCAATGGTCATGCTGCCGCGGGCTCCTGGACAGGACCCCAGCGCCTATGGCATGTCAATTGCCTCGAGTTGCTGGCAGTACGCCTTGCTCTGCACCGCTTCCGAGCGCTGCTCATGGGTCAACACGTACTAGTCCGATCAGACAATACCGCCACAGTAGCGTACATCAACCATCAAGGTGGTCTACGCTCCCGCCGTATGTCGCAACTCGCTCGCCACCTCGTCCTATGGAGTCAGAAGCATCTGAGGTCCCTTCATGCTATTTACATTCCCGGAGCCCTGAACCGTGCTGCCGACGAGCTGTCACGGCTTCAGTCCCTCCCTGGAGAATGGCGACTCCATCCCCAGTCGGTCCAGCTGATTTGGGACCAGTTTGGCGACGCACAGATAGATCTGTTTGCCTCAGGCGACTCATCCCATTGCGCCCAGTTTTATTCTCTGACCGAGGGCACGCTCGGCACGGATGCACTGGCGCACAGCTGGCCGCGGGGCCGCAAGTATGCGTTTCCCCCAGTGAGCCTTCTTGCGCAGCTCCTGCGCAAGGTCAGGGAGGACGAGGAGCAAGTCCTTCTGGTTGCGCCGTACTGGCCCACCCGGACTTGGTTCTCCGAACTAGTGCTCCTCGCGACAGCACCTCCTTGGCCAATTCCTCTGAGGAAGGACCTCCTTTCTCAGGGACGGGGCACTCTATGGCACCCTCGTCCCGATCTCTGGAACCTCCACGTGTGGCTCCTCGACGGGACGAGGCAGGTTTGAGTACCCTACCACCTGCGGTGGTGGCTACCATCACTTCCGCTAGAGCGTCGTCCACGAGACATGCCTACGCGTTGAAGTGGAACCTCTTCGTCAATTGGTGCTCTTCTCGCCGAGAAGACCCCCGGAGTTGTTCGATCAGTTTCGTGCTTTCCTTCCTTCAAGATGGGTTGGAGCGAAGGCTGTCTCCCTCCACCCTCAAAGTTTATGTTGCCGCTATTGCCGCTCACCACGACTTAGTGGAAGGTAAGTCCATAGGGAAGCACGACCTGATCGTCAGGTTCCTGAGGGGGGCGAGGAGACTGAATCCTCCTCGCTCTCCTCTCGTTCCCTCTTGGGACCTCTCAGTGGTCTTAAGTGCCCTGCAGAGTGCTCCCTTTGAGCCTTTGCAATCAGTGGAGCTTAAGTTCCTGTCAATGAAGACAGCGCTCCTGATTGCATTGGCCTCTCTCAAGAGGGTCGGGGACCTGCACGCATTCTCCGTTGACGAAGTGTGCCTAGAGTTCGGGCCGGCCGGTTCTCACGTGATCCTGAGACCCCGGCTTGGATATGTGCCCAAGGTTCCTACCACTCCCTTCCGGGACCAGGTGGTGAACCTGCAAGCGCTGCCCTTGGAGGAGGCAGACCCAGCATTGGCACTGCTCTGTCCAGTACGCGCTCTCCGCGCTTATGTAGACAGGACGCAGTGTTTCAGGACCTCAGACCAGCTCTTTGTCTGTTATGGTGGGAAGCTGAAGGGAAAGGCTTTCTCAAAGCAGAGGTTGTCTCACTGGATTGTGGACACCATTGCTTTGGCTTACCAGCAGCAAGGCCGACCGTGCCCCCTTGGTGTGACCGCCCACTCCACCCGGAGTGTGGCATCCTCCTGGGCGCTGGCGCATGGCGCCTCGCTAGCAGACATCTGCAGAGCTGCAGGCTGGGCGACACCTAACACATTCGCCAGATTCTACAATCTCCGAGTGGAGCCTGTGTCCTCTCGTGTTCTCGCTTCAAACAGCTAGTTCCGGACCCGCTCAGGTGTCTTCGCTTGCTCGCCATTCCACTCCGCGGACTGGATACGTGCGATATTCTGCTCAGGTGAGCTTCTCCGAAAGCCCTGAGTTCCTCCAGCACCCCTGATGCTAGCGCCAGTGTCTTTTGCCTGGGCGTCGGCTAGGTGCCTCCGTGTGCATGGTCCCTCCCATGAGCTACCCCCACACGTGTATTTCCACTGTAAGCCTCTTTGAGCATGTGTCTTTCCCTCGGCAAGCCACCTTGCCACGCCTGAGGTTGAAATATTCCACCTGCGGCTGGACACCTCAGAGTTTCTCCATATGTTACTTTCAGGTCATATGTGTATTTTCAAATGCCCCCCCCCCCCCCCTGGGTTGGTGATATTTGCATATTTCCCCTTAAAAGCTTGGGATATGCTTCCCAGTGTACCTTGGTCAAGTCAAGTCAAGTCAAGTGTATTTATATAGCGCTTTTCACAATATAAATTGCATCAAAGCAGCTTCACAATATCAATCAAATAACATAATGTTTGTTTCTTAGTGAAAAAACATCCACGTTTGGTAGGGCTGATCAATGGTATTAATGCTTGGCTAATTATTTTGAATATCCCCAACTGAACAAGCCAAAGGCAACAGTGGCAAGGAACCGAAAAACTCCATCAAGTGACCTACTGGTGTCCTAAAACTCCATCAGGTGACCTAATGGAGAAAAAAAAAACCTTGGGAGAACCCAGGCTCAGTCGGGGGCCAGTTCTCCTCTGGCGTTTATGAACTAGAGGCCGGATTTACAGTAACTGTAATTTGATACAGAATTTTGTTTTATTTTATCACTTCGGGGTGGGTACGCGAACCGGAATCACAACATTTTATCTGTAGAGTGGGAAAGGGATCCTCCATAGGGAGAGGCTAGTTGGCACTTCAGCACTGCGTTGTCATCGGGTCCAGGCAAAGCTCCTAGTCAGATCTGGATACGGCCTGGATCCGGTCGGCTGCGGGAAAACCTCGGGATAAACAAAGACACTAAAATTAGCGTAGATGCCATTCTTCTTATGATGATGTAACGAGTACATCAGGATTTAAGGGAAGTGTTCCCAGTTCCGGCTGACCTAATCTATGCAGCCTAACATTGAATTATAGAAGTCTATAATATATTATGTGTATGCTAGGTCAAAGAGATGTGTTTTTAGTCTAGCTTTGAACTGACAGAGTGTGTCTGCTTCCCGGACAATGGTAGGAAGACTGTTCCAAAGTTTTGGTGCTAAATAGGAAAAGGATCTACCGCCCGCAGTCGATTTTGAAATTCTAGGTATTATCAACTGGCCCGAATTTTGAGATCACAATAGACGTGAAGGACTATAATGCGTTAAGAGCTCGCTCAAAGTACTGCGGAGCTAAACCATTTAGTGCTTTGTAAGTAATCAACAATATTTTAAAATGTATACGATGTTTAATAGGCAGCCAATGCAGTGTTGACTTGGTATTCCTGTGTTAAATAGGAGTCCTTCGTCCTAATATCTCGAGGGCTCAGATTTTCGCAGGGCGCTGGAAGACAGCTGTGAAGGTGGCGTGATTTGACTGGTAACCCCATTCGTCGTCATCCGACGTAACTCGTCGCTCCTCAGCGAGAAAACATAACTGCATGTTGCTAGCGTCCTCCTTTTATACCCACGAGGTGGGGCGGAGTTACGTCATGCAAATTCCGCAGACCCATGGCATTTCTTTGCCATTGGCTCGTTTTTAAATACTCGAAGCTGATAGGCTTTCTAAGCGAAACCCCATTCGTCGTCATCCGACGTAACGTCTCCGTTCCCTACTCAGGGAACGAGGGTTACATACGTAACCGAGACGTTCTCCAATCACATCCACTGTTTAGGCAAAGTCACACGAGTATGAGCATTGAGGGATTCATTCGCACTTTTGTAGGTGATGTAGGTTATGCATGTATTCTTTTCGGATAAAAAATGTATCTGCCTCAATTGAGCGTTTTTATGTGCGTTTTTAGAATTTATGCACATCGTGCCGTTTCCATCCGTTTCCATTTTTAAGCAATATCCCAAAATGTGCATAAAATTAGGTGGATGGAAACAATAGCTATTAATCCACCTTTACAAAGCTAATGATAGTTCTAACCAATGTGGTTCAGATGACGGATATGCAACAAAGATCTTACGCTTTCAGGAAACAGTTTTGACTAGCTTAGTTTACAACAATACATCATAATATTGTAAGTAGCGAGTTACATCTTTGTTCATCGCACACCAGAGAAATGATTTAAATTGTTCACACTCGTCCAACTAATGTCTTTATCATACTAAAGCATCCAGAAAAGTGAGTATATGGCCGGTGTTGTACGGACCCAGTGTGGCATTGTGATGGACGACCCCGTTTTGAGTGATGGCAGCACACATGGTTATATTACCCCCACGCTGTCCAGGGACATTGGTAATTGCCCTCTGTCCTATTACAATTCGTCCACGGCGCCTGGTTTTGGTGAGGTTGGCTTCAACCTCATCCACATAAATAAATTTGTGGCGAATTACATGGGCATCCATCTCCAATACTCTCTGTAACAGACAAAATTATATACAGATGAGTAAATATGGTATGTCTGAAGAACTGGAAGTAGTGTTGCATACATACCTCTACAAAGTCATGTCGCAGATTCTTGACTCTGTCATAGTTTCTCTCAAATGGCACCTTGTAAAGTTGTTTCATCGTCACTTGGTGCCGTTGGAGGATGCGTTGTATGGTCGACAGGCTTACAGCATTGATGTTGTTGAATATGGTGTCATTATTCAAGATATGCTCTCTTATCTCTCGAATCCTAATTGCATTGTTGGCCAAAACCATATTTATAATTGCAGTCTCTTGTACATCTGTAAACAAGCATCCTCGTCCTCCATGATGTCTTTGCCTTTCCACTCTGTACAGAATTCAAACAGTATGTGTTCAGCATAGGAACTGTAAATCATTTACAAAAAAAAAGGTAGTACAGCATGATAACCAACCTCATTCATTCAATGCAGTGCAGTAAATGGATGGCTTAGAGTTACAAATGTTTATGCAATACTATGCAGTCATACGTATTTTACAGTACATTACTATAATGCTAAAATAGTCATTAGATAGTTGCATACCTGTTCTAATTTCTGAAGGTTCGAATTATGGACGCCACTGTAAATCGACTCAAGTTGGGCTGGACACTCAGTCCAGCGTCTCTCATGGTCAAACCGTGGTTGATTACATGATCAACAAGTGTTGCCCTAATCTCATCAGAGATGGCTCTCCTTCCTTCTCTTATTTGCCCTCTTCCCCTTCCCCTTCCTCTTCCCCTTCCCCTTCCTCTTCCTCTTCCCCTTCCTCTTCCCCTTCCCCTTCCTCTTCCCCTTCCTCTTCCCCTTCCTCCTCCCCTTCCTCCTCCCCTTCCTCCTCCCCTTCCTCCTCCCCTTCCTCCTCCTCCTCCTCCTCCTCCTCCTCCCCTTCCTCCTCCTCCTCCCCTTCCTCCTCCTCCTCCTCCTCTCTTCTCATTGTTAGCATCCATTGTTCAAAACAGGTAATCTGACCTTTGACCTATTTATAGGCCTATCTATACTAAAGTAAAACAGTGATTGGTTAGTGATCAGTTAAGCAATTAGTGTTTGCACATGTGAGGAGTGTGTCTGTGTGACCTGGTGAATAAGTGTAGCATTTTGATTGGTTGTGTTTGGAAAAGGAAAGCAAGTAACTTCCCGATAGATCTTTGTGTTTTAGGTAGAGAATTGTGTGTAGTGTTTTGAAAAAAGTGTTTTATGCAATTGAAAACTGAGTCAAAGGCTGAGAAATAGCTTATGGTTTTGAAGATTAGGCATGTAGTTTTGCACTTTGAGTGAGAGATTTCAAAAATCGTGTGACATGAAAAGATTTTGTGTGTAAGCAGTTGGTAAAAACTGTAATTGTAAAAATCTAGTAATCTGTACTATTCACTTACTATGCTTTGTTTACTCAGAAAACCTAAGTTAAGGTTAATTGATTGGTTTGAGTGCGTTTTTTAAAATTCTTCATGGACTTTTCACCAATTTCCGCCATTTCTGCAGTTATTTTTCTCTGTTTGCATCCACTCATTTCCCTAAGTCATCTTGAATTGTCAATACAACTGAGAGAACATCACATAAATTGACTTAATAAATTGATGTTGATTTTCCTAAAATATTTTTAGTCACCATTACCATTATGTCGATTAGTGATCCCTCACTAATGTGTGTGTGTGTGTGTGTGTGTGTGAGAGAGAGAGAGAGAGAATGAGTGATGTATAGCATAACGATATTCAATGTTTCAATGTCAATTACTGATCTATTATAATTTTGTTGCTAAGACTTATGTCCTAAACACCTTGTGAAACTTTGAATTGGGTTTATATAATCCCTCTATATTTGTGACAATCTTGTAATTGATCATGCTAGTTATTTTTTCAGTAAGTTACTAGAACTCTTGTGTTAGTGAACTATACTAACTCAGCATTTGTCAGTACCACATACTCTTCACATTTCACCTTACCTGCTTTTTTTTTAGAAGTTAACACAACTAATGATTTTGATTCAGCAGTACTTGAGTATACTTGATTAACAAGTTTTCTATACAAATGTTATAAAGTTGTGCCAACTAAAAATGAAAAAGTAAAGTCAACTTATTACATTTTCCAGTGTACATTTTCCCTGCATGTTAAAGCAGCATAAAGTATGAATATTAACTTTATGACTTAGACACCAACAAATCTCTAGATTTTCATGAACAAAATCATTTTGCAGTTTTGTAAGCATGAATTTGATACATAATTCATGTCAAATTTTACTTAAAAACCCCTGTTCACTTGGATGCAGAGCATCAAACAGAGCAGAATTATTTTTCTCAGTGGAGTTTGTTTATCTCAGAGCTCCACTGATCAAATCTGATCGAATCAAACTGATGGAATGATTAGTTAGCCAGTATTTTTCCTTTGATATTTCAAACAGCCAGCCAGCCCCTTTCATTTCTCTACAATGAATGACAACATTAAAGAGAAACCGACAGAGTTAGTTATCAAGCACCTACCTTGAAGGAAGACATCTGTTGAGTTTATTTAGTAGGCATAAAATATGAGCAAAGCCCTGTGTGTCACATACTCAGAGGGAGATCAAGGTTTGAGCTCAGCTGCTCAGAGAAGGAGCTCAGGCACTGAAATCTGGTTTATTGTTGTAATGCCTCAAAAGACAACAGATGTCAATGGTGGGATAAATTTAAACAAGAGCTAGAATAGTTCAATTTGCATACACAACATTTGAAGGTAACACTGCCTTTACTCTCCTTCTGCTGTAAGATTACATTCTCAGACTCAGAAATTGTTTCAATGGCTATATTCATAATGCCAATTGAATCATACATTGGTTCCATATTCATCAGTTAAATTATATCCACATCTTTTCTCTCTTTAATTTATTTTATTTCATTTATTTATTTTTTGGTCTTGAATTGGTAAATTCAACAAAAGTCATTTCAAGTGGGTTAAAAGTGCAATTCAACTAAAAGCATTTAATATAAATGTATCAGACTGAAATGTATACTATAATACATTTTAATTCACGTAATTGCAAATAACGTATTTTTAAGTGTCAAAAAACATAGCATTCAATGTGAAGGATAGCTTACGAATTATGGATGAATAAACCATCGTTTGTCATTCTTATATTTATTGTTCAGCATTTTCTATCTATCTGTCCACCAATTGTATTACCCCCCCCCCCCCCCCCCCCCCTTATTTATTAATAAAATCAATTTTTATACAGTTTTCTTATTGTTCTTGCAACCTTGTGTGACAACGTGGTCATCATGTGCACCCCCAACAAGAAGGGAAAATAAATAAATAAATGAATAAATAAATAAATAATCCAACATAGGGGGTCAAGACAAACATATTCTTATAAATACTAATCAATTTAATTTAATTTAATTTAATTCATTACTAAATACCCATCAGATTACCTAAATACAAACTTTTCTATATAAATGTTATGTTAGCAAAAAAAAAAAAAAAAGGTTATTGTAATCTGGTATTGTTGTTTCATTAGCTTAGAAACATGCTAACATTAATCTCTTTTGGAATCAGCAGTAAGCATCATGTGTGAATCATACTGTGTGATGCACATGACCATTTCAACCGTCTCAGTTATGGTGTTTCACACTTGTTAGGATGAAGGTTTCTGCCTAGGCGTCTGACAGTGCGGCACCTCACTACGTTTTGGAACAGAGCTAATGTCTCCCCCTAATGTCATTTCTTTATAAACCCCTCATGCCATGTCTTTATCTTTGGGTTGTTTGTTACATTTTAGTGGTCTGGCACCAGAGTGTAGATAAACGTCGTAAACAGATCTTTACGAATGAATAAATTCACCTCCACTGGCATTGTGCCACGGGCAGACGTTAATAAACTGATTCATGGTGTAATGCACTCTCTCTCGGGTGCAGCCGTAGCCCTTTTATGCTGGCTGTTTATGTGCACTGTTATTTCATAGAGTCAGCTGAAAAGGGCTATCCGCAGGCAGATGATAAATTATGTTTTTCACACTCTTATTTATAGAGGAGGGCTTGTGTTGCTTGAGCAATTTTTATTTTCCATTTCCAGTAGCGCAGAGGGTTAGCAAAGAGAGTCCTGAGAAGACATCAGCCTTCACGGCCATCACTCCTGTTAGTGCCGCGAGGAAGAGTAAGATTATAATTTCTGATCCTGAGGAGAGTTTTGTCGCACCAAAGAGAGAGTTACAGAAATTGCCAGAGTTTAAGGGAAAATAATGCCTCCTTTGCCACAGTCAAGAATGTATTCCATCATAGTGAAGGCTGGTAATGATAAATTATTGCCTTCAAGCTTCAGGCTTTGTGTATGTGTTTTTGTGTTTAGGGGAGTAAATGATATACTGTTTTGAAAAACTTGAGTAAAACAGACTTTATTAACAAAAGAGATTAAAATGAGTTTGCAAAAACCATTCCTACGAATAATGTGGGGGAAAAAAGTCTAAATTGAATATATACTGTATTTTTCTTTACTTTGTTTTTGAAGATCCCATAAATATTTCACAAGTATTTCAGAATTCAGAATATTTGTGTATTATTATTACAATATATATATGTGTGTGTGTGTGTGTGTGTGTGTGTGTGTGTGTGTGTGTGTGTGTGTGTGTGTGTGTGTGTGTGTGTGTGTGTGTGTGTGTGTGTGTGTGTGTGTGTGTGTAAAAAAAGCTATTATTTTGCTGTTGTAGGACTCATTCCTGGAGTACTCTATAAGTACAGGTAATGTAGTTAATTTTTAATTCAACAACTTTTAGAGTTCCAAGTATTGTGTAAATACCGATATAGATGTATAATTATAATGAACATTTCTTGTCTTTCAGTGTTATTTTGTTTACTTATGTATAGTTATCCTATTACATGTGGGACTGGGACACCCATCGAGTTTATCTTGCTTAACTTTTCAGACAATCAAATGTTTTGAACACAAAACATTAGGGAAAATGTAAATCCCTGAAAAGCTGAAATTCCCTGAAATTAATTGCACATTAATTTTGGGCGGGTGGAAATGTTTTTGGCCGGTTTGGGGTCAGTTCAGCGGTTTTCAAACTTCAACATTTTATAGACTAATTGGTTAACTAACAAAACTCAAGTGTGCATACTCTATGAAATCAGTCAACATGAGTTACTAAATGTAGCAGGGTGGACTAACTCCACCTACTGAGAGATCGTGCACATGCGAGTAGTTGATTGGGCGCCGTGGGATGGCGTATAAAGGAAGGGGATTTGGGCGACCGGATGTGTGCCTTGGCGGCGTCGGATGTTCCTTTCATCCGTTGCCGCCTAAGGGTTAACCGCGGTCTGGTCTCCCTGTCTCAGGTAACGTTAGTTCGTTTCAGGTAACGTTAGTTCGTTTACGGGCGAGTTATGCCTTGCTGCTCTCAGCAAGATATTCATAGCCTGTTATTTACAGCGCCATGTTTCCGACTGAGAGTCTGTATCCCCGCATGGCCATGAATGGGCCGATTACATCTGACCGGTATGTATAATTATATCTGTCGACCTTAGTTATATTACTTTCATTAACATATTGTTATGCTCGGCAGGGTTATCGGCATATCTGAGGGCTCCCACGTTGTATCTAATGGGATCGAGCGACAAATCTAACTTGGGGAACGGTTGAGTGGGACTACGTTGCTGTTTTGCTTCTATGGTGTATCTCCTGGTAACTGCGCACGCCATGATGATCCGGTGTGCTTGTCGGTTGCCTTTTACTCGCGGCCATCTGTTTAACTCTGATGTATGTTTTGCTTCTACGATTAATCTCCGGATGACTGTGCACGCCGTAAAGATACTGTGTGCTGGTTGGTCTGCCTTTACCCGCGACCACCGTTTCAACTGTGATGCTATACTTGCGAATGGAGTTGATGTTTATGATTGCTTGTTGTTCGTTATAGTTTGCCGTGCATTGTATTGATCACTGTTGATTGAGTGAATGGTGTGTTTTGAATGTTTTCTCTTAGGAGAACTGTGATTTGTATGTTTTCTGTGTGTTATGGTGAGTTTATATTGTATGTTTTAAATGTGCTGATCCATTTTTGTGTGACTTCTTTAGTAGGAACTGTAGGTTCCTGGAGAGGGG
Source organism: Meda fulgida (assembly GCA_030578275.1). Lineage (NCBI taxonomy): Eukaryota > Metazoa > Chordata > Actinopteri > Cypriniformes > Leuciscidae > Meda > Meda fulgida. The sequence goes on from CM060639.1 coordinate 22,314,536, forward strand.
TGGCTAGCTGCCATTGTGTGTGGGGTGGTTACACCTATGCTGTGTGTCTGTGTGCAGCAATTCTTCACTTGTTTGTGTGGGGCACGTGTATGGGGATAGGGGCTCGTATTAAATTAGAGGCTAGCCTGTACCTCCAGGTACCACCACTCCGGTCGACTGGGTTAATTGTGAGCATGCTGTTGTTTGATACAGATGGTGCATGTTACTGTGAAGTTGATCCTGAGATTATGGTGACCTTTTTAACTATTTATGATGTAAATGCATATGAGAAATAAAATAACTTATTTTTGCACGTGTTTCACCCACGTCTCTTTGCCCACGTTGATAACGAATCTGTGCGCCCTTAGGGCGGTTAGTCCCCAGTATTCTGGGGTGGCGTAGTCGACATTTAGCTCTATTCTTCAAGTAGCCCGTGATGCCACATAAACACACTCCAGAGTTGTCTGGTTTTGGTGTTTACATCACAGACGAGCACACACTTTTAGCCAATCAAGAGCTATAGCAGACTGATTCATGAGTGATAAGAAATCAGATTTGGAATTCGTAGCTGTATATTCAAGTGATGGTTATGCCAAAGTGGCATAACTATACAGTAAGTTGAATCTTCAGTAAAGAGTGGGATAATGGATTACTCCTGTGGTGAGAGATGACTCGAAGGCTCTTTGTAAATAACTGTAATTCCGAGAGCGCAGTTGAATAACTTAATTGCATTGGAATATGGGACAACTCCTGTCCATCGCCATGTCCACACTGGCCTGACCAGGACCTCTGCAACTTTTAAACCGTCCAGACTGCACTGGTATACTCGTCCCCGACAGCTGAAAGGTTTGAATCAACGATTAATCAGTTTTGACTGTGCAAAGTTAGGCATTATGTTCTACAATATGTACTTCAAGAAAGACGTACTAGTTCTGTTTGAAGTTAAAGCGCAAACAATGTTATTATTGCCATTCTTTTTTTTTTTAACACGAATGACACATTTTTGTCTTTTATGGTGTGTGCAAGGCTTAAAAGCTTTCAATTCTTGACTGCAGTCATGCTGTTGGCAAATATTTGACACTGTAATAGTTTCTACCTGTTTGGGTAGAACCATTTTTTCATTTGTTCATTTTCTTTCCAGAGGTGTAAAGTCCAGGGGTCAGAAAGTAAAAGTCCTGCCATATGTTTATTCCACCTATGAACTCAGCCAGCTGAATCTCTTGGCTGAAAAACTGTACTAATTAGAAAATCCAGGTGATTGGAACAAAATACTGAGGAGGATTTTTACTTTCTGAACCTGGACTTTACACCTCTGTCTTTTACTGTATTTGCCATGTTTTGATCCGTTTTTGTGTTCTGGCAGGAGAATTTATTCATTTTTATAATTTTATTTTATCATCATTATTTAGTTTTAAGGACGTGAATGGAATTATACACCTTGGTTGTCATGGCAATAGAAATTATATCACATTATTTTGGCACTGAATGATTTGGGCAGGGTTTTTGAGATATGTTTGGCTGGAAATCGTTGACCAGATCTGGCAACACTGCATGGTTCATAAATAAGTTTGTTTTCCTCAAATGAGACTACATGGCATACAACACCTTTATGACAAAAAAAAATAAATAAATAATAATAATAATAATAAAATGCACTGGTAAATACAAGGTCAAGTGCTCCATTTTATTTATTTTGTGTGCATGTTAACTGAGTTTACCTTGATTTTACCATTTGTAACGTGATACAAGAGCTGTTTCTTTAGTATAGTCTCCTGTTTGGAATGTGCTGGTCTATAAGGGCAGCTTGAACAGACATTTCTTTCTTTTTCTCCATTTGTCTCTGTCACACCTAGACACAAATGGCGGCAGTACAATTCTATCTACTTTCTGCCAGATAACCTGTTGCCCTTTGTTTTGCACTTCTGAAGGGCAAAAATAATGATTTCTTATTTGGTATGCATTTTCCCCTCTCTCTCCCCCATGCGCCGTCTCTACTTGTGGAGTGAGACAAGAGGATTTCAGGCTTATTAGAAGTCTTCGCTGTGCTCTGCCAGTACTGTAGATTGTATGAAAAGAACTGAGCGAAGGTGAAATAGACGTGGCACTGGAAAAACAAGTCGGTATGCTCAAACAAACACCACAGTAATAAATATCTGTTGAATAATTACATCTGCACTGCTAGAGTGCTGGGGTTTTCAGGAAACAAACGCTATCGAATTTCATTTGTGGTGAAGTTAGTATGCCTTCCTTGTCCACAATTCCTTCCTATTATATGAGACATTTTAAGTTTATATTAAAAAGGAAAATGGGGACTCGAGGCCAATGACCCAATTCTCATTATAAATGAAGCCACAGGAACATGAAGGTGATTTCAGGTTATTTGGGACACTTTTCCTTTGTCATCTCAATGGGATAGCATTTCTTGAAATTAATTACAAAATAGGGTGTTGAGTTGGTGATCATGATCTCACCAAGTTTTTTTTTTTTGGGTTACACATTCTATACTCCACTTTAGGCTACTAACTCTCATTAGAGTAATAGTAGACTGTGAGGTTAGGGTTAGTATAATAAGTTGACATGTACTTGCAAAGTAGGGCTGCACAATAATGATTAAACTGATAACACAATTATTTAGCTCAAATTATAATCACATTTACATTTATTCATTTAGCAGACGCTTTTATCCAAAGCGACTTACAAATGAGAACAATAGAAGCAGTTAAACTAACAGTAGGACAACAAATAACGTAATCACGTGTATTAATCACGATTAACATCCAGAGAAAGAGAAGTTAACACACACGATATTTACTTTTATTATATAATTATCAAAAGTGGTAAAGTTATAAAGGCTATTTTACATTTCACTTTACCTAATAGCCCTGTAGGTGTCGCATGGACTTCATTTAACCAGCTATGATCATTTCATCAAACAGAAAATCAATAATAATAATAATAATAATAAACAGTGGATCCTAATCTTAATTCTAATAATTTCAAACTTTACATTTTTACTTTCTGTTTTTTTTTTTTTTTACTATTTTTACTTTTGCATAAGTGCATTTATTAATCAACAATGATCGCAAACAATATGGTTGAGATTCATGTTTGGATTTATTACAGTTTGTCACGTAGGAAGCTCGCTCGCAGATTTAGTAGCAGCAATACGCAGACGCAGCCTCGTGAAGGACACTTTCATTCGAGATGAATTTCACAATGGAGCAGAATTTCACAACGGACATCGCTAAACTTAAACATATCCGTTGGTGTAAAACATTGGATAGAAAACTATATATCGTGCTCACGATTAAAATACGATTAATTGTGCAGCTTTGCAATGTTACTCATAGTCAGGAGAAAGTCTAAATTGGACTATTGAAATAGTGTTATAGTTTTTTTTTTTTACCTGTTTCAAAAGCCTCATACCAATTTTACTTGTCTATTTTTTAATTTATTGTCTCTGGGCACTAGTTCTCCATTCTGAAAACAAGCTAATTTCTTGTTATAGCTCATCTTACCGAATGGAAAATCTCAATTACAGACATATGAACAAAATCCCACAGTGGCAATCTGTTACTGTTCAGCCTGAACAAGTTTATCACTGCTATTTGTGTACTTGATGGCAATGAAAATGTGGTACATTGAACTGCCTTGTCTTGTCATCTTGACAGCTTTTGTGTTTGTGTATTTTTGCCAACAGAGATTAATTGTCCCTGTGTCGCTGGCTGACAACAGTGTTTATGAGAAGGAACAGGAGAAGAGGGACGTCAGTATTTCACGTACACGTTCTCTCTTACATGTTTTATTTCCCTCTTCCTCACCTGCACATTTTCTTTTCCGCTTGCAGGTCCTTCTTAAAATGACTAGCAGAGGTTCTTGTGATTATTGACACATAGATACAGAGATGAGAGAACTAAGCTGAATACAATTATGTTCATGACAATCAAGTTTACTTGCTACAAAGTCCCTTGAACAAAACTTTCATTGAGGTGATCAAACTTAGCAAAACCAGTGATTTTTTCTTCCTCAAAAATGCTTATTGTATCAACCTTGGTAAATATTTTTGGGAGGACTGATATAAACATATGCGCACCCAGAAACTGCATCAAGCCAGCCAATCAGATTACAGCTTGCCAGATCAAGAAAAGTTTTTTTTTAATTTTTTTATTTTTTTTACTTTTGCCATTACATTTATAACAATCACTGGAACAATGATTTTAAGAATTCCACCACTTATAAACCATTATACTGAACACTTAAAATGAGTGCAGTCAAATGTACATATTAAGAAGAGGTGATTAATACAGCTTATAAAAATGGATAGTTTAATAGTTCTCATCTGATGAGCCACATTTAAAACCACGTTGAGCCACGTTGTAAAATAGGCAATATTTTACCAATGGGAAACTCATTTTTTTGAAACTCAAATGTAATTAGTTATTAGATGTTATTTGCGCTTAATTTAAAAAGTGGCGGATACTATATGCACCTCAGTGTATTGTGCAATAATAACAACATATTCAGTGTATTTATTAAAATCATAAATGGATGCTGTATAACATTAGGCTACTTATCCCTGTCCCTAAAGTCCATCCCTACACCTACTCCCTATCCTCCTACCCCTACTGTACCTGATAAAAACTATTTTCCCATTATTAAATACCCATTTGGCACTTTATTTCCACTTTTTTAATATTTTCTTAATTTTTATATAAAATAAACACTTCTCCCAGCTGATATGCAATGGGAAACGACAATTGCCACCCACATTATTATCCATGCCACTGATTCTGTTATCAGTGCAATTTCTTTTGTTATTGTGTCTGGCTCAATCAGACAATGGTGGGGGGAGTTACTGTAAATAATATCTGCCAACAAGGCGGGCTATTTTCACCATATTTTAATACTTAAGTCCTGTTCACACTACCAGCCACACACAGCGACAAAGCAACACAATCTCATTCATTTCAATAGAGAGCAGGCACAAGCGACAGTGACAGTTAGCGACAAGATGTAGGCGTGCACATCGACGCAACATAGTTGAGATGCTTAACTTTATGCAAATGAAGAGCGACTTGTGCACAGTGTGAGCAACAACAGGAGTGAAGTCAGTGGTCCGTGACTACATTCTTTAGTGTTGTGGCAAGATGGAGAAGTGAATTTTAGCGGTCAGCAATCTTCCTATAATTTAAGATATGTCTCTGTGTACATACGGTAGTGGCCTACTCGCCGTGCTGAGTCTGAGGCTGAATGGAGATAGTCTGGCGATTTCGCAACAGATAAATGGGAGACTAACAAAACTATAAAAGTAGAACTTGCAAGACACTGCATTTGTTTAGAGACTAAACTTATAATTTAAAGGGATAGTTAAAACAAAAATGAAATTCTGTCATTTACTCACTTCCATTCTGTTCCAAACCTATGCATTTTCTATATACGTTTTAAGGCATTTAAAATATTTGATGGTCATTTGTTTGTGAATCGGACGCTGGTTGTGCTGTGTTGTTGTTGCTTGCACCACAGGATAAATTACCATCTGATACCATCACTATATGGCACACCCACAGAAGGACCATATGAACAAAACAAAACAAGGGCTATTTTTTAAAGTTAAGTTTGAGAAACTTGAAATGCTGTTCTGTGAATAGTTGTGCTTAGGATCAATGATAAGGTTAAAATTAGTTTAGGTTACATAAATTTAACTTCTGAAGTCATCTGAGGTCATCTGTAGCGCATTGGTGCATTAGTGGTAGTAAAAATGGTTTTGAAGCTTTTGCGGGGGGGAAAAAGGGGAAAAAAGAGAGAAATTTCCCCAGGGCTTATGATTTAAGTCCACACTGCAGCCTATTCTGCCTGACATTTAATCCACAGTTTGTTTTATTCATATGTCCCATTTAGGGGTTATCTGAGATGTAGTGGCAGTGTCGAAACTCTGCATGTCTTTCAAAGATTTGATGTTACTAATCTAGTGTCAAATCCAGTGATTAGTTCATACTCAAATTAAAGCACATGTTGTATCCCTCTGGTACCTTTTTTAACAGAATCCTTTAACAGATGGACTGATTAAAAACACAGAGTTGCAAAGTATTCACGTCCTCATAGAATTTGTAATTACAACTTGCAGATTAATTTTGGTGTTGATATAGCCATAGGAATGCATAATTCCAGATCTGAGGACATGAACAGCTCCAAGTAGAATGTCGCGGGTTGTCATCTTTTAATTACGGGAATTACGACATGGTGTTATTGCAGCAAAAAGGAGTGTTAACTGGAGGTACAGGTATAGCAAGTATAAAACAAATCCATAACACTTTAGAATGATGATCGTCATCAATGAATAACTACAAGGAACAAATAAGTAATGCAATATGAACACTCTATAACTACAAGAAATTCTGATTAACAAATTAGTAAGTTACATTTACATTTAATCATTAGCAGACACTTTTATCCAAAGCGACTTACAAATGAGGAGAGCTGATCCTCCTAATGTAGTATAAGGCAAATCTGCAGGACCGGGCAGTTCTTGCAATGTGATCTGTGAAGTTCAATTGATCATCAATCACAACTCCAAGGTTTCTGGCTGTCCTGTTGACGAACCTGCAGTAGCTGAATGGAGAAGTTGTGGTGTAGTGTTGGGTTGGCCGGGGCAACAAGCAGCTCTGTCTTCGCAAGGTTTAGTTTAAGGTGGTGGTCCTTCATCCAGCAAGAAATGTCTGTCAGGCAGGCTGAGATGCGAGTGAGCTACCGTGGGATCATCTGGTTGGAATGAGAGGTAGAGCTGTGTGTCGTCAGCATAACAGTAACAGGAAAAAACATGTTTCTGAATGACAGATCCTAGTGATGATATGTAGATGGAGAAGAGAAGTGGTCCAAGCACTGAGCCTTGAGGCACCCCAGTAGCTAGTTGTTGCCCACTTACAGTTTCCATCACCTCCTGTTGCTTGACTGCTTCTTCCTGATGAATGCTACAAACACACTGTATATTGTGCGAGCTGGCTTAGGTCAAGTCTCACTAACGAAACTGTTTACCAACGTAAACAAACGCGAACAAACAAGACTTTACCAACGCAACTATAGCATGTGAGCACAGTAAACAAACAATGTTTACTAGCAACTACAACTGTTCTAAAATCAAGAAAAATATACAAACACACTTAGTTACTGTCACCTCCTGTTGCTTGACTGCTTCTTCCTAAGTAACAGTAATAGTGTTTAGCCAAATGTGGTAGTTCACTATTAGCTAATCAATAACTGCTATTTTTTCATACATCCTAGAGGACTACTAAGAATTACTATATTCAGGTTTATAATTAACATGAATAATGCATAATATAATTCATTCTAAAGTAAATATCGTGGTAACCCACTAGTAATGACTCAAGTATTACTACAGAAGGAATGATCCTTGATCATAAACTTTTGAAGTTTTTAAAGGTTTTGGATAGCAATGGAACAAGCGTTACTACATTCTTCAGAAGAATACCCAGGTATCAGGGTCATGATCCTTCAGAAGGAACTAATCATTATTTGGATCAGGATTCTAAAGTGAAAAGCATTATAACTCTCTAGTAATTATTTAAATCATTGTAAGCTTTTGAGGTTCTTGTATGTTTTTGTAAGGTTTTGGATAGCAATCCCTTCCGATGGATTTGGTGACACTTGAGTCATGTGAGTTATCATGATCTTCACTACTGATCCAAATAATTAGTAGTTCCTTCCGAAGAATGTAGCAACGCTTGTTCCATTACTATCCAAAACCTTAAAAAAATAAATAAAAAAGCTTATGCAGTCATTATTAAGTAGTTGTCATCCTTTTCACTTTAGAATACTGATCCAAATAATTAGTAATTCCTTATGAAAGATTTGGTAACACTTGAGTCATTAGTCGGTTACCATGACCTTCACTTTAGAATTAATTATACATTATGAATTACACTCATTAATCATGAACCTATATTGTAGTTCTTAAAAGTCGTCCTTAGTAGTTATTGATTAGCCAATAGTGAATTACCTCATTCAACTGAGTTCTATTACTTACTAATCCGTTAATCAGAGTTTTTTAATAGTCCTTACTAGAATGTTAACAGTGCGTTACTTATTTGTTCCTGTGTTATTTATTAATGACAGAATAGTATTCTAAAGTGTGACAAATAAATCCACTCTTGCTTTTCCACAACTTGTTGGAGATATGCAATTTTAAATTTGACAAGGGCATTCAAAAAACAGCCAAACCTTTGGTAAACCCACCATGTCCTTTTTTTGTTGTTGTTGTGATGCATCAAAGCAATTGAAAGGTCTTTTTTTCTGTTCTAAGCTCCAATACATCCTCCCTTTTTCTTTTTTTCACAGTTGTCACTGTATACTGTGTGTGTTTCCCACTTTCTTGGTACTTTTAAAATCACCCTTCCGTGACAACACTATCTGCAATGCTTTTCATGTGATCATAGTGGCTCATGACTTCTGTGTTGAGAGGTGCATTGAAACCCTGACTCGAGACATATACAATGGTGTAAGCTAATTAAATATATTACTTAGCATAATATATTGGTAATGTATAAATGTGTTATATATTAAACATCATTGTGTCTTTAACTATTGTTTTGATTTGATAAAACAAGTAAGCCTTTTGAGGTTATATTCTATATTGATTGTACCTAGGTTAGGGCAGTTTTTGCTTCGTTGTTTACATAATATTCCTTCACCATGGTAAAATAACTCTAAAACCTGGCCATGCGTGGCTTATTGTTTTAATTTGTTATATAATAGTATCTCTTCTTACTCATATATAGCAGTCGTGTGGGCAGCTTTGGAAAGTGACACTGGTATCAGAGTCCTTAGAGAGGTTATAATAGTGAAAACCCCAAGCTGTCACATTTATCTGACACAAAAAGCAGGACCAGAGGCATTAGTTGCTATGTGCATCTTTGTGCTGTCTCTCTGGGCTGTAATGTGAAGAGATAAGTGAGTTCTCCAATGATTTCCTGATATTCTTCCACATTTTCAGTTGTTTGACCAGACACCTTCGGCTCTGGACCCTTTGCCTCCATAGAGTTGACCTTGAAAAAAAACCTTGACATTCCATTAGACCAGAAAAAAACTCTTGGCAGAAGTCATCAATCCTGTGTTGCTGGTCAAAAACAAAGTGAGGTTATTTTTCACACACAAGGATACTGTTCCATCACTGCTCTGACACGGTCGGGCTGAAGATCCAAATGCAGCTTTATTGGGACAATCCAGAATCGTAATCCATTAAGCAGGCAAAGGGACAAACACGGGAAAACAATCCATACAAAACAAGGTCCAAGAAACACAGGCAAACAGGATAAATCAGAATAATGGTCAGAGAATCAAAAACCAACACAGGAAACCAGGATGTCACACAGAATTTCAGTGTAACACAAATACAAGACTTCGCAAGGAATGAGTGAAAACAACAGGCTTATATAGGCAGAGCTAACCAGATGATAAAACACAGCTTAATGTAATCACACATTATGAGAACAGGCTTTTTGTTACATGACAATTGCATCTTTTCCACCGTTGGGCCAACCTGGTCTTCCTGCTTAACAGTTCCATTCCGTGCTGATCCAACCCAGCTGGTATGGATATGGTTCATTTTCCACTGTAGGGCTCTTTGGAACAGAGCTCTTTGGAATGCAATGCAAATGCATCAGTTATTGCCTTGGTAATGCACGATTTTACAGACGATATGAGACACGACCACCTTCGTTCAAATACTGTGACTGGAAAGCTACAGAGAAACTGGCAGCCAGACAACAGACAAGTGAACAATCCCGACTGGCAACGTCACTACACGCAATCTACCAGCAGAGATAGCCAATGGTGCCGAGAATAATTTGGAATCATGCCATTCCATGCTCAAGTGGGAATATAATGGTTCCATTCTTAAATTCTTAGAAGCATTCAGTCCAACAGTGGAAAAGTGGCTAATTAACTAATTTGTTTTGCTTGTTGACAGCGATTGCTTTTCTGCCTTTTTTCACCATGTTCAGTTCAGTTATTTTAGATTTTATGTTGGGAAGATTACACCGTGTCTACACCAGATGTGAGCGTTGCAATGCAACAAAAGCCAATAGTACCCATTATAATCAGTATTTCTGTCTAGATGAGAAGTTGCGCAACAAGTCCCCAACAATAAACTGATGTCTCATTGTGTTTATGACGAGCCACTTCTGACACAAAGGACAAATGGATTTGCAACAGGTGCTTAGACGCGTCCAGTATAGACAACCTCAAACTGTTCTGGTGCGATGCGACACATCAACGGACGTGGCCAGTGAAGATACGGTGGCAAAACATTCTGTAACGTGACTGGTGCCAGTTAAGGGAACTGCAAAAAACAGAGTAAAACTAACAATTATCTGCTTAAAATCGGCAGTTGGACTTGACAGAGATTACTTTCTAAAGAATCAGTGGTCAATGGACATTAAATGTACCTGATTTCAACACAGAGGAAATACACAAAGCAAAGCCTGAACCCTTCATCTGCTAGACCAGGAGTTTTCAATCTTTTAGATGCCACTGACCCCAAAATATGATCATCCTTGTGTGAGGGACCCTCATCCTAAAATTGAAAAGGCATCTGTCTTTTATAAAGACCTTATTTATACACTGAAAAATATTATAAATCTAAAATTAGTTTCTTCCAAGTCACATTATTCTACTAATGTGCTATTAAATATATATGTAAGTTTATTTATTTGTATTAATCAATTGTAATATATTTTAATATACTTTAATTTATATCGAATAGATCAATAACTGTGATGTGATGCATCTGTGATGTCATGTGCATATCGTTTATAATTTTATGAACCCGAATACCACAGGTATATCACTAAATATTAATCTAAATTTGTTCGGTCCAGTTAAGTCACACCTTCTGCAGATGAATCTCTCATCGTCTATTCAACACCATATTGCTAAACTTGACCTTTTTTCCCATGGAACACAGAGTCCAACCTAATCAAACATTCCCGAACAAGATAATCACGGTCTTCAGAGGTGTTCAGGATTAGAAAGTTTCTGACAGGTGGGTTGGAACTCTGCAGGACAGTGGACCTTGAGGGCCATACATAACAGTAGATACTGCATTTGGTTTAAACCTTACTTTGCAGCCATTCAAATTTTAAATTCTATATAGATCTTATACAATCTCATCAGAATCAGAATCTAACCAGAAGTAGTATGGGTACTTTTCACCTACCGTTTTATGAATACAATGAATCTGGACATACTGTACTACTCTTTGTGTGTGTGTGTGTGTGTGTGTGTGTGTGTGTCTGTAAAAATATTCTTTTGTTTCTTTTTCTATGTTAATGTATTATCTGCCAGAAGAAAAACAAATGAGCAAGCGCTCAGAATTAAAGTCATTAAGAAAAATAGCTTAAGTACCTCACATTTATTGAAAAACAATCTGCAATGAGCTTATGTTCTTGTGCCAAATATCATCTTTCAGGCAAGTAAAAGAACATGGGATTTCTTAAAGAATAAAAGTACAATTCCATGAGTCATTAAATTATGATGAAATCTTAACCATGTTTTACTCTGTTAACTTGGGTAACCATCACAGCTAATTTTATTATTAACAAGAAAGTGTACACTGTGTGTGCGTGTGTGTGGTTATATGGTCATTTTTAGATGAATACTACTGATGGCGGCTATGTGAAGTAGCCCATGTAGTTTGTTCAAACTCCTGACCCCAAGTAAAAGCAAGTAGTTATAGTTGCGTTATCAAACATGACCAATAATGTTTATGGGAATTTGGGGACAAGTTACCAAAGTTTTCATTGAAAGCTCTTTGGTTCCTCCTTGTGGTGCAAAGTGGTGCAAAAATCCTTTGTTTCTGAAAAACATTTATTTGATAGTGTTTAGCATGTTTGGCCATAGTTTATTTGTTTTATATTTCTTTATTTTGTAATGCAAGGATTGTTTTAGATTATGTGGTTCATGGTTTTAATTCTGATTTACTGGTCCTATTTCTGCACTTATCCTCAAGGGGGCAGAATGTATGGAAATATGGATTGTGTGTGTCTAGTTAGGTTTACCGTGTAGATATAGTGACACCTTGTGGAGGATTGCTTAGGTCTGAGGGATTAAGGCAGGGTGGTTCAGAGTTTTATTGTAGCCTATTCAAACGTATTTGTGCATTGCACTGTACTGTACGGACAACTACTCTGCATCTCTTAACCCTGCTGATTTTTAGTCTTAGCTGGTCTCCCAGGCTGGGGCAGGTTGCATAAACATAGCCGTTACGACAGTGTCTTAAGTTCTAGTATGACCCACTAGCAGTTAGTCTGGGGCAGTCAGTCTTACTTTAAAATGCATTAGTGGACTTGATTCCACTATTAGTCCATTCCCAGTGCAATCCTCACAAACTGTAAATGCTGAGAACTAAAGTGGTTGAGGTGCAGTACATTGATTACTTAATGGTATTAGAATTCAGAAATTCTAATACCATTCAGAGATTCAGAAAATGCAAAAATCCAATTGTACAGTATAACTTTCCATTATTTCACTGAAAATGTCATATGAGGTAAAAAAGCATTACATCTAAACAGCCATATAATATCAGACAAGTTACTCGGAGGACCCCCCACACATCTCTTTAATCAGAAATGTTATTACAATCACAACCAAAAACAAAAACAGTATTCAATATTCATCACTCTCTCAGCCCCACAGCTAAAATGAAATTATACTTTTAAATTTACTAATTAAAACCGCCAGTAGGTGGCGGCAAATAGTTGTCTTGATAAGTGAGTCCTTGAAACATTCAATCAAACGATTCAATCAAAATAGCTGATTGATTCGGGACAAAGCAAGACTGTCTTTATAAGTGAGTCATTGCATTCATTAGACCGATTCGTTCAGTAACGAAACATCACTATGTTGCTCAGAGACGTGGCGCTATGTGGATTTATTTGGAACTATTTTCGTTGGCATAATAGAGCCAAAAGACAATATTCTGAGTCTAAAATGTAACTCACCTAATGTGAACTTATTTTTTATTGAACTGTTTTATAAAATCAATATTAAATTTGCAAACGTGCTGGTATTCGGGAAAACAGCACTCTTACTAGCATGGTATTGCTTAAATATTATCAACAAGAACTCATACAGGGACATTTTTGCTCCATATATTCAAGGGATTTGTATTAATTTTGGTGGCATTTTTCCCCCAAGCAACCGTTATTTTCCGCCCCGGTGTGTGCGACGTGATGGCGGAGTCTTAAATAGCAAAGATTTGTAAATTCTACTTGCTCATTCACAGTTTAGACTGAGAAAACCAAAGCCCCACCACTTCAGGGGGCTCAACTTGAGGCAGTTAGCAATTACTTTGCAATTCCCTTGCAATAACTTATCGACCACACACAACACCCTGTCAATGACTTAGAAACAACACTGTACACCTTAGCAATGTCTTCATGAACACCTGGGACAGTGGCAGCCACCTTACATAGATATTCTGTTTTGCTTTGTTTTTCCCCTTATTTCCTCATTATGGCTAAACATTTCCCATGTTTCCCATTAAGCAAACCTTGCACCTTCAATTAGTTCTGATTGAATTTTTCCTTAAAATATCTTTAATGGGAATTCTGTGATGTGAATTTTAATTTTCATTCTGTATTATGAATTCCATTTATCTGAATTTCTGAACCTAATTTCACATGACTCATTAGTCTGAAGTTTGTAAGGCCTTAGACTCAAATTCAGCGGATCTGTAAATTGACTCATACATCTGAGAAATGTAAAGTTTAATCAAATGTGTATATTGTTTTTAGTCATCTCTGCATCTTTAGTTGATTGATCCTTTCAGTCCTTGTATGCTCAATGAATATTTCTTGTACATAATGTCTGCAAGTGTGTTCACTACTGACTTTGTAAACCAATCTGTGACTTAGTTACAAATAATTGTAAGTTGATCACAGGCTGGTCAGAAGTGTTTTGCTGCTTTTCTGCTCATTTATTTGACATTTTGGACCGATCTGCTCAAGTTCTCTTTGGCTAATTTAAAAGTGGTATAAATGGGAACGACATGCTTCTTTGACATCAACCTGTACCTCGACTAAATACTACCTGTCTGCATTTAGAAGGTATGCAACATTAACTTACAGTAATGACACTAATTTCTCATAAAGCGCCCGGCATTTTCCATGAACCTACCATATAACTTGATGTAGTAACTATGGAAAGAAATGCTTTTAAGTAATGATTGCAGAGCTGGTAGGGAGAGAACAGTTTGATCCATTAAACATCACTTAGTGTGGTTAGTGCTATGTTTTGTTGAGGAAATTCCAGATGCACAAGGTAATGACATCATGGAATGTGAGCAGGTCTGAAAGAGCAAAAGAAATTAGAGAGCTGCCAAGATTGTGCCCCGGAAGAGTCAGAGTCCACTACTTACATGTCCACTAGCAAAAACAACCCACCTTCAGAGGCAGCCATTAGTCCCAATAGCACAGTGTTTGGCAGGAACAAGAGAACTGGGAAAGGAATAAATGAAGGAGAGTGAGCTGTTTAAAACCCTGTGGCTAAGAATATCTCTGTGATGTTTGAATTTATTGGATTTTTATTGGTTTTCAGGGAAAAGGGGTTTTTAAGAAACAACTTCAGAAATAGATGGTGCTTCAGAAAGGCCAAACTGATTCAGCTGCTTCATCTCCATTCACTTTGTCTTTTCTGAACTGGCAACCTATTGTTGTTTAGTCTAACTGCATTTCTCCAGCTCATTTTCCTCCCCATGTGGCTGCTTTCCGGGAAGACCTTGCCAGTTACCATTAGCTATTGTGCTCTTTGAAATCCTAAAACAGCAGAGGACCAGCCCAGTGAATCTGTTCTTACTGTAATGATGGGGCTAAAATAAGATGCTTCCAACTGGACTGACAGAGAGTTGGAGGGGACAAAGAGTAAGAATACAGGATGGCATGGTTATTGTGGTAAATGCCTTTGTTGTTAAATGGGGCATAATGCAATACGGTTCATGCTATGCATCCATCACCAGGATTGTAAATTTATACAAAGAGAAAGAGAGAGAGAGGAATGGGAAAGGCACAGATTCCAAAAGTAAATTAGACTTGCCGCAAGACAGAACCTCAGTCTTCTGTCCAGGATCCACAGTGGCAACGGTTTCTAGAGGCACGCAAGCAAGTCTTGAAAGAGAGACAAGAAGAAAAGTGACATCTAGGACCAGTGTATATGAATGTCTGGTCAGGATCTTGGGAGATTCTGATGTCAAAGTCACTGGGTTAAAGCACAGCAAGATTTGATCTCCAGATCTTTGTGGTCTTGGAGTAAAGCTATACTAGGTACTAGTGTTTCCACAGGAGGAAAAGAAGGGTGATGGGTTCATGCGGCACCAAATGTACTCCTTTTTCCCAGACTTTGCTTCTGCATGCAGCTGGGGACTTGGGGAAGTGCTAAATGCAAATGAAACAAGCACGGGGCCAAAAGAAGTATGCGATTACCATATTCAACTATAGAGATACACAGAATTCACGGAACTGAGCTAACTCTGGAATACTGCCACATGATTGGCTCTAATTGAATGGGTTATTCACTGTCATGGATTGTCAGCTTTGATATAAACCACAGCAGCAAAGAACTCAGTCTGTCTGTGTGGGATGTACTCTCTCTAACATAGTGAGAGAATTCATCATCCTTTCTAATCATGGAGACCCGTGATTAGCATACCATATTTAGGTTTGACTCAATGTTAGGTTTGTACTAAATTTGATATGCCTGAAGGTTGTAATGTAATTGTACTTCTATGAGGTTTTCTTGGCTAGATATAACCATTTGATGATATACTATCAATTGAGTCCATATGGTGCTTTTCAATTACTGATGCTGAATGTTTGATTAATTCCAACAATTATTCTAACAGTTCCCTAACTTTCTGTACGTTTGAAGTGTTTCCTATTTCTTCCTGCCAGATAATTCAACAGACATCTCATTTACTAAATTTGAAGAGAACTTATTCCTGTGATACATTTATCTTAAGCCAAGTTAACATTACAAGACTGAAGCTTGTCGCCAATTCATGTTTTTTAGTCTGCAACACAAATCCCTGGGTTATAGCTAACTCTCAGCATGAGCCCAACCCAGACGGTCTTCTAGTCTAGTATAAACAGTTGTGAGATGTGCTGTGACTAGTCACAGATGCTACAACAGATTTCAGACTGTTTTGAAATTTGTCCGACTTGTCAGATGTGTGCACTGTCCCTACTACTGAGAAACAACAAGAACCAATGAAATTGCAGGACAGCAAAAAAAAAAAAAAAATGGGAGAGGAAGGTAAGGCAGGAGCAGGAGTAAAAAAAAAAAGAAGACCCCATTATATTGCTCCAATCATTGAATTAATCATATATAGAGTTGGTGAGGACAGTGACCCCATAAAAGGCCCTTTTTTCACTTGACATCAGGTAAATTCTGTTCTTACTTAAAGTGGGGTATGCTTACTTTTGCCAGTGTAGTGGAATGCTAGCACCACCAGCATGGAGGGTTACATCCACTTTAGACAGTGCACTAACTATAAGTAACTTTGCAGCTACAGTATATGTCAACTAACTCTGGTTGGAGAATTAGAAGACTGTAATAGACTTATAGGTTAGGGTTAGTAGAATACGTTGATGTACATTAGTTACAAGGTTACTTAAAGTCAGTAGAATGTTGGGAGACCATCAACATTAAGTGTTGGCAGATATTAAGCAGACAGTCTATTAATATTCTAATGACTGCAGTCGACATGAAGTTGCAAAGTTTCTTATACTGTAGTTAGCAGAATGTCTAAAGTGGACCATCGAAATAAAGTGTTACCTCATGGAGCTCTCCCAGGCTCTTGTACCACCTGCCACAAATCCGACCAGTGGATTGCAGCATCTATTCTCATCTACATTCGAGGCAAGTTGTTTGGCATCACAAACGAATACCGATCAGGAAGATTTGTCGCTTAATGTCGGAAGAGGAGTTGTAAATAGAGCAAACAAGTCGGACTCTTTATGCTTACCATAGTGATACTCGCACAGTGTTTGCTATCTTTATTGCAGATAATGTGGATTAGATGCAATATGTGTGTAATATGCAGACATTTCAGATCTTTACATGCACAGTACAGAAACACTTTTTTAAATACTTTAGTACTGTTTAATACAACGTCTGTATGTATAAGAGTAAAGCTCAACATAAGCCTATACTATTTAAATGACATGTTTTTTTAATAATAAACTTAAGTAACTTAATTTTTAGTTAAAGAGTTTTTACTATTATGAAACAAGGTTTTGGGAGGATTAGCAGAACTGAAGGTGTCATTATAAACAAAATGGATGTCATTGTTGTCCTTTTTTATTTAATACCATATAGCGCATAAAACAAAAATATTAATTATAACAATAAACAATTAGAATACACAAACAAAGAAAAAGGGAAAACAAGAAAGAAAAAGTATGCTATATACTGTACATATGGCTCTGGTTTATGTCCTTTTTCCTGTAGTAAAAATAGCATCACTTCATCGTTGTTGAACAACTCAATGCAATTAGTTTTTGATGTTGTTGCTATAGCCTCCTGTCCATCTAAGGCAGTTGCAGATTATTTAAGCTAGGGTAGGCAATGTTTTTCATAAACACTGTTTGTTATACTTGTTGAAACTCTTTTCACATCCTGATAGCAAACAATAATTGAAGCAGTCTAAATATATAAAACAACATATTTATCTTCTGTGGAAGTGTAAAAGGAAAGGTAAACATATGCAGAGGTAAAATGGAAGTACTGATTCACTGCTCTGTGGAAAGGCAGAAGTTAATTGACGTCATTGTTAAAAAGGGCCTATTTAGTGTTCCCAACCCTGTTCCTGGAAGCACACCAACAGATTTTGGATATCTCCCTTATCTTACCCATCTATTTCAGGTCTTAGAGTCTCTGCTAACAAGCTAGTGAATTTTATAATGTGTGTTAGATTAGGAAGAGTTCAAAAAGCTGGAGTGCCTCTAAGAACAGTGTTGAGAAGCACTGCCATAATTAATGCACCTATAGATCATGAAAAGTTGTGTGAGGTGCACATAAACACAACAATAAACAATAAACTTTAAATCTGCACATGATGACGACTTTCAGTCTTATACTGTGCGCCTTGGTTTTATACCTCAAAGAAGGGGCAGTTTAGGAATTTAGTGTTTTGGGAAAATGTGTTGTCATATAGAGACATAGAAGAAGGTGCAAGACATGTAATTGTATGGGATGTATAGTTTGTGGGTATGTGTGTCGTATGTTTGATGTGTACGTGTGAGGAGTACTCATTTTGGACGTCTCAAAAGAGACGGCTCCTGCGTGGGCAGCAATAATCAGTAATAAACACTGAGCAGACAGCCGTGACACAATATCAGCACAAATACAAGATGACAGCACTGCAAACAAACATGACAGGGATGTGCCCAACACATGCATATTTTTTCCACTGCTATGCACAGCTTATAAGGATTTATCAGGCATAAGATGGACAGGTTTACTTTGTTTATATCCCTGAGACTCACTTTCACATACCTCAAAGAACCTGCATACATCTGTTTGAAAACAGCTGTCTTGATTATTTTGGTCCTCTTAAAGGTTTTCCCACAGCTCTGTTTGTTGAATTACTGAGGACTAGATTTTGTTTGGTCTGGTCATGATTTGTAGCTGCTTGCGCACATGTGATCCGGTTGATAGACATTGGCCAAATCGGGCAGAAATGAGTGCTGAGGTTCACTTTGTGGAGATACGGCCCTGTTAACTCAGGCCGTCAGATTTTGTAGAGGAGTGTTTCGGTTTGCTGCTCAAGCTTGAAAAACACATTACATACACCCCGAAGTCTTCCTCTTCCTCATCGTCTGGCTGTTCAGAAAGAGAAACACTATTGTGAAAAAAAAAAAACAGCCTTCATTCGGTCTATTCATCCCATAAAACCACATGAAGTATGTGTCTTTGTCAGAACAGACTGTTTGACACACAAACCTGACTTATTCTCTATGTACTCAGTGTCTGGTCATGGTTGGCCTACCGTGCTGACAGATTGGACCAGTAGGCATCGTAGTTTTATGATTATGATCACACAAACACGCATGTAATCTCTTCCACTTTCCAGAAACACCTCAATGTCAACATCATAAACCCTTCCCAACGACCCTGTTACCCTCACTAGACTCATAAATCCACTGGAGAGGGGGTAGGTATCAAAGAAAGAAAGAAAGACCGCCTTGGAGACAGTGCCACGCACCCTTGCTCATGAAACTGTCTGTGGGTAAAGATCTCCTTTTGTGTCTTTTCCATAAGTTGAAGGATAAATGTCTGGGAGTGTTCGAGTTAGAGTTTGTTTTTCCAGAGTGTTGCTGTGTAATTTGGTTAAATGGGCTTTGCCCTGCATTTAAAACAATCCAGTAAAGATTCTCATTGCTGGAAAGTAAACAAGCTGATGCACTCACAAGCATACAATCAACCCTAATTACTGTTTAGGAGAAAGGATATACCACTCACCTGACAAAGTAGTAATGGCTGGGTGTTAGCGTCAAATGACTGGTCTTAACTATGAGGGCAGAAGGCATTTTATCACATATTTTGCACACTGTGGTGTCTGTGTTTAGCTCTACGGCCTGTGAGTGGTCTGAAATGGACCTACAGGGCCCAAGTAGCAGCTGCCCACATTCAGTGCCCGCAAAATAAAAAGAATGAGAGGCCTTTTATGGGGTGTTGGCCGTGTTGCCCAGAGGCTGAATGTCCTTTAAACCATCTGGAAGTCAGTGTGATGTCACACCCTTGGCCTCTGAGAAATATGATAATGCCACATAAGCAAAATAACACAGCAAAAGGAGAAAATGTAGACATTTTTTGTTGTTGTTGTTCATATGCATTTATGATAGGATTCCTCGGTTGAAAAAAATACATTAGCTGTGAAATTCTTAAGTTATGTGTCAAAAATGATTCTGAACAGCATACCTAGATTTTTTTTTTAAAGCAATGTAAATTCACTTCAAAACAAAGCTGTCTGAAATAGTAGGTAGTAACATGATTACTAAGACAACTCAATATTGCTATCATTTGAGGCAACATTGCATGTATCTATAATGGATAAGTAAATCCTATGACATTTTGCAATGTTCACAGCAAATTTTGAATCAAGATTCAGAAAATCTGTTTCATTTTTATTGTATTATTATGTCTTTCTATAAAGTAGGCTATTGGTAGGAAAGGTTCAATGTAATAAATCTAACCAATATTTGAGTGTGTTATTTTTGGACAGTATTTTTAGAGTAGCCTATAAACGTGTTAGCTTAGCCACATGCTAACATATGATCAGTTACTATAAGGTTCTGTTTTTATTAGGACGCATGTAGGCATAGACAGTGAATCAGCTCTCCTGGATTTTCAGAAACACAAGTATGTGAGCTTCTTTCAAAAAAACTTCATCTTTGAAGTGAAATGTGTGTTTACCAGTGGGGAACCTCATGATTTTCAAACATTTTTAATTGGAGGCATGTTAATTTAATAATAATGGCAGAAGAAAACAGCTATTTTTAATTTTTAATTAACTGGTAAGTTTTAATTGTGAATGTTGACAGTACAATTAGTTGAAGAATACTGAAGAATAGCAGCAGCACTTGCCAGCTAATGTTAGATCATTCTCTGAGGCAGCATGAGAAGCCTAAATGATTCACCTAATGTGCTTCTTTTTTTTTAAAGAAAGAAATTAATATACCTAAATGATTGTTATATTTCAGCCAACTTCCAAACACACACGTAAGAATTTAAGGCAGCATAAAACTAGATGTTTAGCATGGCTAGAACCTAAAAGTTTGTTTTTGTCTTGAAGTTTACCTTACACAAAGTACTTATTGAATACCCAACAGGACCATCCATACTACATTCAGAACTGCACACTCATACAATAACATGTACAGGCATATTAACAGGCACTCTTATATTAATAGGACAGCTTCTCAAAATTTGTCTTCTCTTGACTTTGTTTCTCATCATTTTCTCCATCAGTACTTTTTCCATGTGTCAAAATTTGGACCGAGTCACCAGTTCATCTTTTCCCCACCTAGCTTTCAGTGCCGGTCCAGCTGTGGTGAAATTCCTCTAACTGAAGATACATCGAAGGCCTTTGAATCACACTCATCAGTCCCACATTACATTAGAGGGGGAGTTAAGTAATGCCGGGCTAATTTAAAGGGTGAGCATTTCTTAAAATATCTGGAATGTCTACATTGCTCATCTCACATGCCTGATGTCATGACTCAGTTTCAGACATCTGATTTTTCTTTCCAAACCAGG
This sequence comes from Meda fulgida, assembly GCA_030578275.1. Classification (NCBI taxonomy): domain Eukaryota; kingdom Metazoa; phylum Chordata; class Actinopteri; order Cypriniformes; family Leuciscidae; genus Meda; species Meda fulgida. The sequence continues at coordinate 22,335,842 of CM060639.1, forward strand.
AAGATCTGAATGTTCTCATCCACAGTTTTTTTTTTTTTTTACCAAATGAACTTACCAAATAAATGAACTAAACAAACCCAATCATGGTCAGATATTTAATTTAATTCAATTTCTGAATATAGCATATGATAAAATGAAGGTTGGATATTTTTGGGATAGTGTTTCTGTCTTTAAGGACTCTTATTTTTTTCTATAACCCTCTGGGGTCGGCAATCACGCCAGCGTGATCAGTTCGCTTTTTTTCTTATCAGTGCTAAAGAGACTCAAAATACTCTGTTGATTTTGATCTTACATATGTGTTATACATAATTTGATCCTGCTATGTGTATATATTTTTTGGTGTATGCTCACAATAAAATCAAAGTGTTGTGCTTTTTGTCAAATAAAGAAAAATAAACATGATGCGAGTTCTGCCTTCTCTCTGTCAGAGTCCATTCTGAAACGCGTCCGAAAACTAAATCAATATGAATCGATTAAATATGAATTGCTTGTCTGATTGTGAATGAATTAATGTAGTATACCATAGAGCTACATGAAAAGTGGTTTATTTCATTTGTATGTTTTATTATACTGTTTACCAGTGTCCAGTAAGCTTGAGAACTTTTTACTTGCATTAGTTAAGCTAGTATTCATTTTTTTTCTGTTGTAATGAAATTCTTTTTTCAAACATGGTGGCAGCTTCCAGTTTCAAAAGAAAATAATGTTTCTATCATCTGTGAAGCAGTATAACAAGGGTCAAAATTAAAACAACAACAACAAAAACAAAAGGCCTAAGTGTTTTATATAATAATAATTATTATATATTTTTACTATGGTAAATATGGACATATAGAGTAATTATATGCAGGTGTGATTGGCAGGCAGGGCAAAGCTCTACCAAAATATTTATCAACTTGAAAACATAGAGCCATACAATAAACTTCCAATAATGTGATTTCTTAATCATAAATGCATTCAGAAAATGAAACAGTTTTGAGTTGGCCCAGAGTTATGGAAACTACATGAAGAACCTTTATACACAGTACATGCCATTGTAAAAGTTGTTCTGCTGGTCCAAAAAGTGATTCTGTTGGCTTGACTTAGACTCGACTAAGGTGGACTCAAACCCAACACTAAAAATAGGTAAGATTCCAGGTAGGAATACCAGAAAACTGCATATGATTTAGACTAGTATCCAAAATATGCTAGTCATTTTAGTAGGCTATGAAGAATTTTTTTCTCTAACTTCTAAATAGTGTTATGAATAGCTGTGCCGAATAGAGCCCTGCATGGGCCTCAAATCTAGGCCCTAGCCCGGCCCTAGTCCGAGACGCTCAGGCCCTAGCCCGGCCCGTGTCCGACAGCTCATCAGAATTATCAGCCCGAGTCCCGAAAAAAAAAAAAAACCCATTACACAGCCTGCCCTATGTAGCAGCCATTAAAATAGATCTGTTTTGCTGAGGCAAACTACTCTGCTGCTCAGTCGCAACAGCGCTAGCAAACTAAATGAGCTAGGTACAATCTAAACAAATTAAATAAATTACATTAAATTTAATTCAAAACAAACATGCAGGTTATCTTACCTCAAAAATCAAGTCTTCACTACAGAACATGGCCATTCTTATTTCCAATAGTTTCCAACAGACTAATGAAAATAACGTCCAATCAAGCGAAAAACAACAAGACAGCCTCCAAACATGGCTAAGAACAGTCTCTTACAGAGCACTGTGAAGAAAAAGCACAGCATCCACAATGGACGGTTGTAATCCAGTCGTAACTTTTCCAGCTACGCTGAAGTCACGCTCGCTACTTCTGCTACTCGCGTGGACACTAAACACAGAACCAGCCGGTCGCACGGATCGCGGCGCCGGGAAACCTGTGTGCGTGAGCAGACTGTCATGTGTCTGTGTGATAGGTTATAAAACGTCTTTCTATGTTTGCTTTTCAATCGTCATCTTCTCATATTTTATTTTAATTAATGTCTAAAATAGGCTATAAAAAGGATAAGCCTAAAACAGGGCCGAGGCCCGGCCCGCAGCCCGGCCCTAGTTGCCCTGAAGCCCGGCCCTAGGGGCGTAAATAAGTCGGGGCCGTCGGGCTCGGGCTGAAATGCAGGCCTCTAGTGCCGAAAACTGCAGAATATTTTCAATACCTAATCTCCAGCCTAGGCAAACACTATTTAGTCTGCTGTGTTGAATGGTTGGAACTGGTTTGTGAGCATAATGCCAACTGCTAAACAAGAAACTCCACCTTGATGCCTCAGAAAACAGGGTGGTTCCACTTTGTGATAACTCTGAGACCCGGATTTACCTCCACTCCGCCCCATAATAAATGTGTGAAAGTGTAATTAGAGAAAAATAGAGGGTGCATGTGTGTCTGGTTTTTTTTCTTAGACATAAACAGATGGGTGGCCAAGTTCCTTATGTGGTCAGGCCTGCACTGTGTAATCGTTGCCTGTCAGTGGGCACTGCAGTTAAAGGGACACGTCAATTGACTTACGCCAGGTTCAGAATACACATTCTTTTTGTCTATTATGATAATCATTTTGTCAGATTATGCAATTTTGACTCCTTAATTCTTGTCATGTTGTGGAGAAGAAACATGTCACACTACTCATTGCTTCCTGACCAATCATTGCTTGCCGTCTTTAATGAAGTGTGTGATGTCATAGACAAGGCGGAACTAGGGACTGACTTCTGGAAAGAAGACCATAAACAAACAATGGCTACCAAAGCAGCATGTTAGCATAATGCTAAATCCAGTTGCTAAAGTACCTCTGCTATCGTTCACCAGCATTTATTTTTTTTCACTCTGTCATGGTAGTCCCTCAAGGAAACATCAAAAAGGCAGGATTATTGTTGCCATAGCTCCACAAACATTTCCTCCATTGCATAATTCCTCCTGGTAGCACCAGTACACTCATCTCTTTTTCATTTCATTTTTCAAAGCTGTGTACAGAACAGTTTGGAACACAGTTTGGGACTTTAAGCTGTTTGGGAACTGTGAGACAGTGTAAGTGTAAGACAGTGTCATGTAAGACAGTTCTGGCAGGTAATTATACCAAACCACTTTGACAACAGATTTTGGTCAGACATTTCAGAATGAGCAAAACAGCATTTTAGATGCGGTGCAATGAGAATTGGTCTGCTGGTTGGTCCAGTCATACCATCCCATTGCAAAGTTCCATATCTTTTTTGAGGTGCATCGGGAAATTGATTCGGTAAATTTGTTTCCATTGTAGTTTATAAGCATGTTTTCTTAATGGATAAAAAGTTTATCCGACTCAATTGAGTGCATCCGTTTTTTATGCGCATTTTTTGAATTTATGCTTTTCCTTAGAGTTTCCATCCATTGGTTTTTTTATGCGATATCCCAAAATGTGCATAAAAATAGGTGGATGGAAACATTACTATTATCATTTACGTCAAACAGGTTGTGCTAAATATGGACTGATATTGTGTAGTAGTCGGAACCTGGCTTTACACGTTCAACAACTCTTCACAAACCATGATTTCCTGTCTTTGACCTTAAATGGATACCTTGAATGCAACATTTGTTAATAGATGTTTCAAATAGCTGTCTTTACAAATGCGGTAAAAAGATGCAGTAAATTTTTAGGAAGCCTTTTTGAAACCTTGATTTGGTTTTGCAAAAATTACACAAAACAGTTTGAATGTTTCATTGTCTCGTTGAATGTGCAGAGTATCAGAAAAATAAATAAATCAAGTAAAGTGGCCTGATCTGACTTCACACTTTGTTCGCTTTCACATTTTACACTGATCGTCTGACTACAGCTTTCCCTCTCAGCTCTTTTTGATAAGTTATCCACAGCAAACCTGTAAGTTTATTAACCTTGCAAGTTTCCTGTGCCGCTGCCCTGCATCAATGTCATCTTTCAGAGCCATGAGCAGGGGGAAAGCAGACACAAAGGGGTCTTTCTGTAGCTTGCTGTTGCGCTCGTGTCTCTGACCTACATGCCTCCCTCCTTCGCTGCATTTCTCAGCAGCTTCTCAAACCCGCAGACACAGACGGAAACTTTGAACAAGTCAGGGATCTCTTACCAGCAAGCCCTAACCAACAGACGAAAGATGAAGGGAAATGTCTCACACCTCAGCATTAGTGGGTATATCCGCTACCTTCCATCTCCATGGCAACTTTCAAACTTTACTCTGTGGTCTACACCAAAAGTGCATTCATTGATAAGACTGCCAGGTACAAAGAATCATAAACTAATTTGCTTTCAATGACAGTTGAAGTCACATTAGTTACAGAAACTGCTGATACAACATGTATCAATCTACACGTGACTGGGTTGTTTTCTACTTATATTTTATTTATTTTTATTGGACAGGAAAGTATAGAGCAGGATTCCTCAATTACGGTAGGCAACTGCCCTGCAGAGTTATCTCAAACCCTGATCAAATTCAACTACATGTGATTTGCTAGTGATCCTGAAAACTTTGATTAACTTGCTCTAGTGTGTGTGATCAGGGTTGGAGCTAAGCTCTGCAGGGAATTGGCTCTCCAGGGCAAGATTTGAGGAACCGGGGTATAGAGCATAGACAGGAAAGTACACAGTGGAGAGAGGGGAAAAGGATCGGCAAAGGACCTTGAGCCGGGAATCGAACTCAGGTCGGTGGAGGTGTAGTTGCGTTATATGCCGGAGCGCTGCCCACGAGGCTATCGGCTCTGACCTGACTTTCACTGGTTGATTATATGAAATTATGTTTTATTAACAAAGTTCGGATAGAAAACGTTCAAATGTTCTATCCAGTCAGCACGAGATGAGGCCTATATACAGTGTATACGTACCTGACTCACCTATGTTCCTTGACAATTTTTTGCATCCCTCAGCCACCCTGACTCCTCACTCTCAGCTGGTTTCCTTACCCAGCCAGGGATACAGGGGGTACTCTGGGTTCGGGCCAAAATACTAAGCTCAGAGCCCCTCCTAGGACAGCACGCCAAATACCCATACTCTTTACTCTATCTGATTATTTGTATGAACTCGTGAAGTGACAGTTTTATCAATTTTTGCCACTCACTTATACCATTCAGACAATAATCATTTAAAGAGTTTAACCCTCTACTGCACACATTTTGATGGCACATGATAAAAAAAATTATTCCACATCCTTTCTTGGGTCATTTGGGAATATTTTATTGATTTATTGACAATTCCCCCTGACCCCCAAATATTTTTTTTTTTCGTTGCCAATGGTGTGCAACAATGGTACATAAAATTATCATAATACAATGCTCAGAGAGCAATGATTTTTTTTTTTACAAAAATGTCAAGAAATCACAAAGTAAAAAGGGAAAAACACTTGAAACACATTGACATATTTGATTTGATACAGACATAGGTTTGTATCATGTAGTATATGTATCTTGTATCATATCATGTATCATATCATGTACATCATGTATCCTTCATGAAATTTCCTCAATACTAAATATTCCACAGTAAACTGTGGTACTATATTATAACAAAGTGGAAGCAATTGGGAGCAACAGTAACGCAGAAGTGCGCAGAAGTCGCCAACTTTCTGCAGAGTCAATAGCTACAGACCTTCAAACTTCATGTGGCCTTCAGATTAGCTCAAGAACAGTACATATAGAGCTTCCTGGAATGGATTTCCATGGCCGAGCAGCTGCATCCAAGCCTTACATCACCAAGTGCAATGCAAAGCCTCAGATGCAGTGGTGCAAAGCACGCCACCACTGGATTCTAGAGCAGTGGAGATGTGTTCTCTGGAGTGACGAATCTCGCTTCTCTGACTGGCAATCTGATGGACGAGTCTGGGTTTGGCGGTTGCCAGGAGAACGGTACTTGCCTGACTGCATTGTGCCAAGTGTAGAGTTTGGTGGAGGGGGGATTATGATGTGGGGTTGTTTTTTCAGGGGTTGGGGTTGGGCCCCTTAGTTCAAGTGAAAGGAACTCTTAATGCTTCAGCATACGTTTTGGACAATTTCATGCTACCAACTTTGTGGGAACAGTTTGTAGATGGTTCTTTCTGTTCTAGGAACTGTGCCCCAGTCCTGACCTCAACCCAAGAACACCTTTGGGATGAATTAGAGCGGAGACTGCAAGCCCCAACGTTGCCCTGAGGCAGCCAAAAAAATGATTTTGTGAAAATGTAAATTAAATTAAAAACAATTAAAAAAACCTGCCAAAAGGCTTCTCTACACCTTTATACACATATTTTTTTTATGCACAGTTCATGTAATTTTAAATAAGATTACTTAAGCAAATAATCTTGTCTTCTTCTCACACCATGTGCTCCTGTGACAATGTGTCATAAAAGGATATCCCACCTTCAAATGGTGCATGCTAGTGACTCCCAAACCTTGAATGTTCTATGATACTTTTTCAAACATTAAAATTGGTTGCAATCATTTAAAGAAACATGTACTGAACATAGGACTTAAGAAAACTTTCCATTGCCTGAGGACAACACTGTGCTGTAGAGGGATAAGCTCATCTCTGATTTCACTTAAAATTATCCAGCTGCATGGAAGTAGGAACCAGTTTCAACTCCCCCGCACAATGCTTAAATTGTTGCGTTAAAATAGTATAATCTAATCAATCATACTAAAAGACAAGTTTAAGTATGTGTCACTGACACTGACCATGTACTGTAACAGCGATTGCATCAGTCTGGAGATGCGTGAACACTGTCAAAACATTCATTTCTCAGCTGCGATGACTGACTGCATGACGATGAGATATGCATGGTTTGACAAGCCAAGTGGCATATGATGTATATGACACACACGTGTTCACATACTGTACTGTATGTATTACATTAGTATGACATGTGGAATGTGCATGTTTAAAGATGTCAAGATTTGAACCATCACTGAACTTACTTAAGCTGGACTATGACTCCATTTTCTTCTAGAAACACACTTTGTTGCATTATTTTCCTGTTATCACTGTAAAGCTGCTTTGCTAATCTGCTATATGTTGTAAAACACACTATATAAATAAAGTTGACATGTCATAACATATTTTCTGAAATTAATAGTGTAAAAATAAATCATACTTTTTTAAAGTTGCACTGTATTTTAAAAGTGTTTAAATTATCGGAATATTCCCAATCTTGATCTGTCTTGATCATATTTTTAGTGCAAAAATCCTTTTTTTAATAACAAATTTCAACACAAAGCATTTATTGTCAAATATAAAAAGCTTTTTCTCTTTTAAAAAACATTTTTATTATTTCAACAATTTCAAAATAAGTTAAGAGTTTGACCTGGCTGAGACATTTAAAAGGAACAAGAAAGTAAAACATTTGACATCTCTGAGATATTCTCAGTTCAGAAAATAAGGCATATTTTACCTTGTTTTTACAGTAAAAAAAAAAAAACACCTTCAGCAAAACTTTGAAAAAAAAAACCTTAATTTAAAATCCTGTCGTTTCTTGTTGTGCAAACATACAAAATTATATGTATTTTGTTGACAGCATATTCATAGTTTCATAGTCATATAACTTTGTCATGTAAGTCATGTAACATTACCTTCATGTCTTTAAAAACATGGTCAGATGCTACATAGAAGAACTATTGAAGACATGTTATTTCATTGTCAGAAACAGCTCTACAATCTAGATTATTTTAAATTACTTGGAGCTCACCTTCCTTTGTACCAATTATCAATGAAAACTGCAATAAACAATTTTACATTTTTATTTTATTTTACTGATGGTAGGAAGCTGACAGCGTAACTATTGCTGCCTTGAAATCATGTTGGAATAATTGCATTTATGAGTATGGTTCATTTGCACACTCTTTTTTTTTTTTTTTTTTTACCCAGACTTTGAGTTGGGGGCATGTCAGTTTGAGAATACTGGTGGAAACGAATTAATATTTATCATAAAGTTGTAACTCCCAATATTGATGGTACAATTTAGTTCCCTTTCGTAGTCACTCGGAGTTACGTCGGATGACAACGAATGGAGTTTCGCTTAGAAAGCCTATCAACTTCGAGCATGACGCAACTCTGGCCCACCTCGTGGGTATAAAAGGAGGACGCCGGCAACATGCAGTTATGTTTTCGCTTCGGAGCCAAGTTTATTCTTCTCTCCACAAGCCATCTCTGAATTGTCAGCTTCACGAACGAGTTCCTCTGGTGTTGGTGTGACGGCGATCTCCAGCGAGCGCGCGCTTCCTGCTTATCTGTGCAGTGGTTTGCCAGAGAGTGCGTGTCTCCCCGGGCGCTTCAACACTCAGAGTGTTTCTCTCATAAAAGAGCTTGCATGCGGCACGTCTTTTTAAAGATGCCTCGCCCGTGCACTTCTGGTTGCGGCAGATTGGTAACCGACTCTGATGGGCACGAGCGCTGTCTAGTATGTTTGGGCATGGATCATGCTAGAGCAGCGCTCGTGGATGACTCATGTTCTCTATGTGGGAACATGACCATCGCGTCATTAAGATCGAGACTCAATGAACTCGCAAGAGTGAGGGTCCCCTCATCCACACCCCGATCTAGTGCTCCCTCGCGGGGTGCTACTTCGGCTGGTGGCCAGGGTGACCTGAGGGTGACAGTCTGGAACAAGGCGCCGACTATGTGTCTGCGACCCCAGCCCCCCTCTTCAATGACGGTGCCCGCTAGTGAACTGCCGATTCCCGCGGGTCTACCTTCGGGTGGCCCGCGTGTTTCATTTGAAGCTACAGAGGATGATGCTATGTCTGTAGCAGCATCACAAGGTGGGTCTGAATCTTCTGGAAGTGAGGGCTCAGCACAGCTGCCACCTTCCGGTGTGCATACGGCTGTGCCTGAGTCTGATCCGGAGATGACGGCCATGCTTTCCCGGGCAGCCACGAGCATCGGACTAGAGTGGAGGCCTCCACCCTGTCCTGAGCGCTCGCGGCTGGATGATTGGTTTTTGGGTAAGGCCGCCGACCCGCGTCCACGGCAAACCCCAATACCTTTCTTCCCGGATGTGCATGATGAGATCTCGAAGTCCTGGAAGACCCCCCTGTCTTCCCGGGACCGCTCGCTGGTCTCATCCGCCTTTCCTCCCCTCGATGGAGCAGCTGTCCGTGGGTACACTGGGCTTCCCCCGGTTGAATTCTCTGTTGCGATGCAACTGTGTCTTTAGAGTACTTCTTCTCATGGTGAGCCTAAGCACCCATCCAAAGCCTGTAGATTTTCGTCTACCTTGGTGGCAAAGTCTTACAGAGCGGCGGGACAGGCAGCTGCTTCTCTGCATGCTATGGCCACTCTGCAGGTCTAACAGGCCCAGATGCTCAGAGACATGCATGAGGGCAGGACAGACCCAGGGCTCTTCGATGAGCTGCGCGCCGCAACCGACCTTGCCCTCCGGGCGACGAAGGTAGCCGCGCACTCCCTGGGTTTGGTGATGTCCACTTCGGTGGTCCAGGAGAGACATCTCTGGCTGAACCTGGCCGACATGCGGGATACCGAGCGGACTCGTCTGCTTGATGCACCCCTGTCCCAGGCCAGCCTCTTCGACGGAGCAGTCGAGGACTTTGCCCAACAGTTCTCGACTGCGCAGAAACAGACTGAGGCCATCAAGCATATTCTGCCCCGCTGACCCGCTGCTGCCTCCACGTCGGTCGGGCAGACACCTCAGCCTGTTAACCGCCGAGGACGCCCTCCTACGGCTCCCGCCCCTCCCGCTCGGCCGAAGCAGCAGCCTCCACCCAGGCCCAGTCGTGGAGGAAGCCATAAAAAGGCACCACAGCCCTCTCCAGCCCCGCCCACCGCCCCCCGCCAAGCGGCGCTCCTAAGACGGGCTGCTCAGGGATGATGGTCGTTTCTCAGGAGATGGTAGCAGGACCACTCCTTCCCCCGGTGGAGGGCCGGGGGAGAATCTTTTGTTCTCCCCTCCCAGCTGCTCACCCACGGATGGGCAGCACCCTAAAGTGGTTAAAGAAAGAAACAATCCTCTTTTCCCTGAGCTCACAGAGTTCTCGGGCGACACAGAGCGCCGCCCCCAAGCCGTGCTCTACCTGTCCCCCTCTGTTCCAGAGTCGGTTGACACGGCGTGCCGTCCATGGACCGCTTCGCCTTTGTCCCCCTCTGTCGCCAGACCCCTGGCAGAGCAGGCCCCCGCGGGACGACCTTCCTGGTCCTTCCCTGGCCCCCTCTGCCAGGGCGTGGTTGTTAACTGTGCCCCCATATCGGGCCGCTATGCCGTCCACGTCTGGGCCAGTTACTCCGCTTCGCTGCCCCTCCGCGGGGACGCCTGTGGTGCGCATGACCCCACTGGTTCAGTTCCTGGGAGCCTGGCTAGAGCTTCCCCGTCTGTCCCGCTGGGTCGCTCCAACCATCAGGCTCGGCTATGCGATTCAGTTTGCACGGTCTCCTCCCCGTTACAGGGGAGTCTGCTCCACTTTGGTCGGTGGCAATGCCCCCATCATGAGAGCAGAGATTGTCACCCTGTTGGCGAAGGGTGCAATCGAGACTGTCCCTCCAGCCGAGATGAGGTCCGGCTTCTACAGCCCCTACTTCATTGTCCCCAAGAAAACCGGTGGGTTACGACCGATCCTGGACTTGCGCGTGCTGAACCGCTCCCTTCACAGGATGCCGTTCAAGATGCTCACCGCCAAACGCATTTTCGAATGTGTACGGCCCCAGGATTGGTTTGCAGCAATAGACCTAAAGGACGCCTACTTTCATGTCTCCATTCTTCCTCGACACAGACCGTTCCTCCGGTTTGCTTTCGAGGGGCAGGCATACCAGTACGTGGTTCTCCCTTTCGGGCTAGCCCTGTCTCCTCGCGTCTTCACGAAGGTCGTCAAGGCAGCCCTTGTTCCCCTTCGGGTTCACGGGGTTCGCGTCCTGAACTATCTCGACGACTGGCTTATCCTAGCTCACTCTCGAGACCAGGTTTGCGAACACAGGAACCTTGTGCTCCATCACCTAGCTCGTCTGGGCCTTCAGGTCAACTGGGAGAAGAGCAAACTTTGCCCCGTGCAGAGGATCTCTTTTCTCGGTATGGACATCGACTCGGTCGCCATGTCCGCGCAGCTTACGAGCGAGAGCGCACAGTCACTGCTGACTTGTCTGAGACAATTCCAGGGCAAGAGTGCGGTTCCACTGAAATATTTTCAGAGAATCCTGGGGCATATGGCATCTGCAGCCGCGGTAACGCCGCTCGGATTGCTTCATATGAGACCGCTTCAGCTTTGGCTTCGCGACCGAGTCCCGAGGTGGGCATGGCAACAAGGCACGCTCCGAGTATCAGTTGCTCCAACCTGCCGTCAGACCTTCACCCCGTGGTCGAACCTCAGTTTTCTCAGGGCAGGTGTCCCCCTGGAAAGAGTTTCCCGGCATGTTGTTATCTCAACAGATGCCTCCACCACGGGCTGGGGCGCCATGTGCAATGGACATGCTGCAGCGGGCTCCTGGACAGGACCCCAGCGCCTATGGCACGTCAATTGCCTCGAGTTGCTGGCAGTACGCCTTGCCCTGCACCGCTTTTGGGCGTTGCTCAGGGGTCAACACGTACTAGTCCTTGATGGTACATCAACCATCAAGGTGGTCTACGCTCCCGCCATATGTCGCAACTCGCCCGCCACCTCCTCTTATGGAGTCAGAAGCATCTGAGGTCGCTCCGAGCTATTTATATTCCCGGAGTCCTGAACTGTGCAGCCGACGAGCTCTCACAGCTTCAGCCCCTCCCTGGAGAATGGCGACTCCATCCCCAGTCGGTTCAGCTGATTTGGGACCAGTTCAGGGACGCACAGATAGATCTGTTTGCCTCTCACGACCCGACCCACTGCGACCTGTATTTTTCCCTGACCGAGGGCACGCTCGGTACGGATGCACTGGCGCACATCTGGCCGCGGGGCCGCAAATATGCGTTTCCCCCAGTGAGCCTTCTAGCGCAGGTCTTGCGCAAGGTCAAGGAGGACGAGGAGCAGGTCCTTCTGGTTGCGCCGTACTGGCCCACCTGGACCTGGTTCTCCGAACTGGTGCTCCTCGCGACAGCACCTCCTTGGCCAATCCATCTGAGGAAGGGCCTCCTTTCTCAGGGACGAGGCACCCTGTGGCACCCTCGTCCCGATCTTTGGAACCTCCACGTGTGGCTCTTGGACGGGACGAGGCAGGTTTGAGTACCCTACCACCAGCGGTGGTGGCTACCATCACTTCCGCTAGAGCGTCGTCCACGAGACACGCCTATGCGTTGAAGTGGAACCTCTTCGTCAGCTGGTGCTCTTCTCGCCGAGAAGCCCCCCGGAGGTGTTCGGTCGGTGTCGTGCTTTCCTTCCTTCAAGATGGGTTGGAGCGAAGGCTGTCTCCCTCCACCCTCAAAGTTTATGTTGCTGCTATCGCCGCACACCATGACTTGATAGAAGGTAAATCCTTAGGGAAGCACGACCTGATCGTCAGGTTCTTGATTGGAGCGAGGAGACTGAATCCTCCTCGTTCTCCTCTAGTTCCCTCTTGGGACCTCGCGGTGGTTCTAACTGCCCTGCAGAGTGCTCCCTTTGAGCCTTTACAATCAGTGGAGCTTAAGTTCCTGTCAATGAAGACAGCGCTCCTGGTTGCACTGGCCTCTGTCAAGAGGGTAGGGGACCTGCAAGCATTCTCCGTTGACGAAGCGTGCCTGGAATTCGGGCCGGCTTACTCTCACGTGATCCTGAGACCCCGGCCTGGATATGTGCCCAAGGTTCCCACCACTCCCTTCCGGGCCCAGGTGGTGAACCTGCAAGCGCTGCCCATGGAGGAGGCAGACCCAGCCTTGGCACTGCTCTGTCCAGTACGCACTCTCCGCGCCTATGTAGACAGAACGCAGTGTTTCAGGACCTCAGACCATCTCTTTGTCTGTTATGGTGGGAAGCTGAAGGGAAAGGCTCTCTCCAAGCAGAGGTTGTCCCACTGGATAGTGGACACCATTGCTTTGGCATACCAGCAGCAAGGTCGACCGTGCCCCCTTGGTGTTAATTGCATATTTCCTCTAAACTATGGAGACGCTGTGAAGGTGGCGTGATTAGACTGGTAACCCCATTCGTCGCCATCCGACGTAACTCGGAGTGACTACGAAAGGGAACGTCTCGGTTACGTATGTAACCCTCGTTCCCTGAGTAGGGAACGGAGACGTTACGTCTTCCTGCCACTTCAGCTGTACCGCGGGGATCGCTTTGAGCTCAGTCTTGGCTCCTCAGCGAAGAAACATAACTGCATGTTGCCGGCGTCCTCCTTTTATACCCACGAGGTGGGGCGGAGTTACGTCATGCAAATTCCGCAGACCCATGGCATTTCTTTGCCATTGGCTCGTTTTGTAATAGGCTTTCTAAGCGAAACCCCATTCGTCGTCATCCAACGTAACGTCTCCGTTCCCTACTCAGGGAACAAGGGTTACATACGTAACCCAGACGTTTTCTGACATTCACTGTAATGTACTGTTGATGTAGAATAGCACTTAAGTTTGCTAGAAAATAAAAGTTTAAAAGGGTGACAGGCTTGTGCAATGTTTATGCATTTTTATTCTAATAAGAATGACTTAAATGCACATCATATTGAAATTACAATTTCCAAATTAGTAAATGGGAACTTTCTAGGAGGACTTGAAGACTGCTATTATGAACGAGTGCCAATGCTAAACACCCCGAACCAAAGCTGTTTAAATGAAGAGTTACTGAGCTCACCTGATTTCTTTGTCAAAGTTATAGTGGAAAAATTATGATCAAGTATCAAATATCTCATGTAATTTTGAGTACTGACCAAGGTTTATATGTATGAAGTCTGCCGGAGTGAGTATGTGTGTGTTTGTGTGCACCCACTTTATTAAACTTCTGATGAACAGCATTTTCTCTTTCGGCAGTAGTAAATGTTTCAAAAGACAGTAAACACTAACAGTCACACAACACATAAACCAAGAATAAATCAGTAAAACAAACAGCTGACACTACACAAACATATCAAGGCCAGTAAATTTCTAGTGTAGAACTGCTAGAACTACCAGGGAGTCTAAGGATCTATGAAGGACACTGCTATGTAGCGTGTGCCGTTGGTCGTAGGTAGTCCTTCGTGAAGGTGGGTGAGTCTACCTGGATGCATGAAGCTCCAGCCTTTTCTAGGAGACTCTATGGAACAGTTATATCTGTGAAATCGGCAACCTCCACCCTGAAATGGAAGGAAATGTGTCATAAGTTTAACTACATGTGATTGAAGAATTTAAAATATATTTTAGGAAAAGTAAGGCCAGTATATCACAAGCTTGCCTGGAAATCTAAGCCCTTGTTGTTGAGAGCAACATTAATAGTGAAAGTTGAGGAATCGTGATGTGGCCTCAGATAGGCTTGTCTGTTTGGAGTGTACTTCACCACAAAGTTCATAATCGCATAGCCCTGAAAGACATAAAAAGATAGGAGACACAATCAAAACCCGATTCTCAAAAGTATCAGACACATTCGCTTGACAACGATGTACTAAAAACGTTTTTTTCCTTTGCGTTTTTCTCGTACAGACGACAATGTTGTTAAAGCAATCCCCGTTCACATGGATCTGCGAAATCAATTAAAAACGCTGTATGCTACTGCCAGGCCAGTAGTTGGATTGAAAACGTAAAATACGCATGCGCATGACATCACCATTTTCAGAAATGCGCGTTTTTGTAGTTTACACGGAGACAATAACAGGTATAGTTTTCAAAAGTTTGCGTTTTGAGGCCCCCAAAATGCTGTTGTCAAGTAAATTAAGTTTTCCGTTTTGTGTAAATGGCACCTTAATTTGTGCAGCCTTTTCTTCTGTGGAGAAAAAAAAAATAGTGGAGAACCTTCAGGCTAACGCAAGTTTTTCTATACAACAACAGATCATGTTAAAATGCCTTTTATTTTTTTTTTTTTCACGTAAAATGACAATGTGGCTTTGAAAGACTTGGAATAATATGGACTACTTGTATACCGTACTTTTAACAGACTTGGTAATTTTGAACTGTTGTTCCATGGAAAAGAGCTTCAAGGAGATTCTTCTAAAATTCTACTTCTGAATTTCACTTAAAAAAAACAACAGCACGCGGGTTTGGAATTTTTGAATACAAAGAACTCAGATTAATAGTGCCAACCACATTCCATGAGTCAAATCAACCAGAGACCTAATAACACTCGTCCACTCAATAGTGCACAGAGCCTTCCCGAAAGAACAACGAGAAAATGAAAGCTGAAAATTATAGAGGAGAAAAAGATGACTTTACTCATTCCGTCAGTAACGTCAACCAAAGGCCTAACAAAACTCATCTAGCAAGCTGTGTTTTAGCTGGCTGCTGTTATAAGCCTTCGGAAATCATGCAGATGTGTAATGTACAAAAAAGATCCATGTGGCTGACAAAAAAAACCCCAAAAAACTTTAAATTGCTCAAATTATAGAAAATGCCCTATTTATAACTAACAAGCTGCAGCTCAGTGGTTGCATTAGAGTGTGAAGTCATGCGTCAAATCATCAAGACTTCACGGATGAATTTCAAGAAGCCTGTCAAGTAAATATTTGGGTCATATTTCACCCCTCAAAAAACAAAAACAGTTATGAGTTCAAAACTATTAAATTTAGTGTGGAATTTAAAAATACTGTGTGTGTTTCAAAAAGAAAAAAAAAACGCATTGAAATTGCAAACACTGAAATGCAAATTTGCAATAATTCAACAAATAAAACAAATTTCCCCATCCTTACTGGTGTAAAAATACAGCTGGCTTTAAGTCTTTCTTTGGCAAGTGTTTTGTTTTGAGCATGCCACCTGTGTTTGGTTTAAATTTGTAATTTCAGATAATAATAGAGAAAGACCTTTATAAGTAAAACATGCATTACTGTAATGACAGTGATTAACTGTAATAAAAATGTCCACAAAAAAAACATTTATGATCTTTTGTCCTTAATGTTTTAAACTATTTTGACTTGGGGGTGAAAAATAACCATGTTTTTTCTATAAGCTTCACAGATGTTTTTTAATTGTCTTTTTATATACTTTATATGGGCTATTTACATTATGCAACATCATGCAGTTGTCATGTAAATACATGTATGGCACCTTTGAGCAACTGCATACTGTCTGTGTAAATAAACATGCCACGTCAGATACAGCTTTTCTTCCACCTTCGATGACTTTTGTTGATTTGGGGAAACTGTCTACAGTATTCTGGTTGAAGTAATTGATTAAATAAAAGACGACACAGATACAATTTATTAGGGTAATCATACAAATGACCTTTACAAAGTAAAAAAAAAGTTGATTTTTGACACTGGTTTTAACCAAATAAACATAGGAAGACATAATACCTTACAAAAAGATGAAGTAGAGGTAGAAGAGACATTGTGATTTAACAGCTGATTATGACTCAGTCCAGACCCAGAGAGACTGCCTCACCTTGGTGTAATAGCCAGAGAAAACCTTGAGAGTGACGGGGGAGATGAATTCTCTGATGAAGTGCAGCCATTCCTTATCGAAATCGATCTGTCTCATATGAATGTCATCTGTCGGGACACTCTCATAGCCTCCAGTGATGCGCTTGTCCTGCAAAGAGAAAACACAATTACTGGACAACAGTCAATGATAAAAATCACACAATTGCACTGCTGTGTAAAGTGTATTTTAAAGTTAATTTAAACTGGGGAAAAAAATCCCCAAAATAAGGATTAAATATCCATGAGTAGATATTCACACATTTTCTTCGGTTCACACACACATCTATTTTCTTTTGTATTTACACATTTTTAAGTAATTTTCATTCAAGGGTGATCCCTGTACAAAATGTGCAGACTGTTTTAATGTCGGCGGGTTTATCTGACCTCGTGACTTCCACCAGACCATGACCCATACTTTTCCATCTCCTCCACCAGCTCATCGCAGGCTTTCTCCGAGAACACGGGGAACCAGAAAACATCTGGGCATGGCTGCAGAAGCATAAACAGGTGCTTAATATCATCATTTTTTTAATAAAAGCACTAAAGTATGTAGTGATACTGTAGCTCCCAGCCCAGTCCACCCAGCACATTTATATAAAAAAAGGAAAATAAAAAAAGATTCAGGTTAAATCATGATAATAATATTTATGAGAACAGAATAATCATTATGATATCAACAATGAGCATATTAATATATGGCTGCTCACATTTACATATCCATCTAACAATCATAACAGAAGCAACTTACAGATAGAAGTCTGAAAGGTACAGTCGCAAAAATAACCAGTTTAGGGATCAAAGAGGTGGAAAATGATCGAAATTATTTTATAAATCTAAATTACAATTATTGTTGGTGGACAAAGCTTGACTAACATTACAATTAAAAAAAAAATTGCTACAGAAGTGTAGAGGGTGATTTTTCTGCTTTAAGGCCTCCAAATCCATTCTTTCTCCAAACTGCATTTCCTATACAGAATAGCAAGGGAGGGCAATTCAGGGCAATGAAATCAGCTTTCCTGCAGGGTTTAGCTCCAATGCTAATCAAACACCCGGAAAAGCTAATCAAGGTTTTCAGGACATCTAATCTACAGGCAGGTCAGTTTGATCCAGGCTGTAAATAAACTCTGCAGGTCAGTGGACCTCGAGGGCCAGACTTGCCCAACCATGCTATATATGGTTGCAGGAATGTTGGAGCCCATCTCTTTGGGTGTTCCGGTTTCCCCAAAAATCCAGAGGAAACCCAAACCAACATGGGAAGAATATGCAAACTCCACAAATAAAGTTTGGGACTCAAACTAGCTTGGATGTTTTGACACTATAAATCACCAGATCATGCCTTGGAAAATGCTGGTTTGAATCATATCTCCTCTGTATTTGGAGAAGTTGCCATTAAGTAACCACAGTGGTGATTCTGGGTTCGGTGCTTTGCCTTTTATTTTCAATATACACAATGTTGTTTAGACTTATCAATGCCATGGATTTTCCTAACACTTCTATGCCAGAAACACAGTTCTAAGCAGCCCAAATCTCGGCTCAACCTAACAAACACAAAGCCTCTTGTCTTCAGCATCCTAGTTCAGCTAGGCCCATTATAGAAAACAACATCCTGGTCAGACAAGAATTTGGAGTTAGTGTTTGATGATCAGTTTAGCTTCACGCACCATTGCAAAGGCTGTCCAGATATGCATATTTACACTTGTAGCCCCTCCAGTTCGAACCGCTCGAAGACCGCAGTCTCTAGTATCATTCGCTAGAGTGCCTCTAGAGATTAGGGGAGTGAGGTTTACACACAAACTCTTACTGGCCTACGTCTATTACACTCACCCCCCTAAACCTCACTCCCAAACGGGTCACGGCACCACTGTAGCCCCTCAAGTTCGAACCACCCGTTCTAATCGGGAGTCGAACCCGGCCCAATCTGCATGGGAGGCGGGCACTCTAACAATGAGGCTAAAGGAGTCCCCCGCAGCCTCTACTGTCAGTTGCTATATCGACTCTTGAGATTGGGGGATTGAGGTTTACATGCACAGCTCTCACTAGCCAACATCTGTTACACTCTGTACTTCATCAAGAAGATCAGGTCATATCTAGTTCTTATCTAAAGAATGTGCACCTCTAGACTGGTATATACCAATTCTCAGCAAGCTGCCTTCTTGAATGGACACTTAAACTGCAGATGTGGTTCATTTGGTCTTCAAAAGACTGTGCTAAACACTACTTGCCTTGCTTCACTGATTGCCAGTTTCTGCCCTCAAAGTTCAAGGTACTGATGCTTGCCTATAGAACAACCACTGGTTCTGCATTTGTGGCCTCCTAATTACATCCACTTTTTCAAATCTTTCCGATAATCTGGTCGATAAGAGTGACTAAAGTTTATTTCCAGAATATTAAGTTTCACTGTACATCTATGTTGGAATGATCTTTCCCACTCTACCCAAACAGCATCTACTAAATTAATAAATACCTGCTCCAAGAGGTTGTCAGTAAAAATTCTACTGTAGTTGGGATGGATGTATTTCTCTCTCCAGTCCTGTGTAAAAGAAAGAGAATTAGTACTTGGTCCATTCAGTGACCTGCATTGCAAACATTGATAAGCTTCTCAGCATTCATTCGGCAGACAGACTAAAACCGAAATGGAGGTCAACACAGACTTATGTTTACCATGTCAGCACTTTATTACTGATGACAAATGAACCACTAAATGAGAACTTTGGGGTTTTTGTAAAAGACAGAAAACTGTATTCTGTATTTTTGTATACAGAAAACGTCTCGGGTTATGACTATAACCCTTGTTCCCTGAGAAGGGAACGAGACACTGCGTCGAGAATCAACACTTTGGGGACGCTCCCTAAGCGTGCGCCTCTGAAGTATGAATGAAACTAATCCAATCCTGATTGGTGTTGCGTTGTGACGTAACATGTGACAGCTCCACACGATTCCCAAAAATATCGTGCACTGGGATGGTTCTAGCACACTCTTCTTTGCATTGAGTCTCAACCCCAATTTCTGAATGTGGCCAAGGACGATCTCGATGCCGAACTGCCATTTCTCGAGACTGGGGCAGAATGAGCCAGTCGTCGAGATAATTCAATATACGAATGCCTTGAAGTCTCAGTGGAGCAAGGGCTACATCCATACATTTGGTGAATGTGCGGGGAGAGAGTGCTAGGCCGAACGGAAGAACCTGATATTGGTAAGCTTCGCCCCCGAAAGCGAACCTCAGGAATCTCCTGTGACATGGAAGGATGGAGATGTGAAAATAGGCGTCTTTTAGATCTATCGTGACAAACCAGTCCTCGGATCTGATCTGACTCACATTTTGAACCTGAACCTCCTCAGAGATCGGTTCAAAACCCTGAGATCTAGAATTGGCCTTAACCCCCCATCCTTCTTTGGAACTATAAAGTACCGGCTGTAAAACCCGGACCCCCTGTCTAAAGGATGAACACTTTCTATGGCTTCCTTTAGTAGCAGAGTCTGTACTTCTTGTTCCATCACCTGAGCCTGCTCTGGAACCACTGTAGTTTGCACCACCCCAGAAAACTTGGGGGGGCGGTGCGCAAACTGCAGTCTGTACCCTGATTTTATTATATGTAGGACCCATGCAGATATGTTGGGAAGATGATACCATGCCTCTACAAAATCTACTAGGGGTACCAGCCTCTCGAGACTGGCCTCTGGTGTTTTTCGAGCATCTTTCTCGACTTCCTGAAGCGGAAAACCGGCAGGCTGTAGTCGATACGGTTCTTTTAACCATAACTGATGCTTTTTCTTTATTAGAATATTTTCGCTGGAAAGAGATGCGGCCCGAAGCGTCATTGACGGCGGGCAATCTACATCGTTTCCTAGAGGGCTCCGCTGCGAGAACAACCTCGGTTGCCCTGCAGTGGAGGGGACAGCCCTCAGAGGTCCTACCACTTCGGTCAGGACCTCTTCCCCGAAGCCCTCCTAGCCTGAATGACTTCCCTCAGGTCGCCTCTCTGGCTGGAGGACTTCGATTTCTGAGAGCGCTTCCTCTGTTGCCAAGCTCCAGGAGGAGGGGCTCTAGAGGAAACGCTCTCTTTCTGCTCTGCTCGGTGTGAGGAGCTGGCTGATGGCTGGGGCTGATCACTCGGCCCCACCCTACTTGATTTGGACTTCGCCTTACGGGGGAGGTACTGCTGGAACGCCGCAGATTGCTTCTTCGCCTCCTGAAACCTGTCGACGACCGATGTAACGGCGTCGCCAAACAGGCCAGAAGGCGAGAGCGGCGCATCCAGCAGAAAAGACCTATCCTTATCTTTGATACCAGATAAGTTCAGCCACAGATGTCTCTCCGTAGCTACCACAGCTGCCATAGAGCGGCCAATGGCACGGGCCGTCTCTTTTGTGGCCCGGAGAGACAAATCTGTGGCCTTCCTCAACTCTGCAATATCTTCAGGAGTCGACCCCTACCCCTCATCCAAATCTTTCAGGAGGTCGGCCTGGTATGCCTGCAAGATAGCCATAGTGTGCAGACATGAACCAGCCCGACCTGCCGCCATGTAAGCCCTGCCTATTAAAGCAGATGTATCTCTGCAGGGCTTACTAGGCAGCGCCGGGGCTTTCAGGGAAGATGCCGATTCAGGGGAAAGATAACCTGCTAAAGCTTCTTATACTTTAGGCATCTTCCCATAACCCTTGTCCCGTGCCCCCACAACATTGCTGTAATCCACCACACTGGGACTGGAGACACGGGACGAGTGCGGTTTATCCCACGATCTCGAGATCTCACAGTGGAGATCGGGGAAAAACGGCAAACCCCGGCGCTGAGGTTGTGCTCTGTGCTGCAGGAAACGCTCATCAAGCTTACTTTTTGCTTGCGTTCCCTGCTCATCATGTGGCCAGCTGATGTTAAGTCTGGCCATCGCACGAGTCACAACCTCTATCAGCTCCTCATACTCTTGGCCGTGAACTGGCGCGACAAAATCACGGTCATCCGCATCAATACTGAGCACATCCACTTCCTCAGAAGCAGAGAGCTCAAGCATTGGGACCTGATCGTGGGCAGGAGAAGCCGCGATGCGGGCTCCTGGACCACTCTCAGGGGCTACGGGATCCTCTTACGAAGAATGAGAAGGTGCCTCAGCAGCCTCATTCTCATCTAAAAGATCCCGCTGCGAGCCCCACGATCTCAATCGCCGCGCTGCCTCAACAGACGCATGACCAGAACCGCGGGGAACGCGAGCCTGACCGTGCTCATCAAAGCACGCCAGCCGGGAGCGCAGCACTCTAATGGGAAGTGCTTCACAGTCAACACAAGCAGCTCCCTCGAGAGCTGCCCGTGCATGCTGCGCTCCCAAACAATTCACACACAAAGAATGTGTGTCCCCACCCGTAATAAAACGAGGGCAAGGATGCACACATTTTCTGAATTGCTCGCTGGCCATAATAATAGATATAAGGACAAACAACACCAAATAAGACAGACAGTTTTTCAACACAGAGCGCTTGCTGAAGAGCGAAAGCTAGTGTGTGTTGTGACAGCGTCACTTTTATACTTCCGGGTATGCCGTCACATGTTACGTCATGACGCAACACCAATCAGGATTGGATTAGTTTCATTCATACTTCAGAGGCGCACGCTTAGGGAGCGTCCCCAAAGTGTCGATTCTCGACGCAGTGTAGAGTTCCCTCGAAAGGGAACATTCAATCGCAAATTGTGTAGTCACTCACCAGAGGGTTTTCAAATATTTGCCAAAGGTCATTGTTATAATGGGATGTGTTATAGTTGGCAGTCGAAATAAGCCTTCCAAACTCATGACGATTTGTAACATACATAAAAACTCCCTGTAGCAGACAAAGAAAATGTAGTTAGATACTACAAATTATATTTATAATGGAAAAAGTCGAACATTCACAATTCAAAGAAAAAATACACATTTACTGTAAAATAAGCAATAAACAAAACCCTAATCATTTAAAGTCAATGATAAAATAAATCACAAAAAAAATCATCATAATCTGTTATAAATAATGTGTGATCAATAACAATGGAGGACATATGTTGGGAACGGCTTTGAGAGGGAATGGAACGGGAACACAGGGAAAAGTGCAACTCCAGGAATAAACATTCCTGTTTACTATACTACAAGCAGGGACAAGGTTTCTTGCATCTAAATGTGAGGAGATCCAGGCTTACTCTCAGTCTAGGTTTTTCCAAATCATGTTGCACCAATCTCAAACATATTAACATAATTGTTGAATCCAATGCAAAAATACAAAAGTAATAAGTGCTGCACAAGTACCTAGGCTGAGAGAAGTCTTGAAGCTTATGAGGGTAAGTTTCATGTTATTGGTATTGGTGTGCTTGGGAGAGGGTTGCTTTTGGATTTAGAGGTCACTGCAGGGAAAACTATAATGCAGGATATCTATTAGATCCTTCATTGGCTTTTCCACCACTTCACTCAGAAGGGGTGTTTAATTTTATGGTTCTGTGTATATGTATATATATATATATATATATATATATATATATATATATATATATATATATATATATATATATATATATATATATATAATCTGGTGCTTTGTACAGGTTAACCCCATCAAAAAGCAGAGGTAGCTTATCAAAACAATGGCGTCAATTTCCCAAAGGGTTCCGCTGGTTAGCTGTCAGTCCAAGATGAATTCTAAAATGGTGTTATGTTTAAATCAAATGTTTGAATGCCTACTAGGATATGCACATAAATGTTTGGAATAGAAAAAAATCCATGAAACAACCACACTGAGCATAAAATGGGGGTTTATGGTTTTTCCACATGCATAGTAATTTATCTCAAATCTGGTTTACACTTTCCTTTTGATACATATTCTGTAATCTGACAACAATGCATGTGATCTTGAGATTACATATATGTACCTCAAGCAAGCAAATACTAAATGTTAGTGGGCCTTTTACTTCCAAAATATGCATTTATTACATCATTTAGTGTTTTAGAATGGCTGGAATATATCTCTCTAAACATTTGGAAAAGTGACGCCTTGCTTTAAAACATTTGAATCTTAAATTATATAAAATAGAATAATCAAAACAAGAGGAACCTTTGGGGGTCTGAGCATATGGAATCTTTCCGGAGAAGGAGATTCTCTTTCTCTGTATACTGTCTAAAACGAAGGAAAAGCACCATGTAAATTATATAATGAGACATAAACGGTGTGAGTAAAAGAAAGAGAGATTAAGACTTTTGCATATTAGGGAAGAATGCGCTTTTAGGACAGTTGAGGTGCCTGTGTTTTAGTTGGCTGATTTTCTGTTTAGAAAAGAGCTGTGCACTGCCTTAAGGTGTCCTAAGCAGTAGACAGGAAGCATTTTAGTTAGAAAAACAGCAGAGTTAGTTATTAGTGGTGTAGGATGTTTAAGGAGAGGCAAAAACAAACAGCCAGACATTCCCATTGGTTCAATGCCATGATACTTGTGAAAAAAGGAGAGAGGAAAAGGATAATGCACACTTTGAATGCATCACAGAGGCTGCCATAAAAGGACAGAGAGGTCATGCCTTCACAACAGCACATTGATATACTTTGAATACTTGCCAGTTACATCTTGATCACAGAAGTGCAGCAGATGTTTAAAAGCAATGAGAAATCAGGCTAAAATGTAATATGCAAACTAATACAGAACAATGGCTGTTTAAGAGGTTAAACTTTATTATCAACCTTCCTACATTCTAAGTCCAACTTAAATTCTATCGACAGAATCTGTAACATGCTGTCAGTTACCAAAGACAATGGGGACTGATCTGATTAGATTATTGATATAATTGTTGCTGATCTAGATTATTTTTTTCTTATAATTGTACAGCTTTGTGTTCCAGCGGCCATACCAAGTCTCGGGCATTCCTGCACATGGCCATGTCAGGGTCCAGTCTCTCCAACACAAAGATATTCCTCCCTTTGAATTCATTCCTCAGAGTCTGGCCCTTAATGAGGTAGATGTGGGCCATGAAGGGGATGTTCCACAAACCACTATTTACACAAGAAACAGCACAAATTTTTTCAACATTGACAACAATAACAAATGTACTTGAGCACAAAATCTGCATATTACAATGTTTTTTGAAGAGGCATGTCACACTGAAGACTTGAGTAGTGATGCTGAAAATTCAGCTTTGCATCACAGAAATAAAATACATTTTAAAATGTATTCAAATATAAAAAAGTCATTTAAATTTGTAATAATGTGCCACAATATTACAGATTACAAATAATATTACAATATTACAAATAACTGCTGCCTTGGTGAGCATAAGAGACAAAATTGCAAGTATTCCAAACGGGTTATATATGTGGCATGTGTGTGTGTGCACATGTGTGCATGTGTGTGTGTGGTTCTGGGAAACCCTACATTATGGGGACAAAATGTCCCCAAGAAGACAACGATTTCAGGTATTGCGATCTTTGTGGGGAAATGTTTTGGTCCCAATGAGCAAAAACAGCTTATAAATCATACTGTGATGTTTTTAATGAAAATGTATAAATGCAGAACGTTTTCTTTGACCGTTAGGTTTAAGGTATAGAATATACAGTTTCTACAGTATAAAAATCATTATGTCTATGGAGTACCCACAAAGATACTGAAATGCGTGTGTGTGCATATGGAAATGATTTATTGGCCAATGAGAATAGAAATGTTTGGTATTAAATAGTCATATTTTTAATAAAGATTAAAATAGATTTGTTAAAGAAGTGGTCTGTTGAGAAATGTACATGCTAAAAAGCAATCTGAGTTCTCTTTTTGATTCAGAGAAAGATAATTACGCATTTTTTTTAATTGTCTAATAAGATTATATACACTGACTTGGGAGAATGTGATTCAGAAATTATTGAGATCTAAAATGTCACTCACACACGCTTTCCTTGCACGATGTCAATGTAGTCCTCAGATCTTGCATAATAACCATCGAGGCTCAGGGCTCCCCAAAAGTTGGACCACAGTTTTCCGTGACGGGTGACAAGAGGGCCAATTATTTTTCTGAGGTGGAGAAAGATGAAATGACACAAAAATCAGCATCAGTTCATAAATGTACAATATACTGTAGGTCTACTAAGGCGGCCTACAAGAAAATCTGATGCTGAAAGATGAACACAAAACAGGTGTAGATTGGATGTACTGAATTTTTGCAAGATGACACTATAGTATACTGTAACATAGCACTTGTAAGTGGTTAAGATGATTAAAGTAAGAACATTTTCTTGTGAGGTTGTGAAGAGGGCATCCTTTCATTCAGGAACACGAGAGCAGTTGCATATGGTATCGTTTCTATAATCATGAGAGTGATCCTGAAGTAACACAGTCAAGCCTTCACATCTAGTGTGACCTTATAAACTCTACAAGCATACAGAATATCACTTTACTGAGGTAAACATGTCATTCAAAACACATTAGTGGAAATTATAGTGTTGGTCAACGATGTGAAAGCAAGCAAGTAAAATTCCACATTTCTACGGTCACCAGTTAAGATTTCACCCCACAAGCCAGAGGCCAGCAGAGTTCCCAAGACCTCTCAAAATATCCAAAAAGGGCTTCCTCTATAGTCATGCGAAAGAGCGCCGAGGTTGTCACGTTAAATGTGACTGAGTTCGAGTCAAGTGCCATTTTAAGAGTTCATGCGATATAGAGCAGACTGTTTCTATGCACCATGGGGAAACAGGAAGCCACCCATGCTTATTTTTAAACAGTGAGGGATTTGCATTCAGTCGGCTGTAATGTTCCTGTGGATTTAGCACTTGAGGGATTCCAGTCCTTTCCCTCAGACAAAACGGTTACTGTGAATGGTTCCAGAGTATTGAAATGCTTAGCATCAAAGTGAAGCTACCTGTTTTGCTCGATGAGGAGTTTCAGGGTCTGTCGGTTGGTAAGCATCACATCTGCATCAATGCTGAAGTAATAATCACAAGAAAGATCCTTTCGGCACAAATCCCTGTAAGAAAGCAATGAGGTGTCCTTATTAATATTGGAAAGATTCTGTGCAATGATGATTCTCTCAACCTCTTTATATGCAAAGATCACCATTCTTATGTAACTCTTTCCCCGGTAGCATTTTTTTTAAAAGTTGCCTGTCACCGGCAATGCTTTTGATCATTTTTACCAACATTCCATGGCCCTCAGAATATTTTTTGTATGAATATCTGAACATACAATATTTCAAAAGAAAGGACGACGCATCTGCTTTGAAACAAAATAAAATAATTTAATTCTGGCTTTCTAGCTTTTAAACACTTGAATGTGGGTAGGTTTCCTTTTGAACAAAAAGCTGAGAAACCAGAAGTCAGAGATCTGAATATAAACGCAAACATTTCTCAACATATTTATCCAAAACCGAATTGTATGAGCCCTTTTGTCCCATAGTACAAAGTATTTTAGAATACTATCTGAGACAAAGTTGATAATTACATTAAGCAAAGGACAATCCAAGTGTCTTTTAGTAAGGTTAATTTGAGTAGCATTCTGTTAAAATGTAACTATTTATTATGAATATTCCTCTATGTTCGGCTCTGAAGCACAATAGTAGGTGTCTGAAACAAACATTTTTAATGTCCGCTCTGACGTCTTATGCAAACCAGCATTTTTCGAACCTACTAATTAAGACAAACAACGTGAGTGATATCACCATGGCAGCAGCCACTAATGCTAAACACAGACATGCAGTGAAAATAGCATCAGGACCAGCTAAGATAATCAACATGTGTATTTACACATACCTTTGAGTAGTCCAAAACATATTTGAGGGTATATGACTTCATACATTTAATTTAATATCTGAATTTCTGGGCTTCCTGAATATGAACATTAGTAGTAGTGACACTTAAACAAGCAGCAATAATTACATTGGAACCAGCTGGTTATAAGTAATTGTGAAAAAAGCTCAGGGAAGTTGATTGAGAAATTATTATCACATCAAATACTTTTATTAAGTGTGTTAATTTCTTTTGGGGTCACTAAATGAAAGCATTCATGTACAAGCAGATTGAAAGGGTTCTGGAGCCGAGCTGGGAATCTTTGATCAGGAGTTAGAGCTTAAATTGCTCAGATTTGCATTGTAATTTACTTAGTTATTTGCATATGTTCAAAAGTCACTCTTAAATTAAAGGGACGCTTACATTCCCATGTTCCTTGCTTCTCCTTGAGTTATGCTCTCCTCTGGGCCAACAACCTTAAAACTGCGGAATACATCCTCGTTCTCTTCCCAAAACTTCTGTATGTGCTTCTCATGGTAAACCTCCTGAAGAACAAGACATGGAACAAAAACGGTCAAAGACAGACTCTAAAATCCAAAAGGTCAAATGCCTCTCATTGCTTTGTCAGCCAGACACTCACACTGTTATGAACAAAGACATTCAGTTTATCTTTGGGATAATCTAGATTTAGGATCCGTTCGAGGAATTCTGGCAGGAATGGAGTTGGCTGCTCGATGTATACACCAACAGTCACTTGTGGAAATTCCTGTTTAGATAAAGAGAAAAGTCTGGTCAAACATTAATACTTGTTCATGCAGTTGAGTTTTTCACAATGTTTTCACTAAGGGTGGGCGGTATAACCAAAAAAAATATCACAGCAGGAGTCATTTTATTGCACAGTGATTGTGTATTGCAACATGAATATTTTGCTATAAAATTCAACTAAATATTGTTTATTTTTTAATAGCCATTTTCCTCCAACCATTCTCCTTGGACTGAAGGATGGATAGCCAATCCATCACAGGGCTAAAACACAGAGGCATACTTAATAACCACGGGGTAATGCTTTTTTTTTTTTTATAAACCAGTGAATTAAATATTCGAAAAACAAAAGATACTTAAAGGAGAACTCCGGTTTTACCTGTATACACATACCTGTATTTACTTCCTGTTTTCGGTCGAAGTCCACAGTAGTCGATTGTCGAGTTTGCGCGCGCAATCATTGGTAACTAAGCAACATCATATCATAATGTCATAGAATATCATAATATCAGAACACCACACAGCACCGTCATCGGCTGACAGCTGACAGTCTGAGTCTCCACTGTTGCTTAGTTACCAATGATCGTGCGCGCAAACTCGACAATCGACTACTGTGGACTTCGACCGAAAACAGGAAGTAAATACAGGTATGTGAGCTGGCTGAATTAACATAATTTTTATTAATATCTTTCACATCTACTGCAGTCAGATTGACCGTGGTCACTCTTAATAACACCACTCACATTGCTGTGCACTTGTAATGACAAATCAAGGATGTTAAGAGGCTAAAAGCAGGTTTAGAACTTGCTCCATTGAAGTCAACAGGGTGCGAATTTTAAAAAGAGGATAACACGGTGTAGGCAACACCAGTTTTTGTCTGTACTGACAGCACTCCAAATGTACAAAAAACTGAGCTCAATGTTAAAATTGACCGGAGTTCTCCTTTAATCTTATTTGATTATGTTGTCTCTTTATTTCATAGATGCAAAAAAAAAAAAAGATGAGGTTATTCATAAAAAACAGTCTCCTATCAGTGCAAAAACAGTATCACATTATGTAACACTTAAATGAAAAACCAAAAGACTCAAAAGAGTAAAACAACTATTCATTCTGAAAGGATAAACTACAATCAAACAGTAGTAAAATAGATAATAGCCTATACCACACCTGTGACCGTCAGTCAGTTGAATTCTATAACGCCCCTAAATAAGATGTCCCTTATCCTGGCTTGTTTTCGCTCTATTTTCACATTTCTTTATGTTCCTCTCTCACATGTAAATAATGAAAAGCTGTCCTGTCCCATACACTTATTATGGTATAGCAAAATAATATACAGTACCATCATACCATCCAGCCCTATTTCTCACATAGTAAGAAGCGCTGCTGGAGGTCTTAGAGAAAGAAGAAGCTTCTTTCCCATGACATTGAGCTTAAGGTTACATGGATCGGTCACCACTACTTTTGTGGTTCTTGACCAGTCTACACAGCTCACTAGATGAAACGGGAGCTGAGTGGCACCATGTAATTTCCCAGTTCCGACCTTGGCTTTGGGTTCCTGAAGGGAGTGTCCTAGAAGCGAGCCAAAGGTCTTTAAATTGTTACCGACAGTACAGCAGGGACTAAACAGGAGAGACAGGGGATTCTGCGGAGTCTAGACCAGGACAGTTTCCTTTAGCAGGCCCTTTCAACCTCTGCATAAGCAGTGTGAGAATTTTAACTCTCGTCCCTTATTCAACAACCAGCCCAAAACCACTGAGCAGATGAGAGTGGTAAGACCTGGCCACTTCCTAGACAAACAACATACTTTGGACTGGGCCTCGTCTCATCAGCCTTTCCAGTGCTTTTTAGCAATAAATCAAATGTATCTGATGGGTTAAAACTAGGCTTTTTGTTTCACTTGACCAGTCATCTGTCAATGAAAAAAAAGTATCTTGCCATCTGTGCTTTCATGCAAGGTACAGCCCAAGTATATCTTTACATACTTTTCCCCTTGACAGACTAAGAAAAAATATAGTTGATCCATTTCTTGATAATGTTTAATTTACTCCATTTCGCATCGAGCCTAACAATGCCATCAGTCGTGACTAAACTCAAAATACAGCATTGATTACATATCTCATATGCAGATTGATTAGGTAAAATAAGAAAAAGTGTGTTCATGTTCTTGGATTCAAGTGATTGGATTTATAATCTCTGGATGGAGGATGATAAAACTCTCTAAATATTTGTGACGGACGATCCAAGACATACACTATATTGCCAAAGGTTTTGGGACATCTGCCTTTACATGCACATTACCTTTAATGACATCCCATTCTTAATTAGTAGGGTTTAATATGGAGTTCGCCCCACTTTGGTTGAAAAAGCTTGAAGCTGTTATAACTACATTCTTCTAGAAGCACATTTGTCAGATCAGGCACTGATGTTGGACGAGAAAGCCAGGCTCACAGTCTCCATTCTAATTCATCTCAAAGGTGTTCTATCAGGTTGAGGTCAGGACTCTGTGCAGGCCAGTCAAGTTCCTCCACACCAAACTCAGTCATCCATGTCTTTATGAACCTTGCTTTGTGCACTGGTGCGCAGTCATGTTGGTACAGGACTGGGCCATCCCCAAACTGTTCCCACAAAGTTGAGAGCATGAAATTGTCCAAAATGTCTTGGCATGCTTATGCATTAAGAGTTAATTTCACTAGAACTAAGGGGCCAAGCCCAGCCCCTAAAAAACAACCCCACACCATAATCCCCCCTCCACCAAACTTTACACTTTGCACAATGCAGTCAGGCAAGTACCGTTCTCCTGGCAACAGCCAAACCCAGACTCGTCCATCGGATTGCCATCCAGAGAAGCGAGATTCGTCACTCCAGAGAACACATCTCCACTGCTCTAGAGTCCAGTGGCGGCGTGCTTTACACCACTGCATCCGGCGCTTTGCATTGCACTTGGTGTAACAATGTAATGCTTGGATGCAGCTGCTCAGCCATGAAAACCCATTCCATGAACCTCTATACGCCACTGTTCTTGAGCTAATCTGAAGGCCAAACGAAGTTTGGAGGTCTATAGCTATTGACTGCAGAAAGATGGTGACTTCTGCGCACTGTGCGCCTCAGCATGCGCTGACCCCACTCTAAGATTTTAAGCGAGTTTCTGTTGTTCCTACTTTGTTATAATACCATTAACAGTTGACCGTGGAATATTTAGTAGTCAGGAAATTTCCCAACTCCTCAGGTGGCAACCTATCACGGAACCACGCTTAAATTCACTGAGCTCCTGAGAGCAAATTCCATTATATTTCTTTATCCATACTATGGAAGTCAATGGTGCACCACAACTGTTTGGTTACCCATATTCTTCTAAATATCTTCTTTTGTGTTCAACAGAAGAAATAAAATCATACAGGTTTGGAACAACTTGAGGGTGAGTAAATGACAGAATTGTCTTTTTTTTGGCCGAACTATCCCTTTAATTAACAATGAGCATTTGTTACAGTATTTACTTTTTTTTTTTAGTTGTCATGTTGTTTAGAACTGTTAATTGTTAGTTGATGTTAGCTCAGGTCCATTAAATAATATTAACAGATACAACTTTAGATTTTAATAATGTATAAATAAGATTAATACATGCTATTTTTATTGTAAGTTCGTATTAACTGATGTAGTTGGCATATGTTTTGATACTACTCAAATGTGCATCACAATGCAGAAAGAAATATCTCTTGCTGATTCCGTTTCATTGTGACTTTGATAACATTCTACAAACAATAGCAGTGTGTTAGGAAATGCTGATAAACAAAAACGTTCAGCTCCAACATTGTGGTGAATTTTGCAAGTTCTACTAGCAGAAATTAGTGATTTCTGCATCAGTAACTCAAGCTTAATGTATAGAACTCAAAGTCCTTTTCGCCAAACTTAGCTGAACCCTACGACAAATTTTCAGGACAACCGCTGTAAGTTGCCCTGTGGATAAAACCCCACATTGAGCTGCCAGCTAAAGAGAGGTCTGGTTGACAGCAACACCACAGTAAGTGCAACCGTTCTAAAACCAAAAGCCATTTCCTGCACCACAGCAGTGTACAACTTCCTCTTCCTCAAGTGGCTCCTCATGGACATTTATAATCTTTTTAGGAGTGTTTAAAGGGACATAGGGTGCTTAAGATGCATGTTATTGTTGGAAACAACACAACATCCCCATGCCTCACTTCTTTTACATTATCTCAAAGTGAAAACTGA
This sequence comes from Meda fulgida, assembly GCA_030578275.1. NCBI lineage: Eukaryota > Metazoa > Chordata > Actinopteri > Cypriniformes > Leuciscidae > Meda > Meda fulgida. The sequence continues at coordinate 22,367,886 of CM060639.1, forward strand.
AGAAAAAAAAACTATTCACTTAACATATACAAACATGTATTAATAGTGTTGGAAATGTTTCACTGTTTTAGGACATAACTTTCTGGTGCTGAGAGGAAAAGGAACAAAAACAGCCACTGTGGCTTTCATTGGATGACTCACTTTAAGCTGAGACAAATCCACCATGTCTTGGTCACAGATGGTACAGCCTCGCTCATAGTTCCACACATTGGGGATGTAGTTGGCCAAGTAATTCAAGTATATCTGTGGAAAAAGAGTCATTTTAGTTTAGTTATTTATGTATAATACATTTCAAAATATATAAAAACTTTCATCTGGTGGTCCTTTTGTATTTAAACAGTATGACTGATCAAGCAGATTAACTGTGTTGAAAGGAATAATGTTCTTGTTCTTGTGTGTTGGCTTGTGGGTAAACGCCTCTTTTATCTTGGTTTAGGATAATGAAATGAACTTGTTACCAAAAACAGGTTGCTGAAAGTGTAAACCTTAAATATTTATTTTTGATTGGTGAGATAAAGGCATGCATTTTCCAGGGACCCACCCTCTGTAAAGCCCATGGGACCCCAGATCAAATAATATTTACACTAACAAATATGTATCACTGCTGTATATTTGTCACCCAGAAAGAGAAGACTACTGTCATGAACATTAAAAGTAGGGGAATCTGTCAAGATTCAATGACAATATGTTTCTATCTAAAACTACTTGCCTTTATATACGTTTGGGTATTTGTTAAGAAAAATTCCCCCCTGATTTAAAACTGTCCATGTGCCAAAGATTTGAGTTTTTTGTTTGCTGAACACAAGCCCATATTCCTTGTTAATTTGTTCACTGACTGCTGGAAACAGATTTTGGCAGGACAACTGCACACTCTTTTCATGCTGCTTTCGATTACAGGAAGTTAGAACATAATTGTTAGTAGGGAATCTTCAATTTAATCCAGCCTCAACCACATTACAGATGGTATCCAGATGTAGTCTTTCTTATTCGTCCCATGTTAGGTAGTTTTAGATAATTTAACATTTATTGTTGACTGCTAAGACAGACAACCCCTTCGGAAACACAGGTCATGACCTCTAGTGCTGTGAGGTCAATTGTTTAAACATTACTGACAGAAAATAGATATTGCTCACTGATTCCAAATGAAAAGAGGCTATAAACCAAGCCGCTCACTCCATGTTCTGGTTGTAAGCTACTACTGTGTATCCTCAAGCCTTGTTACTTTTATTGGACCTCGTTTTAGTATTTACGAGAACATCTGTATTCCCCAGGGCATGTTAAAGACACTGGAGATGAGAGAGATCATCAGGGACGGACACGGGCCAGCTTGAATGAATCAAAGAGCATGGGGGTGAGCTCTGGATGGATGATTATTCATTAGAAACAGCACAGATGGTTGGATATTAGAAGATGGCTCCACACAGTGCTGTGTTTGTTTAATCTGTCACTGGGACACAGATGGAAAAGCTCTATGGGCTTGAGATTACATTCTCACCCAGGATTCCTTCTAAAATGTCAAACTCTACTGCTAGGCTGAGAGAGTTAGGCAATGACTGTGATATTCCGGCCAAAGGACTGTCTAGTATGTAGTCACTAACTGTACAACTACAGTCAGGGGCATCATTTTGAAAACAAGTCATGTGGTGTTATACTGGAAAATATGATCAGTTTCGAGGAAGATGAGATGAATGAAAGCAACTGCCGAAGGTGTAACATGAATGATCAGACAAATTTAGACATGCAAATATGTTCTGCCATGGGCAAACACTTGGTTTACCTAGTGCCAATTGAAAACCTCATTAAACCTCATTAAACCAACGTTCAGAACACTTTCAAGTGTTCAATATCTGTTAGAATATCTGCATGAAGACATAACACTAAGACAACAGAAAACTGCAGAAAGTAGATCTGGATCTGAATGCACTGTTTGTATTATTCATTGACATTTACCTTGGTGTTCACATTTCCATGGATAACCGCTGGCAGACTGTTGTAGACAGTATTCCTCACTCGCACTCGCTCCGTTCCAAACTTTAGGAGAACTTCATCTAAATTCAAAAAATGGATATTTACATGTTTACATTCAGTAAGAGCAGACAGGCAACAATTGTAAGTCTGGGCACTGAGACTAGATATTATACACCTCTTGTCAAGTAGGCCACATCATTTGAGGTGCCTGTAGTACAAAAGGTGTGAGAGCTTTCACACTGACAGTTTCACAAGTTCACACTTAGAAATAATCAGATCAGAGTAAAGGTTTATGCGTATTTGGTGTGCTGTCCGGGGGAGGGCTCAGAGCTCGGAATTTGGCCGGAACCCAGAGTACTACCCCCACACTTGTCCAGGAAGAAAAGTAACCTGCCCATGCATTTTAGCCGATGATGATGTATTTAGTTCAATAAAACACATGTAAGGGATGATAGTGTTGATGGTTTACCTTGGCTATGAGCGAGAGTGAGCCTGCAGTGTAATCGAGCAGAGCGAATGCAATCAGGGCGGTAAATGAATGGCTATCCGCTATCTCCTCTAAAGATTCCATTTGCAAGCAGCAGAAAGCAACCTTCAAGCGATACACATACAGTAAACCCAAGTGTCGTTTACTCTGCTGCGCATAATAGCACCAAATTAATAAAAAAATATATATATATATTGACTGCATTCTGTTTTCTTTCATGCAGCCTGCACGTTTGTGATGACGTACAGTAAAATGAACTCAAGTGCACCAGGGTTCGATAGAATCAAGTTGAGTTTGAAACCAGACCAACGCTCCCAGGGCGCCGGGAACAATCGAGCTTGGATCCGGACCACAGCAAACGTGCCCAGTGTGAAAGCACTCTTAGTGATGATTGCCTTAATTACTTGATTACCATGAACTAATACTAAGACCAAAATTGATGCAACATCTAAATCAAACTTTGGCAACCCTTTATTCACCAGTATGATGCAACATATAAAAAAAACACTAATTGTGTTTAATAGCAAGTTTTACGCAGCATCTTGGATTAACTCACCCACTGCTCCATTCAAATTCTGGAAAATCTCGCACTTGTGGTCCAAGGTCATATTAAGCCTTTCCTAAAATAAAGAAGAGAACACACTTGAGTTTGTGTAAAAGTGATGGTGTGACCTTTGTCCTTGTGTAAACTATTTATAGTTTCGTATTTTTAACCAGTTTGTTTTCATTTGAATGGTATGATATGGTTGTAAGCGTTTTATAAGGGCATGTGGTCAAGTTACAAGCACATTTGTGTTCTCGCAGAGTGCCTTAAGGCTTGTTTCTTCACTGACCCTCTGAAGTGGATCCACGTAGATCTTCGTGTAGAATAGCTGATCATCATCGTTATCATGAAGGTCCCACTGGTTCATAATCTTCTGTATGTATGGAGCATAGCCAATAAAGCCTGTGAAAGACATCACATTGGTTGTTTTATGGACTGTCTGAGTTGTAAAAGAAAGTATAGGATGTAAAAGATACGTGTGAAGCGTTGACATTATGGGATGTCTGGGCACAACAATTCCAATTTCAGTTATGCCTTTTCTGACAATCTTAAATCTCACTCCCAATTCTGGTGCGGTTCCTCAAACCCTCAAAACAGTGGGAAGTCTGGCAGAAGTATCTGACCAACAAGCAACAAGTGTTGTGTGGCCACGTCTAACCTCAGATGGCACAGATTCTCTACATCTACTCAGGATGGAGGACTCTGATCAGCATATTTGCTGGCTCTCTGTGTTTCTATAGTAACCTGGGTACGGATTTCTCATCATTTTCTTAAAGCTCTAACCACAGTTGAAAATTGTAGAGCTTGGTTCTCACATTGGCCTCTTTGCAGTTTTAGATACCATCATTCCGCAGGAATTAGGAACTATTTTAAGTTACCGCCCTAGACATTTTTAATTCCTAATAATCTTTTCTATTGCCTACATTCATAGGCTGATCTGAAAACCATTTAAAACACATCAAATTGATGTTTCCAGTGGCTTTAGTAGGAATCAGTACAAATCTGTTCAGAAGGCACCATCACACCTCAAAGGATTTTACTGGAAATTGAGACTTGAGATCTTTCAATGAATCACCAATCCGCTAGAATCCAAAAGAAGATAAACAAGGCAAGTTTTCAAGCAAATATGATTTAGATGTCAGTTCATTCACTAAATTAGCAGATATTCTTAGTCTGAAGGCGGTCACCTCAGATGTGGTGACATGAATCTTGTTTTATTACAGTGCAATAAAGTAAAACCCTTGACATAATGCCCGGGTTCGAAAGCAATAGCTGAAGCCAGATGTAATACATTGTGACATGTGGTTTTAATCTAAAATCCACAATGTTTTCTTCCCACAGATCAAATCAACTCTACCTTCAAGAAGCTTGAGTTTGGGCAACATAAGGGCTGATCAGAAAGAGACGACCTGTGCAATGCAGTCTTTCTTATTTCCACAAACGCACTGGTCAACATGACATTTCTGGTCCAACTGAAACAAAACAGTAGTCACCACAATCTACGGAGCAGCCGAAGGGATAAAACCAACCTTCAATTTTGGATGTACATCCAATCGAACAGGAAGTCCAACATAAACAAACTTGTCCTGTTAATGACACAGGCTCAACGCCCTGACAGGACACTACACAAGACGAAGTGACCACTGCAGTCAAAGCAGTAATTGACCAGATCAAAATAGAAAGAATCAGGACTACAAAGTTTAGACGAGCGATGACCACAGGGTTTTTTGAGTACAGAGGGGCTGACGTTACTGTTCTTCAATGGACAATCTGAGAAAGATGGATGGATGCACACGTACACACACTCAAATGAATGCACCATTCATGAAGACCCCTGTATGAATAGTCCACTATGCCTGGTGGCCCTCAGGAAATTCCAAAGGGTGAGTAGCTGCCGCATGGCAGTTTACACAGAAAACACTTTCTCTATCATATTATACAGATAATAAAATTCCACTGTTTGTCCTTCGCTCTATATAATCACCCTCCTTGCATCGTTCTAAATCCTACCAGACCAAACAGACCCACACAGAAGCGTCCGGGGCAAACTGCACTGTGATGATACGGCTGAATGTCAGCTGGCCATGACCTCATGTGCATAAAGTCTTCCAGTGATTTGCTGCCTGAGTTGAATTCTTGAAGACTGACCTCCCAAACACACAAGCAAAACATGCAAACATGTCTATAAATAACATGGGATGTTGAAGAATGCAAACCATAAGGTATTACAAGCTATGAAGAACCAATAGCACATTTACAGACTAAAAAGTTGCACAAATTAATTCTGCACAATCTTAACGTGCATGTGCTCTTAAACCAGATTCAGGTACCCTGTTATATACAGTACATGTTAATTGTTTAACTAATTTCCTCAGCAAAGTTGTCTTTAACTGTTGCTGAAACAACCTATTTCACACTGGTCTTTATAGCAACCCTTGTGGTAACTGTGTTTGACACATGTTGGATGATGCATGAAAGCTAAAAACGTTTGTTCATACTTAAATGGTTTGTTTTAGTCCTTACATTTGCAAAATGCAAAAAGTGTTTACAAAATACTTATAGTGAATATCTATAACACATCAAGAAAATCGGTCACGTTTTGACATAAAAATATAAGATGTGTACACAATGAATAAGTTACTAGATTGGCAGTAAAGGTGCTTACATGCAGAAATTAGGGTAACAGCCAAAATGTGTGCCAATCGGATTTTGACCAGTTGTATGCAAAAGTCTGTTTATTTATACCAAAATTGGTGAGAAGCTCAAGCACATTAATGAATTTAAAAATAACATGTAAATGCAGCATTGTGATACCAAGAATTATGTCTGAAACACTATATTCAAGTTAACATAAATGTTTCTAGCTTGCATGCGTGGTTTCCATGTGTTTATGCCTTTCCCTTGAAAATTAATATTGATTACATTTGCATTACTTTGCATGACCTTTATTTGGTTATTTAGCTTAATCAGTATAAGATAGCACATATAAATTCCCTCATACTGTTTTGATATAATGTAAGAGCTGTAGAAATCCAATTGAACCAAACTGAAGGAATCTCAATAATACAATGGCTTTGGGCTCATCTGATAAACCATTATGAGTAACTATAAAGCAACTTTCCTATTTTCAAATCCAATAGGTATTTGCCATTCCCATTTTTACACACCTCCAGAGTTAAGAAAGCGTTTGCCACTCCGGACAGAAGGATACTTCTCTACCAGTCGAGAATCTGGCCAGATGATTCCCTCAGCAGCGAACGCCAGCTTATGATTGGTCTGCTGGAACTTTCTGAGAATCTCCTCAGGTCCACCAGCAAAGATGAGGTCATAACTAAAGAGGGAAAAGAAGTAAATTGTTATGTTCGCCAAGCGTCCCAACGGATCAGCGATTTTCACATTTAAGACATTATCAAGCAGTTGCACAAATTATGTTTGCTAATCCACGTCCAGTTTATTTAATCAACTGTGTCTATTTTCACTGAACTGCTGGAAGGGAGTGGAGGGCATTTCTTAGGCATTTTGGTCTTCTATTTCAGACACTATTAATATGCCTGGTAACGTTAGTAACTATACATGTCATCAGAGGAAGTAAACTGTGAGGGAGGCACCATGGTTTCCTCTCGTCTGGGGAACACCTGTGCACACAAATCATTTCCCTTTTTACTATCATGACTTAAAATTCATCTCTGGAATATGTGACAAAGCTTTAAAGTGGCAAAATGGTCTCAACTACACCTGTAAAGGAAATAATACTGTAAAATATATTTCAGAGGAACCCAGAACTCTGATTTGCTAGCTACTTTCCTAAATGTAAAGCTTGTACACAAGGCTAGCTATTCACTAACGTGCAGCCCTTAATGTTATTCTAAACTTCACTGAACTCTGAGCTGTTTAGGAGACCTAGAAATATGTGTAATTCCAGATATGGGTGTGTATAAATAGCTGCTTCAGGGTTCAGAGAGTTCTGCAATAAGGACTTGATTCGATTTGAGGTGATTTATATAAATGACCCCTTGATAAAATGGCACTGCACATGGCAGGTAAGCGTGAAGTTAACTTCAAACACTAATCTTTTTCTACTTTGTGATCATAATAATCACTCACAATTCTGTAGAACACACCCAGACCTGCACAGCAAAAAAAAAAAAAAAAAAAAAAAGATCGCCACACTTTAATTATAAATTTACATGCTGTAATTTCCCTTGAATGATGAAGTTAAATAATGTGCAATTTATTATGGTTGATTTGCATAAATTGAGCAAAACGCCTTGGTTTTAAAAGTAGGTTTACAGAATTGTTGAACACATTCCTGACCGTTTTGCCTTCACACAGAGTCTTGATGTTTCCCATTGAACTGGAAATGATTCTGTAAGATTTCTCTTACTGAGGTGGGTGGAAAAGGATATTTACACTTATGGCACGTTTGTTATAGTTGATGAAAAGCTACTACATTTAGCCAGTTATTTTGCCTTTATCTAGACTACATATTTTGCTGGGCGTAATTTCCTTTAGATTACAGGTAATTACTAAGTAAAAAAAGTAAGAATTGAGGCAAAGTAGTTTTTATGGCAGATTAGAGTCTATTCACAGCTAGTCCCCACATAGAGAAATGGATATTGGAACCTTTTCAATCTCTGGCATGTGGACCAGTATTTTTACTGTCTATTATATCAGATACCATTTATGGGCCTTTCACACATGAATTGTTAACTAAGTTTATTAATCCTTAACACTTCATCTTGGGTTGTCTTGCTTCATGTTTCAGATTGTTCATATTTTACCCAGTATTAATAGTTGCCATGCAATGCAGTTTAGGCTTGTCAAAGGCTTCATAATGTAGTCTAAAGCGGTGCTAAACCCACTTTCACAATTTCAATTCATTTTTTGTTTACCCAAGGTTAAACGTGTCTTTAACTAGTTTAAAAAATAACAATAATTTAACCCAGGATTTAGTGTGGTATTTTAACAATACACCAGCTGTACATCTTGGCTAAGCATCTCAAACTTTTCGTTTGGTAATGTTCAAGTTCATGATGTAACATTGGTTACACTTTTGACTACAAACTATAAGTAACTTTGGAACTACATATCAACTAACTAACATGGCATTAGAATATAAGTAGACTGGTTAAGGATACAGTTAGTAGAATAAGGCAGAGTTCACACTGCATGATTTTCAAAGTAGTCTGATTACAGTTCTTTTCACACTGCACGACTATCTGGGGTAACACAGTTGCTGCTGTGTGCGCACTGCACGATGGATCAGCAAAAGAGGGTTTTACATTGCATGACTTTACAAAAGAATGAATCGCCGACAACTTCTGTCTGGTCCGCAAACTACATTTCACAACCAAACAAAGATCACGCACGATCCAAATTGTCTGTGCGCTGATTTGCAGTGAAATGTAGAAAAAGAAAACCATATTATGCAGGAGGAAATGGTTGGGGAGACGCGGGGAGCAAGGATTGTGTGTTCTGCAAAGAGAGTTGGGGGTAAATAAATAATTTTGTAATGTGCTGCTGTTGCTGGTCAAGCAAATGTTTGTGCTTTGTTTCTGTTTGATATAATTGTAAATATATATATTAAAATACTGATATTCTGGTCTATAACTCGTCCCTGAACATCCCGCTGCCCTGTATCTTGCTCTCTCATTGGCTGTAGGTAATCGCCAATGTAGTTTTCAGTCAGAACACACATTCACACAGCAGGATTTTGAATCACCGACAGGTCCAGATATTTAGCATGGTTTAGCGTCTTTGATAATTCACACTGTGTGATTATCACTTGCATGAACGAGCACTGATTTGACTATGATTTCGTGCAATTGTCGGCAATCTCTCAAAACCTGTTGGTGAGTGAAAAATCGGGGCTAAAATCGTGCAGTGTGAACTCGGCATTAGTTGAGATGTACATGCAAAGTTATTTATATTGAGTAGAATGTCTGTTGGGGGACCATCAGTCTACTAATAGTCTAATGACTGGTAGTTGACCTTAGTTACAAGGTCATTTATAGTTAGTAATGTGTTAGTCCCACTTTATATTAAGTGGCTTTAAGTACTATGTACTTACATCGAAAAATAAGTAATGTACATATTGTGTTCATGTTGTATTGGAAAACATTTTTGCTGCTATTGAGGTGTGATACGGGTAAGGTTAGGGACAGGTGTGGTGGTATGGGTAACTTTAAGGGTGGATTAAGATGTAATGGAAGGGTCAACAGTACAATTACAAATGTAATTACATTACATTTTTTACAGCTGTAATTGCATGCAGGTATTTTTCAAAATATAAGTACAATGTAAAAAAATGAATGTACACAATACATCCATTGTATCAAATTATTCATTTCAATGTAAGTACATAGTACTTAAAGCCACTTAATATAAAGTGGGACCAAAATGTCTAAAGTGGACTATCAATATAAAGTGTATAGCCTGATAGCCAGACCATCTGAAAAGTTCCCAAAACCTGTACAAACCCATCAAACTACTAAAAGAAACCAGCTCCATGGCCAGATAAATATCATCCAACCATCTTTTTTTTTTAACAGGCAATTGACAAGCACACCTACCTGTCCACAAACAAGACCACCAAGTCCTCTTGGTCAGCAAGAGACTCCATGGCTTCCTTCAGCAGTCGAACCTTTTGACCTCCACCAATGGAGCGACCGACATCCCCTCCTTTCCACTCCTCTCCCATCCCCAGCACCTGCATTCAGCATGTGTCAGTTCAAACAGCAGCTCAGTCAACATACTACCATCACACCTCCATCTACCCACATGTTGTGAACAAGTTTAAAAATTAAGCACCCAGGTGAGAAGCAGTGGGCTCGCATTGGGGAATTGTGAGGGGGGGGGGGGGGGGGGGGATAAATCTTACCTTCACATTGAAGTTGAAGTAGTTTGCTGACTGCATGAAACGGTGGAAGCCTTCCGTCTCCTCTGTTGCAACAGTAAGTACAAGCAGTTTTTCTGACAAAAGATAATCAAGAGAGAAAAAAAAGTTAGAAATAAAGAGTAAATGTCTAACGTAGAAACACTACAATTCCCGTGCTGCATTCCTTGAAAACCTGAAGATATTTAGGATTCATGAGGTTTTCCAAAACCCTCCGATTCACTAAAAAAACTCCTTACCAATACATATACATATATATATATATATATATATATATATGTGTTGCTTTTTGCCTACAGTATGAAGTAGAGAGTATCTTATTACTCCAAACCAAACTACAACCAAACCTCAAACATATGTCAACACTCGCAAGACTGATTCTCAAAGTCCATCTCCTCCTACTGTGAGGATAAATGCAGAGTAAAGTTAAAATCACCATGATTTGAAATAGTTTTGGCAGGACGTGTTTCATAATGTGTACAAGTGTTACATCTGATGGTGGTAACAGTCGTGCTGATGGTTAGCTGCAGAAGAGGGTCTTAAGTTTCTTAAGCATCCACTACATTTCCGCTGGATGTGCCAGTGAGCCGGTACAGACCCTAAGCAGTGTGGGAAAATAAATTCCAGACTGGGGTGTGAAGGGCTGGGTAACTTCTATCATCCGTCATCTCTTGGTTTGGAAAACAGCCCCAGAGAAATCTTAAGCAAACTTAAGAGTAAGGAACAGGATGTGTGTACGTCAGCTGTAACTCTGTAACACAGTGTAGGTTTTACAACTGTGCTGATTCAAACAAATGACAAGCATGTATGGAATAAAACCTAATTTGTTCTTGCACATGATTGTGTGGCCTTCGGAAAACTGTTTCAATGCTTTGATTTACACTTAAAAGTCATATCCAGATACATCAGAGTGTTTTGTCACATGGTATTTGCGGTTCAGGTGATTGGCTTAAAAACAGGTATACAGTTGATATGAGCAAAGGTGGTACAATACTTGTCTTTGTTGAATTAGCCTAACTGGATTAGAAGAAACTATTTGGGTTACCATATAGTGTCTTCACAAGTCACTTTCACTTTTTGACCACTAAGAAAAACTGCACTTAAAATGCTTTCTCTACAGTAGGAACTACGTTGGTGACTTTCTAATTATCTCTGGTGAAAATCAAGTTGAATGAGAAGTCACAACTGGTCAGTGCCTGTGCCTCACTCATACGGAATGGGTCACATTATTACAAATTCAGCAATAATTAAAAGGTTATGGCAGGAGCAACAGGATTTCTCACCTCATAAAATGGCCCAACTGTACAATTTCAGAATAGTGTTAGTACTCCATATGTGCTGAGCAAAGCATGGAGATTTAACATTAACTATGTTTTATACATTCCTATATATTCCTTCTCTGATGACTTCAGTTTGACATCCATAAGGCCGTCGACCACATCCTTAACCACTCGCCTCCAACCAAGATGGCGAGATGGTGAACTTAAATCAAGCCTCAATCTATATTTCTTCTCATTTAATATTAAGTTTCACTCCAAAGTCAGAATACTGAATTAAATTCGATTGCAACATCTGGTTCATACTGACATTATAAAATCCAATGATTTCCACGTGTTAAGAATATAGCTTACTGAAAATAATCTATTTCTGAGCCCTTCTGAAAATGACATGGTTAGATGTTTAAACCGGCCCATCTATTGAAGTCGGAACAACAATACCTACAGGATGAATGTGCATTATTTTGTCCTACAGTTTTTTCTTCATCTTTCCAAAGAATCTTAGAGTGTTTTTCCCTAGTCACTGTTGCTTTTGGGCGTGCATTCTAGGGCTCTTAGATCTTATCACCATTAAATAGACATATGCTTGCAATATTGTCACATGGCTTTACGGCTCAATTGATCCAAAACTGAGAAAAGATGGCATCCCCCAGGTCAGATATTTCCAGCGGGTCGTGTACCATCCGAGTAACTGCAATTAAAATTAATGCAAATGACAACATATAGCTCTCTAAAGGTCTATTAGATCTATTTAACTATTTGTTTCAGCTGTAGATCAGGGTGTGATACTTTCAGCAGATTTTTACATATTAAAGCCAATCAAAGAAAATTCCACTAAATTTCCTCCACAGTAAGAACTCAAAAGTTAGAAAAAGAGCTCAGCCTCCATGGAAGCATAAATAAAGTATGAGTCAATGTATGAGAAAAGATCCAAAATATTCTAAAGAACACAATACAATCGGTAGGGACTTCTCAAGAAAAGGCTGAAAGCCCTGGAGACCGTCACAAAGCAGGCTTCATTGTTGTTTTTTTTGCTTGAACTGAACTATGATCCCTCTGATTCCTTTTTAAGTTCCAGACTGAAAGGCCTGGTTCCTCTCACATACATAAGCTATATGCTGTTCTATAAGGTGCTGTAAATGTTTAATCTGGATGCTTAGACGGTAATGTTATATCCAATGTAAGGCCACCAGAGTAATGATGGTCAAGCCATGTGCACACAACATCCTATAAACATCCAGGTCTCACTGAGACTCATTGTCTGAGAAAACGCCTTTCTAAGAGCAGCTTGAGTTTCAAGTAACAGCTGGGGAAATCTTTACAATGAAATTGTCTGGACTGCTGTTTTTGTTCAGTGGTTACGTCAGCCTTAAACATGGGTCATGTTAAAGAAAATCTGAAGGGTCTTTAATCATTGTACACTCCCATGGGCAAGAAAAAAATATCTTTATCTCAGTTGTTTCTCCTAAACAGCAACAAGATTAAATACAAATAGTGACCAAATGGTGACGTCCATTTGAGGTTTGAGGGGGCTTCAGCATCTTCAGATTTCCCAATATGTCAAGTCTTTTTATCAAAATCTCAATATGAACTCATAGCCTACATTTCGTATCAAATTCCTCCAAGATAACTTTAGCTATCATGTCTCAAAATGTCTCCTTTGTCTCTATTTTGATTTCTCTTCTGGGATTTTATGAGAATTATCTCATTTATATTCCAGTGAAGTATCAGTTTTGTCTAAGATCTTAGAGATCTTAAAATCTTTAGAGCTTTGAGAGAGCAACCACAGAAAAAAAAAAAAAAACATTTTCATGTGGGATTTGTAAATCATGGAAAAATCAATGATTGCTTGTTTAACCAAGATATACTGAGCTATGTATCTTGTTTGGAATTGACATCTAAATGTCATTATTTTCAGAATACGCCAACGTTTTTCATTCACGTATACTTCATGCTTTGCCAATATATAATTTATTACACCACTGGGACTGTGCCTGCATGCATCTTTCAATGTTTTCTCCTTGTACTTAAAATAAAGTTTCAAAATAATCAATTTCTGTGTATAATCAATGACAGCACGATATCTATCTGACTCTATTTCATTCTGGCTTTGCAGATCTGAAAAGTCACACGGAAAATAATTAGGAGGCTATTTCCCAGCATGTCTCAACACATTTGCATAACAGATGAGGGTGGGCGATCGGGGGATTGTTACATTCTCTGTATAAATAAACACCAACTGCTTTGACCCACACGTGACCTAACATTCCCCTGATCTTTTAAGACAACAGCAATAAACAAATGACCGCAGTAGCCGACAATGTGTAAGCTAGCCACTGTCTTTCTGCCTGCCATGCTAGAGAGATTGAGGGCTGGATCACAAGCCCAGCTCACCAAACTTAGAGACAATCAGTTGCCATGGCTATAAATATACAGTACACACAGCAAGTATGTGATGATGCACAACTTCTGCTGTAATGGTCGAACAGCACCGTCTGCAATGATATGAAGATAAGCAGGTGACTTAAACACTCCACTCAGCTCAAATACAAGATTTCACAGGAAGATTTGTCTTCTGTCTTGTACCATTTCTACTGCTGTTGTTAAGATGTTTAGAATGACAATTACAATAAGGGTTCTAGGTGGTTGATTGGGTACTGTTAGGTCAAGGATGGGCAACTTTGGTCCGGGAGGGCCACTGTCCTGCAGAGTTTTGCTCCAATAATGATAAAACTCGCCTGCCTGTAGCTTCTAGTTTATTCTAGTAATCCTGAAGATGACTATTAACTTGTGCTGGAGTGTTTGATTAGGGTTGGAGCTAAACTCTGCAGGACAGTGGCCCTCCAGGACCAAAGTTGTCCATTCCTGTGCAAGGTGGTTGCTAGGTTCTTCAGTAAAAAAGTGATCCGTTGACTTAACTTAAAAAAGTGAGGAAACCCGTTGCCTTAAATTGATTAATTAAATGTTTTCACACATAACTTTTTATTTTCAACTACGCATTAAATTAATTTACTTTTTTAAGTTAAGTCAACTAATCACTTTTTACAGTGTGGGTGGTTGACAGTATGTTTCTTAGTTGTTGCTAGGTTGTTCTGGATGGTTGCTTACTGGCCAGGCAAAAACTGAAGTTTGATCAATTAGAAAAGCAAAAGCATCCTTAATCAAATGATTTGAGGAATTGGTTTTTACAGTTTGAGAAGAGTTATGCACCTACATTTAATACTTAAGGTGTTTCACATTAACCGTTGTTCAGTGAATTTTCATGATCGAAATACAGTAATTTCAACAGGGAATTAACTGTGTGACATAAATTTTTACAGATTTTACATAAAGGCAGGGACACACCAAGCCGATGGTCAGCTGTCGGGCAACGTCGGGCCGTTCATTTAGAGTCTGTCTACTTCGTTTTTTTTTTTTGTGTTTGTGTGTGTGTGTTCTGCAACAGTGGCACTAGTCAGATGTCTTTGTTCTGTTTTGTTTTTTGAGGTGTGCGATTCAGCATATTGAATCGGCGTTAGGCTGTCGGTGACAGATAGAACTCTGATTGGATGTTCATCTTAGCGAACGAGCCAGTGCAGGAGAATAAAAGCAAAAGTGATGAAAGTGAGCATGTGCTAGTTGATAGTTGCCTTTAGTTCTTTGGTGTGTTCAAGCGCTGCATTGACCAACAGTAGCTGCTTGGTTCGAAAAATGTGATTTCTGTGTGAGTTGTGCCCCCTGCACTTTTAGACAATGGACTAACTCTAAGCTTAGCTTTTGAAAAGCCAAGTATGAGCAATAGTAATAGTGAGGCTTATTAAAATATTTTTTCGCTCAACTAAATGTGATTTCTAACTTATAAGAAGATAAGATGTGCTGTTTCTCTTATTTATTTCTCAAAAGCCACTTTTGAAATGGTAAATAATGAATAATGGTGTGCTATTAATCCTGACATGTCTGCCATATGGAGCTTCACATGAACTGAGCAGAAGATGTGCTTAGTGGTTCTAAAGTATCTAAAGTATCTTCTCAAAGACAGAATCCTACCTACCACATAATGTAATCACTTAAAGCAACTGCAATAATGCACTCGATCGAGATGATTTCCATGATTCATTTAGCCTACATGTAAAACAGTAAGAATTGCAAAACCAGAAGAATCATATTATGGGAGTGTGCACCCCTTAGAGGCAATGATGTGTGTTAATGGAGTCCACAGTGCATAATGTAGTGCAGGCAGACATTCGGTGCAGACAGAGAGGTCACTGTCCAACACTCCAAAGAATTTTATTTTCCGCTCCTTGATGTAGGAACACTGTTTTTAGAGCATAAAAAAAAAATGCGGAAAAAGCGGTGTGGGCTTTTAAATGATGGCTATTTTGAATGTCGTACATAGTCTGGGCTGACTTGAGGAGACAGTGTTTGACAGATCAGTGTGAACTGCTGAGGTCCAGAGGAATGCTGCTTGAGACAGGCTAGCTATTTCATTTCTCAGTGTGGTGCTTTAAATGTTTTCCTGCTCACACAGTCCAGGGCTGTCTGTGTAAACTTTCACAATGCACTGGAAGGGCACCGTAATACGCTCAGAACTTCTACCACAAAGAACAATTAAGTCTCAGTGGGAGAGTCAGAGTCCAAGATAAAGCAAAAGAATGCCCCATAAAAAGTAAGCATTTCTCAACAAAATGACTGGGAAACTAGAGAACACTCTTTGTTTTCTCTGTGGCCCTCTCAGCTTATCTTCCAAGTAATGCTTGAGGCTCTGGAGATGGTGAATGTTTAAGTAAGCTCTCAGTCTACAATAACATGGCCTTTCACACTTGTTTCAGCGCTCTGGTGGCTCGACATAAATCAGGTGGGTAAATCATACTGGGGGAATGAACTAAGAATTAATTGTACATGCATGGAGTTATTGACCATATAGTAAGCTGGTTCTGATTGCTTGTTTGTGGAAGATAACGCAGACTACTTATTTATCTGGAACTATGCGTTATCACTCTAGGCACTTGAAGCTATTTAAAATGCTGAAAGTTCTTGACTACACTGCGCATCTGAATTAATTCTGGTAATGGTGCTCTTCTCCATCATTTCATCATTATTTGATGAATCACTGATGCCATGAATGATATAAAATGCTAATTGTGAGGTAATAGTGCAAGAGTTTTGGCGAATTTGGACATGTTTTACAGGCCTTATTCTGAAAGCAAATGAATAATGATGCAGTAATGTAGAAGCAATGCATATCACTATTCAGAAATATAACGCAAAAATGTGTCTATTAAAAGTTTGTATACCTAAATGAAAGTTAATTTGAACAAACCTTTGTTAAAATAAAAACATACTAGAGTAAAATTGTAGAATAGGACTTTATATTGCCTGTATGATTTTTATTGTGTTTTTTAATTAAAAGTTAATTACCTGGTTTCACAGAAAGGGTTTAGATTAAGCCAGGTTTAGGCCTTAGTTAAAATAGGACATTTATGTAGCTTTTATAAATGTGTGTTAGAAAAAGAAAAAAACAATACTGGTGTGCATCTTGAGACAAAACAATGGCACGGACATATTTTAAGATATGCAAGTGCAAGTTGCTCTCAGTTAAAACATACATTTTAGCCTTGTCTGTGAAACCAGGGGAATATTTTATAAATTAATAATATTTACTTGCACTACAAAGTCAAAATTATTCTTCTCAAGAGGGTGCAATAATGGTGGGCTCAAGAGCTCAGGATTTGGAATTCTATAGAAAATAGAATAACATAACACTGGTTGCACACTGTTCAGAAGCTACTAATGCAGTATTGTTAAATCTATAGGTCTCCTAAATCTCCTATTTTTTTTTATTTCTGCTATAAAATTCTTAGAATTACTAACATCAGCTAAATCTATTTCTAAACATAAAGCCAGTTTTAATAAGAAAACTGTGTTACAGCTAACAGAGGTGATCTCACTTCAGGCAGTTCTGGGAAACATAGAAAGACTACTGAGTCATATAACTGACCTCATTAGGCAGTCTGATCCCTCAACAGCCAGACTTTACCACAGCACCCATTCATTCATTTATTCATTCATCGTAAGTATGTCACTGTGTTTCTCCAACAGACCAGCACTTCCGAACTGGTGTAGGGAGCACCCTGTTCTGCCCGCTAAACATGAGCATGTTAGTTCAAACTCAACCAAAATCACCAGAATCAACTGCCAGAACATATATACACACAAACGTCTAGAGGTCAGACTTACGCCTCATTACACTACAAGAAAAAAACGGAATCGGATCGGAAGAATTTTAATGTAACCACAGGTAGCTGTGACTCAACAACGAGATACCTATCTATAAACACAGACATGTTGATATTCCAAAATTCTCTAAATCTCTGTCTGTAGCCAGGTGACTGCCAAATGTGTAATCACTTAGGGACCAGAAACCAAATTTGAAGGCTGGGTGAAAACAGACTACGGGAAACGGTTGGTGGGGTGATTGTAGACAGACATTATTTCAGCTGTTCGCAACTTATATAGAGAAAAACGTTCTCTCTTGGGGCCTGGAAATTTCCTTGATTGTTTAAACATGTCCCTGTCTATAATACGAGAATCTTGAAGTACACTGGCAGAAGGGGTTGTGCTTCAAATGCACCCCTTCCAAAGCAGCTGTAATTGCCTCTAGAATGGAACATTGCATGACATCAGCAGCATCTGGTTTAACATGGGCTTTCCCACAATATTTTGGTTAGGGCTTTAACTTACCAGTAACTCTTATTTATTTTTTCCTTGGCTGGAAAAACAACAGAGAAAAAGGATATTTGGTTAACATCACCAAAATTGCGCCTGCCGTGACCTAAAGCTGGCAATTACTGTGATCACTTCCTGTGCTGAGCTGAGCGTTGCCATGGAGTTGCTGTTGGCCAGAGCAATTAAACAAGCCAAACAGAGGAACAGCTTCTGTTTGATTCGGGAAACCCTTGTAACCTAGAGATTGAAGACCGCACACAGTTATAAGAGTTGGATAAGGATATGAACTACGAAGGCAAGCATCACTGCTCATTCTTAGAATTCCACTGTAAGCACTTAGTATTCAAAAACTGTCATAAC
This sequence comes from Meda fulgida, assembly GCA_030578275.1. Lineage (NCBI taxonomy): Eukaryota > Metazoa > Chordata > Actinopteri > Cypriniformes > Leuciscidae > Meda > Meda fulgida. Next base: position 22,386,122 of record CM060639.1, read on the forward strand.
TGAAGTATACTTCAGCCTTTTCTGTGCGTGTCTGTTCAGTGCTGCTCAAAATTTAATCAATCTATTTAAACAATTTGATAGACTTTTGTTAACCCAAGTAGTCTAGTCACATTGGCAGCATCCAAACTGCATTTGAAACATATAGTTGTAAACCAAGACAGACGTCACTAGTCACTACCTGCACCTCACTGTGACTAGCTGCAGCCCAGCTCGTCATTTGCATAAAGTCTCGCTTTTAATAACTTTTGGACTCAACCATTCCTAACGCTTTCTACATTAAAGAATCCCACGATCCAACATGTGAGCATTATGTTTGGCTCTCAAAGGAATTAATTAAAAATGACCACAATGTATGGGTGTGACGGTACATGTCTTTGTCCCGAACTTTAGCCTCCTTGTTAGAGAGCCTGCCTCCCATGCGGAAGGGCCCAGGTTTGAGTCCCACTTAAAGTGGGCGGTTCGAACTGGAGGGGCTACAGGTGGTGCCATGACCCAGATGGGAGTGAGGTTTAGAGGGGTGAGTGTAACAGACGTAGGCCAGTGTGAGCTATGCATGTAAACCTCACTCCCCTAATCTCAAGAGGTGCTCTAGAGACTGCAGTGTTTAGACTCCTTGTTAGAGAGCCCACCTCCCATGTGGATGGGGGCGGGTTTGAGTCCCGCTTAGGGCTATTTTTTTAAGCTGATAATGGTGAAACCTATACAAAAAATCACCTAAGCCACATTATAATCTCAACACAAATAGCACAAATAATTAGCTTTCATTAACAAAACATGATGTAATCATTGACCAATTCTCTATCATACTGTTTAATTTTCAAAATTATTTTTAAAAGTGTTTGTTTTCCAGTAAATGGCAGCAATCTTCCACTAAACTATGGCACATTTTTCATGTTGTCACCATAACTGAAACTGAGAAATGTAGATCTTTTTAAAAGTGAATTTTACATCAAATGTTGCTATTTTAAGGTCAAATTAACTGACGTTAACTCTAGCTAGATAGCTAACTTTTTCAAAACAACCAACATCATCGTCTGACTATTATGCAATTAGATAAAATGTTAATTCAATACATCACATTACCCCTGTCTTTATCTCTCTTTTTCTTCCTCTTCTCCTCTTCTTCACTGGGAACCAGGGGGCTTCTTGGTATCTATAGCAGGCTAATGCTAATTTATCAAGTGTGTGTGGCCATCTGTAACAATCAGGTATTTGAAGTGTGTAGTAAGTCGAAAACACCTACAAGCTTCAGTGTGGGCACACATATGGATGGGCGGCACCCCTAGCATTTGCCTATTCCGCCTATGCCACAGGCCAACCCTAGGTGTGTATGCTATTAATTACGATTTAATGGATAAAGCGGGTGTGTAATCCCACAGACTTCCATTGAAGAAGGCAACAAGCCTGCTCCAGTGACCAGAATATAATAAACCCCACCGAAGAACATTCTGTGTGTTTTCACCTTGGAAAAATGGTTCTTGGCCAGATGAATTGTACACAGTCTGTGCACTGTCAGAGAAAATGTCAAAAAAATGCAGCTTTAGGGGTATAACAGCTTTTCACTGGGATATTACCCTTAAAAGGAAAACATTGTACCTTATCTACGCCTAAAAGGTGCATTTTAGTACTTTCGAGTAGAAATATGTACCCTAAAGTACTACTATGAACTTTAATGGGTAAATAATGAACAACAGTTATTGTGTAAAGAATAAAACTCTTGTTGAAATATTTACAATATAGTAATGTATTTAACTGTAATAGTCACTTTAACATGCTGCTGAAGGCTGATGTCTTATGTGTTGTCTACGGGAACAGACATACTGAAGTGTCCCTCAGAGCTCATAGTTCATCAAATAAAAGTCACAGGGACCGAATGGTCATTTCTGCCAAATCTGAGCAGCTGCCTGCAAAACTTAATCAGAGAAAAAGTAAAAACCGAGACTAGAGGCCACAAGGTTGTGGCACAAAGTTTAAATTTGACGATTAAACTGTATTTCTGTTTATGTGTCTTTTGGCTTGGGCAGTGATTTAACGGTTTGTCAAACACAGCATACATCCATCTAAACTGCTTTTACGAAACCATACTTCTTTAATCAAGAGTGTGGTTGACAGACACCATGTTGCACAAGACCAATTACAGGCTTGTGCTGCCAGGTCCAGCAGTCAACAATATAGACTACTAGCATATATGTTCTCTTTTACTGGGACTCGGAAGTTGTAAATCTCACACTGCAGTTCAACTCACAGGGCAGTATTTCATTGTGAATGTGAAGGGTTCACGGAGGGCTAAACGTGGGTGGACATTGAAAACTCACAGAAGGGGATAGTTCACCCACAGGCATTTGAGTAGAGATGACATCTAGCATCATTTAAACGTTTGAGTTTCTGGGCTACACAGGCTGATGGATGGGTTTTCAGACTGGGGTGATGTCATGCCGCAAACACTAGAGATTTCCTGTGCCGTTCACTCCCTTTCTGCTATATAAGCCATGTATTTTTCTTTCTATATCTTCCCCTGCGTTTAGGATAGCATGCGTCATATCCGTAACTGTTAATGACTGTAGCTTAATTACTGTGTGCAAAGGTACGGAAAAAACTCAAATCGGATACAATTAAGAGACCAATTTAGATTTTAATCTGCTGTGCACCTTAAATTTGGAAATTTACAGCCGGATGTCTTGAGGTCGGTATGTGTCAGTGCAGTGGTTTAATCAACAGCTTATGAAACGGGTTACAGTTTTAAGTCAATATGGTCGAAATCTAAGTTTTTTTAATGCATGTCAACAGTCTTATTTTTTGTGATTCATCTGTGGATGCCACAAAATCAAATTATTATTTTTCTTGTAAACTTGCTTTGCTTTTTAAACAACTTTCTTTTGGCTGATGTCATCAAGCCCTCTTCTTTTTCAGCCCCTCCCCTCCAACTATCTGGCTTCCATGTGACTTCTTACAATCCTATCAATTTCTGATGGATACAACCAAGTCCCACCCAACACTTTTTCTGATTGTGGAAGTATAATGGGTCACAGATGGTGTTGTCCATAATGAATAATGCACATTTATATATATATATATATATATATATATATATATATATATATATATATATATATATATATATATAGTTGATATGAAATATCATTCACTATTCAACAAAATAGAGGAGCCTAAACAGGTACAAACACATTTGATAAGTCAAGAGAGCTGTCTCCGTCCCCTCTTAGACCAGCCTAAACTTGGTTCGTGGTCTTGGCCTGGTCAATTGGCTGTTTTTAAAGAGATTTTGGCTATTTTTAGCAAATCAGACTGGGAGAGAATCTTAAACTAGCTAAGACCAGCAAAAAATCTTAGGCAGGTTTTTGTAAGCGGGGCTATTTGATTGATTATCAAGGAATATAATTTAAATGTAAAGACCAAAAGATCGAAACAGTTCAAGATTAGAGGAACAGTTAGCATACAGTTGGAATAATAAAAGCAAATAAATAAAATGAATATGTGAACTGGCAGCAGATTTCTTTTGCTAGAAAATGAAAAGAGTGGGGGGGGAAGGAAAAAAAAAGCTAATTTGTCACAATGACAAGGGATATGGAAACCGCACTTTTGGCGAGTGAAAAGGCTCATTGACTTGCACAGAAACACCTTACAAAGGCTTCAAATGTGAAACAGAAGATTGACTCCTTGAAAACAGTACTTTAGTTGTGTTACACTAAACGGCAGATGTTACAAAGGTTCTCAGCAGATAGCCTATACATATTCACATGAAATATTAACACCTTTGCCCTCCATAAAACTGTGAAATCCCAGTCGTACAATACTCGAATGTGACATATGGCTGCACTTTGGGGTATTTGCTCTTGGAAAGTTTTATCCAGTGACCTTTCTAGAAAGATGCTTTTTAGATTTGATGTTATTTAGAAAAGCTTGCAATTAAGTTTTGACACTACATTTGTCCAGAACTTGTTCTACATGTAATTTCCATTGCCTATAACAGTATAATAAATCCTAATTGACTTGAATCTAGGCTCAATTAAGAGCATTTAATTAGATGATCCAGAGCACACAGGGTTGTTTTCTAAAATGTTTGACATTTAGTTAAGCAATAAATTGTGCCCTTAAGCACACATCACTTTGAATCAAAGCTGGATTGATAGATGCGTTAGGCATTGTGCATGTAATATAAATGAAGCTCTAGGACAGTCAAGTTTAAAGATTGACACATTTCTGTTGCATGGAAATGATGAACACCAAAAATGAATGAAAAATGTATGGGTCATATTTTTCCCTCTGACTAGGCTTGTTGAAACTCAACAGCAACTTTATATTCATGTACAGTAATTAAAAAGTGCACAGGCAACTGTGCACAAAACATAGAGACGTTTTCAATATTTAAATACGTTTTTATGCTGTAAGTGTTTTACTATTGCAAACAAATGACTGTAAAACCTAATGGAATCCAGAAAGTAATTAAAAAACTTGTTTGCGCTTCAAAGAAATGCTTGACTCATTATTGTGTGCATTAACTGTTTGCTTTGCAATTTTATAACAGTGTAGTTATTGCACTAGACAACTACACTCTCAGCCTTAGTTTGAACAGCATAGTGTTATATCTCTCACACACACATGCCCTCACAACACAAATGTGTGAAAAAAAGGTCTACCTGACATCCCTCATGTCCCAGCAAGAAGCAAGGTGTTCTGTAGTGGAGACTGAGGCTAGTTTTCAGACTTTTTTTTTTTTCTCCAGAGAATATTTCTCATATATGAGATATGAGGAACCTGTCATGTTTTTTTAATACTGTACAAACTGTTTATTCTATCCCCTAAAACTACCCATCACAGAAAGCTTTATGCAGTTTTTTATATTAAAAAAAACATCACTTAGTATGATTTATAAGCTGTTTTTGCTCATGGGGGCCAAAAAAAATTCCCACAGGGACAAAGATTTTGGAAATTGCCATCTTAGAGGGAACATTTTGTCCCAATAACGTAGGATTTACCAGGACCACACACACACACTGGGTGACTTAAAATGTCCCCTTGTGACAACTTCACCATGTGACTATCTTTAAAGGGGCATAATCTATTGATCAGACTATAATAATTTAAGGTTGTCATTGATAATTAGAGTTAGCATTACATGATTTTATTGTTCAGATCATAATTTTTAAAGACGTTTAGAGGAAGCTTAATTCTAGTTCTAATTCTAGTTGCGTCGCATTCAGTGTCACAGCAGAGCGCGCTCCCAATATAACCGGCTCTTACCTATTGGAATATCCTTTTTCCTCTCCATGCTCAGGGAATAATGAACACAGGACATCAGCACCAGAACGAACGCGTAAAAGCACAGATAATGCTCCATCGTCGCTTAAGTGAAGTCCTCAGAGACAGCGTGAACGAGAAAGTTTGCAAAGTTTGTTTAGCTCTGCTGCTGGTCAGCGCGCGGTGAGTGCGAGAAGTCCTGGGGTCAGTAGCTAATAAAACATTTCTCAAACATGTAGAGTCATTTCAATGGGAAAGCAGTTGCAATACACGTGTTGATTAGTCCCTCAAGAACGAGCTGAGTGTGATGGTGCCCTCGATGTTCCCCGGACAGGATGACAGGAGCGTGTGTGATTGAACAAGTCCAGCTGTGTTTGAGCACCCCTCCTCCCTCCTGCAGCCCTCAAACACGAGCTCAAATAATGCCCCCACTGCAACGCCCTAATTCACACCCAGAGTCACGCTGCGCCCACTGTAAAATAATAAAATAATAATAAAAATCAGCACACTAAAAGTGAATCCTTGCTCTTATTTTTTAAGTGATGTCTTAAATGATGTCACTTTCCCTCACTGATAAGATCTGAAGGACTAAGTATGTGCATGTGCTCTCCCTGAGAAAATATTTGAATCTAAAAGGTCTTACACAAGTTATTTTGTGAACCGTCAAAACTGTTACCACAATATCAAAAGAAATACAGTGGGTTGTTTAAAAGTATCTTAATCATGATTTCTTTAGTGCCATGTGCTCTTAGCATAGCAAGTGGAGCTTTTGGATAAAAAGTTTAAAATGGTCAATTCTGTTTCCGTCAAACTTTGTTATTATGGTAATGCAGTTGACAAACAATACTATAGGGAAAACTGTTTTTTTTTATGTAACAAAAACTGAATTATTAAGATAGAAGGATTTCTGTTAGTGAGCAGTTTTTTTTCCTTAACTTTTTGAAATGTAAAATATCTCCAATTATAGAATCACTCATTTGAGAAATAAACTGAATGGATAATGTCACAATGCCTGTTTGTTTCCAAATAAGTGGAAGCAAGATTTTAAGTAAAAGCCTTTACATCCATTTAAACTTTCCAATGCACAGGAGGTTCTTTATAGTGGAAAACAGTTTGGTTACACATTTTTTTAAGGTGCCTGTGTTACAGTGTAATTATACATTTAAGTACTGAGTAATAATAATTAACTGCATAGGATTAGGGTTTGGGTTAAGGTTAGTTGCATGTACTGTATGTACGTATGCATGATTTAAAGTTATTACTACAGTAACTACATTACACTGTAAAATAACAAGGACATTGTAAAATAAAGTGTTATCAACAGTTCCTCTGATTACTAAAATCTTCTTATCACTAGAAAAAAATTGGTTATTTTAACTGTTCACTGAAAGGTTCTTTGAGAGAAAAGAAGAAACCCAAAATGGTTCTTCAATGGTATTCCAGCGTTCATCATTAAAACTAAAGAAATCCCAAACTAGGAAAAACGAATGTGTTGAGGCTGCCCACATACATTCACTGACCGCTTGATTACGGCTGTACTTAAGGAGCAGTATGTAAGAAATTTATTTCAATTATTCATAAAAAGGCCCTGATGTGTCACTAGACAGTAGTATGGCTAGGATATTGTCATTTAAAAAGTGGACTTGCAGCCCTCAACTGATGTTGATGTTGTTATGCTGTGTTTTGGTCTGATGCGCCACCCTCCACCTATCTACCAATCACGAAGTCAGTAGTGTTTCGGGATCCGGGTTGCCAGCTTTGCTCTAATCTACCCTAACTCTAGTCGGATTAAAATGTCTAACGTTACTAAATCAAAAAGACCTCGTTATAATTCAGAAATTCGTTGTGACAAAGTCCGAAATAAAACCAGAATTTGTATTGGAGATGCTTTTGAAAGATGGAGACGGCTGAAAACGGAGAAGGATTTGAACACAGACGCCAACGTTGCTAATTTTCTCCTGGACAGGTAAGATTCATTATGCTTGGCTAACTTGTACTTGATGTCAATGGACATTTCATATATGCATGACAGTCGAACAAAGTTATGCATGTTCGTGCAAAGTAACCATAACGTTAGCTCACATGGACGTATACTAACATTAGCAATGCATTATAGGAGCCCGTTTCTCTGTCCTTATGCTGAGACACAGAGGAAAACAACATAAGCACGCCCATTATGGCAATTTGAAACGTAATTGAGACAGAAGCCTAACTTTACCTCTGAAAAAATGATTTGTCATTCGTTCTTCGCGTATATTGTGGATGATGGCATTCTCCAACACGGGCTCTCGCTCGCTTTCCATCTCTGCCGTGCGCGCGCGCGCCACGCGGATTCTCTGTCTCATGTGCGCTCGCTCTAGATTCCGGGACATTTTAACTCATTTGCGGCATAACTAGTCGATCACGAGTGGCTCAACAGGTAAATCTATAGATAAACTCATCTTTCAGGGATTTGACCGACCGGATTGACATTTCAGCGTGAGAAATCGGGGGTGTGGCGTGTGAGCGTGTGAAACCACTCAAATGCGGGTGTCTCACGGCCAATGCGTGAGAGTTGGCAGCTCTGAAATGTAGTTACTCTAACAATATTTTATGATGAACTGAAAACAACCCTGTGATAGCCATTGGTGATATTGAATTTGTCCCGCGGTATAATTGCTGTGGAAAATGTTTTGGCTATTTGTTAGCCTACTTATGACAAAAACTTGCTTACCGTACATTAATGACAGATAAATAATGTTACAAGTTAAGACTTGCTAAACAGCTACCGTTCTGTCTGTCACGTACGAGCATATATCTTCACGATTATACTGTCACATACGAGCAAACATCTTAACGATTATACTGTCATATACGAGCATAAATCTTTACGATTATATTTAACTAATGACAATTAGTAAATTTTTAAAATACATAATTACTTATCAAAATATCTCGCATGAAGCATAAACATAATGAACAAAAAAAACTTACTGTGTACGTCTCGTCGTCACTTAGCCTACGCAGCTTATCTGGCAACCTCGAGTCAGGGGGTGGGGGGGGGGGGATACAGCGCTCTATGGTATTTTTAAAGTGATTGCAGTACCAGTTTTGACCACAATCGTACATACTGCTCCTTTAAATATTGTATAATTTTCCCTGCGGGCATATAAATTGAGCTCCATTGCTATACCACAATGACATTGCAGTACATTGAAAAGAAATATCATCTGTGCCAAACAAAAACTATATGTCAGAGTTGGATCTTGATCATGCCATTTATGCATTTTATTGTGGTCTCAAGCATTCAGACATATGGTGTTGTTGCACACAGTGTTATAATGAGGTATCTGGTTCACATCCAACATTCTTAATAGCCACTGATGGATGTCACTGAGGCCAATGTATTCTCATTCATTCCTTTTTACAAGATTCAGTTTCACTCATGCATTTAGCAGCCGAGCAAAACAAATACTCAAAACACAAGTTCATCAAAGGTTCACAGTTGTCTGTGAGCCATTAAAATGTCTTGTCACAGTCTTTGATCACAGTCACAGTCTGCAGATGGAAAATGTTTCAGAGATAAATAACAAATTATGGCAGGAATGATAAATAAGTGCAGAAATGGTCTCCAATATATACTGTTCATCCTGTGACATTTCACAGCTTTGTGAGACAAAGGGGTTTGTTTGGGTGTATTGGGGGGATGGAAGTGGGGGCCACTACTAAAGCGTGAACAGCTGAAATTACTTATACAGTTAGAAACACATTTGCCTATCTGGTCTTGGCTATTCATTGAGAAACAATATAGATGTGTAAATTACATGCATTTTGTGTGGGCGGTCAACTGTATGAGATTGCTTTTACATCGTTATAACTTTAAAGTGAAGTGAATGGATATCTTGATTCATAGAGGCAGAAGACTGCCAGTGATCCAGAAAAATCTGAAAAATTTCATTATGATGTTGTCTAAAATCTGTCAATTCAAATGTGTAGTTAAAGGGTTAAGCTCACAACACCACACTTCAAATTACAAACCAAAATCAAAAGAGAGTATAATTAATAATTTAAGACTGACATTTTGCTTAATGAAAACATTTATAATTTTTCTACATTAAATAAGTAGACAATATCCTGACCAAGCCATTTAGAACAACTTTGGCTTATTCGACAGCAGGTCAGGCCAGTGCATGCCTGCACACAATGGGTATACTGCAGGCATACCAGGCCCACCTGCTAAAAGACCTGGATGAGGGCGAGGGAGTTAATCCTGATACAATTCGAGAACTGTGTCGGGCCACAGACCTGTCTCTTTGGGCTACCAAGCTAGGTCGGTCTATGGCAGCCCTGGTAGCTTCGGACAGGCACCTAAAGTAAAACCTAAAATTGGTTTTATCTCTTCGTTGACCCCATCAACTCAGGTTTCAGGAGGCCAAAAAGCAGGCGGTGGCTTTCCAGAAGGATCTCCCTCGCCACTCCCTCGTCTTAGCCGGAAACCAGCTCCTCACAACGGGCACAGCAAAAGCAGAGTGTTGCCTCTCAAGCCCCCCGCAAAAAGATTGGGGGTCGGGGAAACGCTCAAGGTCAAAGTCTGACAAGGGAAATACGGATCTGATGAACGTCCTTCTAGCAATTCATTCATTCATTCAAGGAAGGCTTCAGCCAAGAAGTCCTGATGCCACCAGCGCCAGGCCTCTGAGGGCATTTCCCCCCGAAGGGAAGTGGTGTACACTTCATCATACGGTGCCCACTTCTCATCGGTGGTCACAGGGGACCGGTCAGCCAACCCCGCCACCTCAGGTGCTTTGGGGCGCAGCGGCTTCCAATGAGTCGGTATCCCGTCTATGACGTTCCGTCACATCATTGGACTGATTTCGCACATGCTTCAAGATGCGTTCCAGATAAGTGGGTCCTCCTGTTTGCCCCGACACGACCACAGAGGTCATTCCTGAACTGCCTGACTGCCTTGACATGGCCGCAGAGGTCATGAACTGCCTATCTGCCCTGAAATGACCACAGAGGTCGACCTGGAACACCCTACCGGTCCCGTTATGACCATGGAGGACGCCCTTGAGCTCTCTGCCTGTTTTGATACGGCCTCTGAGGCCAATCCTAACCTCTCTGTGCTCTGTGTTTCAGTTTCGCCAGATCGGCCTTCGGGATCTTCAGCTCTGCCGTGGTTGTCATTAGCTCTGCCTGTTCCACCTTAGTGGTCTACACTGTTGTGGTGGTCTTCTGCTTCGCCGTGGGGGTCCTTGCTGCCCATGCTGCCCTTGCTGCCCAGCCTGCGGTGCCGCCTGATCTTCCTTTGTCTTTAGTTCTTCTTCCATTCCATGGACCTGGCCTTCCACCCCGCCCCCTGGTCCGCCTCCGCTGCACCTCCCTCCTGGACTTCTCTGTCCATTTTAGGAGTATCTGAAAGCCGCATCATTCCCCATAATCCTTTGCCCGGAGTCATCACTGATTGTCTACAGATGTGTCTCATTTCCTCTGCCTACTGTATATAAAGCCTGGTTAATCAGTCACTCTTCTTCCTGTTTTTCCCGTGTCCTGGTTCTTTTGATTTTCTGCCTGTTCCTTGGATTTCTCTATTTGCCTCTGCCCTGTACACCGTTAACGTTTGGATTGTGTGTTTGTGTATGACCTTTGCCTGTTCTGACTTAGATTGTTGGTTTCCCTTCAAATAAATACTGAGTTTGGATTTTAAACCTTCGTGTCCCTGTGCAGTTTGTGACAGGTTGGTTATGTCTGGACACACAAATCTTATTTGATCACTTGCAATCAATAGTGTGGACAGTCTACCTGAAAAGTTCTGACTTTAGACATTTTTTGATTTGCCTGCAGTCTGAACATAGCTTAAGTTTTTTAAGTGTTTTAGTATATTTGTATGCTTACTTACACACACAGGTTGGGTTTTCATGTTTTATGGGTACTTTCCATAGACATAATGATTTACAAACTGTATATTCTATCCTCTAACCCTAAACCCGATCCCTAAACCTACCCATGATAGGAACATTTCCAAATAATAATAATAATTTAGTAGAGTATTTATAAGCTGTTTTCCTCATGGGGACCAAACAATTAGTTATGGGGAATATTAAAAGAACCATTAGTTCTTTCTTTGTTTGGGGCATTTGGTCCTCATAAAGTAGGGTTTACCAGGACCACACACACACACACACACACACACACACACACACATACACAAAGATAATTGTATAATTGTAATGAGTTATGAATACAAAAAAAAAAATCCAAAGTAAAACTTGATAGTTGGCAAAGACGCTGTATGATAATAATAATTTCAAGGTAAAATGTGCTTAATTGTCATGGAAATATCCAGGATGCAAAGAATCTCATTTTTGGGATGAAATGTGAGAATTACCCTCTTTTTTTATTCTTACTGGCCAAGGTTTTGGTGTCTTTTCAAGGTCGTTTAAGATTTTATGGTGTACAAGATCCCCTAAAAGGGAAATAAAGTTAATCAAACTGTTTCTTGTTGTAATTTCTTTGAAAGGCAAAGATATTAGTTTGAGAAGACATTGATATCTGCTGGCAATAAAGGCGTTCAGGAATCTCCATCTATATTTCCATTCATCGAAAATGTCAAGTACAGTGAATTTCAGTGATGCTGATGACAGAGTCGGGCAGTGGTAGAACCAATAAATGAATCAGGGATAAACATTTTAACAGACGTTGAGACCTTTTGTCTTGAACTACACAGTAAGACATTTTAAAAACATTAGCCCACCTAGTTTTTTTTCCCCTAGTACAGGGAGCAAACCGAAAATATACGTGTCTTTTTAAGGGACTGGCAGGCCTGGCAAATGGTTTCTCGATTACAATGATGAGTCACCCATCCAAGACGCCATGATCTCATAGACCTGATGAATCCTTTGCTATAATTATTTCCAATAATAGCTTTTTTGTTTCAAATATATGCCTTAGATCCTGCCACTTTGCTTTAATTACAAACTGGCAACGATAGAAGACCAGTGCCTCTTGATAGACCAGTCGCTCTCAGTCTGACCACCTCATTTCCACATCTGTATACTGGTTTGAGTGAAGTTAAGATGGGAAATCCCACACTTCAGCCAAAATCACAAAGAGAACTTGACCTCCAGGGAAACACATTTGTCATCTTGCTCTATAACCATCCTTAAGAAACCATCATTCATATGGTTGGCAATCTATGCATCCTCAATGGCGCCATTTGCAAGACTGAAGACAAGCAGATAACAGTGTTGGATATTTCAGAAACACGCAATATAGGGTATGGAGTCAATTGGCCACACAAGCAGGAAAGCTAATTTGCTTGAAAAGACTACTTTTGTGAAAACTGTACATAATATGAATACATATATTATTAACTCAATGAAATATAAGGCCACTAAAGTCTACTTAAAAATAACAAACTTTCATATCTGTTTCTTAACATACTTTGATGTGATGACTAACATACTAAAGTACCTGATTATAATTTTATAATTTCAATCCAACCCAATCCACTTTATTTATATAGCACAATTTAAACAAACACACGGTTTCCAAAGTGCTGTACACCACAACAATAAAAACACAATAGGATACAAGTAATAAAATAAGATAAACACAATAAGATAAAAGTAATACAATAAGATAAAACAGATGAATCAAATCGAATAAGTAAATAAAATAAAATGCACAGCCACACAACACATTTAAATCACATCAATCATGATTACCTGGTGTTAAAACCCAGAGTAAAATGATAAAATGAAACAGTGAGGAGGCTTGTCTGATGTGTAGTGGAAATACATTACAAAGTTTTGGAGCTGCAACAGCAAAAGCGTGTTCTCCTCTAAGTTTTAGCCTAGTTCTAGGCACTGTCAGGAGAAGCTGGTCAGCTGACCTGAGAGAGCGGCTGGGAATGTAGGGGTGCAGTAACTCAGCGGGGGCAAGGCCATTCAAGGCTTTAAAATCAAATAAAAGGAGTTTAAAATGAATCCTAAAATGAACAGGCAGCCAGTGGAGGGAAGCTAAAATAGGTAAAATGTTTTCATACTTTCTTGTGCCAGTTAAGAGAAGAGCAGCAGATTAACCCCTGATTGTATAATAACAATTTGTGTTATTTAATTTTACATTTAGTTACTGAATATTTAAGTGTACTTAACTTCTTCATTACAAATGTGTAAATACAAATATATTTAAATACATCACATCCAAGTTTCAATAAAAAAAATCTCATAAGGAAAATACTAAAAAATGTAATTTATAAATGTTGTATTGTTATTTCACTGAATATCTTGCATCTTGAACATTCTGCTTCATTCTGCTTTTGTCATCCACTGATTAAAGGAAGTCATATGGACTTGTACAAATTTGAGGGTGACGTCTTTTTTTCAAACTATACTTTCAGTGACCATTCGAGACATGGTCACCCAATGGGATCATACGTCTGACCGAAGAGATGGTTATAAATCAATGAGAACTTGGGAAGACTCCATTGGATAACTTTAGTTGTCCTCTTGGGAGACATCTTCATTTTAAGTTTAATTATACAGGATGAGCTTCATGAGTCTCTCATTAGAGTAATACCAAACATGATCATTAGAGAGGCCAGCCTGAAATGAGATGCTCAGATATATTTATACACCCTGACCATCACCATTTCCAGGGGAAAAAATAAAGGACAAGCCTTTTAAGGAATGTGCACTATAAGCAGGATTTAGAGTATATGGTTAGAAAAAAGTATATCTGAGAAAATCTCAGGGGAGCCCATCACATGTGGACAAGACCCAAGAGGAGAGTCTCGCCACAGCATTCACTAACTCTGAACAATAACTCAGCTGGAATGGATGCCTAAACATTGCAGTTTCCAGTGGATTCATTCAGCTGCTCTGTATCTCGAGCCGGTTCTCAATGTCCCATCCCACTGGAGACTGTATCTCCATGCTTTGTTTGCACAGATGTTTGTATGACCACTGTTTGACTGTGTGGTCTTCACACACTGATACAGGAAATGCCATACAGAATGTTCTTATAGGGGTCCTTGAAGTTTGTATATGTAAGCAATGACATAATTTATTTGTTTGCAGGAATGCCAGCACATTCCTAAACATCCTTTATATACAGCCATCAATTGGTGACTGAAAATAATTGCACTCAAATAAGAAAACACACTGTTGTTTTTTCTGACATATGCACTTCAGTTGAACCCTATAAATCAAGGTAAAGTGTGCATTGTATCTGGAGCTGAGATAGTGTAAATCCCCCACTCTTCTAGGAGTGTTCTGGTATTTTAGTATCAGCTTGGAGAGTCATCTATCTAGGAATTAATTTAATGAGAAAAGCGATGGATCTTTAGTTTATATTAATTTTTGAAGTATTACTATCATTCACTGTATCATAGACATAATGTACAATATTATGTTCTTGGTCTTGGCTTGGGCGGCTTACTGTGATTTCGCCAAGTGGGAAATGTTGCTGGATCAGCATCCTTGTTAGTCTTGGAACAGCATTTCAATGATTTTCCATTCCATTTCCCACTCCTTAACCTAACCCTTTGTGCACTGTAAAAAAAAAGATCAATAAGTTGACATGTTTTTTCCAACCCGATCTCACGGGAATTCGTACGAATTCTACGAGGTGGCTAATTCGTACGAATTCATACGACCTCACTCGTACGAATTAGTACGATTTGGGCTAAAACGTACATATTTGACGATTTGGCCAATTCGTATAAATTCGTACGAATGACCTATCTCTGACCCCGCCCCTAAACCTACCCATCACGTGGGTTTAGACAAATCGTACGAATTCATACGAGTGAGGTCGTACGAATTCGTACGAATTAGCCACTTTTTAATCACTCGTACGAATTCGTACGAATTGGTCGTGAGATAGCGTTGTTTTTTTCACTGCTTTAACTCATAAAAATAAGTTAAGCAATTTTCAAGTAGTCAGTTTAATGTAATTTACGTTGAAATAACAAACATCCAAGTTGATTGTATTTAAAAATTTCAGGCAGAAACTTTTTTTTTTACAGTGTGGGGCATGAGCAGACCCTACGAAAACATGGGGATCATGGAAATGCAGACAAATTCATCACAGATTTTCCAAAATGTTAACCAGTTATGAATTACCATGATAGCGTGTTGGCTCGACACTTCCAGTGAGCGTTCTCTTTCAGTGTACATGCACATTTATAATCGAGCTACAATAGGTTTTTGCGTATTCAAGCAATTGTTTTCATCTTTCCAAAAAAATATGACACTTTTTTTTGAAAAAAAAGAATGTTTGAAGGATTAAATACATGCCGCATGTCACCTATCTTTCGGAGCAGACCCACAATGGATGGGCCAAATGTAAACTGATTAATGTGTATGTATACATTACTTTTTAGCAAAAGTTTAAATGTGATCGGTTAATTCCAGACAGTGTTCCATGCCCCATTATAAAAGGGTGTGCACATTTATGCAACCAGGTCATGTGATACTTTATATAATTACGTTAAAGTATTGGTATTGTGTAAAGCTTACACAATTAAAAGTCAAAGTATCCCACTAAAGTATATCACTTTAAGTACTTAAGTATTTAAAAGAAGTAAACTTTTTCAAATGAAGAAAACAATTACTTAATGCTGTTGTAAGGAGTAAAATGTATCATTTTGGCTTAGAATGGTCATTCAGAACAATGACTACTGACTGTGACATTTGTGTTCACTTACATAAAAATATTGTCTTGGGTGGCTTACCAAGATTTAGCTAACAGGACATGTTCCTGGATCAACATCCTTCTGGTCCTGAAAGAACATTCCTCTCGACCATATTTTAAAGACAGATAAAGACTATTCTTAGAGAACATTCTTATAAACCATTTTACTTTGATATATGGGTTGACATAAAGGTTGGGTTTTGGGTAAAGTTGTTACAGAACAAACAGAAGATTTTTCTCCAGGTTTTAGATGAGAGTACATAGAACTTCCAGGGAACCATTTCTTTCACTGTCGGTACACAAAAGGGGAGACCCAGGCCGAGATGTTTATTCACACCGATCGCAGCTTAAGTAAACATTTAGCTGTTTCAACCCAACCCTGCTCTTAAAGTTTGACAAGTTCAGTGATGAACGCTTTATTTAAACCATTCTCCCATCACAGGAGATTACAGTACAGCATCAGCGGTATGTATATATTAGTCCTTGTCCAAACGTTAAAAAAAAGAAATTTGAAATAATTTTGAAGTCATGAGGAAAATGAGTACATGAGTCTTCTTAAAAAAGGCTCTCAAAGCCACCGTACAAGGTTTGACAATCCATATAACATTCAATTATAAAAAGAAAAATGTTCTAATCGTAAAATCTGGGTCATTGCACATGATGGCACCACAGTGGTCTTGGCCAGATATAAATATCCCTTTATAGAAAAAAGCCAGGCTCTTCAAAGGGCATAGAGTTGCTTCAATTCGTCATCTGATTTTGTGTTACTCAAAGCGGTTTGTGGTAAAACATTGCAACACTGGCCTGTAATGCTACCTGAGCAATTATAATTCTTTATTTTTTCTTTAGAAACGGATAGACAGCACACAAACCAAGCTTCACTCAGGGACGTCCGAGAGGAAACCTTCACGTCCTCATCCTGCTTGGCAGATTGATTTGGCTCTGTCCAATGTTGGTATTTTGAGTGAGTCGTGAAAGCCAGGTTGCCTATCTGATTGACTTCAAAATTCTTCCTTTCAATAACAACACTGTAACAACTCTGACATTTGAGCCCAACAGTCTTTCCAAAATAGACAATATTAGTAAAAAAAAACCTTTTGCTCCCTGAAAGCATGTCTTGAATGAATATAAACTCACAGTAGATTAAATATACAGTACATGGAAGTGAAGACTATAAAATATCATATTAGCAAATACAAACCGTACAGGTAATATTGTAATAGAACATCAAAGTAACACTATCTGTCTGACGTGACAGAGGAATATTTAATCCAAAAACTATTCTAAAATTCATCATTTATTTACCCTCAGTCATCATATGACTTTCTTCTTTCTTCTCTGAAACACAAAAGGAGATATTTATATCAAAATGTTTATGCTGTTTTTGTTTTCCTCCACTCGATGAAAGCAAGCTGTTGAGCAAAACGTTCAGAGCAAGATAATGGAGCACTTTTACATTTCTTACATTTACATGTAATCATTTAGCAGACGCTTTTATCCAAAGTGACTTACACATGAGGAGAGCAATAGAAGCAATCAAAGTAACAATAGGGCAACAAATTGCAAGTGCTGTGACCAGTCCCATTTAATCTAGCACAGTACAAGTAGCAAGGTGTGTTTAAAAAAAAAAATATATATATATATATATATATATATATATATATATATATATATATATATATGTATGTATATACAGTATATATATAATAGTAAGTGTTAGTATTAAAGGGTTGCCGAAAGAGATGTGTCTTCATCAGTTTCTTGAAAAGACTCAGCAGCTCGGGTTGAGTTAGGCAGGTCATTCCTCCAGCAGGGAACAGTCAGGTAAAGGTCCATGGAAGTGATTTTGTGCCTCTTTAAAATGGCCTCGCCCTGACCTTCGCCTCCTACTAGCAACTGACGTTGGAGACTATGGTCTTAGCAACTTGACTGCACTGACCCTATTGGATGAGAACTGAACTGAGCTGGATAATCAAGGTTTTATCTTTATCTTTTATCTTTTTAATCAAGGTTTTTTAATCGAAGCAGATCAAGTGGCATTCAAACCGGTGTCTCCGGCATGGGAGGCGGGTGCACTAACAAGGACGCTAAGACCGTAGTCATTATCTTCAGTTGCGAGGTGATCTTGCATTGAGTTCAGGGGAGTGAGGTTTACACGCACTGCTCTTACTAGCTTGCCTCCATTACACTCACCCCATTATACCTCGCTCCCATCCGGGTCACGGCACCAAATGTAACCGGGCCTACTTGACTTGCTCAGAGCAGAATTAGAACAGGTGTCTCCGACGTTAAGGACACAAGACAGTCACTGAACTGCTTTCAACGCAATAATGACTGTTTACCATTGCCTTTTTAATTCTGTTTGCATCATTGAATTATTATTTTCCTGTTTATCACTGTAAACTGCTTTAAAACATTCTGTATTGTATCAAGTGCTATATCAGTAAAGGTAACTTGACTCGACAACCATTTTCATTGTAGGGAAGAGAACAGCTCAGACATTCTACTAAACTTTTGTATTGTGTTCTACGAAATAAATAAAAGGTTTAAAAAAACATGAGAGTGAGCTGAAGTAGTGGAGGATGTTAGAGACATTTTTGTTTGTTTCCAACAAAATAGGGTTATTAAATAATTATATTAAAACACAAATGGTGACACATAACGACTGGCATGTGTGCAGTGTTTGCTGTGATGCACTTGGCATTATCCTGCAGGATGAGAACTGAATATGAATCCTCAGCTAAATGATGATCTTTTTTGTATTCCAGATCAGAGTTCAGTGCCTCATGTGTTTCCATTACACTACATTTCTACTTTCTCTGCACTACTTTCTTTGGTACTTTCTCTGCATTGATGACATGCTTGACTGAAAACTCTCTGCTAAATTGTAATAAATATATATTTTTTCTAAAACCAATAATCAGCTTTTGTATGACGCACAGGACATGATCTCTTACATCAGTATTCATAACTCAGTTCATTAGGAGGCATTACTGCTGACTTGTTGACTGTAGATTGAGGGTAAAAAATGTCCACCAAATATTCCCATCTACACTGCAACGAACAAACCAAAATCCTTTTTTATTTGGTATTTTTGTCTTGTTTTCCAGGTAAAAAAAAAAAAAAAAGATACATTTAGTTGAAAAGCAAATTAACTTAATATATTCTTTAAAAAAAAAAACTATTAAGATGAAACAAGGTACTTTTTTCTGATTTCATTGCCAGATATTTGTTCTCTTTTTAAGCATAAACTCTTAATTTTGACCAATTTTTCAGAAAACAATTTTTCAATTTCTTTAGGTAATTTAGCATCTCGAGTAAATGTATCTTGATTTAAGAATGTTTAGATATTTGCACTGGAAAATAAGACAAAAATATATAGTAGGATTTTTTTTTGTGTTTGTGTGTATGCATATATTCCCTAAGTTCCCCAACAAATACCATTATGCAAGACACAATTTTGTGTTGTTGTTGTTTTAAGACAAATTCAATCTAAACATTAAATTATAACTAGTGACTGAAAATAACAGTACATTGGCTACACAATGATTAGACAAACGTGTGTAGTTTATAAAATTATGTTTAGCACTAGATACAATATATATATAATATACATAACATTTTAAACAAAACAAAAAAACATAATAACAGTGTCTTGATAGAAATACATTCTGTTAGACATAAACTATAACAGGCAGCATCATGAAGATGAAGATATGCCTAAATTACAAACCTGAGTCATAACAAAAAAACATTAACACTTAATAATAATTAATATCATACCTAAAGAACCTAACTCATTGACATTTTTATATTCTTACAGTAAAGATCAGCATTGCCCTCTTCTGGAGAATTTGAGTACAACGAAAGAAGTTCTTTAAAAAACATAATCAATATGTATAAGCTTATTGTTGACTCTACAAATTAAACAAACAAACAATATATAAGCTGAAAAAAAAAATCACACAATAAATAACAAATTACTACATGTTCATGAACATTTTGAAACATTTAGTAGTTTGCATGCAAAATATATTTTTGTGAAGTAATCAATAAAACTAAGTGTTGAAAACTATAAATTATAATTTAGTGTTGTAAAGGATAATACTGGTCATTCAGTGCAGGTATTACTGCAAAATTGAATATGCATAGTCGTACAGCGACTTAAAGGAATAGTTCACTTTCTGTTCTTCACACAAATCTCTCATATGGCTGTTGTATCTATTTCATTTCACGGTGGAAAAGGAGCAGCCAGGACATGCGTAAATAGCGACAGATTTATTTATTTTGGGGTGAACTATTCCTTTAAATGCCATTCATAGCATGGGTTATTTTTATTAATCTGTTATGTGTAAGATAAAAATATAAAACAATGCACTTTAATCGGTACAACCAGTTCTATCACACACCTGAAGCTACTTCAGTCTCTAAAAGCACCGTTATTCTCTTATACTTCTGGCTTTGTATTCACATGCATTCCATAGGGTTTCACAGATGTATGAAGTGCAAAGGTAAACATCTCTTTTCACCCATTTCCACAGAGCTGGACGTTACGACCCCCTCTGCATAGCAGTTAGTTATTCGACTCAAAAAACATGAAGTCCTGAAAAAAATGAACATAAATGTCATTACTAACACTTTCTTGACCTTTCTCCCACACTACAAACCATATCCTCCATACACTAAACTCACAATGAGAAAGCAGGCTCCGATCATCACTGCCTTCATCCTCACATCAAGATCCATAGGGAACTGTATCCCAAAGTTGTCAGAATCCGTGAAAGCCTCTCGGAGAAGTCCTGTCCATTGTTTGCTGATCTTTCCGATGCCAACTTCATCCATGGTTAGAATCTAGACAGAATAAGTAGCAAATAACATTTTCAATTGTACTTACGGGGATAGTTCACACAAAATTGAAAATTCTGTCATCTTTTTTTCACCCACATGTTGTTCCAAACCTGTATGAGTTTCTTTCTTCTGTTGAGCATAAAAGAAGATATTTTGAAGAATACTGATGGACAAACAGTTGATGGACCCCATTGACTTCCATAGTATGGAAGAAAAAAATACTATGGAGTCAATGTGGTCCATTCATTCTTATTTATAAACATTCTTTAAAATATCTTCAAACCTGACTGCATCCACACATATGCTGCCTTAGCAAATCACGCTACATTACTGCCGTTCTCAACTATGTACCTTGGGTTTTTAGCACTTACTAGCATGAATAACAAATATAGACAGAGACTGTGCATAGAGATCGATTTAAGACTCAGATGCCATTCGATACAAAAACAGAATGTTGTTTTTAAATTTGATAATATATTATACAAGCATTATAATGCATTTTTTTTCCCCGAATATCCACACGATTGTAAATGTGACATTTATTTTAGAAAATAGTAAGGTGATATTAAGGTAAGGTAATATTAACAACAAAAAGGTAATATTACGTGATAGTAATATTACCCAATTGACTTTCTAATGATTATAAGTAACTTTGCAAGTACATATTAACTTATTCTACTAACCCTAACCTAACAGCTCACTACAGGTCCTCCTCAAAAAATTAGCATATTGTGATGAAGTTCATTATTTTCCATAATGTAATGGTAAAAATTAAACTTTCATATATTTTAGATTCATTGAACACCAACTGAAATATTTCAGGTCTTTTATTGTTTTAAAACTGATGATTTTGGCATACAGCTCATGAGAACCCAAAATTCCTATCTCAAAATATTAGCATATCATGAAAAGGTTCTCTAAACGAGCTATTAACCTAATCATCTGAATCAACTAATTAACTCTAAACACCTGCAAAAGATTCCGGAGGCTTTTAAAAACTCCCAGCCTGTTTCATTCCTCAAAACTGCAATCATGGGTAAGACTGCCGACCTGACTGCTGTCCAGAAGGCCATCATTGACATCCTCAAGCAAGAGGGTAAGACACAGAAAGAAATTTCTGAACAAATAGTCTGTTCCCAGAGTGCTGTATCAAGGCACCTCAGTGTGGCAAAAAACGCTGCACAACGAGAAGAGGTGACCGGACCCTGAGGAAGATTGTGGAGAAGGACCGATTCCAGACCTTGGGGGACCTGCGGAAGCAGTGGACTGAGTCTGGAGTAGAAACATCCAGAGCCACCGTGCACAGGCGTGTGCAGGAAATGGACTACAGGTGCCGCATTCCCCAGGTCAAGCCACTTTTGAACCAGAAACAGCGGCAGAAGCGCCTGACCTGGGCTACAGAGAAGCAGCACTGGACTGTTGCTCAGGGGTTGCATGTCATTCGGAAATCAAGGTGCCAGAGTCTGGAGGAAGACTGGGGAGAAGGAAATGCCAAAATGCCTGGAGTCCAGTGTCAAGTACCCTCAGTCAGTGATGGTCTGGGGTGCCATGTCAGCTGCTGGTGTTGCTCCACTGTCTTTTATCAAGGGCAGGGTCAATGCAGCTAGCTATCAGGAGATTTTGGAGCACTTCATGCTTCCACATGCTGAAAAGCTTTATGGAGATGAAGATTTCATTTTTCAGCACGACCTGGCACCTGCTCACAGTGCCAAAACCACTGGTAAATGGTTTACTGACCATGGTATTACTGTGCTCAATTGGCCTGCCAACTCTCCTGACCTGAACCCCATAGAGAATCTGTGGGATATTGTGAAGACAAAGTTGAGAGACGCAAGACCCAACACTCTGGATGAGCTTAAGGCCGCTATCGAAGCATCCTGGGCCTCCAGAACACCTCAGCAGTGCCACAGGCTGATTGCCTCCATGCCACGCCGCATTGAAGCAGTCATTTCTGCAAAAGGATTCCCGACCAAGTATTGAGTTTATAACTGAACATAATTATTTGAAGGTTGACTTTTTTTGTATTAAAAACACTTCTTTTATTGGTCGGATGAAATATGCTAATTTTTTGAGACAGGAATTTTGTGTTTTCACGAGGTGTATGCCAAAATCATCACTATTAAAACAATAAAATACCTGAAATATTTCAGTTGGTGTGCAATGAATCTAAAATATATGAAAGTTTAATTTTTATCATTACATTATGGAAAATAATGAACTTTATCACAATATGCTAATTTTTTGAGAAATACCTGTATAGTCTACTAAAACTCTAATGTGAGATAGTTGACATGTAGTTGCAAAGTTACTTATAGTTAGTAGAATGTCTAAAGTGGACCAACAATTTCTATTTAAATTTAAAAAAATAAATTATTTATGCCATTGTAATTGCATTCATGCCACCTCTGAGCAGCATTAAACAGTGCGTAAATACATCTAGATGTGCTTTATGCTACTGCAGTGCAAAGATGGCTTTTGTTGATACTGATTTGTAGCCTGGATGCCAGCCAAACTCAGCCCCGCCCACAACATTTGAGTGTGGGAAGTTCGGTCTGCACTTGATCCGTTGGGAAGCAAGTATGCCCGAACCAAATCTGTTCGGACCAATCAAATTGTCAGGGCAGGCTTTATACGATGATGGACAGGTAATCAACAGTATCCACGTCAGCAAAGAGCGCTAGGGTTGAATTGGTTTACAACAAAGAATGGCTGCCGCTGGAGAATTTAGATGTGTAGATTCAGCCATAGCATCTGTTATAGAAGATGTAGACAGCGCTTTCATTTTAAAAGAGGAAAAGAGAACCGGGATCAAAGCATTTGCCGATCGGAAAGATGTTTTTGCCGTCCTTCCTACGGGATTCGGTCTATCCAATTGAGTGCAGAGGCAATTTTTTTCCTGGTTCCGTTGAAACATGCCCCATAATCACAGCTCAATGGAGCAGTATCAGACTCAAATTCTGACTAGAATCTGAGTATGATGATGTCAGGCTAACTGATTTGATTAATAGGGTTAGAAAAACTACACCTTTATAAAGGTAAAAAATGCACTTGCAAAATGCAATTTAAGGGGGCAAATGTTGACCTTAATGGAAAAGGTGTGAGTGCAGTGTAAGTGGAAGAGAGGGGGTACGCAGAAGGATGTTAAATGCCTGAGCGGTACGCCACTCTAAAAAGTTTGGGAACCACTGCTCTCCTGAATAACAGTCCCCCCTAGTGGGCATTTATAGACCAAACAGACAGCAGGCAGAAACTGAATAGCAGAAAAAGACTAAAATGCATATTTGAGCTGTTTTAACTGAATGAAAAAAAAAAAAAAAAAAATTGCACTGGCATATTTGTAAAGACACATTTATGAAGCTAGTTATGTCCAAATCCTAAAAGGCCTAATCCTGGTTTATTCTAAGCCCTGTCTGTGAAACCAGGCCTATAACACAAGTTTTTATGATTATTATTTATATACTTTTTCTGACTATTAAGCATGTTACATTTCCCCCAACAAATTCTAATGCCTGTATTGCTGAAGCTTAAACGTGCTGCGTAACACAAGAATTAACCTCATTGGTTCTAGCTGAAGCTCAAATGTGCTGCGTAACACAAGAATGACCCTCATTGGTTCTTGCACTTCAAGCGAACATGCTAAAGCTTCCATTTACCACACATGATGTGAGTTGATGAATGTTTATATGTGAATAAAAGTCTAAATTCAATACTACTCGATTCATATGAATTAGTTTGCGATCTTTTTAACTTTTCGAAGCGTCAAAATGGTAGTTGCGTAGCTGTCAGTGGAGGGACAGAAATCTCTCAGTATTCATCAAAAAAATCTTAATTTATGTTCCGAAGATTAACTAAAGTCTTACTGCTTTGGAACGACATGAGGGAGAGTAATGACATAATGACTATCCCTTTAAGGGCTGTGTGATACAGAAATCATTCATTTTCAGTGAACGTTAGAAGTATTTAGTGTCTGTGAGCGTTTAATCACAACGTTTGAGTTGATGTACCTCAAAATCCACATCTGGTAGGCAGCTCCAACCACAGAACGGCCCCTGGAGCTTGAGAACCGGCTCTCTGTGCTCATTCTGTATAGTGAACTTGGGGAGGAAAGGGTGCCATTGCTGTAGAACATATCCCACTGTGTTCCCTGGAGGAGCCTGGATCTCCAACTGAGAGAGGATGGGAGAGGGTGAAAAGAAGGAATCAACACAACTGTTCCATTAATCAACTATTCTGGTATGTTCTACATGGTCTATATGAAAGCAAACGACATCTGCAAACAAATGCTGCAATTCTCATAACTACAGTTGTTATCAAAATTATTCAACCCCCATTGCAAACCAGGTTTATTGGCAAAATGTGCAGACATTCAGCTGTTTGCATTGAACTAATCAAAGAAAACTAATTGAAATAGTTCAACACAACAAATTTTTCAAGTTGTTTCCCCAAATTCAACTGAAAATGCAACTTCGAATGAGTTCTGCAGTCTCAAAATTATTCAACCCCCTGAATAGAATCTCTCACAACAGCACAACTCTGAAAAACAGGTGTTGTCTCAAGAACACATGATGCAACTAATCAAGGGCTTCATTAGTTGCACCAGGTGTGCTTGAGCTAGAACACATTAAATATCTGGCTAGATATTAGGTTTTTTGAGTGTCACGTTTGACTCAAAAGAAGACAAAAGAATGGTCCAAAAAGTTAAGAGAAAATATCATCGTCCTTCACAAACAAGGAACAAGATAAGAAAAGATAGCGAAGGCGCTAAATGTTCCTAGAGACACCGTTGGAAGTTCAAAAGTTAAAGGAACAGTGGTTACACTAACTGGACGAGGCAGATAAAGGAAGCTATCAACGGCTGCAACCAGATTTCTGAGAAGGCAGGTTCAGAAAAACCCTTGAGTGACTGCAAATGACCTGCAGCAAGACTTGGTGGCAACAGGCACTGAGGTTTCAGTTGCACAGTAAGGTGCGTACTAAACGCATGCGGTTTCCATGCCAGAACTCCAAGACATACACCAATACTGAGCAAAAAGCAAAAGTGCTCAAAATCATATAAATAAGCCACAGAAGTTTTGGGATTCTGTTTTCGGCCCTATGGATCAGCAGTATGTCTGGAGGAAAAGAATGAATCATATGCTGAAAAGAAAACTTTGCGTACAGTTAGGTATGGTGGTGCTCAGTGATGCTCTGGGCCTGCTTTGAATCCTCTGGCACTGGAAACCTGCAGCGTGTGGAAGGCAAGATGGATTCATTGAAGTATCAGGAAATCCCAGGAGAAAACGTCATACTGTCAGTGAGGAAGCTAAAGCTTGGGCGTTATTGGTCCTCCTAACAGGACAATGATCCCAAGCATACCTCAAATTCCACCAAGGCTTGGTTGCAGAATATTCTACACTGGCAATCACAGTCACCTGACTTGAACCCCATAGAAAATCTCTGGTGGAATTTGAAGAAGGCGATTGCAGCACACAAACCCACGAATATTACTGAACAGCAGGCAGAAACGTTTTCTGGTTAAACATCTCGTCTGCAGCAGGTCATAACAGCAAAAGGGTGTTCTTCTAAGTACTAAAGATGCTTGCCATGAAGGTTGAATAATATTTACACTTTCAATTACAACTGCATATTCGCTATTCTGAGACATTTTAGCCTTCCAGGCAGATCACCTCTTGCAGACAACATGGGAAGCAGCAGGACATGCATTTTAGAGGACGGTTGACTGTGATGATTTCCTGTCCGATGTTATCGAGGACACGGATGGTAAAGGATCTCAGCGGGCCGCAGCACTGACGGGTGAGACAGTCGTTCTCCTCCACCGCATAAAACACGTTCTGACCCATGGAGTTACGGATATCATATTTATTGTTGCTCTCAAAGCCTGCCAAAGCTGCATAAAACACATAAAGGACGTATTATTATTAATATTATTATTAATGAAATATAAAGTATTTCTATTAAATTTCCTATGCATATTTAGGTTTAGGGCAAAAATAGTGATAAACTGTTATAAACTGTTATACATACCTTCAATAAGCTCAACTTTCTGTTTAATAAGAAGTTGATCTACCTGAGAAAGTTGGAAAAACAAGTGATTTTTATATATAAATATATATAGTACAGTACACTAAAGTAGTGGCTAAAAGTATTATCCGGTGGGAATATTTGTTTTTAATTAATATGAGGAAAGAACAAAACACAAAACCTGGTTAATGTATTTTTCTGACAAAAATGTTAGGAAAAAATTGGAAAACTACAATCAACAAAAAATAAAATGCATAGAAAAACAAAAAGCTCACGGGAAAAAGCATACATTGACTACAACATAATCAGTTATTCATATTTTGTTAATTCTCTGTTGTTTTTGCATGTGTTCATAATTTATACGCATCACAGCCTGGCCAAAAATAATGTCCGCACAATTTGGCATGTTTCATTGCGTTATCACAAATAAAACAATTGACTCCAAGCACAAATACACAATAAGCTTTTTAATAATATTTGAATAATGGGTGAATATTTCAATTTTTCTACAGTAGGCCAGATATCACTTTTGACCTGTACTATATATATTCAGTTTATTTTATTTTTTTATGATATTGATGCTGTTATCTAACCTGTGTCAGGTACTCTAATCCCAGTGGACAGCCTGGTATCTCTGGATTGGGAACCATATACATATTCATAGGTTGCATGGCTGCCTTATCTTCGTGGTGAAGATGAGAAAAGACACATTTGTATATTGGTCAATACGTTTTTAGCACCAACTACAGGTGGTTCAGTGGCAATAAACAAACATGGGCATGAATTTAAATAGGCCTGCATAATTGTTCAATAATTCGAAAAGATAGCTTTTGTAACAATACTTATCAAAAATATAGCACTATAGGCTATACTTATCATAAAATGTTCTCAGAAGAGCAGCATTCATTGAGATAAAATACAATAATCTGAACTAGATAAAGATATGAGACTATTTAAATCCAAAAATATCCGTGCATGGAATAGCCTGGAAATAAGAAAGAAATGATTTCGTCATAACATTATTGTAATTTAAGTAACGGTACACAACAGTTTGTGTTATTCCTCTGGTGCGTTCAAGGCTGATCTCCCTACATATAGTGACTGACCAGGTTTATCCCTCGTACAAATACAAATGAAAAGTATACTTTATAACCAGCATGACGCTATAGGATGTGTTAAATCTACTGTGCAAATCTATTTACAAGATCAAAACTCACCTGCGTCTTCTTATGATAAGGAGTATAACGGGCTGACAAGAGTCTTGGGCTCGGCCCCATATTAAACAGCACATCCTATTGGCTGGCATGCTGCTCGCGTGCTCTAAAACCGTTTTTACGTCATTACGCTTTGGTCAAGATTTCCCGGAAGTGAATGAACAAATCCTACTATGGTAAAGCCTTAGGTTATGAATATTAATTACGTAAAATGTAATATTCGTCATGTGATACTATCTGATTGGCTCAAAGGAAGACGTTTGCAGAGGTCGTTTGTAAGTGGGCGCGTGGGCGCTTTCAACCATAGGCTCTGGACGCTAGGAAAAGGCTTGTTTGAGATGAGCAAAATCTGCGCAGAACTGATCACCGGTGATCAGCGCGAGATGCATACCGGTTAGAAATGTGTCCGAGTGCGGTCCGCCTTGCTCTGATGTCATGCTGACGTGTGTCAAAAAACTCTCGCGACCGCGAGGCGCACGTGTCGGATTCTGCAGTCGCGCGCAGTTGCTCTCTACCGACTGCGCTGATCAAAAGCATGATGGGAAACGACTTGCTGACGGCACAGCTTAATGCTCATTGGTTTAAACAACCGTGATGTATTGTTCTCTTTTAAAATGTTTGATTTTAAAACTCTGATATCATGTTTTATGTGTATAAATTATGTGTGGATATCCCCAAAGCAACAAAAAACATATTCAAGCAACAAAACTTAAATTACATCCAGTTTATTAGTAACACCGTGCACGAGTGTGAATCCCGCGATATCCGCCTTTGATCTCACAGGTGTTAGATCCACTGCGAGAAGAGCGATCTGTCCGGCTTGCCTGCGCTTTTTTCCACTCCTCCTCTCACTGCAGCCGCCTACTCTCGACTACATTTCAGGCGAGGCAAGGCGCATCTCAAACAAGCCTAAAGACTTGAATCATGAATATTAATTTAGTTACGGGTCGTCTTCAACGTCAGCAAGTCCTAATTAATATTCATAAAGAATTCGCTGGACGCAGACTGTGGTCGAGATTACTCACTTCCGCAAATCATTACGATATTTATTTTATTAGAAATGGATCAGTATTGAATGTGGAGTCATCCTATTGTATTTATTGTTTGTAAAAATGGGTGTATTATGCATTTAAATTTCTATTATTTAAAGTAATAACATAATTAGGGATTTGAGTAGCCTACTTGAGGCTGTACAAATATCTACTTTATGACAAACAGTGTACTGTATACAGCACTGTATACAAAGTATGCTATAAAAAATAACGCACAGTATAAATAAAGTCAGGGCCAATGTGAGTCAGAAGAGGCAACTTTATTTTATTTTGTTTTATTTTTTTTATTTTTATTAATGCATAAAATTGTGCTAAAAACTAAAAATGTGTTGTAGCCTACCAGTCAAATCCAGAATGACAGCTCCTTAGTGATGCAAAGTTCCAGCAGTCTCATTGGTTAGAATTAATCACGTGATGACGCCATCTACTATATTACTTATCATTTTTCTTTTTTCTTTTGCAGTGTCAGAAATTATAATATATTATATCAAAAATATGATTCATCAGTGATGTATTTATTAGTATCAACAATATATAATTTTCTTAAAATAAATATACATCACTGATGTATACCAAAACAAATCAGTAAACCATTTGCATTGTTTTATTGTTCCAAATAAGTTAATTTTATTTAATAAATACGGTAACACTTTCTATGCAGTCCATGCTTATAATGAATTATAGCTCCATTTAAACTTATTTATGAGCAATATTACTATAAATATATTAATAATGACTCATTAAGACCTACTGCATTACAATAGGCCTATATAGTTACATTTATATTATTTTTTTATAATTCCTTATAAGTTATAAATTTGTTATTTCAATTAACATAATCCATCATGTGTAGTTTTAGTTAATTATGGACTGTTGAATGAAATAATATTTTTGACATTTCACAGGATCTTTAAATAGTTTGATTAAGCTTCTAATCTTAAACCTTTTAATCTTAAAAGATATGACTGTTAATTTTAAACAATGTACTGTTATGGTGGGTTCATGGGGGCCCAAAATGGGCAAAACTGGTATGGGCCCCGCATGGGCTAACCCACTGGGGTTACGTGTGAGTTTTCTGTGGGCAAACCCACAGTGGGTTGCCCACAGTAAACCCTAATGGGGGCCCAAATGGGCAAAACTGCTATGGGCCCCGCATGGGCTAACCCACTAGGGGCCCTTTAGGGGTATCTGTGGGCAAGCCCACTGCGTGGCCCCAAAGGGTTTGCCCTTGCCCACACTGTCACACAGAAAGCCCACACTGTCCCACAGAAAACCCACACTTACCCACAGTGGGCCCGCACTGGCATGTTTGCTGGGGTGTGGTGATAGCAAAAAAACTGTGGTTCTCGACCCTTTTGACTCAAAGGCCCATACTTTTTTTTTTTTTTGCATTTTAATGTAGTTTTTTTTTCTTCTTTTTTTCTGTTATTTCATTAGCCTATATGAATAATAAGTTATTAATTTAAAAACTTGAAATCACCCTGAGGCCCCCTGGTTGAGAACAACTGACCTAGAAACATGCCTGAAAACATCTCAGTAGAACAACTGTGCTTTCCATTCTGAATTTAGCCAAAGAGTCTGTTATTTAGACATTTCCGATAGCTTGGTGCAGTATGTAGGTTTCACCTCTAGAGGTCGCTTTTAGAGTGGTGCAAGTATGACACTGGATTGTGAGTTAGCATTTAAGCACTCTTGGTTCCATCGTCCTGAAGTCATGGGTTTTTGGTTAAATGACAGAAATACGGTCTTTGCTGAACACCAACTCAAGACACTTCTACAATCAGTTGTATTAAAACATCATAATAATTCTTAATTATAATAGCATGGAACCCACAACAACTAAATAACAACATCAACAAAACATACAAAAATGTATTGTTTTATTTATTTTCATAGATTATAACAAGTGAGACTTAAAAATATTTTAACAACTGACCTAGGAAATGTCCCTTGTTTTGGATGAACTGTGGATGAAGCTATACTTTCCCTTTGTTTGGAGTCAGACTGATACACATTGGTTTGGCATTTGTGTCTACATGGTATCTAGAAGATAACTCTGCAGTGACCACAGGAGTGCAGTATTGAGCTAACACATAGCCGTGGCTATAATCAGTGGAGAAACGGTCCAATAATTGTGATCAGGTTGTAGGATCACCTGGGTTGAGTCCAAGGCTATGTTGAAATCACCACTATACCCACACTATTTGAGGGGACAAGAATTTGTTTGTGTCCAAAACCAATTCAACCGCATAATGCACCTAAGAAACAAGTGTAAAATCAATGTACACTGAATGGCTTGCCGCTTGACTAGAGAACACCCATGATCCACCCACTGAATTCCCTCACTCATTTTTATTCAGTCATTCATATTAGTGGAGTCATGTACAGGGAACAGTGAACGAGGGAATAGGAGGTGATTTCAGATACAGCCCAAGACTCCTGTGCCTGACTGCAAACCAGTTTTACCAAACCGTTACGAAGACCAAGACTGTCAGCACAAACATTTAATGCAGAGGGGGAAAACAGCTCAAATATTAAATATCATTTTGTTTTTAGGCTTATATTCATGCTGGTTTAAACCAGCTGTTCTCAACTGGCTAGTCGAGTCCCAAAAATGGATCACAGGTCTGTTCTGATAGAACAGAAGGATACTGAAACTCGACATTTACTTGCAACATGATTTGTGCAGTCAACAATGCTGTCCAGCGGCCTACAATTTTGAACTAAGCTTGGACTATTACCACCTGAGATACTAAGGAATAGGTTGTATTTAACTATGGCTCACATTCAGAGCATGTAATGTTTGCCTGTCCTACATAATACTAGGGCATGATAACTTTTAAAAATGATGAGGTCAGAGAGCATTCTGTTACCGAACAGGCACAGCGTGAACTCATGATTTAACCTGTCTGGCTAAAAATTCTCTCCACTCAGTAAAGTAGGCTAAAAATCCTTCGTGCTGGTGCTGAAAATGTAGGCAATGGCAACTTAATCCAGTGTATTAAATTGTTTCAATCTGTCCCTGTTTTAGTCCAAAAGACAAATTGCACTTCACTTCCTGGATGACAGTACCCTTACGAAAAAGACGATTATTTTAAGTGTGCTAGTAGTATATAAAAAAGAAAATATATATATATATATATATATATATTATATATATATATATATATACCTCTTAGAAATATGCGTTTTGTACTTCTCAGAAATATACTAAAAATTGCACTTCAGTGGCCTGCCTATATTTGTCCTTAATCTTTTGATTGAGATCTATTAAAAGTATAACAAAATTTGGTTTGAATTTTTTTCAGAATTTTCCGACAGGGGGCGCCATTACGCATCTTCTGAAATAGTACATAATCTCTGGATCAAAACACAGGTGAAGAAGAAGCAGAAACAAGTTAAATGGTGCGTCTCAGTTTATCTACTGATACTACGCTCTGAAAGTATGGACATAAGTAGCCTACATACTTTTGAGTGCTTGTATTTATATTCCCCCTAAATTACTAAGAATGCCATCACACATCTCCATAACCTTTGTAAATCAAAAAGATTTGGCATTACCTTCAGGTTTTGAGCACTGTCCGCTGGTTAGGAATTACAGGGGGAGTCTGTGCCAAACTCAGTCTGGATTCGGGTGCTCTTGAGGCTTGATGGGATTATTATCCAGGTTCAGATAATAGGTATGAAGAAAATTTACTCTGAGGCTTGTTTTAGAGAGGTTTACGAATAACCATATCCAAAGGTTTCATTTGAATAACAAAGTACACAATAAAAAATCTGCATAAAAAAAAAAAACAGGAGAAGTCTTCACCATGAGGTCACCGTCAAAAGTTTCACATTTTATACTCTTCAAAGTTACAGGGTTTCCTCTAAGTACAGCATTTAGCATAACAAAAATATAGCATTCAGCAAATCGATCAGTTTAGACTCCTTGGAGTTCCTAGAACTGTGTATACAAGTTCCTCTTTTTCTGGTCCCTTGTAGATGCGAGCTCGTTGACATAACTGAAAATTGGCTGAGCTCTTCTTGCCTGCAGCAACGGTTTTACACATTTTTAACAATTTTCATAGCAAAGCAAATGCTATATATGTTTTGGTCTTTACTCTGACCTATATGTACTAAAAGCTATATCACGGACGTTTGCAGTTTTACAAGCTCTGCTTTTTTTTACAGCAAATGTATGCATAAACACTTTAGAAAATGACAGGGTTGCATGTTGCTTTCATCTCTAACAGACAGTGCTGATTTTTCTCTTTTTTTCAGTAAAAAGATCAACTCTCTCTGTTAGTTTTTCCATTTTATATTTTAAACAAATTTCTTCACAATGCTTTTCCTCAATTAACTGTTTTCTAAGTTTCATGAGTCTTTTATTTAATCTTTTTTGTTGTCTAATTATTTGCATTATCATCTCTCTTTTTTTTATTTGGGGATGATTTTCTTCTTATGAGGATTTTTCCTTCCTCCATCTTCGTTCATTCATGTCTTTTTTTGTCTTGTTTCCTTTGCAGATTTTCTACAATCAAATCATCCATAAAAATGTTGTCCATTTTGTAAAATCCATTTTTTTTCTTTGTCTAGAGAGTTTATCATGGAAGTACACCTTTTTGGGTCAATTGATAGAGTGTGGCGCAAAAGAGTAGAATAAAAAAAAAAGCTTACTAGACATACTATCACGTCATTTAATAGCGTATTTAATGGTTGCTCTCTGACGCATAGTTACACGCATCCTGTCATGTAAACTGACCTGTCAATCATCTTGTCATAAAAATATCCTCACTGAAACCCCGTCGATCAGAGCGTGGCAAGCCGAAGTGGCGGCAAAAAATGCGGTCTTACATGCGCCTGCTGACAGTTTTTCCTGTAGAAACTCCAGGACTGAAACAATCTGGCAGTAGACTGGGTCTGCATGATGTATAGTGCACCCCCTTTCAAAGACGCGCCACTTAAGGGCTTACATTCTTCGAGGTGAGGGAGACCTAGTACTGGGAGTCCAGCATCGTTTAGGGGCCAGACCTGAAGGTTCCAAATCTCGAGTCGTGGATGGAATATTGTCCCCTGCGCCTGAGACAGGAGATATAGCTCAGGGCGAGCCGTCGAGGAGAAATATTATTTCCAAGAACCAGACTCTGGTTCTTTCGTTGGTCGGCCAACAAGGCGCTATCAGCAAGAGGCATGACCCTTGTTGACGGACCTTTGCCAGGACTCCCGGGAGCAAGGTGAATGGGTAAACGTATACAGGTGCTTCCAGGGCCATGCATGGGCCATGGCATCCAGAACCAAGGGGGCGTCAGTGAGATGTAAAGGGGACATTGCACTGTTTTTTGTGAAGTGAAGAGGTCCATCTCTGCTTCGGAAAATCTTCCTAGATCTGACTGACCACATCGGGATGGAGTTTCCAAGCCCTGTGAGTGACCTCCTGTCTGGACTGTGGTAGATTTCCCCCAACGCACCTGACTTACGGTAAACTGAGTGTCCTAGACACCTATGAATTTATACTCTACTAAGCGTACTTCAATACCTGTTTGAGTTGGCCGACGTTTCAATCTTTTTGAACACAATCACTCAGGAATACGGTCTCTAGTGCTCCACTAAACAGTTTCACTTGAGAATACAAATAAGATCTCTGTTTAACCTGCTGCGCAGTAATAATCAAACAGACTCCAAACAATGCCTTAGAATATGCTTTAATCATGGCCAGAGGATCTCAGACCAATTTCAGAGAGAATTCCACCAGCAAAAAGAATACAACAGTTTTAGTATAGAATAGGAGCGTGGCAAAGGTGATTCATTACATTATTTTCATGGCCGGAGGATCTCAGACCAATTTCAGAGAGAATCCCACCAGCAAAAAGAATACACCAGTTTTAGTATAGAATAGGAGCATGGCAAAAGGTGATTCATTACATCATTTATCTACAATATGAATGGTTCTTCAATCTGAGTCGTCAGTCTTCAGAGTTACATACCACTCAGATAAGAGTTTAGCATACTTATCTGACCGTTATCAGTTTGTAGCAGTGAATTAAGAGATGTCGTATCGATCAAAAGTTAAGAATGGCGTACCACAAGGCTCAGTACCAGGAACGTTGCTGCTCACTCTGTACATGCTACCCTTGGGAGATATCACTTGGAAGCATGGCATTAGTTTTGACTGTTATGATGATGATACTCAGCTCTATATTTATTCACGCCCTGAAGAAACTTACTAATTCACAAAATTAACGGAATGCATAGCTGATATAAAAAACTGGATGACTAGTAATTTCCTACTACTTAACTCTGAAAAAAACTGAGATTCTAATTATTGGACAAAAGGCTTCCTCACAAAATAACCTAGAATGTCTAACACTTGATGGCTGCTCTGTCAAATCTTCGTCGTCGCTTAGGAACCTGGGTTTGCTCTTTGATACCAATCTTTCATTTGAAAGTCACGTTTCTAGTATCTGTAAAACCGCATTTTTCCATCTTAAAAATATATCTAAATTACACCATATGCTCTCATTGACAATTGCGGAACAATTAGTTCATGCGTTCATGACATCAATGCTAGATTATTGTAATGCTCTAATGCAGCCTTCACACCAAACGCAAATTGAGCATCAAATTCGCTTCTATCGTGTCTAGTTGAACGCTTGAACATTTTGAATCCACTCATGCCTCCCAAGCGAATTGGACGTGTGTATAAAGCAAGCGTTTGAAGCAAAATAACCCGTTCGAGGTGAAATTCGCTTCTTGTGGGAGGGTCAAGTGCTAGGCGGTTGTCTGTTTGCAAGATGGCTGATGTTGATTGAGCATTCATAGTCACCGCACTGTATTTGCTCTGGAGAGCAGAACAGCGGCATAGGGGTCATCGTCGCCGTACTTGGGTCCACCAGAACCTCCGGAGGTGTATCGGTCAGAACACCACAGAATGAAGTATTCATTTCAACTGATTTATTATCACTGGTATTGAGATAGTAACATCAGAGGGAGGAGTCAGCCTTTACATGAACATTAACAAGTTGTAGGAGTTTGAGTTGAATAGTGCAGTGGACTGTGGAGGGCTTCCTTTGCGGCCTCCAGAGGGAATGGATCTCCTTAGCTTTGTTTGAGCCTGTTTGAGCCTGAGGACGATTGCCGATGAGCATTCAAGGGTTGATGGACAATGACACAATGCGTGAGCAGGTTAAGCACACTTAGCGGAGACCTAGTGTACAGTCAGTGAGTCCCTTCATTAATGGGCTGAATACCTATTAGCTGAAGACGTGTTTGGCATGCTTGTAGTTAAGGATGTAGATGTGTGTGTGTGTGTGTGTGTGTGTGTGTGTGGTTTCTCTGCAACACACAAAGAGCAATACTCAAATAACAGCAACATCATTACAAATGATCATCATACACATACTGACTATAGGCTGCTCCCCTCATACAATAACAATGATGCATAAACACCGGATGTAACATCTTCCGTCACATTTATTATTTTCAATATTTATCTACATTATTTACTATAACATTATAACTCTAATCCGTGCCAGCTCTTATAACTTATCTGTCAATCTTCAAAGTTCAATTAACATCGTCATGGACGCATTAACGCATTATTATCCTTCATGTCTATTGTGACCTCAAAATTTCGGCCAGTTGATAATACCTAGAATATCAAAATCGACTGCTGGCGGTAGATCCTTTTCCTATTTAGCACCTAAACTCTGGAAAAATCTTCCTAACATTGTCCGGGAAGCAGACACACTCTGTCAGTTTAAATCTAGACTAAAAATACATATCTTTGACCTTACATACACAACACATTATAAACTTCTATAATTCAATGTTAGAATGCATAAATTAGGTCAGCCGGAACCGGAAACACTCCCCATAAATCCTGATGTACTCATTACATCATAAGAAGAATGCACTACGCTAATATTAGTCTCTCTCTGTTTATCCCGAGGTTTACCACAGTCCGCCAGATCCAGGCCGTATCCAGATCTGATGAAGAACCAGTGCCTAGACACACACTCACACACTCCAGATCTGATGAAGGACCTGTGCCTGGGCACGCAGTCCTGAAGTGTCAACTAGTCTCTTCCCTGTGAAGGCCCCTTCTCCTTCCCTTTACCTCTGTACAGATAAAACGTTGTCAAAATAGTTCCAATTCACATGGTTACGCAGAAGCAATAAATATTTCTGTATTATACATTTTTAGGGCCAGCAGGTAATTTGTAAAGAAAGACTACACGCCTACACACGTATATATTCAAACACGCATACCTATAGACTAAACACGTAATACGCATGTGCACGGCGTTAGCATTTTCACAGGCTTGCTCCTTGGAACCTATTTCAAGTTTTGCGGTCTCGAGCCACCAGGCACTGTTGTTGTTTTCTGTTGGAACGGTGTTGTGTAAGCGGCCCCTAAGCTAACAACTAATGATCTTTGCAACGGAAGTGAATCAATCAAAACTAACTTTATCTGGGCAATAACTTTATTCTAGAGCTGCTGTAAAGCCAAAACAATCTCTGTTACTTTAATTTCCTATTGTCACTGTAAAGGTCCTTTGAAACAGTCTATATTTTTAAAAGCGCTATATAAATGAAGGTGACTTGACTTGACTTCATATGTATAATCCAGCAAACCCTTCTATTACTAGGCAGACCCTGATTTCTAGATTACCTCATGAGTCATGAGTTTATATATTTAGACATCTGTCTAGTTTCCTTTATTCTGAGGAATGTAAATCGCCCTGATCCCAAAGCAGTACCTGCTGCACTAGTTTGTTCAAACAGGACAAACGCAGTCACACGCACCAAGACATGGTAACCTTTTAACTGCCAGAGTAAGTTTTTCAGGGCCAGAAATATAGCCATCAATTTGAGGCAATTGATGTGCCAATTGAGTTGACTGCCTTTCCAGATCACTTGGGCTGGACAGCCATCTAAGACCACTCCCCAGCCCGTCAGGGAAACGTCTGTCATTAGCATCTTGTGATGACAGCACACACCTAGATTAGGGCCCAAGGTGAGGAACCAGGGTCTGATTCACATAGAAAGGGTAAGACAACCCAAGAAAACCGAGTCCCATACGACCCTTCTCTGGGCTGAAGAGAGAACGCTTTTCTTGATGTTGCGTCTCAACCCTAGAGTTTGATGATAAGCTAGAACGATATCTTGATGTCGTAGCATAAGCTCCTGAGACTGGGCGAGTATAAGCCAGTCGTCTATGTAATTCTATGTAAAGGAACAAGTGCTGCATCCATAAATTATATGTATGTACGGGATGACAAGG
The DNA here is from genome assembly GCA_030578275.1 of Meda fulgida. Classification (NCBI taxonomy): domain Eukaryota; kingdom Metazoa; phylum Chordata; class Actinopteri; order Cypriniformes; family Leuciscidae; genus Meda; species Meda fulgida. The sequence continues at coordinate 22,424,458 of CM060639.1, forward strand.
CTAGGCGGAATGGAAGAACCCGATACTGGTAAGCTTTGCCCCCCAAAAGCAAACACCATGAACTTCCTGTGTTGTGGCAGAATTTCTGTGAAAATTTGCGTCCTTGAGGTCGATCGTGACAAACCAACCCTTGTGTTGAATTTGAGACACAATAATTTTGACCGTCAACATTTTGAACTTGAATCTTCTGAGTGAGCGAGTGAGCGTTAGCCCTTTACGTCCTAGGTCCTGGGCACAAAGACCTCAAGACTTTTTCTCTATAACTTTTCTGCGATGGACCAGGTTGGGGCTGGGTGGCCGACGACGCCGACCCTTGAGCACGGTGGGGCAGAAACTTCATAAACTCCTCCTCGCATCACTTAGCCTCGCGGAACCTACTGATGACAGTGTTCACTGAGTCGCCAAATGGGCCGTAAGGTGATTCGGGAGCATAAAGGAGAAAGATTTTCTCTCTCTCCTTGATACCACTGAGGTTGAGCCACAGATGTCTCTCCATAGCGACCATTGCACCCATGGGACGGCTGATGGCGGGGGTCGTTTGCTTGGTCGTGTGCAAAGACAAATCTGGGACTTGGCGCAGCTCAGCAAAAACCTCCTCATTAACGTTTCCCCCACACATGCTCAATTCCTTGAGCAGTTCAGCCTGGTACGCCTGCAACACCGCCATGGTGTGCAGGGCAGCACCAGCCTGACCCGCTGCATGAAAAGCATTTTCTACCAGTGACTATGTTTATTCTGCATGGTCTGGAGGGAAGTGCAGGCTTCTTTAGTGATGATATGCTGCCAGGGGCACAGATATTCTACCTGGGGCACCATCGTATACCCCTGTGTCTTCACACCAATGATAGTTGAATATACTGATATCACGGGCATGGAGACACACAAGAGGAATATGGTTTACTCCATAACTTTTGTGATTCATCATGGAGATCTTGAAAGAAGGGGAGGGACTGTCTTTCTGGTGCTTCCCCTTGGCCACCTGACAGAAATGTTGACTAATTTAGATTGTATTGGGGGTCTCTTGTTCTTGTGGCCAGCGTGAGTGATAACCTCGAAAAGTTCATTGTACAATCTGTATAAGAGGAGCACTCAGAGGCATCCCACTCGACATCTATCTCCCCAAGAGAGCTTGTGTCCTCAGCCCGGTCTGAAGAAGCGTCGGTGCGCGCTACAGAAGCTGGATCGAGGACCACACAATCTGGTGAAAGAGCGAGAGAAAGGGAAGGACCCGTATCCTGCTCTTCACACAGATCGACACGCGAACCCCATGAATGCATCATTGAGGATGCGCAAGCTCGCTCTTGTCTGACATATGCGAGCCTGGAGTAGTGCACTTCGATGGGAAATGTCTCACAGTGCTCACACTCTGCGTCTTCGAAGGCTGATAAAGCGTGTGTTTCCCCCAGACATTCTACACAGAAGTCATGCGGATCGTCATACGAAATGGGCCGTGAGCAGGGCGGCACACATTTTGATTCTCTCAACATGATTCTTTTTTTTTTCCTTCTACTCTTTTTTTTGTTATAGAGATAGAGAGTGAGAAAAAAGCGACAAAGCTAACTCCTAAAGGGATAGTTTTCAAGAGATTTTGAGTGCACACACGGACACAATGCAGTTCTGAAGATAAAGGAACCTGACAAGCGCACCTGTCACAAATCCATTTATACCCTCTGACGTGCGCATTCCGATGACGTCATCATCAGTGGTTATTTAAGCCAAATTCTTTGGCGTGTTTGCCACACGTGTTTACAACTGGTCAAAGGAAGACGTTTTCCCCATAGCGCTTAAATCAAGAGCAACATTGAGAGTAGCTTTTGAAAGGGAACACAAATTTACATATATGAAATAATAAGATATCTTCTTTCTCCAATACAAGTAAAAAAACATGTAAATTAAACTTCCAAGCTCATTTAAGTGAGTTAAATGATGGTCTGCTGGAGTGCAAATATTGATCCCTCTACGCATCTCTAATGAGAACATACGAGCGTCTTCAGCTATAAGCATATTAAACTATATTCAATAACCTTATGTACACTTGCATGCAAAGTGCCACTAAATAATTTAGCACATTACATTTTGTATGCACAGGTGTATAGATAAATAAATGAAAAAAGCATACATTATTAATTAAGCTGTCAAGGTATGCGCTGTGTATTGGCATCATTTGGAGTAAGATGCTCTCCCATTTGTGTCACATTAAGATCAAACAACATTATGCAACGTGTCTGATATGAACCCAAAACGGCAACTGAACAAACAAACAGAGTCATCGTGTGCCTTTAAAAGCATGTGAGGTTGTCTGAGTGCACATTTAAGCCTTGCTCCCATAGTGAGCGTGTGTTTGTGTGTGCGTGGCTGTGTTTATTGTGTGTATTTGAGCATATGAGGGTTCTGCGCTTTATTCACTTGGGTAATCTGGCGGCCAGTCCTAACGAGCTTGTCACAAACCCCCATAATGAGCCTCAAAAAGATGAATGTAAAAATGTATCCATTACGGGGCCTTCATCTTCCTGTTCATTAGCTTAGCATAAGGTTACAATACATTACTCTAGCCCCTAACAACACCTCTTTCTACCCAAAGGAAGAAAAACTCCATTGAGTTGAGTAAGTCTAGTCTCATGAAACAACTATGCACATTCGGGAATTATCATGATGGCGCTCTGCAGATATGCTGTCACTCTATTTCTCATCTTTCTATTGTATCTCTTCTTTCTTTGTCTTGGTGTTTTCTTTTGCTGAGCGAAGTCAGTATGGTTCGTTTTTTGGCAGGCGGCCTCTGTTTCCACGGCAACTTTATAATTGCTTTGGAAGCGGTCCAGACGCTACTGGATGCCGAGGAATTATTGATGTCAAAAAGAAACATGTATGAAATGAGGAAATATGTATGCAGCCATATGGTCCTGTGCACATCCGTGTACGATGAAATTGTGACGTTGCCTTTGCAATGTTTTTCAAAGACAATTAAAATGTCACAACACATGCTCTGTAAAACGCTTAAATGATTGGGCGTATTATGACTCCATTAGGGCATTTTGCATGTCACAATATTACTTCACCTGTAAGTGTGAAATTGTTGTAAATGGCTGCAAAATCTTCAAAGCCATAAAGGGTGACACACTATCTGTGCAATAATGAAAATACTGTATACACTTGCACAGTTTTGTCAATCCAAATTAAAATATATCAGGATTTTTATTTATGGATGAGAGTATGTAGCCAATTTGTTGAGAAAAATATGTTTTGCTAAGATATTTTTTTTTTCAAAGTATTTCTTGATGTTTGATCAATTTCTTCTGTTTAACAATATTTTAACAGATTATATTAAATAATATATTTTTTTTTAAATATTATGTTTAATAAAAATGTAAAATCTAATATAGACTATATTATATATAGATAGATATAATATATATATAATATATATATATATATATATATATATATATATATATATATATATATATATTAATAATATATATATAATATAGCATTATTTAATGGATCAATTAAATTTTTTGGCTGGAACTGAATTCTAAACTGAAAAATAGTTTTTGTTAATTAAAATAAAACTGAAATTAAAATAAAGCTAAATTAAATCATAAAACAAATAACCTACTTAGCAGAACTGAAAATATAAAAATAAAACCTAATTCAAAATAATAATAAATACTATAATAATATATACTGTATAAGAACTAAGTGTGTAATGGATCAGTACCTCTTTTAATCAAATTTGATTGACCTCCATCAGCTAATATTTTTCTAATTCCAATTGAGCTATTGGAATATTAGGCCACATGTAAGCTACGGTAGCACTTTATTTTACAGTCCTGGTCCCCATGTACATAATATCTTCGTATTACAGTAATTATAATAACTGGGTAATAACTCAAAACCTATATCTAAACCTAACCTTAACCCCTGTATTTACCTTATATTACCCAGTTTTCTTAGGTAAGTACATTGTAAGTACATGCAAGTACACGTACTGTAAAATAAAGTGCAATCGTAGCTACAGCAATATTTTCTACTTTGTTTTGTGTGAGTAATGTCTTCGAGAGAAGTAGGACAGCGCGGTTTGACGAAGAATCTTTTAAGTGACATCACCTCCTCTGTAAGATGTTCCTAATGCTGCAAGAGTCATAGACGCATTAACCAGGGCTCTGGTGACACTCATTAACGTAACATATAGTGTCCCCAGGTGAATTAGCAGGCAAATGCTTTATTGCTATGCATGGGCGTGAAAATAACGTTATAGTGTGAACGCAAAACACGTAGTCCCCTTCGTCTTCAATACCGTGGCTGTTTTCTCATTGTGTTATAAAGAACATGTGCTAATAGGGGATGAAAATGACTTCCTGGCAGGTCTTTTTTTTCCCCTCTCTGCTTTTTGTGGGGTTAATTTATGCCCTGTGAGCCCCTCTTGAGTGAGAAGAGGCTGAGATTGGTGTGAAGTTTGCTGAATGGAGCAGGGGCCAACAGGCTCGCCAAACACACACACACACACGCGAGCAGTACAAAGACAGTATTCACAGCTGTGGGCAGAAGAAATGGGCTACGACAGTGCTCTGCTAAATATTTGAGCTCATCAAAATCGCAGGTCAAGATCATGTCACCGCCCAAATTAATAGTTGTGTTTGTTAAGGCAAGCATCACTATTATGAAAGTCCATGCCTATACAGATAGCATTTTCAAACCCTTAGTAATGTAACTTAAGCATCAATCTGACTTACAATTTTCACCTGGCAGAAGATAGAATGAGCTAAACAAATCCCAAAGATTAAGGGTGTGTACACACTTGTAGTTCGGTTCTCTTGGTTCTTTTGGTCCATTTAGTCCCGGTTCGCTTAGCGTTCACACTGTCATTTTTAACATTGAATCTAAAGATGAAAAATAAATAAAAAAATTTGCGACGGAACTTGTTTGAACATCCAAAACAATGTTGTGTTTTGGGCTAAATTCACTCGCTGTGAGCATATATAATGGAGCTGACAACTTGTGAAGGGATTATAAATGTGTAAAGTAGTCAAAACAACATCATCTTTCGACATCATGGCTTTTTTTTTGGGTTTGTTTAGATGTCTGGTCTGTGTTGCATTCATATTTCAGTCGAACCGCACCAGAGTTTGTTTGAAAGCGGACCGAGACCCATATTTTAAGGGATATTGGTCCACTTGTTTGGTGTGCACTGTGCACTGCAGGGTTCACACCTATTCAAATGAAGCACACTAACAGAGCGATCGCAGCAGAGTTTGTTTTAATCGAACCAAACATGCCAAGTGTGAACGCACCCTAAAAGAATGCTCCACAAGTAAGCGGCCGTGAAGCAACTACTACCAACACAGGCTCATTGAAAAAAATTTATGGAAGCTCATTTCCGCCACTGAATATTTTTTTTGTTTTTAAAGTAATGGCGACTTTTTATCTCACAATTCTGAAAATTTTCTCAGAATTGTGTGATATAAACTCGTAATTGCGTGTCCAACACTGAGGGGAAAAAGACTTACTTTTTTTCTGTGATATAAACTCGCAATTCTGACTTTATAACTTGCAATTGTATGTTTATGTAGTCAGAACTGTGAGATGTAAACTTGCTATAGAGAGTTATAAACAGTTTATAAACAGTTTATCTCAATTCTGACTTTTTTTCTCCTCATACTTGTTTATATCTCGCAATTATGAATTTATTTCTTGCAACTGCGAGTTTATATCCCACAATTCTGATTTTATAACTCGCAATTGTGAGAAAAAAGTCAGAATTGTCACAATTATATTTTAAATTGTTTTATTCCATTAAAATGTGCCTGTGGTGTCATTTTCGCAAAACTCAAATCACTACAGTTCCCAGCTCCAATGAACACCAGAGGCAGTAAAATGTTAACAACTTTTATTACTTTTCACACAAAATGATTGTTACAAGGGGAGATTATTGATTTTATAAAGACTTTGCACAGTTCCCAGCACAATATTGTGTTATGACCTTAAAACACTTTTACCATTCACTCCCATTATAAAGCTTGGAAGAGCCGGGATCTTTTTTTTAAATAACACCGATTGTGTTTGGTTGAAAGAAGAAAGTCATATACACCTAGGATGGCTTGAGGGTGAGTATAAATGATGGAATAATTTTCATTTTTGGGTAAACTAACACTTTAAGGTAGCTGACGGCTAGCTAAATGCGCATGCCACAATCCATTTGAGTTGCGTGAGAGAAATCTAATGAATAGTGAGAAGTGTATAACTTACACACTAGTTGCAACAACTTAGCATAATAGCACAGACTTGTGCACAGGCAAGCACCACTCACATTTTCTTGAGGAAATGTACAAATCTAGTTATTATTGTCCTGGAAGGCAAATGCTGAAATTCAGTAATCAGATCAGGTTTGGATGTTACAGCTCTGAAACTGCAAGTCCTTTCGCAAAGACAGGTACAAATGAAGTGAGAAGAGTATCAAAATACACACGCTCCTCCGAGCCTGCCAAAGCCAATGGAAAGGAAAACAAGCCAAAAGCAGATCACCTTTGCAGAGGGTTTCGTGACTGCAGGAGACCCACTGCGGCACGGGAATGCTGGCTGTCAGGAGCGCACTGTCAAAAAGCGGTTATCGACTGTCAGCCACAGCTAAAAATGATTTCAGAAAGTGGGGTTAGAAGTTCAGCGCTCTGCTTCTCCCCATCGCTCTCAGGCGGCTGGAAGGGGAAACCCTGTCACCAGCACTGGCCCTGTAGTGATTTATTCATCTCTGCACATGCTCCACAAAACCACCACTTCACGCTCTGGTCTTTAGGTTTTCTACAAGCCACCACTACTGACACCCCTGTATCAGTCAGCTGTTTTGAACACTTAATGCTAATTACAGCCAGCATGCACAGTTTCTATCTGCCTGTGCGATAAACAACGAGAAGAGTGAAAGAGGACATACAGTGCAGAAACTAGTACTCCTCTTAATCGGGGGCTTTGTTTAGATAGAGAGCAGGGTGGCCGAGGACTGATTTGTGGGATACAACAGAATATGGAAATGTGATGTACACAAAATTGTGCTTATTTTACTAAATATTTACTCACCATTCATTGAAGAAATTAGGACAACAACTCTATATTATATTTGACATGGTTAGATTATGGAAATGATGTACCACTTATTTTAGTCAGCCATTGTATCGCAGAATGCGATTATCACAAAACAGACACATATTGGATAATTAGCCCAATCTGTCTATAATTCCTGTAAATATCCTTAAAATAAGTTGCATTTACTTGTGAAGCAAACTTTGATATTGAGCCTTTTTTCAGAGAATATGTTTTTCATAGATTTTTTGTTGTTGTTGCAATCACAAACCTTATTAAATGTACTTTTGTTTTTAGCATTTCCCATTGTTTCCCATGTAAAATATATGAACCCTTTATAGTACAAATATATTTTATTTTTATGTAAGTATGAGGACATGACATGTGCATTCAGTTATTATTTAAAAAAATATTTATTAGATTTTAAAATGTTATATAATACATATACTATTAGTGCTGGGCAATTAATCACGATTAACCACATTTTTTGTTTGTGTTTGTGTTTACATAATATGTACTGTGTATAATTATTTTGTATATATAAATACAGACATATGCATGAATATATTTAAGAAATATTTATATACGGTATATATATATATACACATAATTTATATTATATATCAATATAATATATACATGCATGTGTGTTTATTTATACAAAATAATTATACACAGTACACACACATTATGTAAACACAAACTTTTATCTTGGATGCAATTAATCGTTGCCCAGCAATAATATATATATATATATATATATATATATATATATATACTGTGTGTGTGTAATCTGAGGGCTACTTTTATTTGGATGAACTCAAGAAAATTTGTTTTTGGTGAGAAAATGCATGTTATTAATTTTAAATTAATAAAGCTTGACTGAAAAATCAATCAATCTATCAATCAAAATCCACATTTGTTGCATTTCTTTTTCATAAATAAACATTTTAAATGTTCTTTCCATGCACTTCAAGTACTAAATCTTAATCACAACAAACAGTAATTGTCAAAGGTTCAGACATTTATAGTGTTATTTAGCTAAAACGCTTTCCTCGCAGGCAGGAGATTCACAACAGTCATCCGCCGCTCCCGGGACAACTTGTTTCCGTGATAGAGGATGATAATCTGGCATTAATTTAAAGGCCACTCTCTCGGTCTCTCTCCCGTGTTTCTGTTCAGCCAGAGATTGCAACGGTGGCTCTTTCTATGCCATCTGCAAACCACGCTCCATCCCGAACACAGGGGATCACAAAGGTGTTATTTTTCAAAGCAGGCCCGTGCGCCTCCTGCTGGGACGGCCCAGCCGTTCTTCAAGAGAGAGGAGGGAAACTTCTGAGGGCGTGTGGCCCTCCCTGTCGCCCGCCTCCTCCGGGGCAGCCCTTTGAGGGGGTCATAACTGTGGCCTGTATAACATGGGTTACTGCTGATGCTGGTTGGTCACACTTGATGAAGCCTTTAAAGAATTCTCCCTTTCATGCTTGGTTTCTATTAAAATTCTGCAGTGGCAGGTCAAGGCCTGGTTCCCAGACGCCAGGGCTTCCACACGCTGAAGCTAGGGGGCACTGTCTAACCACGTTTCATCGCTTCGGCTCTCACACACTCACTCCAAGGGAAAATGAGTATCCACTCTCCATTTTAGCTAGAGCCATCCTGGAAGTGTGAAGAAGATCCTCTGCTGGTGCTCCACAAAATGAGAGTCTCTTTTCCTTAACGTGAGAACATCCTGTTCGAACTGACACTCTCGACACACACATATCTGGCCTTGTGAGGGCAGACGGTGTGTATCAGTATGTGTACTGTATGTGTTTGTGTGTGTGAGAGAAAGATATGGGGAAAAAAGAAATATTCTGTCAAAGCACCTCATTTATATCCTGCAGTCTAGCCATGCAACTATACTGTAAAAGTATAATTCAATTCACATTTATTTGAATAGCACTTTTCACAATACGCATCGTTTCGAAACGGCTTTACAGAAAATACACATTTGAGTCCACATTACAATTTAGAGTGATCTGTCATCAGAGGTAACTGTCTTAGTTATGTATTTCAGAAATGTAATTTTAAATTGAAATAATGTAAAAGTCATGGTTATACTGAAGATAAATAGAAACTAAAAGAAAAATAGAAACAACTGGCTTTTTAAATGTTGTACTAATTGGTACTATTAAATACTGTTCATGCATGCAATTCAAATTTTCACTATAAAATGTTTATATTTTTAATGTTTATGTTAAAATGGGTTGCTATTAGATGTTTAAAGTCTTTTACAACAAGTATCATATTTGATAGAATACAATAAAACTATATAAATCTCTACTACTAATGATTATTCTTCTGTTGTTGTTATTATTATTATTATTATTAGTGCGGTCATAATACCTGTGTTGCAAAATTATTTCAAATAAACCTAACATTTATTTTTAATTTTAACATTTAAAAACCACATCTTTAAAGGATTTAAGAGCCACATACAATTACAATCATGTTGTGATGTTATTATTATTATTTTAATATGAGTAGTAGCAGTAGTTGGTGTATTTTGTATTTATTTATTTTCTAGATTTTGTAATTCTCATCAATCTTCAGAGACCAAAATATTGTACATTAAAAATAACAGTTACATTTATCAACTTTTTCAACTCTAAATTTCACAACCCTAGTAATTATATAGTAACATATAAGGTAACATATAGGCTATATTTTTTTAAAAAATGAAACAGTTTTGACAAGTTTAAAAAATACTACTTAAATTCTGCATTCAACTCTAAAATCAACAACAATACTACTACTACTACTACTAATAATAATAATTATTATTATGTAAAATATTAGACACTATAATACACGGATGATCAAATGCAATCCTATCATATTGTCAATACTCATGGTAATTTTTGAAGAAATTTAAAAAATAATATTAGAGATTTTTAAATAATATAAACAAAATAAAATATCTGAAGGTCCAGCTTGCTAGAGTTGTAAAGTGAACTTCCTCCCTCTGACAGGACTGTAGCAGTGGATCAAAAGAAAATAATATTGCTTAATCGTGTCGTCTGTGCCAAACATGTGCTCTTCAGTGCAGCACACAGACAGGACGAGGCCGAGAGACACTGAGCTGTTTGCCAGAACAATTCGCAGAATTTCAGCACTTTTCCAAACAACACAGCAAGACAGGCAGAGGTCGGTCCCAGCCTGGCTCTCCTGAGACACACACACACACTCACGGCAGCAATCGCTGTTCTGTTTACACTGACATACTGTACACACACTGCAATGTGCTGTTAACACCCTCTAACATCACCAGAGTCCATTTACATATTTACACACTCAGCGTGGGGCAAAGAGGACTGCGCTCCAAATGAATACAAATGTGAATTGGTAGAACTTGTTTTTAATAGGTGAATATTTGAATATATATATATATATATATATATATATATATATATATATATATATATATATATATATATATATATATATGTGTCTGTGTGTGTGTGTGTGTGTGTGTGTGTGTGTGTGTGTGTGTGTGTGTGTGTACATATATATACACACACACACACACACACAAATGTTCAGTAACGATATGCCATTAGTACATGAACTGAACTGCCCTTTTACAGTGTCATTTTATGTTATTATAAATTCTTTCTTAAATGTGTTAAAATAAAGTATTTAGTTTTCCAATAAATATTTGTATATCTAGATTTATATTTTTATATTATACATGTGATTCATTGTGTTTTATATATATATATATATATATATATATATATATATATATATATATATATATATATATATATATATATATATATATATACATATATATATTGACAAAAAATCCAACCCCCATTAATATACAGATCATTATTTTCATGTGTCCCAATCTTAAATATTTTAAATATTAAATATAATAATATATCAATATTGTGTATGTCCTGTTTCTTTACTATTGCTCTTGTTGTAAGAAGTAGTTGTTTATATCTTTATTTATGTCCTCAGAGAGTATCATTATTTGAAGTCATAAAGTTACTAAATGTGCATATACATATACATATACATATGTTCTAAAAAGTTGCATTCCAGCTTCTACTTTTATACAAATGATTATTTCATGAAGTGGCCTGATCTGAAACCCGAGAGCCTGAGAAACTGACAGTTTATTCTGCTATCGCTGGATGTCAGGCATCCATCCGACAGTGTTATTCCTTAATCCGATTCATTTGGCCTCAGCGTGGACTGGCGTTGTGTGTTTGGAAGGGGTTCATGTGCATGATGGATGTTATTGTCAGAAATGCCAAGGTCAATACACAACGCTCATGCAAAAAAAAAAGCGACTTACTTATTTCAAAAGCACCTCCCATGTATCATCCTTGCAATCTGACCTTGCCTCCTTCTGTAATAACATTCTGCGAGAGGACAACTGCTGCGATTGTTCTGCGGTGCTGGCGTCGGGCTGTAAAACGGCTCTTAGGCCAGCTGAATAGGCCTGTCACTTTCACACACACACACACACACACACACACACACACACACACACACACACACACACACACACACACACACAGGGGTACAGATTTCAGAGATAGGCCAGTTATAGTGTGAGATATAAAGTACAGTAAAATTTTGCCATCACATTGGTTGGGAACGGCAAATAGCTTGATGGTTTTAGGCTTATTCGTAAGTAAAAGGTTAACAGCTAACACACACACTCTCTCGCACACAGTATTTTACCCAGCGTGTCTTGTGAAAACATCATGCATAACTTTAATGGACTTGTTTCACAGTATGTTCGACTTTCTGGCCAAAAACAGGATCCCAGTAGCGGTCAACACTATATCAGATTGATTGACAGTGTCACTCACGGTTAGCTTAGCCATACATTAGCCCCTTGTATACGCTACTTCTCTGTTAACACTGCAATTCTGTGGTCATCTGGAAAATTCATAGCCTGAGTCAGGCCTCTTAGTACAGCAGCGGGCGGCTACAGCACAACACGAAATGACAGTTTTTTCCTTTCGTCTGTATGGGATAAAACCATATCACTAAGTTATTATCATATGCTATAAAAAAACCTGCTGTGGTTGCCAAACCTTTACCATTAAAATACGGTAGCAACATTTTAGGCTTTAGATATTGAACTTATATTTACTATTAACTAATATATTTCATTACCTGATATAATGTTAATATACCACATAAGAGTACTCTTGTTTTTTTCTGTCATTTAATTACAGACACTCCTGATGTAATTAGCCTAAATACTGTATAGACTACAGAACAATTCTACTGTATATAAAACAATAGTGGATTTAACATCAAAAATGAAATGTCTAATGGTAAAATCAGTTCAAGAATATTTTATGCAATTTAATTTAAAGTCCTCCTGTGGTGAAAATGAAGCTTTTAATGTTGTTGTTATATGCTGTTTTTAATATGCTTTAAGACAAACCATGTGCAAATTCATAAGCCAACACCATTGCTGATTATTTTCTCCTTAAAACTGCAGTGAACCAAAGAGTCTCAACATTTTTTTGAAATTGCTGGTGTTTCTGATGTCACAAACTACCTTGTAACCAATCAGGGGTGTGTTTCCCGTACAACAACGTAACTCGCTGCTTAACTACTGTAGTACGATGCATCGTTGAAGAAATCAACTAGCTAGTCACGACTGTTTCCCGAAACCATATTGTTGCAAAGTGGTCTTTCAACCATGTTGGTTTATGACGTCACGCACGTGGTGGAGTAATAACTTTTTTTAATTAAACTGTTTGAGATCTAATTAACTCTAGATGTTTTGATATAAATTACAGGCATGGCATATGAGGACTATTCAAATTTTTCTCAGTTATTTAGCTTTATTTCTAGATTCAATCATAGGCTTGTTCTTACAGAATAGAGCATGTACACACATGTCTTTAAAAATGACGCTTCAAAATTTTTCGGGAAACACAGACTCGTTGAACTATGCTAATAATGACAACACTTGCGACCATAGTTGGCTTACGGTGCTTTCGGGAAACGTACCCCTGGTCAACGTGTGATCTTCAACTAGTCGATCTCTGCGTATTCATAGAGCGTCTTGATTATGTATGTAACCCTCATTCCCTGAAGGAGGGTACGGAGATGTAGTCGACGTGTCGACTGATTGGGATAACGTTTATGGAGCCTGTCATCTTCGAGTACTGTTAAAACGAGCAAATGCACATTCGCTGTTGCACACTCCGCCCCGTGGCGCAGGTATAAATACAGAAGTGGATGCACACACCAGTTGTTTTTCACTGAGGAGCCGAGCGGAGCCTGGAGTCAGCGGTAGTCCAGCAGTAGTGGCGACGGGACTACGTCTCCGTTCCCTCCTTCAGGGAACGAGGGTTACATACGTAACCGAGACGTTCCCTTTCTCATGTCGACTGATTGGGATCCCAATTAAAACGCCTCTAGTGCTGCTACCTTCCAGTGCCTAGACAAAAGCCTTCTGATCCCCTCGCATTATTTGAGGTGGAAATGGGACAGAGCTTAGGCCAGGGAAGTCACTGCTGTTCCACAAGACCACTGGGAAAACGTTCTCTTTCGTTGGAAAGGAATACGCTGCGGAAGCCACATCCTGTATTGATGGACACTCGTTCTAGGGACCGTTGGTCCGGAGAAACAAAAGGTCTGTGAAACCTTTGGTGACCAACTCCAAGACCATCGTCCTCCATCCCTGAGCGGCCCGCTCAGGAGTGCTTTCGCTGTCGCTTGCCACCTGGCTTGGCAGGCGGCGGGGTGGAATCAGCAGTGGACCGCCGGGGCAGGATGTGCCGGATGGCCTCCGTCTGCGCTTGGGCGTTGCAGACCAGCCCAACCTGGGAAATTGGGGAGACCAGGAACCGAACCTTGTCCGCATCCGCCATTTCAACCAGGCTGAGCCAACGTTGGCGCTCCTGAACCACTAAGGTGGACATCGCCAGACCGATCATGCACGCCACGACACTCGTGCCCCGGAGGGGAAGGTCGGATGCTGTGCGGTGCTCACCTATGAGCGCTCGGTCAGGGCTACCCTTGTGCATGTCCATGAGTGCCCTGGCCTGATAGACCAGCGTCATGGCACGCAAAGAGGAGATGGCTTGCCCACAGTCTTTGTAAGCTCTGCCTGACGGAACAGATGAGAACTTGCTGGCTTTAGGGGGGAGACGAGGATCCCTGCGGCCATCGGACACAGGTGCACTTGTGTAGCGACAGAACTCTCCACTGGAGGGATAGCCTCGCAACCCTTCATGGCTCCTCCGTCAAGGGTTGTGAGGGGGAAAAAGTTATTCAGGCAGTTTCTGGCAGAGAAAGGTGCCGTCCACAACCTGGTAAGCTCTCTATGCACTTCAGGAAAGAAAGGCACTGGGGCGGTGAGCTGAGAACCAGCGCGGCCTGCCCTGAGATACCAATCCTCCAACCGAGACTTAGCGCGGCCCGCCCTGAGATACCAATCCTCCAACCGAGACTGAGCGGGACACGGTGGCCCGTTTCAGCATAGCTGACAATTCTGGATCCGTCTCGGGCAATGTTACACTCCCAGAGAGAGATAACGCAGCTCGTCATCTCCAGAGGCCAGCTCACCCTCCGATGCTGCTATCGACATCCTATCCTTCGGGGGAACCCCAATTGAAACGGCTGATCGGTCCATTACAGAGGGGCCAGCACGTTCAACAGGAAATTCCACCTGTTGCGGCGTGATGGAGGAGTGACAAGCCCACAGGGAATGGTTACCGGGCGAGACATCCATCACTATCCGTCGATCACCCATCCCACAAGGCATCTGGGGGTGAGGTATGGTAATGGGGACTCCAGCTTCGCGCATGAAGGTGAGTGGTGTAGAGTTACATTAAGGCTATTTTAAGGAGTGACAAAACATTTTTTCAAGGAAAAAAACGTATAAATATGTAATTTTGATGATCAAAGAGTTTTAAGGGATAACATGTTTGACTACAGGGGACTTTAAAATAATTAAAATACCAGTTTCATGTCTATCCTTGTGTTGTTCAACTGGTGGAGGTTAAAATGGGATTTAAAAAGTAATGCAATCCTTTTTACAGAGAGTAATTTGTACAGTAATATAAGCTAGCTAGTAATTCATTACTTTTTTAGAGTAACTTACCCAACCTACTGAAGAACTAAAATCTGTTTTGTACCTTTATAATACACTAACTATCTTAAAAATGCAGGTGGTAATGAGAAAGCCACATGTAGAATCAAAGGAACATCACAAAATGCTTTTCCTCAAGCTGAGGGACATACTAATATATAGATGGTGCAGTGTTTTACATACGATACAATCACAAAAACATCATCTTGGTCACACAGATGACCAATGTTGGGGGTAACACACTGAAAACAATGTGAATTATGTAATCAGATTACTTTTTTTTCAAGTAACACATAACTTTTACATTTACAACTAAATATCTGAGTTGCTTTTTCAAAATTGTATCGCAAGTAACTTTGTTTTCCCATTAATTGACTTACCAGGTGTCAGTGACACCTCTCTGTTCCCATGTTGAGGGATATTGGAAGAAAGAATGGCAGCACAGCTAATAAAATAAATAATAAAACGTCATATTCACGTTCATCTGTTCCTGAAAAACCTACAGTAAACACGCTTTTATTGACGCTAAAGGGTGCCATGTGCGTTGGATGTAGACGAAATATCAAAATATGTCAAATATGACGCCCTAAGATGAGAATGCGTTGGATGTGACATAAAACCCTAAAGTACATATGTGGCAAGGGGAAAAAAAAACTAAGAAGAAATAATTATTTATATACACAGTATAATAATTAAATATAATTATTACTAACCATGTCATTTTAGGTGTCAATCAGATGACTTGTTCTTTTTTTCCCCAAAATTGTAAAATTAACAATATTTTACTGCAAAATGTCCCATTAGATTTATTACAGTTTTTTACCGCAGTGAACAAGTGTACAATTAACAGGTTTAACCGTAGCATTTTTACTTTTACCATTAAAATTGTGATAATTGTTTTCAATTGATCATTCCTGAGGGTTGATGATGAACAAGTGATTCTGAACAAGAATCAGTGGCCTTTATAAGAGACATAAGTGCTTCTTTCTTACCAGAGGGCGTTTGGTTGGTCGATGCGACCACGAGTCACCAGTCCGCGGCCCTCGCCCGTGTCGTCCCGTGTAAGATTGACCTCTCCAGCTAATGGGAGGAAACACTCAAACAGACAAATAAATAGGGCCACTTGTGTGGTTGAAAATGGAAATCTTCCATTGAAATTCAGCTTGGAGCGCTCTGAGTGCTAAGTTTCCCTCCAGGACAAAAGAGGAAGCAAACTACCCCGGTCTAAGAAAATGACTTCAATTAGCCATAATGTTAATCACCATAGCTCAGAACAAAAAAGTCAAGCTGGGAAATCCCTTGATGGAAATTGTTATAATTGCCCCTAACTACAGGGAAGAATATTTCTCTGCTCTTAATTACATGTGACTTAATATTTAAATATACCATTTGCCAGGGTTTCAAAGTACCTTAATCATGCCCATTAATTTTTAATATCTAACATTTGGAGTGGCAGCGCGCACAGATAAACACCTTTTACAGTTTGACTGGTTACAAGCGGCAGGTAAGAGTAACAGAATGTCAGCCTTTCATTATTCATGAGGCCTCGCTGACAGAACGGGAACGCTCCGACAGGAACAGGTAATTGTGCCATCCACCGAGGTGGTAGGGAATAATCAATAGTGTAGAGACTCGAGACGAAATCCATTCAGTCCTGCTTCATTCACTGTCACCGCCACAAATACACTGTAGACATATAGGGATAATGTCATTATAGCTAAATAAACCGGGCAAAGAGTTTTAAATGGTGACTGTACATCCATTATTATACAGCTACTAATCCAATGAAGAAATAGTTGGACATGAAATGTTGGTTTGAAAGTGTTTTTTCAATTTGAGGAAAAGGAGAGCAGAGGAAAAGGAGAGGAAAATATGAGAGACATGGTACACCGGTTCATAGTGGTCATTATACTGCAATAGCGTTCATTATGCAACAATATTTGAACACAGAATGTTGCAATTCACTACTCACAATCAATTAGAGCTGTGTAAGATATTAAATGGAAAGTATAAGTAATCAGTGCAGGTACAATGTGCATAGCAAACAGTGGAAATTACATGGTAACCAGTTTCTGCCAAATGAAACAGTTATTAATAGGACAATCCTGGAAAATCTCTTTATTCATGTTGGTTTCATGTGAAATACTTTTACCATTTTTTTTAAAGTTTATTAAATGTAATGACTAAAATTTCAAGTGGTGTAACCATCAACTAAAAAGTTAGTTAGTTTTATTTTTTCATGTTTCTTTTGAGCCACATTAAATTACCTTGATTTGGCAGACATCTTTTATTATTATTATTATTATTATTATTATTATTATTATTATTATTATTATTATTATTAATAAGCATTGAAGCAGTTAAAAACAATTATACCAAACTGCTGAATAAGATTATGTTTCAATTCATTATTTTAATGATACTTTTTGCTTCATTCCAAGAAAAGAGAGGAATGCAAATACATCAGTCTTTATTTTATTTTGATACCTCAAATTCAAAATGCTAGATTTTCCTTTGAGTTTGTAGCATACAGACGACACCATTGTCAATACGATCCCCATTCACACAGATCCGGGAAAACGACTAAAAACCCTGTATTCTGCTGCCAGGCCATTAGATGGCGATGAAACACTGAACACGTAATATGCATGTGCATGACATCTTCTTCAGAGTTCCGCGTCCGATCATTTTCAAAATCATGTACTTTGAAACCCATTTGTCGTGTAAACGAACGGCCAAAACGCATAAATTCTAACAGCCCTAAGTCAAAATGAGCATACAAATAAATATACAGGGGAAATGGAGAACCAAACAAGACATAGGTGAACATAATCATTAACTTAATCATTAATCACTAACTAAAATCATGAAAGCAAAACACATGAAACCAACAAAACATGAGCTCAATGTGACAAGGACAATTAAATTTAAATGATAATTAATAATATAATTCAGAATATTAACAAAAAGTTGGCTTATATCAGTGATACTAAAATAACACTAATGGGATCAATAAATAACAAATAACAAAAAAAAAACCAGTTTTGAATCTGTGGTCACTGATCTGTACATAATGTGTCTAGAGCAGTGTAGCGAATTAATGACACACGAGCGGATCCCAATCAGATATGTAAAGAACAATAGGCACATGGATTGTGATGATCTCTCTCTCTCTCTCTCCCTCTCTCTGCCACTCTCAGGGGTCATTACTGCCCATGCGCCTGCTGGTCATTAGAGAATCTCTGAGTTCTTTAAGCTCTGTACCAGGGGTGCTAACCCCAGAGTCCTGGCTATAGTCCAACAGAGGCTCTTTCTCAATCTGGCCACCTTAATCATGCCCTTGTCTAATTGGCTAAATTAGTCAGTGCCTCTGCACCCCAGCTGAGACAAAGCTAGAACCTGTCGGCCTAATCCAAACTCTGCTCTGCGCCTGTAGTTTAACGAAGGGCTTTCACACAAGGTTGGGTCTGGGTAATTGAAGGTCAGAACACAAATAACATGTTTTGCAAAGGCTATTGATGAAGTGCTCTACAATTCATTAGAATTAGCTTTAACAATATGAGAAAAAATGAGGTAAAATCATATTCTTCTAAACTTGGCGGTCGAGCTAATGCTGAGCAAAAGACAAAGGTCAGAATTTCACGGGTGGCCCCAAGGAGTCTCGGCCCCTCACGCCGTCTCCCCTCCACTGTTGTCTGAAACTCAATGAAGCACCGCTGTGATAAACTCGGCAAGGGTCTCTTTCTCTCTGTCTCTCTCTTTCTCAGTGTAGTTTGCGGTTGCCAGTGGGCCGGTCTCTCAGTATGTGTGCGACCGTAGGGAGCGCCCACTCAGAGATGCCCGTTTAATTGGCTCTCATTTCCAGTCACCTGACTTATTCATCAGTCGAGTATTTCCACCTTTTCCACACATCTTTTCCATGATTTCTTCATTCTTTTCATCTGTTTTCTCCGTCAATCCATTCTTTATGTGTGCAGCTGTTGGCTCGACATCTAGAGCCGTGTTTCTTTGATGGAAAGCACATGGTCAGGTATTATCCAGCAGTGTTGTGGAGGAACATCTCAGCAAGCTTAAAACATTTCACAATGTTTAACTATGGTTGCAGATAGGTTACGTTTGTATAAAAAAAAAGAAAAAGAAAAGGTATTGCACCTATTATGTGGCAGTTCTTGGTCTTTTGTAACTCCCCACCAGCATTTGCCAGCCAGCGCCAGAATTTTTTATCATTTTCACAAAACTTTCAAGACCCTCAGAATATTTTGTTGTATGAATATCTGAACATGCAATTATGTCAAAAGAAAGAACAGACCCTCTGCTTTTAAACAACAACAATAAATCGTTTTATTCTTGCTTCATCTATGATTTTTTTATCAACACTTGAATATGGGTTTTATTTATTAAACTATAATTTTGAGCAAAAATCTAAGAAAATCATGTTTTTGTCAAGAACTACATCCAGACCGGATTCAGAGCGATGATAAAACATAGATAGACTAGATGAAGTCCATCAACACCCCCGAAGCTTCACACTTTTATACGTGTGTTTTGATCAGGAGATTCAGTAGCCTAGTCTTTCAGATGATGCGTAATAGCGCCCCCTACCGTATAACAGTGAAAACACTGTGATGGAAAATTCCATCAATAGCGAGGAAGTGTTTTCTCACAAATGATGGAAATGTCCACCAATGGCGGGAAAAAAGTAAAAAAAAATAATTCATTCTTTTTTATCAACACTTGAATGTGGGCAAGTTTTATAAAAAACAAAAACAAAACATTTTGAACAAAAAATGGAGATTGCACCACCTTGGAAACAACTTTCCTTTTGCTCTACACTAAACCCTTCTTCTTTATCTGCCTGGACTCATTTCGGTATATAGGCTATATATGACCCCATCTGTAACGGTGGCTGTTTCAGAGGAACGAGAGTGGGATCCAGATGCAGCCAACATTTATTCAACCAAACACAATAAAAGTAAATCCACGTCGAATGCGTCTGACGTTCTCGATTGAAAGGGAACATCCGTAGAAGGACAACACCAGTCAAAGAACATGAGAAACACTTGGGTATATATACACTCAAGGGGAGATTGGCCAACAAGACACACCTGGGAACAATCATGAAAACAAGAAAAAATACAAAGGACTACAAAACATGGCACAGAACAGGAAATAACATAAAAGTCCACAAAAGACAAGGGGAACACAAGAAAGGAATCATGACATCGTCATAATCCAATCAATTCCTGATGAATTAAAAGTTTTGCTCTATATTTTTTTCTTATTCCCATGAACATACGTATAATTACGAAGTAAAATATGTTATAAACATTTGATTAGCTGGACTGTCTTTCCACTTAAGACTCAAATACACTACACAACTTTTGCCCATATTTTTGCCCGACTTGCAGTCTAGACGACTGGAGGGAAGTTGCCGAAAATCGGAACCAATCTGCAGATTCCAGACAGTGTGAGTTGACAGATTTCACAGAAATGTGTGCACTGTGTGATAGTCACAGACTCGAGTTTAACTTCGAGTTTGTTGTCTTCGGAATGACTTTAACATCTGGTAGTGTCCGATCCCTTGTTTTTTCTCTGTAACCATTTACAATGTCAGTAAGTGTGATGATGCATAATGTTTTTAAAGTATCTTTTCAGATTATATAAGTCGTGCGGTGTATTCCAGCCACAGTTTCGGGGTAGCTTTAACAGCTATTACCCCATCACGTTGAGGCCTTATCTTTCAAAATTCAAGACATCACCAGTAAGTGGCGTTTGGGGGTGGAGAGGAGAAGGAAGGAAGAGTGGGGGATTACACCATTCTCTAATCAAACTCGCCTCAGTGCTCTTGTTCAATCAGACACCTGCTATTAAGTTGATAAATACGCTTTTCACAGTGTGGGGTGGCACTCGTTGAGTAGCCCTGGATACCATGCTGCCATCCTAAATCCTCACGGGCAGGGCTCTAGCCTTTAAACACCTCTTTTCCTATTATCTCATATTTCACAGACAGCACCAGAATACGAGCGAATGCCTAGCCAGAACGGGACGTCGCACCATATCAGTGGCACACCACAATCAGGGCTGAGTGCATCCGAGAGCAGGGGTGGCTTTCGCAACTCCATTAGTACTTTGTCTTCCCTTTTTATTCCTTTAGTGGTAATGAAGGAAAAACCGTAGAGTGTCTCTTTATGGGGCGAGATGCAACTCATCCCCCTTAATCTCTTGTCTCGGCTTTTCAGCGACGGCGGGTGCCCCGCGCCGGGGTGGCCCGAGAGGATGCCCACCCGCTGGGAATCTTACTCAGCGCGGCGTCAGGCCCACTGCGGCGCCTGATAAACTCTAAATAGGCACCGTCACAAGAGAGTCTCCAAGAGTGTGCGAGACAGTGTTGGCCACATTTCAGGTTTTAAGGGTGCTGCAGGTACAGAAATGTCACACGGCTCCATTGTGTAGCCGGGACTATTGTGTGAGAGCATTAGCTGTTCCACTTGTTCTTTCTGTCTCCACGGGGGTTCTGACACTCTCTCTGGGTTTCATCACCCCTCGGACACGACAACACCGTGTAAAGCCGTGCTGGGAGCCTGTGCCGTGCGGCGCGGGGTTGCTTTGTACCGTCACAGATATAAAAGACAAGAGATCTTCGCGTTGGTGATCCGTGTTGCTTCTAATGTGCTTTATCTGATCGGTGTGAGACATCGGGCTGGTAATCTTGCATAAGTCTTTACATGCAGAATTCTTATTAAAGTACAAGGCTTGGACTGTTTCCTGTATCTGATCATAGGATTAAGCTCTTCTTATACAAGAACAAATTACAGTGATCTTCCATCATGATCCAGACACCTGAATCGGCTTTTTAAAATGCCAAATGTGCTTGTCTACACCACACATCGGGATAAATGCCCAGATATGTCTGTTATCTCCATCTTTTGATCCTCGTTAGATTAGTTACTGCTGCCATTACCAAAAGAACATGTACTGAACACAAGTAGTTCCTTTAAATAAGGCGGGAGTAACGGTGAAAGAAGTCTCTTATATTCACCAAATGAACCAACTCGTATATATTTTAAAATGTAATTTATTCCAGTGCTGGCAAAGCTGAATTTCCAGCATCATTACTCCAGTCTTCAGTGTCACATGATCCTTTACAAATCATTCTAATATGCTGATTTGCTTTCTCGTGTTGTGCTGCATCTTTTCTTTAGGATTTTTTGATGAATAGGAAGTTCAAAAGAGCAGCATTTATTTGAAAGATTTTCTGGGTTACACTTTATTTTTAGATGACGTAATTACAGTGTGTTTATTAATAAACTACATGTACTAACTTTAGAGTTAGTGTTAGTAATTGGCTTAGGGTTAGTTACCTGTAATTATGCATAATTTACTATTTTTACTATAGTAAGTACATGTAGTAACGTGTATTACGTCACCTTAAAATAGTGTTACTGGTTTTTGTAACAATTAAAAATGATTTCCTGTCACTTTGGATCCGTTTAATGCAGCCTTGCTAAATTAAAGTATTACTTTCTTAATAATAAAAATAAAAATACTACTGACCCGACATTTTTTTTTAATGATAATATATGACAAACCTCTTCATCAAGAATTTTTTGGTCAATCAAGATATTTCTCATTTTTGATGGCCCTTTTTTGCAAACTTGAAACTTTTTCAGTGACTAAATATAATTGCTAGATATAAATGCACTGATCTTATAGATTTTAGATTAGATGACACAATAATGTTAGATTGTATTTCAGAAATTCTTTTTTTTTTTTTTTTTACAAATGCTTCCCTCCCTTAGAATGACCTATATCATTTTATAAAGTTAAAAAGTAAATCTTTAATCATCTGTTTGTAGATCATCTTATTTTTTATGAAAAAAATGTGAAAAGTATTATTTATACTTGCATGAAATCTGATTTTCATGTGACTGAAATTCAGTTCCCAGAGATTCTTTAGCGGTGTTATTATATTTCAGCAAAAAATTCTGAATAAATATTTGAATTCAAACCGATTTCAGTCAAATCCCACAAGAGAAGCCATAGCGACCAGCTATTTCAAATGTTGTTTCAATCGTGCTAGTCTTTACATTTCACACTGAAAATGTTTTCCTCTTAAAACAACCTCTAAACGGCGTTTGGAAAGAGGCAATTTCCCTCGTTCGGGGTGAAAACATAAAAACAAGAATATCAAGTGTCTGTTGGTCCTCTTCAGACGTTCTCCACATTCTCTTGTTGCTTCAAAGCCAAAATTCATAACTTTGTGGTTAAAGTTCAAACCCTTTGGAAAAAAAAGACTATGAAGGGGGGGGGGGGAAGGTTGAACAACATTGTATTGGAGTTCAGAAGCTGGAGTTGGCATATGTCACTGATTGAGTTGCACAGTCAAAGGGAGGAGGCGTCTGGCCCATCAGGAGTCTGTTGGCTGAATCTGCTCTCATACTTGAGTGGAATCCATCATGCGTGGAGGGGCCTAACTGAAGCGAGCTCGACCCAGTCCGGGCCAGACTTCAGATAAGCGTTCAGAGCCGGGTCTCGGCCACTATATCACCGGCACTGAATGAACAACCCCACGTTGACCCAACCAGGGGAGGAAAACACATGTTCTCCGACTCGACTGTGGCTGGCTACCTGCAGAGAGGGCTGGGAATTCCTCCAGCGGGAGGCCAAGGGGGTTGCAGAGGAAGAGGAACGCTATCCCTACCACTCGCTGGGTAGCCATTAGTGTGTCTCTGTCTGCGTGTGTGTGTGCACCGAGAGGAGAAATACATGGATGCACATTTCTACTGCAGCATTTCACCCTGAGCCCAACCCGTTGCTGCCGTTTAATTGATATTTTCTGTATGAATTATTGGAACAGGGTTGATGGGAAGGAACAGGATGGAGATGTGGGATCATACGCACCATATATCATTTCAGAAATGTTAAGAAAGTCATTTTCGTTTGATCTTGGCATCTATAAATAGATGGTTATTATAGTTTTGAAAATTTCACTTTTTATTTTGTTTTGTTTTCTGATTTTCAATTGTAGTTTAGTATTAATTGTTCATTAAGAGTTTTTTTTGTATCTTGGGAAACTATAGTAATATTATATTTTCTTAGTTATCTAATTTATTAATTTATAATAATGTTATGCAGTTTTTATTTTAGTTCAATTATAGTTTTAATTTAGTTTTAGGTTATTTTTCATCCCTTTTCAAACTCCCATTGTATTTATTTTTGTCAAACGTTGTATTTTATTTTTAAATTTCTTGGGAAAAGGACTAAATTTAGTGTTTTTTTTATTTTACTTCACTATTTGTTATAGTTTTCATCCATTAAAACAGCAACACAAATTGTACCATTATCACATGTCTATGTGGGTTAGATAGGCTTTGAAAATGTATTTTATTTTCATAATTTTATTTTATTTTTATTTTTATTTTATATCATTATTTGTTTTTTTAAGAATAAGAATAAGTCATATTCTAATTTAGTAAGTATATAATAATTAATTTATGCAGGTTTTGTTTCTAATTAACACACATTTTTGTTTTAGTTTAGTTTTCCTTCTTTTGCAAACTCTTATTTTTATATATTTTCTTTAATATATATAAAAAAATTGTGTACCCCTGTACCCCATGTCAAATGTATGACCCTAAGAATATAACCCTTTTATTTTCCATAAAACCAAAAAAGGTAATTTCATGATACTGTTTTACAAAAATACCATGGTACTTACATGGTAAAATACACAGTAATACGATGGTACATTAGTATATCATTGTATCTAGTTGTGGGCTTAAAAATACAATACAATACAAATACAATACACACACACACAAAAATTCAATACTGAATGTTTACTGCATTTATATAACATGGTATTTTATTTTTTGTATTTGGTATGATATATGTATATATATATATATATATATATATATATATATGTGTGTGTGTGTATATATATATATATATATATATATATATATATATATATATATATATATATATATTTATTTTATTTAATAAAACTAGTTTTCATCTTTATAATAGTTTTCCAATGACCTTGTTAGACACACACACATATGGCTTTATGAGTTAATATATATGGGCACTTCTTTGAAATCGCTGAGCTGCTTGACTTTCCTATCGCAAATCATGTGTTCCTCTTTTGCTCTGCTCAGCGAGGACCAGCGTTACCCGTTGTTTTTTTATTGTCCGTAAAATTTTCACCACTCTCCCAACATATGTGGGATATGTAGCTGCTTTGTCATGGCCTCCATTTTGGGATTTCTTTTAATGGGATATCACTTCCATTTCATATTGCAATGGCTTTGATCTGTGTGTGAAATGTTGTTGAACTTGTAGAGACCAGAAAAATTATATTTGTGTGTGTTTGCAGGAGTGGAGGAGCCATTGAAGCAGGAGGAGTACTGGTCGAATGGAGAATCGGTCTGTCAGGGTGGGGCCAAGGGAAGAGGCGGGGTATTGAAATGAGCCCCATGAGAGAGGGGAGGGGGGGGGGGGGGTACCTT
This sequence comes from Meda fulgida, assembly GCA_030578275.1. Taxonomy (NCBI): domain Eukaryota; kingdom Metazoa; phylum Chordata; class Actinopteri; order Cypriniformes; family Leuciscidae; genus Meda; species Meda fulgida. Next base: position 22,450,162 of record CM060639.1, read on the forward strand.
TGGCCCCAGTTATTTACTTTGACCCTCAATCAATGGGGTGTACTCGCAGGGCACATGCCAATCTCCCCAGGCGGGCGAAGCTGCTCTGGCCCTTCCTTCACCTCCACATGTTTCCATCTCAAACACAACTCTTAATACCTCACGCAGAAATCACTGCTTCAGGGATGGTCTGTAGTACAACTATTGATAATTGCTGGAAGAATTATAGGAACAGGGTTGATGGGAAGGAAATGGGTGGATGTGTGTTACCCTGCACACCCTATAGAATTTCAGGAAATGTTAACAAAGTCCCCTAATTTTGAACTTGGTGTCTGTAACAGATACAAGGGTTATCATATAGTTTCACTTTTTAATTTTATTTTGTTAGTATTCTCAATTTCAATTTTAGTTTTAATTTTGCATAAAGAGGTGTTTTGTATCTTGAAATACCAATTTAAGTTTTGTTTGTATTTTGTTTCAGTAATACTTGTAGTTTTTCGTTCCTTAAAACAGCAACACAAATTGTACCATTAGCCAATGTTCAAGTGGGTTGGGTATAGGCTATTTATTATTATTTTATTTTACTTTACTTTATTATTATATATATATATATATATATTATATATATATATATATATATATATATATATATATATATATATATATTTAGAATTAAAAAATATTATACTACCAAATGTTGACTGCATTTATAAAATATGGTATTTACACTGTAGGCCTACCCCAATCTAACTGGAAGAATATCACGGTACTGAAACTGAATGTCAAAAAAATAAATGTTGTACCATGGTATTTTGACAACTTCCATATTTTTTTACTTTATTTTTACACAAAAGACTTACTAGATAATTCCAAAAATACCCTGGTATGACCATGGTACTATAGTCAAGACGAACTTTCAGTAGTTTGGAACTGAATCATTACCACATAATTACCTATAATTACCAGTATTTATTTTCTTATTTTTTTGAAAACCATATTATTAATAATTTATATTAATAGCACAGTTTTGCTTCTAAATGAGCGGAGATGCTCTGCCCCTTCCTTCACCTCCACATCCATGATTCCATCCAAAAAACGTTTACACTTCCTCATAACAACAAAGAATACTGCAGTCTGTAGTACAACTCACCCAAACCAGCAGCTCAGTCCCATCAGATGGGTCTGTTTATTCCTTAACACTCTGGTTCTCAATTGGATTTGTTTTGCTATGCTAACTACACACTTTCACACGCATTTAATTATCTGCAATTAGCATCATTGACCGTATCAGGACAGATCTGTGATTCACGTTTAGGTTGTGAACGACTAGCTGAGCACCACTGGACTAAAAAGCACGTTGCCATCATGATCTCGAATAACCCTTAAATACGAGATTGCAAAAGCACATTATTAGAGAGTTCCTGAGGACGAGGTTAATTGCCCCGGGTATAGCGTCTACGGCGGAGTTCGAGGAAAATCGCACTTCAGACGCCGTTCGGTAGCTGGAGGACACAATTATCCAAATCAATTTCAGCAACAAACTCCGCTATTGTAGGAGCCATTAAAATTTAATCCTAAATAAACTGAACATTTGTAATTCGGCGAGACAATTTCATAAACGTGTGTAAAACTATCTGATCAATTATGCATGGCTTCAACTTCAACGCATAAATAAACGGGCAATTAAAAGCAGCATTATGTAGAGGGAAATGGAGAGAGAGAGGGAAACAGTTTTAAGATGTTAATTATTCAAATGAGGGACGGAGCTCAACTCTACCTGCCTGCCATTGATGTGATCAAGGTGATTAATATGGCGCTATTAGTACAGTGATCCCAATGCAGTGGCAAGGGACGGCCTTGATTTATTTACTTTGTACAATTAGGCTATGTGATTAGGAGTGCAAACATAATTGGATTTTCAAGACCCGTACGCATGTAATTAGAGCGGCAATGCATCTTCCTTTGTGATCTGAGCTGACGGGCTACTGGGTGAAGGCTGAGTTTAACCCCTGTTAGTGGCGGAAGACGACTCGCAAGCGTCGCCTTGAACGAGGATCAGAGAGCCGCTTCGTGTCGCTTAATTGATTGTAGTCTTGTCAGAGCGTTACGGAGGCAAAAAGCGAGTGATATGAAAGCGTGGGAGAGATGGCTGCGGGGGGAATTGGGTCCGCCGCATGGATTGCCCTCGCCATGGCGGTTAGCCATGACGGGACACGTGCAGGTGAAACCCGCCACTGCACCACACTGGATGTGACACCCCGTGACACCCCGTCATTTCAATTACCACCTCAGAGGTGCAGCAACCTGAGGAGACGAGGAATCAATATTTTCACCCATTTACCCGTCCTTAATTAAAACACCGTGGACCTGGATTGTTTGCAAGGCTTCATTTGGCCCTTATGAAACAGAACAGTTACTGCACAGAGATGGTAGTATCATGGGTATTTACAGGATACCCAATGGTACTTCGAAGGCAGTTTGATATGTATCACGGTATTTAAATGGCAGGCCTAATCCAGTGTAATTGAAATAATATTACAGTTCAATGATACTGTGATATCATTGCATCTACATGGTAGCCACTTCCTAACGTTATTTAAAAAATGCCACAGTATTAAATGTTCAGGCACATACGTGGTACTGGTATCATGTAAAATAAATATACCATGGTACTTATATATACTTATATATATATATATATATCATTGTATCTACATGAAAGGCCTACTCAAAAATTATTTCAAAATACCATGGAATACATAGTATTGTACTATGTGCTATGTACTACTACATTGTAATATATACAAAATACATAGAATATTTACCATATTTATATACCATGGAATAACTATTTTATATACCATAAAACCATGTAAAAAAAAGAAAGAAGGTAAATCATGATACTGTATTTAAAAACATATCATGGTACTTACATAGTATAATGTGACAAAATACTCAGTAATACAGTAATAGTACTTTAGTATATATTATTGCATCTACTTGTAGGCTGAGTAATAATGATAAAATAAATAATAATTGAATAAATACCACAGTACTGAATGTTTACCACATTTATATATCATTTGGTATTTATATACTAGGTCTAACCAAAAGTAACTGGAAGAATATAATAGTATTGCAAAGGTATGTCAAAAAAATAAATGTACCATGGTAATTTGATATTTATTAGCTTTATTTTTACACAAAAGACCTACTGCAAGATAACCCCCCTCCCACAAAAAAAAAAAAAAAAAAAAAAAACCTGGTACTATTGTTAAAACAAACTTTCAATACTTTGGTACTGAATAATTACCACATTTAAATACCATGGTAAAATCTAAAAAAATATATAGTATTACAACTGTAATATGATGAATATCATGGCATGTACATGGTATTTCAAAACGCAAGTATATTTGCTTCATTTAAATTAATTAAATAAACAAATAAATAATCGTCAGTCTTAGAGAGAATATAAACTTTTGTATAAACTAACCGTGACAAATATAATTTTTGTCCCCGCAGTATGAGACGCAAGAATTAGAGGTTTGTGACCAGCGGTTGCAGGATTGGACACATTTTGATATTAAAAAAGGGGGACGGCTCTGAGTCAGCTGGGCATCCAGTGTGATTGCCGGCCCCGGGCCCTCAATGGAAAGTTGTGGAGAGAAGCTGTGGTTGCCAGGCACCTCCTGAGGTGACTCTATCAGAGCCAGTCAAGCCTGAAATCAATCACTCAAACCTATCAAAGGCTGCCCTGCCCCGCCATTGTGAACCAGCCATCTGGGCCTCTGCAAACTGTCTGCATTAGTGTGTGTGTGTGTGTGTGTGTCTGCATGTGTAACTAAATGAATAGAGGGGTTTATGACAGTTACCACCATTGCACACAGGTTTTTGCGTCTGTGAAACATTCACTTCATGCTCATTCATGGCACTTCTAGGATGGACGGTGACATAATAGCTGAAGTCTGCAGTTGACGTTCATTAGGAACCTCAGTATTTGGCATCAAGGTCTGCTGTTCAGCTCCCTAACCAGCTGCAAGGGGCGATGGGGGCGATGGGGCCGGCCACGGGCAGCTCTCCCAGGCCTGCCGCTGACCAAACCAACAAACTGTCCTGCTGCAGAACATGGGGCGAGACGCACAGCGTCCGCCATTGGAGGGCAGTAGAACACAGAGCATTTATCAGTGTGTGTTTCTTCACTGTAGTCTCACACATTGTGGTCTGACTAGGGGCCGCTCACAGCAGAGCCAAAGCCTGGAAGGACTGCGGAGAGGTCAGGTCGGTGGACGGGTCGGTAGCGGGTGATGAAAATAGAAATATTCTGTGAAAATTTAGTTTTTTAGAGACGTTCTTACGTGTGTTAGCTCAAGATTAAGACTTTTTAGATCAAGATTTGTTTAACGTACATTACGAAATAACTCTGCAATTGTTCTTCCTTCAAAATTTATGGAAGAGCTTTAGTTTTGTTTGAATTGGATGGATCTGCATTTTTATGGCATTTCCCGCAGCTCCAACTGCAATCAGAAAATGCTAATTTTATGACCAACTGTAATTTCTGCGATGGCACTTGGAAAGATCAAAGCTATTACAAAATGAACGTAACACAGCGGAGGTGCGTGCAGTTTATCACTCCAGTCGCAGTGTAATATAGACAATCCTTCAAAACCTCCCTGAGACGAACTAACCACGCGAGTGCAGACGGACACACACACACACACACACACACACACACACACACACACACACACACACACACACTGGATTCAAAGTGCTGCTGTCCCTGATCAATGATTCAATAAGTCTGACACCTTTCTGCTCTAATACCTGCTCTGAAAATCCCCTTATATTCATTCGGCTGATTATCTATTATTCCATAAATTGAGATATAAAGCCTAGTTTATCTCTGTTCAGAATTGGATTACTTGTACACGGCCATGGTGGTAAATCTCCAATCTCTGTCCTTTATCGGATAATATCAGTGTTTTAATGGCAAATCTAATTTTATTCAGCAATATATGTGTTTAGTATGGATCATTAATAGAGATTTACTGTGCTTTCATGAGAAAACTCAATACTAAAAATAGTAGTTAACATAACATATCGCCTGCATTGTTTATATATATATATATATATATATATATATATATATAAAAATATATAAATGTCTTTTATATAGTTAGTCTATGAAGGTCTGTCTATCTATCTATCTATCTATCTATCTATCTATCTATCTATCTATCTATCTATCTATCTATCACCAATATTTAATTCTAAAAGACATTTAGGTTCAATTTTATTCCAACACTTTTTTAACATTTTTATTAATACAATGTTGAAATAAAACAATTCTTGAATTCAATATGTAGCTCTTTGTCATTTGACTATGTACTGTATTCAATATTTCAGTTTTGCTCTTTCATTGTTTATTTGTCACCTCTTATAAAGGATTAAAAAAACAAATTTGTTATTACATAGTTATTACATATTAGTTAATGCATTTGTAATTTAATATTTTGCTAAACCTAATGCTTAAATAAAAACCTTTTTTCAAAACTAAAAAAAAATGTGGGTTATAACTTTGTATTTTAACTGGTATTTTAATTTCAACAACGTAAGAACACTAAAATAAAATAATATGTATTTGAAAATATCTTGCAAAAAGTTTGTTTGAAATAATATGTTTAAAATGGTTAAGTACCACAAATGTCGATAGGAACGACATAGGCAGAAATAAACAAAAGCATTTTCTAATAAAACAACTTCAACGTAATTTAATTTTCAAAGTAAAAGATGTTTTCTGCTCCTGTATATGTGTATATATTTTTGTCTCCGTTCATTTTGTAGCTTGTAGCATTAAGCTGTGGCCTGTTGAAAGTCCCGAGTGCAATGTTTCAGAGCTGACCTGCTCTTTTATGTACACACTAACTCCTCGCTGTGAGGGGGTCCCAGAGTTAAGAAACTCACTTAGACAGACTTCTGTACACTTTAACTGAACACTTTTATAGCCAGAACACACTGTCCCAAAGCCCAGCCGCAAAATATTCAGTTGTTTGTTGGGAGATTTATTTGCTATTAGATATATATTGTATTTACTTCACTTTATTCAGTTTACATTAAAACAATGCTGGGTTGTTTTCAATATGGACAAACCAACCATTGGGTTTGAAAATTTAATCAAAAAATGTAAACCAAAGTTTGGGTTTGCCCATATTTGACCGAAAGACGGGTTGAAACAACACAGCATTTGTATAGTGTAGATTTACAGGGACAATGACAAGAGTAAGTAAGCAAGAAGTACACTTTATTTTACAATATCCTAGTTACATGTTACACATACTACAGTAATAACAGTAAATGATGCATAATTACATGCAACTAACCCTAAACCAGACCCTAACCCTATAGTAAGTACATGTAGTTAATTAATATTACTCAGAACTTAAATGTAGAATTACACTGTAACAAGGACACATTGTAATGAAGTGCAAGCAAAATAATAACAATTGTTAGGTACACTGTACTTATTGTGCTTGTGTTGTATTGCAAAACACTTTTGCTGCTATTGAGGTTGGATAAGGGTCCGGTTAGGCACAGATTTAGTGGTATGGTTTAAGGGTGGGTTAAGAGGAAGGGAAGGCTCAATTACAATGTAATTACAAAAAGTTATTAAAGATGTAATTATATGCTGGTATTTATTTAAATGTAAGTACAATGTAAAAACATGTGAAAATAAGTGCATTGTACCAAATAATTAATTTAAGTGTTAGTACATAACATAAATTGTGACCGGATTTTCAACCATAGGTGCTAAAAACATGAATGGGATAGTTAAAATAAGAGATTATCATATAAACACACACACTGAGCGTAAGACATTATCATATAAACACACATGAACGTAAGAATAATTCTAAGAACACATCTAACTGTGCTTTCCTTTTTGTTTTTAAGTTAAATCAATTAAATCTACAGCAATACGAAAAAAGTGAGAAATTCTCTGTGAAAGAGACATAAGAAAACCCTTAAAAGGAACTGAGAGAGAGAGAGAGAGAGAGAGAGAGAGAGAGAGAGAGAGAGAGAGAGAGAGAGAGAGAGAGAGAGAGAGAGAAAGCAAAACCTGTATAATAAAGGCAACATTTTCAAACATGGTTGCCATGTTTACAAGTGCCAGAGGGCAAAGCAGGACCTTTATTTCCCTCCTGCTAATTGTTTGATTTCTGTGCCACTTGAGAGTCAAGCATTGTGGTGAAGGACCGGAGGAAGGAGAGAAAAAGAAAAAAAAAAGAGAAAGTGAGAGAGAGAGCAAATTTGCAGAGATCACACATTGCCCCTTCTTCATTTGTCTGTAACATGACGATAGCTTGAGGCATGTTTCTCTCTGGAGCTTTGCAGAAATACCAAGCGGTGAAATCCCCTGTCGCTTGCCTCTAAGCTCACAACACTCAAACACACTCACACACAAACACACACACGTCCTCAATGTGCCACAAGCACTTTGTTCTGATAGCTACACAAACTCGCAACACTATAATGCAACCGCGGTGATAACGAACTACGGTATGAAGTGGAGGTTTTGGTTCATTTCATTAAGAGTGCTCGAGATGGACTCTCGCACACAGATGCATGTTGGGTAGACGGCTGTGCTGGATGCACGGCGTGATCTTTAATGCTCCACGCCATCTCCCCATGACACTGAGGCTGTCATCGGTCTGTTTCCGTGGAGATATTGTGGTCTCCTCCTGCGCTGATCTTGGTTTCTGCTACGGCAGGAGGTGCCTCTTAAAGTTCCTGTTAGCGAGTTACCGTGCAAGAGACAAACACATTTAAGACAATCCACACAGCTGGATGGAGAGACAGGCCGCTGGAAATCCCCCCCCCCCCCCCCACAAAAAAAAAAAAGAACCAGGAAAATCCTGGACATGAAACACGGCATTGCTGTAGAAAAAAAAGGCTGCTGCGGCCTTGTCATCTTGCACTTATTATCATGCAAATAAACATTAATCAAAAGACGAGGAGATTGTTTTAATCGGATTGCACTTTTCGAGGCTGTTTTTGTTTGCTGCTGCCTTTCGAACCCGGGAACAATGCCGGGAACAAAAAGCTAGGGGTGGGTCTGAGAAACTCCAGGCGGTTTTCTCTAGTGTCGTGCCTGCGAGAGAATCTCTCGACGGGGCACGGCTCCACCGTCACAGCTCACCTCCAGACCTGAACGCTGTCTCTTTAAATTAGCCGGGTGGGAGGGGACACTAATGACAATCAGTGGGTCTCTGTCTGTTGCCCCTGACAAGAAGAACCCTATAGGAGATGAAACGAAAAAAATGAACTTTTTAGCCCCACTAAAACAACATGATAAAGCGGGTATGGATTGTGGATTAGTGCTCGCTGTTCATTGTTGGAACATCCACAGTAATTAAAACAGCAAGTGATCCCGCAGGGAGCCGAGAATATATATAAATAAACGTATAGAAAACGCACAGCGTCAATCTACAATATGTCTATAACAGCGTCTGGGAGCTGCTTTGAAACCGCAGAATGCCGAGACACAAGCTATTCTCTTACTTTAAAGCGGTTCTGATCTGCTAGCCTTTTGAGAAAGTTGTTAGTAAATCGTAACTAAATTAAAGCTAAAATTAAATGTAATTTTTAAATGAGTGATATATTTTTAATTATGCAGGTTATATAAATTATCATCATATAATTTCATTATTTTCTGGCTCCAAAATAATGAGAATGTCAGTTAGGGTGACAAGTAAGTGGTATTAAAAGCCCTGGTTTCACAGACAGGGCTTAGATTAAGCAAGGATTAGGCTTTAGTTCAAATACGATATTTTATAAACATGCCTTAGACAAAACAATGGCACCGACAAATGAATACAATAACTTTTAACAATAACAGAATTTGTTAGCCATGCAGCTGTTTTGTCATGCTACACTTCTAATACCTTACTAGTAATTGGATAAGTTTAAAATTGGAAAAATGGGAAAGAAATGGCAGACAGGCCGGCCCTTACAAAAATAAGTATACTGCAAGTTCATTTTATTGAATATACTTAAAGCTGCAGTCCGTAAGTTTTCCTCTTGGTCGCCATCTCTGTTTGAATTCTGCAATTGCAGATATTCACGTAATTATCAACTTTACATGGGTTGTGCCTCGCCACGGCACAGCGCGGATGAATCCAATGTTTCGAGGAGAATATCCTGTCAGTCACCGCGCCGGTGTGGATTCTGGCATTCAGAATCACAGATTATACTTTTTGGAAGTACGACCAACATAAGAATTTTCAATGGAAAATTTCATCTGAACAAGTAAGTAACGTCCACTTTTGTTCTGACCAACTAAGGGAAATTTAAGGCTGATTAAATCTAACGATCGCTTATCATATCACGTCAAAACATGCAAATTATACTTTGTTCTTAAATTGTTCATGTTAACAACATCACCATTGCGTGACTACATTTAACGCCCTTCCGATGTTATCCTTGTTTTCGCATGGGTCCGGTTGCAGTCTCTTTTTTTCTGTAGCCACTCCGAAGTCCGAACTAAGTCTTGCATTTTACAACGGGTGAATCTCCAGCTGTCACTGTGATTGTCGTTTGAACCTTTCTGGATCCGCCATCAAATTGATAAATTTAATTATAATAAAGTGCTGTGAGAAAAGGCTATAAATCTCCACCTCCAACATCCTCACACGTAATGTAGCCTACTAGCCGAGACTCCTTCTTTATTCAGATGTGACGTAATGATGCAAAGACATGTTCGAATCTCCCACAAAAATCCACCAGTACCACCGGAATTAAAAACATTATTACAAGCTTACCGTTTTGAATGGAGCTACAGCAAGCAGACAGTTGTGAACACTGCCTGGTTATGTACTTATTCTTATAATTTTGTAACCCAAAAAAGTTACGGAATGCAGCTTTAAGTAAAGTTTCAGTGTAATTTATGAGTACTTTATGTAGTAAGTAGACTAAAATCAATGTACTAGTAGTATACTTAGTGAACTGTTTCAATACTCCTTTGGACTAAATTGTCTAGCTTTTTAGTGTATGAAAATATACTTGTAAGATATTTTAAGTGTAGTAAACTTTGGGTACACAACAAGTTTGCAACTAAGTTTTCCGTTTGAACTGCAACTATAAGTGAACCTGGGTACACTGATAGTTTACAAGTCAAATACTTGTAGCAAATTTTTAATTTATGAAAGCACACTTTGAAGTAAACTACTAGTTTAGAAGTGTTATACTGCAAGTATACTTGTAAGTTGTCTTTAAGTTAACTTAACCTCATACTTATTGTTTACTATTTATGAATAATTGTTCTACTTTAAGTATACTACTATGTTCCTATTTAGGTATTCTTTTTTATACTTGAAATATACATTTAACTGTATATGTATGTATGTATATACATATATATATATATATATATATATATATATATATATATATTTTTTTTTTTTTTTTTTTTTTTTTTTTTTTTAAGTTGCCAGTCAGTGGCAGCATTTTTGATCATTTCAAAACCCAGAATATTTTGTGAATATTATACATTATAGCAATAGGAAGAACATAACCACTGCTTATTTAATGCATTCTTTTATTTATCAACACTTGAATGTGGGTAAGTCTCAAACATTCAAGCTTATGATGGATGCATTAAAGACAGCATAACATGGAAGTTGCAATCTTCATCAGTTTGACAACACATGTGCTCAGAGCCGGCCCTCCCTATAAGCGAACTAAGCGGCTGCTTAGGGCCCCACCGCCACTAGGGGCCCCCAAACTCTGGTCCGCCAATAGACCCTGACCGTGAGAGTGAGTGACCTGTAACTCGACGGACATTCGCATCACATATTAACGCAGCGGTATAGTTACTCACGGCACACTTCACTTATTCGCAATCACAAAAGTATTTGGTTGCGTTGTGAGTATTTGTAAAGCGTTTCTGTATTTGGTTGCTATGTGAGTTTTTGCAGCGTGTTTCTGTATTTGGTTGTGTTGTGAGTATTTGTAAAGCGTTTCTATATTTGGTTGCGTTGTGAGTATTTGTAAAGCATTTCTGTATTTGGTTCCTTTGTGAGTTTTTGTAAAGTGTTTCTGTATTTGGTTGCGTTGTGAGTATTTGCAGTTCGCGTGTTGTCAAACTGATGAAGATGTTTTCTTAATTTGCTGGGGTTTTTTTTTTCTCTATTTGAAATATGTAAGGGATAATGTACATCCAGCCGATTGTTATCTCAGAATAAACATCGACAGGGTGATCAGGAGGGGCAACTTACATGAAGAAAATCCATTCCTATCAAGCGTACAGCCTTGGCGCTTCTGACTTCTGTAACCTGGGTGAGCCTGTGTTATCTGTTTTCAGAGATTGTTATCGGGGAATAACATACCTCCGGATGGCACTATTGTCCAATCAGAATCAAGTATTCCACAGAGCCGTGTAATAACTTCAGTTGCAGTGCGTTGAGCTCACTCGGCCACTGTATTTTGTGACGTATATCTAAGTGAAACGGCTTCTCAAACAAGACAAAATGTAGGAAAGGATTTGATTTTGTCCATTGGGAAATTATTTGATTGTTGTTTTTTGCTATAGCTGTGATCTCATGTGAGTGACAGTTTGTCCCGCTGTCACTCCAGTAAACACATGATCAGAGAAGAGATGTCGCTGCAAGAGGGAGGGGAAGTTATTTTGATTATAAAATATATATACATACATATATATAATATACACATAATGATGTGCATTGTGTACTGATAAATTGTTTATAGCAGTGCTCAAAGTGGGCCGGTGCGCACTGGTACTTCTATATTTAAATCTGTAGCGTACCTTGACTTTTTCTTGCTCACCAGAACTTCTCACATGCTGCCGGTACTCGGACCCCCCTGCACACCTGGAACCAGATTTCAACTGAGGTGGACCACATATGGTTAATAATAAAATACTGCAAATATTATCCATTTTGATTTCATGTTGACTTTAACAAATGTAGATTCAAATGAAAATGTTTCTCTCTCTGAATTTTTGTGGCAAACATTCACCTTGGTGTGAAGAGGTATTTACACAGGTAACACATATGCAACCCCTCAAGACGTTTACTAGCTTTGTCCACTGATAATACTGCCCTTTCCCAGCTCTTAAAATCAAACATGGACTACGACTAAAGATTTGTTAAAAATTCTCCTTTAGTATTCCTTGTTAAAAGTCTAGTCTGTGATAACACACTTCTAGTTAAGATTATGAAGGTCAGAGAAAGTAAAGTGTAACAATAACATAGATTTTTTTGTTTGTATTTCTGAAGGTTACTGACTACTGACTGACTTTTGCCATGTAGCTGTGGGTGCTGTGCGACAGATGCCCCTGCCAGTTTTGGTGCCTGGGCCCCGTCAGCTGCCAGCAGGCCCCTAATCCTTCCTAATGGGGATTGTCTTTTCACCGCTAATTTAAACCCTCAAACCACGGGAATGCCTCAACCTGAAAGTGCTCAATCCCAGCAGCCCTCCACTACCCCACAGCCCCTCACCCCTTCCCTGGGCCCAAGCTCCACCCAGGCCTGGGGCCCTCCAATGCCTCTGCAACAACACCACCTTTCTGTCATTCCACATGCTGATTGTATTAATCTTATCTCCGTTTAATTACATTTTTCAGGACTCTTGCCGTCTGCCATCTTTGCTCACAGTAGGAGTCACTGAGAGGCCCTCATTTCACATGCCATCTCATTTCGGTTCAAAAATCCCTGACACAAGGCACCCGATCTCACTGTAGAAGATTGGATAAAATTATTTATCAAACATGGGAAGTTGAACACAAAACCTTTCATGTTTACATGCAAAAATGTTAGAAATGGGAATCAGAAGGAAATTCCGTAAATGTTTTAATGATTCCCATTCCTAAACAATTTCATATAAACTTTTAATACTTTTGAATACCCCAATAATTATAAACTCTTTGTAAGTTCTCAGCTCTATGTGTGTTTAGCATTGTTTTGGATGTTCATCAAGTTTATGTCACAAAATGTTTAATACAAATTTTCCAATCAGGTTGTGACTTTATTTATCCTTATGAATTTTGTTTTGTATGCAGATATTCTGGAAAACAAAAGAGCGGCATGAACACACAAATCGGATCTGAACAGTTGCGATACATAATATGGACAGTCAATAATTTTAGATCACAGTCCAATTGGATACACAAATAATCGGATTTTGACTGACAGTGTGAACGTAGTCTTAGTCAGGGTTAGCTCACTTCCGGGTGTTTGGCTATGTTAAGACTGCAGCCAAAAGTGGCTCATAAGCGATTTTTTCATAACCAACCACATGGAATCTGATATTTCCAGTTCTGATTTTGACCTCTGCCATACAGTATGTGGTCCTAAATCAGTTTAATTTAATTTAATTTATAATGTGTCTATAAAGTCATATCAGTTTTCTAATTCATCACAATTATGCGCTGATGGGGGTCTGTCACTGAATATGGAAGACGGCAGCGAAGTTAGTCAGAGGAGGGTCGGTGAGCTGTTTTACCTGTAAGTATTTCGGTGACCGCTCTAAACAAGCAAAACTTGAGGAAAAAATGTATGAGAAAAACGTAACTCCCTTTCTCCTCATCCTCGTCTGCGTCCTCTTTATCTCCTGTCCACATATTTGCTTTATAAACGAATGCGTAAATGCTGACTTCAGTAACTTCCGTGTTTAGTTCCGAATAATTCCGTGCTGTGCGTTTTCTGTTGTTATTTTACTTTTGCACATGGGTCAGTTTAGGATCGTGACATGTTCCCACTCGAATCTGATATATTTATAATAAAAAAACATGATGTGAACATCCAAACAAAATCAGAATTGTACACTACAGCCTGCAGTATGAAACTTGTCCTCAAAATATGGTTGTTCACGCACACACACACACACACAACACACACACACACACACACATACACTACAGCCTATAAACAACCATCAGTAACTACACTGATTTAAGTAAAATCCTTATTAAAAAATTGAATCAGAAATGGCATGTTTCACTCTAAAGTTAAGTAAACAGGATTTACAGCAGATTCATAGTGAGTAATGACTTGTGCACCTCTAATGTACAATCTGTGTACTGTTATGAGAAAAAAGTGACATTGATAAACAAGGTGACACTTGAGTGCTCTTGAGTCTTTCATTTGAGGACGCAAAGGCAGATTCTGTGCAGCGAGACAGGTGGGCTTAATTGCGTGATGTCTAATTTGGGCCTGTTAGAGAAACGTGTGTATGTGTCAATGCGTGTGCATGTATGCATGTGTGTGTGTAGTCCAGATTAACACAAGCAGCATAACAGGTGTGCCAGTGATTTACGCTCAGCCTAATTAACCCGTTCCGCCAAGGAGAGAGTGGGGAAAAATCTCATGATTACCATGCAATCAGAAATAGTCTATTTTTCCCCCTCTCGCTCTTTTTGAGCAAATAAACAACCTGCCAGCTGATCAAATATGTGCCTTTTATGCTAGGAACATTACTTTTTCGCAAAACTGCAAAGGAAACATTTCGCATTTACATGTCACCTGTTGTAGGCTACGTAAAAGTCGATCATTCTTTAAAGATGACGCGATATGTTTGGACAGAAGACGAGACAGTGTTCTTTATCAAACTCATAAAAGACAAAATAATTTCGGGAATACTGGATTCTAAACAACCCAAGAAATGCCACAAGTTATCAAGACCTTGAAGCAGATAGGAGGAAGAAACACCCAGAAACACCTCATACGAGCCGCTCCCAAGTATAAGGAGCTTTCCATTCCATTAATGCTTGGGTAAAATGGCCACGTCTCCTTCGATAAAAAATAACGGCTAGTGCGGAGGCTGGGAAATACGTAAACCTACACACATCCTTTGCCATGATTTTTGGAATGACTTATCGCAAGAGGAAAAAATGCCGTTTTAGTCGCAAAATAGAAATGGAAAATTTTTATCGACATTTAGAAAATATCGCAAAAGTTTCGCGCAAATCTGTAATGGAAACACGGCTAGTGTTCCGGAGTATTGCAAAGAAATGAGGCTGTCACGTGACCTGTGGAAATGACCTCACTGACACGCCACGCCGGGCTCAAATACAAAGCGTGTCGATTGTGTTGTCCCATACCCGCTATCCATTTAGTGCAATATTATAATTATAACGGTCATACCTATATGTATGCTATTTCTTTAATGTGGCGTACTGTTGTTAATTAAAGTACTACTTTAAAAAGAATGACGTGTGAATGACTGAATGTAAATTAAAGCACCTTGGGGCCCAACCACTGTTCAGCACATGCGCCGCCATCTTCATAATGATATACAGTATATGCTTATATAAATTAAATGTAAAATAAACCTTAAAATGACATCCCAATTAACAAAATATCTGAATGACACAAGTGGTGTATGAATTTGTATTGACCACCAGATGGTGAAGTAGCGCACTGTCTATATATGTTACTAAAACCGCTAGTTGGTGGCATCAAGTCACTGCCTTAATGAGTGAGTCATTCAGTCATTCAGCCGTTTCACTCAAAAGAGACCACAAAAGAATTTGTAATAAAACAAGAATCAACATTGGCTTAGCTTTTTGAAGATGGCAAGAACTGAGGGATTTGAGATGTTGTAAAAGTGACGCTGAGATGGCATTTTTATTACTCAACAGGCGAGTAAGGTATTTATTGAACAGATAAATTGGCATATGTAGCTCTCTAACAGAGTTCATTGTAAAGCATTATTCATTGTGAAGGCTCATTTCATAATGGTTGTTGTAGCGCTGTGCTGGAATTTATTTTCAAGGAAGTACCATGTCTATTAATGGGTAAAACTACAGTAACGTCTTCAGTCAGCTTGAGATCCTTTCAATCGAAACTGTTTAGAGCCGAAGCACAACCAATACAGTGTTCTTCTGCAAAATTCAAGCAGATTTTTTAACCCCTAAAATGCTGAAATTTACTTTTATTAATCACAGCAAAATTATTACCGTATTATTTTAGTCATCATGAATTGGTCAAAAACAGTGGGAATGTAGCCTGTGAAAACTGAAGTGGAAAGATAATAATAATACAAAACAATTAACGGTCCAACTTGTGGTTATGGAAAGATTTTTGAATTGGGTCTTATAAGCAGTATGCTCAAGTGCGAACACCCAAATTGTTATGATTCACACTCTAACAAAGTAGTTATTTTCTGTACAGATGTATTCCTCAACAAAATCATCCCAATCTTTCTAGAATGATTCATTCTTTTCAAATGTATTTATTCAATTAATCTGGTGGGAATTCTTTTTTTTTTCATCGCAATATATATTGCAATCAATCAATCAATGACAATGTCAGTCAATGTCACAAAACGTAATTTAATCTGATTACATTTTTTTTTTTTACTGACACACAATACAGTCACCAATTTTTGTATCCTGATCATGCAACGCCTTTCCAAGTTACTCAACCATTACTCAACAAGACTAAATCTTGATGCACAGAAAAGTAAATAACATGGCTAACGGCATCAGTACACACTCTGATAAAAACAAACCCGAAATACACTTCATAATCATAGCCATTGTCAGTGTTGTAGCAGCACAGGAAGTGTGAAGAAGTCAAATTCCCCTGCCACTCAATTGTCAGACATGGTGAATTGGGCCTGTGATGTGTGTTTAATGTGCTGAAAACTAATATAAAGGTGCTACGAATACCACAAGCAAATATTTACATTACCATAAAGACAGTGCAAGACATACCAAATGGTGTTGATATTTTGTTTAAACCCCCTTGTAAATTTCAGCCATGTAAAATGGCCAAGGGTGACCCGTGGAGCCCTACCACGTTATTGACTGAATATTTTGAATGCACGCTCAATTATTTATTTATATTTTTTTCATAGATTGCACCTCACCTCTCAAGGCATGAAATCACCCGACAGACAGATGGAAGACGGAGGTCTCTGTGGACACCCGGCTCACGGCCTCGCAGTGAACACTCGTGTAATGGGATCAGGTACAAACGTGTGGCATGTTGATTACGACTGAGCGCGTTTGAGGTTCAGAAGGTGTGCAGCGGTGAAAGGGGGCCACCGTCCAAATTACACAGGATTTTATGTGCATGTTCGAACCAGTGCTTCAAGTGGAGCTGTGAAATAAGTGTGCTGCTAGCTGGGCACATTTGAATAATTTGCCAAGGGATCGCAGAGATATGCTTTTGAAGACGGGGTGATGGGATAGTGTGCACTAGACAGGGGCCAAGGGGGGCCAGGAAGAGGACACGGCATCACATGAGGGCCCTACAGCTTCAAAGTTCCTTTTGTGATATGAAGGGGAAAATCTGATCGAGTTCTTGACAAACTCTTTTTTTTTGTACAGTTTCTGAATTTTATGCATTTACACAAGTTGTTTAAAAGCCTTTATGTATGTGAGAAATAAATAATGCATGTTCTAACACAGAAAGAGTAACTAAGGACTACACAGAACATTTTAAAATGATCTGATTGCGAAAAGCAGCATAAAACAATAGACAAACTGGTAGGAAGGACAAATCACTACTGGTTATCTCGTGTATACTTATTTCAGACAGCAATGAGATTAAATGGAGAGCAAAAGACTTTTGCTTAAAGTCAACATTAAATCTCTTACCATCTTAAGGTGCAGTCACATTTATAATTGTTTTGTGGATGAAATTAAGTCATTTCAATAGGAATCCCATCGCTGTTTTAGTATGATTAACATTTCTGTCATGACAATTCTCGGGAGATTGGTATGGTAATGGATATGGTCTTGGCGGAAAAGATCTGCTACAGAGCAAGTACAGAGATTTACTACTGCCAAAACTTTATCAGACATTCCTGTGAGCATGTAAGATAGGCTGCTGCTCCACAGTAACATACATTAATAACTCCCATAGCAGATCTATACAGGTGGAGCTGGGGAAGGTGGAGGGTTTCTGAAAGTGTGCTGCAGACTGCTAACAGCAACAGATGCATCAACAACCAATCAGCTGCGACGTAGATAACCATGTGCTCGCTACAAAATGTGTTGAGAACTTGGTATTTTATTCTTTTTTTTTAATTTTTTTATTTGATTCGATTTTTTTCTGTTTTTAATTTAATGTTAAAGTTATAGTTATTTTCATAAAAAAAATGTAAAGGTCTATATTTTTTATTTATCAGTTTTAGTTATTTTTGTATAGAAGCCTGTTTCCGCCTCTGAATAAAAAATAAAAAGGTAATTGTGAGTTTTTTATTTCGCTTTTTTATTCGAATTGCGTAATATAAACTCGCAGTTATGAGAAATAAAGTCAGAATTGTTAGATGTACACTTGCAACTGTAAGAAAAAAAGTCAGAATTGTGAGATATAATACGCAATTGCAAGAAGATGACTCAAGTCATTGCAAGTTATAAAGTCAAATTCGGAGGGAAAAAATACATACAAGAAAAAATAAAATCCCTCAAAAATAGTCAGAATTGTAGGATATTACTTAAATAGAACTTAAATTGTGCAATAAAAAAAATTGCAATTATCATTTATTATTTTTTATACTGCGGCGGAAACAAGCTTCCATGTTTTAGTACTTCAATTTTAAGTAAACGAAAATGAGAAAACTTACTTTGTAACTATAATAAAATGCTAACAATAGATAATGGGCCTTTTTTGTCTAAAAAAAAAATATACAAATATCTTGTATCCAAATGTAATAACTTGCTCAGAAACAACTTCAGCTGACATCCTAACCACTTGACTCTAGTCACTAGCCATTCTGATATACAACTTTTCATGATCAATTTCTAATGCATTAAACAAGTCCTGCTCTATATTGTTCCTTTGTTGAAATCATGTTTCACATAACAGAAGTAAAATGGGTGTGAGTGATTCATTTTAGCGCTCTATATTTACTGTATGTCAACTAACTTTATATTTGTGTCCGTTTTTATTTGTTCTATCATTCAAATTTTTAGGATCAGTACGATTTTTGAAAAAGAAATTAATAAATGTATTCAATTAAATTGATCAAAAGTGACAGAAAATACACTAATCATTAGGACTGATTTGTGAAGGGTCATGTGACACTAAAGACTGATGTAAGGGCTGCTGAAAATCCAGCTCTGCATCACAGGAATAAATTACATTTTAAAATGTATTACAATAGATAAGTTATTTGAATTGCAATAGTATTTCACACTATTGCTGTTTTTACTGTATGTTTGATCAAATAAATGCAGCGCCCCAATGAGTATAAGATACTCTTTTAAAATCACCCAGAAATTGTACTAACCGACCCAATTGTCTTGAACATGGTACTTTATTTTACTTCATTGAGCTCATTGTTTCTTCCTTTAAATGAATACATGTTAGCTAACTGCATGATTTGTACTATCTTAGAACTGTACATTTCTAAAATATGTAAGTCCCCTCTGATAACAGATTACCCAATATTGTGCACATGCATTTTGTGTAAAGCTGCTTTGAAATGATATGTATTGTTAAAAGTGCTATACACATACATGTGAATTGAATTGAACATGTACATCTGTAATATCTCAATTATTTCTCCTGAACTGCAATGAGATGTAATCCAGATGTAAAAGAGATGTAATCCAGCTTCCGTAAAAAAACGTCTCTTGAGAAAAAAAAACAGATTCCGAATGGGCTCAGATTTGTCTACAGTGAAACTTAGAGATCAGAGGCCAGAACACCAAATGATTTGAGCTATATGATATTTGATTGGTCAGTACTGTTCTCATTTGTATATAATTTGATATATTATATATATATATATATATATATAAATAATTGAGAACTCCATTTAGTCTACTGAGTTATGGAAGAGCAATCTTTGCGCAATGGCATTTTGTTCTTGATTATCTAAGGTTGCCGCTTCATCTCCTTTCTTGCTTTCTTTCTTTTTTCCTTGAATGGCATTCTCGAAACCTCTGTTTTCATTGGAGCGCTTTACGCCGAAGACGAGCCGCCACGTGTGTGACAGTACAAGAGAGCTCCCATAATGCCCCCCTTCAGCTGAAGATCACAGAAAAAAAGATTAACTAATTCAATTAACAAACCAAAGTACTTTATAACTGTTAATTATGTGCCTCCCCTAACTGCTGTAAGGCCACCAGTTTCCTTTGTGTGGAGAAAAGCTCATCTGTCCTAATTGACCTCTGGGGAGCGTTCAGGGCGAGCAAACATATTACGCAATCCCACAGCTTGTATAAACAAACTGACAATTCACTTTGGTGTGGAGTGACACCCTGTGTAAGTGTGACACAAACTCAAATGACCCTGAATGTGCCCCCAGAGAATAGACCTCCCCGTCTCTCTCTCTCTCTCTCTCTCTCTCTCTCTCTCTCTCTCTCTCTCTCTCTCTCTCTCTCTCTCTCTCTCTCTCTCTCTCTCTCTCTCTCTCTCTCTCTCTCTCTCTCTCTTTTAAGATGAAGTGTAGAGTTAATAGTACAACCGGTTTAGTCTAGGTCTGGTTTACTGTGCTTTTTGTTCATTGGGAACAAAGTCCATTTCGTATACATGACAATTCACTCTAGTCTGTGACACATCATGTTTCAGAACAATTGAGGAGTTTTGTTTTACTATAGTTTTGCATCGATTTGTCGTGGATCCATTTTTTACTTGGACATTTTGTATTCAAACATATCTGAAACGTGCAGGGTTCCGAAAAGTCTCAGGAATATTCCAGGTTCAAGAGAATGGAGAAAATTTATGGAGCATTTTAAAATGTGACACTTATAATTTTTTAAAAAAAAAAACACACACACACACACACACACACACACACACACACACACACACACACACACACACACACACACACACACAACATTAACATTCATTCTTCTGTTAAAACGTGTATTAGTTGAGCTGTATAGTTGTTCTAGTCATATTTTAGGGTTGTAGGCACTGCGTTGTATGCAACACAGTTATACAATTGGAAATAACTTTACACAGAAAAAGGTTAGAAAGGGATTTTTCATATTGAGATGTTAATGTGCATAATGTGTCTTGTGGCTCTATAATATTGAAACAGTGAGTATTTAAGTGTTTACGGATTGGCCCCATTGACTTACATTGTAAGTTCCTCACTGTAACCCACATTTTTCTTTGTTTTAAAGAAAATAACAACGTTGAAATGCATTTTCTTAATAAACAAATGCTTTTGTTTCTGCTAGAATCTAGAATATTCCTATAAGTCACACTTGTTGACTTAATATTTGAGTGTCATTGCACTAAATAAGAAAATATCAAATCAAAGTGTAGATAGCACAAGCACACTTTTCAAGCAGAACATTTCACAAAAATATAGTCTATTGGGTTTTAAATAAGCATTGTGTCACTTTGTGGATGTTAAACAATAGTCAATATCAACGCAACAGTTGATTTAAGACTCATTGCCAAAATATCTCAGACAGCTTCTGAAGCATTTGTTTGCAGATTGCACTTGGTTTGATATCCGACGCAATGCCATTCAGACAGTTTTAAGTGTGACTTAAGTGTCTGAAATACGTCTTTAAGTTTCATGGGTAACTAACCGACTCTTTCAGTCAGTGTAGTTTTGAGCGTGATAATTGTCTTCTACATAAAAGGCTGCATAAGTAGTGTGTTTTCCGCACACAATAGGGGGAGGGTGTGTCTAATTTAAGGGTTGACCATATCCTGCACCTTTTCCGTCCCATGACCAGGGTCCCGAACTCACTGCGAATCTCTCATCTTCTAGAGATGTCAGAGGGCTGGCCGTCCAGCCGTGGCACAGGCCCTTCCCTTCTTTTTCAAGTCACCTCCGTCCGTAATGACCTCCTCCACGGCCCATCCATCAGCTGGCAATTACAACATCTGTCGCGGATGGCTCGGGCGAGTCTTTCCTTCGCACCGGATCCCTCTCGATTATGTCCGTGACTGAAAAGGGTGGACACACACACACATTGGTTTTGTGCAGCCCAAAAGCGGCAGCCCCACAAAACAGACAGGCATGTTGACAGCAAACACAAACATGGCTAAACAAATGGTTCACGCCTACCTCTTTAGATTTCCATTCCAATGCACTTGGCCACTCTGAGAAAGTTCTCTATGTTCAATGAGCGGAGAGGACCCTACCAGCTGCCATCGGCCCTCTCCACTACAAAGAAGAGCTTTCAGAGAGGAAACAATGAGAAGCTCACCCCTTTTATCCTCTTAAGTTCTGCTCCGGCGTATATTAACTCAAAAGGCAGATCAATCCCTGACAAACATCTTAAAAAGGCCATTGGCCTTATTTGATTAACGACTTGTGCCGAGGCGCTTTCAAACGCTCACTTTGCATCTTAATATGTCAATGCTTGTCATATCGTTAGGGTGGAATATTTTGATGTCGCGCTTCCGAACAGAGCACGGATGATCCAACGCATTTAATCTGCGTTTCGCCAGTTTCAGGTGGTTATATTTGCAGATAATGCCTTGTGGCTGTCTTTTCAATCTCGTGGTGGGATGACAGTGTGGGATCGTGCCTCCCTTTCTCTCGGCCCTTTAAGAAGAGCGGCGGATAGATGGCATGACATCACGGGCAAAGCTGGGAACACAATGCAAAGGTCAGGCTGCCCATTGATCTGGGGGCCCCTGATAGAAAACCTGCACATTATGGGCTCTCTCCTCACACACTGCGCCATAGAAACGACCCACAAACCGGGCCTTGTTGTCTCCCCATTCAGTGGTGGCAATCAGCGGATTTACACTTTGATGTGTGGCAGAGAAATAAAACCCTTTGGAGTAGTGACCTTTATCGACGAATGGATTAAAATCCATAGCTGTCTTTCTCTCCCCTTACACTACTACATATCACGGGTACAGTCAGCCCGGCTTTTCCCTTAATACCGTATGTTTTCCTTTCAAAGCCTTTCTTTCATACTTTTCCCTTCTGGCTTTTGTGCGGCACAGCTAAAGTGAAGCATTAGTAATTTTTTCTTTTTCTTTAAGAAACTATGACAATGCACTCTACCCGGCAACAGAGCGCTGGTGTCAGTCATTCCCAGGAGTCTGAAAGATTAAACCAAGATGCCACAAACACAAAGTCACAATGCTCTGTGCAATATCAATGTGATCTTATTAGTTTTTTGTGCAATAAACTTTTATAACAATAGTTTTATTGTATTTGTATATAT